>CM059430.1:81747402-82347402 GCA_030390025.1 Squalus acanthias | reverse complement strand
CCTCTACAGCTGTGACTCAGTGGGTCGCACTCTCTCCTCTACAGCTGTGACTCAGTGGGTCGCACTCTCTCCTCTACAGCTGTGACTCAGTGGGTCGCACTCTCTCCTCTACAGCTGTGGTTCAGTGGGTCGCACTCTCCCCTCTACAGCTGTGACTCAGTGGGTCGCACTCTCTCCTCTACAGCTGTGGTTCAGTGGGTCGCACTCTCTCCTCTACAGCTGTGGTTCAGTGGGTCGCACTCTCCTCTCTACAGCTGTGACTCAGTGGGTCGCACTCTCCCCTCTACAGCTGTGACTCAGTGGGTCGCACTCTCCTCTCTACAGCTGTGACTCAGTGGGTCGCACTCTCTCCTCTACAGCTGTGACTCAGTGGGTCGCACTCTCCCTCTCTACAGCTGTGACTCAGTGGGTCGCACTCTCTCCTCTACAGCTGTGACTCAGTGGGTCGCACTCTCCCTCTCTACAGCTGTGACTCAGTGGGTCGCACTCTCCCTCTCTACAGCTGTGACTCAGTGGGTCGCACTCTCCTCCTCTACAGCTGTGACTCAGTGGGTCGCACTCTCTCCTCTACAGCTGTGACTCATTGGGTCGCACTCTCTCCTCTACAGCTGTGACTCAGTGGGTCGCACTCTCTCCTCTACAGCTGTGACTCAGTTGGTCGCACTCTCCTCTCTACAGCTGTGACTCAGTGGGTCGCACTCTCACCTCTCTACCGCTGTGACTCAGTGGGTCGCACTCTCCCCTCTACAGCTGTGGTTCAGTGGGTCGCACTCTCCCCTCTACAGCTGTGGTTCAGTGGGTCGCACTCTCCCCTCTACAGCTGTGGTTCAGTGGGTCGCACTCTCCCCTCTACAGCTGTGACTCAGTGGGTCGCACTCTCTCCTCTCTACAGCTGTAGTTCAGTGGGTCGCACTCTCTCCTCTCTACAGCTGTGACTCAGTGGGTCGCACTCTCCCCTCTACAGCTGTGGTTCAGTGGGTCGCACTCTCCTCTCTACAGCTGTGACTCAGTGGGTCGCACTCTCCCTCTACAGCTGTGACTCAGTGGGTCGCACTCTCCCTCTACAGCTGTGACTCAGTGGGTCGCACTCTCCCCTCTACAGCTGTGACTCAGTGGGTCGCACTCTCCCCTCTACAGCTGTGACTCAGTGGGTCGCACTCTCCTCTCTACAGCTGTGGTTCAGTGGGTCGCACTCTCTCCTCTACAGCTGTGGTTCAGTGGGTCGCACTCTCTCCTCTACAGCTGTGACTCAGTGGGTCGCACTCTCCCCTCTACAGCTGTGGTTCAGTGGGTCGCACTCTCTCCTCTACAGCTGTGGACTCAGTGGGTCGCACTCTCTCCTCTACAGCTGTGATTCAGTGGGTCGCACTCTCTCTCTCTACAGCTGTGGTTCCAGTGGGTCGCACTCTCCTCTCTACAGCTGTGACTCAGTGGGTCGCACTCTCTCTCTACAGCTGTGACTCAGTGGGTCGCACTCTCCCTCTCTACAGCTGTGACTCAGTGGGTCGCACTCTCCTCTCTACAGCTGTGACTCAGTGGGTCGCACTCTCTCCTCTACAGCTGTGGTTCAGTGGGTCGCACTCTCCTCTCTACAGCTGTGACTCAGTGGGTCGCACTCTCTCCCTCTACAGCTGTGACTCAGTGGGTCGCACTCTCTCCTCTACAGCTGTGATCTCAGTGGGTCGCACTCTCTCCTCTACAGCTGTGACTCAGTGGGTTCGCACTCTCTCTCTCTACAGCTGTGGTTCAGTGGGTCGCACTCTCCTCTCTACAGCTGTGACTCAGTGGGTCGCACTCTCTCCTCTACAGCTGTGTTCAGTGGGTCGCACTCTCTCCTCTACAGCTGTGGTTCAGTGGGTCGCACTCTCCTCCTCTACAGCTGTGACTCAGTGGGTCGCACTCTCTCCTCTACAGCTGTGACTCAGTGGGTCGCACTCTCCTCTCTACAGCTGTGGCTCAGTGGGTCGCACTCTCCCTCTACAGCTGTGACTCAGTGGGTCGCACTCTCTCCTCTACAGCTGTGGTTCAGTGGGTCGCACTCTCTCCTCTACAGCTGTGGACTCAGTGGGTCGCACTCTCCCCTCTACAGCTGTGACTCAGTGGGTCGCACTCTCCACTCTACAGCTGTGACTCAGTGGGTCGCACTCTCTCCTCTACAGCTGTGACTCAGTGGTCGCACTCTCCTCCTCTACAGCTGTGACTCAGTGGGTCGCACTCTCCTCTCTACAGCTGTGACTCAGTGGGTCGCACTCTCCCTCTACAGCTGTGACTCAGTGGGTCGCACTCTCCCCTCTACAGCTGTGACTCAGTGGGTCGCACTCTCCTCTCTACAGCTGTGACTCAGTGGGTCGCACTCTCCCTCTACAGCTGTGACTCAGTGGGTCGCACTCTCCCTCTACAGCTGTGACTCAGTGGGTCGCACTCTCCCTCTACAGCTGTGACTCAGTGGGTCGCACTCTCCCTCTACAGCTGTGACTCAGTGGGTCGCACTCTCCCTCTACAGCTGTGACTCAGTGGGTCGCACTCTCCCTCTACAGCTGTGACTCAGTGGGTCGCACTCTCCCTCTACAGCTGTGACTCAGTGGGTCGCACTCTCTCCCTCTACAGCTGTGACTCAGTGGGTCGCACTCTCTCCTCTACAGCTGTGACTCAGTGGGTCGCACTCTCTCCTCTACAGCTGTGACTCAGTGGTCGCACTCTCACCTCTACAGCTGTGACTCAGTGGGTCAGCACTCTTCTTCCACTACAGCTGTGACTCAGTGGGTCGCACTCTCTCCTCTCTACAGCTGTGGTTCAGTGGGTCGCACACTCTCCTCTACAGCTGTGGTTCAGTGGGTCGCACTCTTCCTCTCTACAGCTGTGGTTCAGTGGGTCGCACTCTCCCCTATACAGCTGTGGTTTCAGTGGGTTCGCATCTCCCCTCTACAGCTGTGACTCAGTGTGTCGCACTCTCTCCTCTCTACAGCTGTAGTTCAGTGGGTCGCACTCTCTCCTCTCTTAGCTGTGACTCAGTGGGTCGCACTCTCCCCTCTAAAGCTGTGGTTCAGGTGGGTCGCACTCTCCCCTCTACAGCTGTGTTCAGATGGTTCGCACTCTCCTCTTACAGCTGTGTCTCAGGGGTCACAGTTCTCCCCCTCTACAGCTGTGACTCAGTTGGGTTGCACTCTCCCCTCTAAGTGTGGTTCAGTGGGTCACACTCTCCCTCTAACAGCTGTGGACTCAGGTGGGTCGGGCCGCCCCCTCATCCTCTCTACAAACTGTGGTTCAGTGGGTCGCACTCTCTCCTCTACAGCTGATGGTTCAGTGGGTTCGCACTCTCTCCTCTACAGCTGTGACTCAGTGGGTCGCACCTCTCCTCTACAGCTGTGACTTCAGTGGGTCCGCACTCTCTCCTCTCTACAGCTGTGGTTCAGTGGGTCGCACTCTCCCCTCTACAGCTGTGACTCATTGGGTCGCACTCTCCTCTGTACAGCTGTGGTTCAGTGGTTCGCACTCTCCTCTGTACAGCTGTGACTCAGTGGGTCGCACTCTCTCCTCTACAGCTGTGACTCAGTGGGTCGCACTCTCCTCTCTACAGCTGTGGTTCAGTGGTTCGCACTCTCCTCTCTACAGCTGTGGTTCAGTGGGTCGCACTCGCCCCTCTACAGCTGTGACTCAGTGGGTCGCACTCTCCTCTCTACAGCTGTGACTCAGTGGGTCGCACTCTCTCCTCTCTACAGCTGTGACTCAGTGGGTCGCACTCTCCTCTCTACAGCTGTGGTTCAGTGGGTCGCACTCTCCTCTCTACAGCTGTGACTCAGTGGGTCGCACTCTCTCCTCTCTACAGCTGTGATTCAGTGGGTCGCACTCTCCTCTCTACAGCTGTGACTCAGTGGGTCGCACTCTCTCCTCTACAGCTGTGACTCAGTGGGTCGCACTCTCTCTCTACAAGCTGTGGATCAGTGGGTCGCACTCTCTCCCTCTACAGCTGTGGACTCAGTGGGTCGCACTCTCCCCTCTACAGCTGTGACTCAGGTGGGTCGCACTCTCCCCTCTACAGCTGTGGCTCAGTGGGTCGCACTCTCACCTTCTACAGCTGAGACTCAGTGGGTCGCACTCTCCCCTCTACAGCTGTGACTCAGTGGGTCGCACTCTCCCTCTTACAGCTGTGACTCAGTGGGTCGCACTCTTCCTCTGTACAGCTGTGACTCCTCCCCTCAGCTGAGGTCGCACTCTCCTCTCTACAGCTGTGACTCAGTGGGTCGCATTCTCCCCTCTACAGCTGTGACTCAGTGGGTCGCACTCTCCTCTCTACAGCTGTGGACTCAGTGGGTCGCACTCTCTCCCTCTACAGCTCGTGACTCAGTGGGTCGCACTCTCGCCCTCTACAGCTGTGACTCAGTGGGTCGCACTCTCCCCCTCTACAGCTGTGGTTCAGTGGGTCGCACTCCTCCTCTCTACAGCTGTGATCAGTGGGTCGCACTCTCTCCTCTCTACAGCTGTGGTTCAGTGGGTCACACTCTCTCCTCTCTACAGCTGTGATTCAGTGGGTCACACTCTCTCCTCTACAGCTGTGATTCAGTGGGTCGCACTCTCCCCTCTACAGCTGTAGTTCAGTGGGTCGCACTTCCTCCTCTCTACAGCTGTGACTCAGTGGGTCGCACTCTCCCCTCTACAGCTGTAGTTCAGTGGGTCGCACTCTCCCCTCTACAGCTGTGGTTCAGTGGGTCACACTCTCCCCTCTCTACAGCTGTGACTCAGTGGGTCGCACTCTCTCCTCTACAGCTGTGGTTCAGTGGGTCGCACTCTCCCCTCTACAGCTGTGGTTCAGTGGGTCGCACTCGCCTCTATACAGCTGTGACTCAGTGGGTCGCACTCTCCTCTCTACAGCTGTGACTCAGTGGGTCGCACTCTCCTCTCTACAGCTGTGACTCAGTGGGTCGCACTCTCTCCCCTCTACAGCTGTGACTCAGTGGGTCGCACTCTCCCCTCTACAGCTGTGACTCAGTGGGTCGCACTCTCCTCCTCTACAGCTGTGACTCAGTGGTCGCACTCTCTCTCTACAGCTGTGACTCAGTGGGTCGCACTCTCCTCTCTACAGCTGTGACTCAGTGGTCGCACTCTCTCCTCTCTACAGCTGTGACTCAGTGGGTCGCACTCTCCCCTCTACAGCTGTGACTCAGTGGGTCGCACTCTCTCCCTCTACAGCTGTGACTCAGTGGGTCGCACTCTCTCCTCTACAGCTGTGGTTCAGTGGTCGCACTCTCCCCTCTACAGCTGTGACTCAGTGGGTCGCACTCTCTCCCTCTAACAGCTGTGACTCAGTGGGTCGCACTCTCCCCTCTACAGCTGTGACTCAGTGGGTCGCACTCTCTCCTCTACAGCTGTGCTCAGTGGGTCGCACTCTCTCCTCTACAGCTGTGGTTCAGTGGGTCGCACTCTCCCCTCTACAGCTGTGGACTCAGTGGGTCGCACTCTCTCCTCTACAGCTGTGACTCAGTGGGTCGCACTCTCCTCCTCTACAGCTGTGACTCAGTGGGTCGCACTCTCCCTCTACAGCTGTGACTCAGTGGGTCGCACTCTCCCCTCTACAGCTGTGACTCAGTGGGTCGCACTCTCCCTCTACAGCTGTGACTCAGTGGGTCGCACTCTCCCCTCTACAGCTGTGACTCAGTGGGTCGCACTCTCCCTCTACAGCTGTGACTCAGTGGTTCGCACTCACTCCTCTCTACAGCTGTGACTCAGTGGGTCGCACTCTCTCCTCTACAGCTGTGACTCAGTGGGTCGCACTCTCTCCCTCTACAGCTGTGACTCAGTGGGTCGCACTCTCCTCTCTACAGCTGTGACTCAGTGGGTCGCACTCTCCTCCTCTACAGCTGTGACTCAGTGGGTCGCACTCTCTCCTCTACAGCTGTGGTTCAGTGGGTCGCACTCTCTCCTCTACAGCTGTGACTCAGTGGGTCGCACTCTCTCCTCTACAGCTGTGGTTCAGTGAGTCGCACTCTCTCCTCTACAGCTGTGGTTCAGTGGGTCGCACTCTCCTCTCTACAGCTGTGACTCAGTGGGTCGCACTCTCCCCTCTACAGCTGTGACTCAGTGGGTCGCACTCTCCTCTCTACAGCTGTGACTCAGTGGGTCGCACTCTCCCCTCTACAGCTGTGACTCAGTGGGTCGCACTCTCCTCTCTACAGCTGTGACTCAGTGGGTCGCACTCTCTCGGCTCTGCAACTGTGACTCAGTGGGTCGCACTCTCTCCTCTGTGCAGCTGTGACTCAGTGGGTCGCACTCTCCTCTCTACAGCTGTGACTCAGTGGGTCGCACTCTCGGCTCTGCTGGGGGCCTCTCTCCTCTACAGCTGTGACTCAGTGGGTCGCAATCTCTCCTCTACAGCTGTGACTCAGTGGGTCGCACTCTCTCCTCTACAGCTGTGACTCAGTGGGTCGCACTCTCTCCTCTACAGCTGTGACTCAGTGGTCGCACTCTCCTCTCTACAGCTGTGACTCAGTGGGTCGCACTCTTCCTCTCTACAGCTGTGACTCAGTGGGTCGCACTCTCTCCTCTCTACAGCTGTGGTTCAGTGGGTCGCACTCTCTCCTCTCTACAGCTGTGGTTCAGTGGGTCGCACTCTCCCCTCTACAGCTGTGGTTCAGTGGGTCGCACTCTCCCCTCTACAGCTGTGACTCAGTGGGTCGCACTCTCTCCTCTCTACAGCTGTAGTTCAGTGGGTCGCACTCTCTCCTCTCTACAGCTGTGACTCAGTGGGTCGCACTCTCCCCTCTACAGCTGTGGTTCAGTGGGTCGCACTCTCCCCTCTACAGCTGTGGTTCAGTGGGTCGCACTCTCCTCTCTACAGCTGTGACTCAGTGGGTCGCACTCTCCCCTCTACAGCTGTGGTTCAGTGGGTCGCACTCTCCCCTCTACAGCTGTGGTTCAGTGGGTCGCACTCTCCTCTCTACAGCTGTGACTCAGTGGGTCGCACTCTCCCCTCTACAGCTGTGGTTCAGTGGGTCGCACTCTCCCCTCTACAGCTGTGACTCAGTGGGTCGCACTCTCCTCTCTACAACTGTGGTTCAGTGGGTCGCACTCTCTCCTCTACAGCTGTGGTTCAGTGGGTCGCACTCTCTCCTCTACAGCTGTGACTCAGTGGGTCGCACTCTCCCCTCTACAGCTGTGGTTCAGTGGGTCGCACTCTCTCCTCTACAGCTGTGGTTCAGTGGGTCGCACTCTCTCCTCTACAGCTGTGATTCAGTGGGTCGCACTCTCTCCTCTCTACAGCTGTGACTCAGTGGGTCACACTCTCCTCTGTACAGCTGTGACTCAGTGGGTCACACTCTCTCCTCTACAGCTGTGACTCAGTGGGTCACACTCTCCTCTCTACAGCTGTGACTCAGTGGGTCACACTCTCCTCTCTACAGCTGTGGTTCAGTGGGTCGCACTCTCTCCTCTACAGCTGTGACTCAGTGGGTCGCACTCTCTCCTCTACAGCTGTGGTTCAGTGGGTCGCACTCTCTCCTCTACAGCTGTGGTTCAGTGGGTCGCACTCTCTCCTCTACAGCTGTGGTTCAGTGGGTCACACTCTCCCCTCTACAGCTGTGACTCAGTGGGTCGCACTCTCTCCTCTACAGCTGTGGTTCAGTGGGTCGCACTCTCTCCTCTACAGCTGTGACTCAGTGGGTCGCACTCTCTCCTCTACAGCTGTGACTCAGTGGGTCGCACTCTCCCCTCTACAGCTGTGGTTCAGTGGGACGCACTCTCTCCTCTACAGCTGTGACTCAGTGGGTCACACTCTCCACTACAGCTGTGACTCAGTGGGTCGCACTCGCCCCCTACAGCTGTGACTCAGTGGGTCGCACTCTCCCCTCTACAGCTGTGACTCAGTGGGTCGCACTCTCTCCTCTACAGCTGTGACTCAGTGGGTCGCACTCTCTCCTCTACAGCTGTGACTCAGTGGGTCGCACTCTCTCCTCTACAGCTGTGACTCAGTGGGTCGCACTCTCCCCTCTACAGCTGTGACTCAGTGGGTCGCACTCTCTCCTCTACAGCTGTGACTCAGTGGGTCGCACTCTCCCCTCTACAGCTGTGACTCAGTGGGTCGCACTCTCTCCTCTACAGCTGTGACTCAGTGGGTCGCACTCTCCTCTCTACAGCTGTGGTTCAGTGGGTCACACTCTCCTCTCTACAGCTGTGACTCAGTGGGTCGCACTCTCTCCTCTCTACAGCTGTGGTTCAGTGGGTCGCACTCTCCCCTCTACAGCTGTGACTCAGTGGGTCGCACTCTCTCCTCTACAGCTGTGGTTCAGTGGGTCGCACTCTCTCCTCTACAGCTGTGGTTCAGTGGGTCGCACTCTCCTCTCTACAGCTGTGACTCAGTGGGTCGCACTCTCCCCTCTACAGCTGTGACTCAGTGGGTCGCACTCTCCTCTCTACAGCTGTGACTCAGTGGGTCGCACTCTCCCCTCTACAGCTGTGACTCAGTGGGTCGCACTCTCCTCTCTACAGCTGTGACTCAGTGGGTCGCACTCTCTCCTCTACAGCTGTGACTCAGTGGGTCGCACTCTCTCCTCTACAGCTGTGACTCAGTGGGTCGCACTCTCCTCTCTACAGCTGTGACTCAGTGGGTCGCACTCTCTCCTCTACAGCTGTGACTCAGCTGTGACTCAGGGTCGCACTCTCCCCTCTACAGCTGTGACTCAGTGGGTCGCACTCTCCTCTCTACAGCTGTGACTCAGTGGGTCGCACTCTCCCTCTACAGCTGTGACTCAGTGGTCGCACTCTCTCCCTCTACAGCTGTGACTCAGTGGGTCCCACTCTCCCCTCTACAGCTGTGACTCAGTGGGTCGCACTCTCCCTCTACAGCTGTGACCTCAGTGGGTCGCACTCTCCCTCTACAGCTGTGACTCAGTGGGTCGCACTCTCCCCTCTACAGCTGTGGTCTCAGTTGGTCGCACACTCTCCTCCTCTACAGCTGTTGACTCAGTGGGTCGCACTCTCTCCCTCTACAGCTGTGGTTCAGTGGGTCGCACTCTCCCTCTACAGCTGTGACTCAGTGGGTCGCACTCTCCCCTCTACAGCTGTGACTCAGTGGGTCGCACTCTCCTCTCTACAGCTGTGACTCAGTGGGTCGCACTCTCCTCTCTACAGCTGTGACTCAGTGGGTCGCACTCTCCTCTCTACAGCTGTGACTCAGTGGGTCGCACTCTCTCCCTCTACAGCTGTGACTCAGTGGGTCGCACTCTCCCCTCTACAGCTGTGACTCAGTGGGTCGCACTCTCTCCTCTACAGCTGTGACTCAGTGGGTCGCACTCTCTCCTCTACAGCTGTGACTCAGTGGGTCGCACTCTCCCCTCTACAGCTGTGACTCAGTGGGTCGCACTCTCTCCTCTACAGCTGTGACTCAGTGGGTCGCACTCTCCCCTCTACAGCTGTGACTCAGTGGGTCGCACTCTCTCCTCTACAGCTGTGACTCAGTGGGTCACACTCTCCTCTCTACAGCTGTGGTTCAGTGGGTCACACTCTCCTCTCTACAGCTGTGACTCAGTGGGTCGCACTCTCTCCTCTCTACAGCTGTGGTTCAGTGGGTCGCACTCTCCCCTCTACAGCTGTGACTCAGTGGGTCGCACTCTCTCCTCTACAGCTGTGGTTCAGTGGGTCGCACTCTCTCCTCTACAGCTGTGGTTCAGTGGGTCGCACTCTCCTCTCTACAGCTGTGACTCAGTGGGTCGCACTCTCCCCTCTACAGCTGTGACTCAGTGGGTCGCATCTCTCCCTCTACAGCTGTGACTCAGTGGTCGCACTCTCCCCTCTACAGCTGTGACTCAGTGGGTCGCACTCTCCTCCTCTACAGCTGTGACTCAGTGGGTCGCACTCTCCCCTCTACAGCTGTGGATCAGTGGGTCGCACTCTCCCCTCTACAGCTGTGACTCAGTGGGTCGCACTCTCCTCCTCTACAGCTGTGTCTCAGTGGTCGCACCTCTCCCTTACAGCTGTGGTTCAGTGGGGTCGCACTCTCCACTACAGCTGTGACTCAGTGGGTCGCACTCTCCTCTCTACAGCCTGTGACTCAGGTGGGTCGCACTCTCCCCTCTACAGCTGTGATCAAGTGGGTCGCACTCTCCCTCTACAGCTGTGACTCAGTGGGTCGCCTCTCCTCTCTACAGCTGTGACTCACTGGGTCGCACTCTCACCTCTCTACAGCTGTGGTTCAGTGGGTCGCACTCTCCCCTCTACAGCTGTGACTCAGTGGGTCGCACTCTCCCCTCTACAGCTGTGACTCAGTGGGTCGCACTCTCCCTCTTACAGCTGTGACTCAGTGGGTCGCACTCTCTCCTCTCTACAGCTGTAGACTCAGTGGGTTCGCACTCTCTCCTCTACAGCTGTAGACTCAGTGGGTCGCACTCTCCCTCTCTACAGCTGTGACTCAGTGGGTCGCACTCTCCCCTCTACAGCTGTGGTCAGGTGGGTCGCACTCTCCCCTCATGTACAGCTGTGATCAGTGGGGTCGCCACACTTCCGCGTCTCTACATCTGTGACTCAGAGGGTCGCACTCTCTCCCTCTACAGCTGTAACTCAGTGGGGAGCACTCTCCTCCCTCTACAGCCTGTGACTCAGTGGGCGTCGCACTTTCCCTCTACAGCTGTGACTCAGTGGGTCGCACTCTCCTCTCTACAGCTGTGACTCAGTGGGTCGCACTCCTCTCCTCTACAGTGTCCGACTCCAGTGGGATCGCACCTCTCCCCTCTACAGCTGTTCGACTCAGTGGGTCGCACTCTCCTCCTCTACAGCTGTGGGGGACCCCTCAGTGGGTCGCACTCCCCCCTCTACAGCTGTGACTCAGTGGGTCGCACACTCTCTCCCTCTCTACAGCTGTGACTCAGTGGGTCGCACTCTCCTCTACAGCTGTGGTTCAAGTGGGGTCGCACTCTCTCCTCTACAGCTGGGACTCAGTGGGTCGCACTCTCTCCTCTACAGCTAGTGACTCAGTGGGTCGCACTCTCCTCTACAGCTGGGTGACTCAGTGGGTCTCCGACACTCCCCTCTACAGCTGTGTGGTCAGTGGGGTCTCACTCTCCCCTCTGACCAGCTGTGACCTCAGTGGGTCGCACCTCTCCCCTCTGCAGCTGTGATTCAGTGGGTCGCACTCTCCCTCTACAGCTGTGACTCAGTGGGTGCACATCTCCTCTCTTACAGCTGTAGGTTCAAGTGGGTCGCACTCTCCCACTCTACAGCTGTGACTCAGTGGGTCGCACTCTCTCCTCTACAGCTGTGACTCAGTGGGTCGCACTCTCTCCTCTACAGCTGTGACTCAGTGGGTCGCACCTCTCTCCTCTACAGCTGTGACTCAGTGGGTCGCACTCTCCCCTCTACAGCTGTGGTTCAGTGGGTCGCACTCTCTCCTCTACAGCTGTGACTCAGTGGGTCGCACTCTCCTCCCTCTACAGCTGTGACTCAGTGGGTCGCACTCTCCTCTCTACAGCAGTGACTCAGTGGGTCGCACTCTCCTCTCTACAGCTGTGACTCAGTGGGTCGCACTCTCTCCTCTACAGCTGTGACTCAGTGGGTCGCACTCTCCCTCTACAGCTGTGACTCAGTGGGTCGCACTCTCTCCTCTACAGCTGTGACTCAGTGGGTCGCACTCTCCCCTCTACAGCTGTGACTCAGTGGGTCGCACTCTCCTCTACAGCTGTGACTCAGTGGGTCGCACTCTCCCTCTACAGCTGTGGTTCAGTGGGTCGCACTCTCCCCTCTACAGCTGTGTTCAGTGGGTCGCACTCATCCTCCCTCTACAGCTGTGTTCAGTGGGTCGCACTCTCTCCTCTACAGCTGTGGTTCAGTGGGTCGCACTCTCTCCTCTTCAGCTGTGACTCAGTGGGTCGCACTCTCCCTCCTGCTCTACAGCTGTGGTCAGTGGGTCCCACTCTCTCCTCTCTACAGCTGTGACTCAGTGGTCGCACTCTCCCCTCTACGCAGTGACTCAGTGAGAGTCGCACTCCTCCTCTCTTCAGCTGTGACTCAGTGGTTCACTCCCTCCTCTGTACACTGTGACTCAGTGGGTCACACTTCTCTCCCTCTCACAGCAGTGACTCAGTGGGTCGCACTCTCCCCTCTAACTGCTGTGGTTCAGTGGGTCGCACTCTCCTCTCTACAGCTGTGGTACAGTGGGTCGCACTTATCTCCTCTGTACAGCGTGACTCTGTGGGTCGCACTCTCCCTCTCTACAGCTGTGACTCAGTGGTCCCACTCTCTCCTCTACAGCTGTGACTCAGTGGGTCGCACTCTCCCCTCTACAGCTGTGACTCAGTGGGTCGCACTCTCTCCTCTACAGCTGTGACTCAGTGGGTCGCACTCTCCTCTCTACAGCTGTGGTTCAGTGGGTCGCACTCTCCTCTCTACAGCTGTGACTCAGTGGGTCGCACTCTCTCCTCTCTACAGCTGTGGTTCAGTGGGTCGCACTCTCCCTCTACAGCTGTGACTCAGTGGGTCGCACTCTCTCCTCTACAGCTGTGGTTCAGTGGGTCGCACTCTCTCCTCTACAGCTGTGGTTCAGTGGGTCGCACTCTCCTCTCTACAGCTGTGACTCAGTGGGTCGCACTCTCCCCTCTACAGCTGTGACTCAGTGGGTCGCACTCTCCTCTCTACAGCTGTGACTCAGTGGGTCGCACTCTCCCCTCTACAGCTGTGACTCAGTGGGTCGCACTCTCCTCTCTACAGCTGTGACTCAGTGGGTCGCACTCTCTCCTCTACAGCTGTGACTCAGTGGGTCGCACTCTCTCCTCTCTACAGCTGTGACTCAGTGGGTCGCACTCTCCTCTCTACAGCTGTGACTCAGTGGGTCGCACTCTCTCCTCTACAGCTGTGACTCAGTGGGTCGCACTCTCTCCTCTACAGCTGTGACTCAGTGGGTCGCACTCTCTCCTCTACAGCTGTGACTCAGTGGGTCGCACTCTCTCCTCTACAGCTGTGACTCAGTGGGTCGCACTCTCTCCTCTCTACAGCTGTGACTCAGTGGGTCGCACTCTCCTCTCTACAGCTGTGACTCAGTGGGTCGCACTCTCCTCTCTACAGCTGTGGTTCAGTGGGTCGCACTCTCTCCTCTCTACAGCTGTGGTTCAGTGGGTCGCACTCTCTCCTCTCTACAGCTGTGGTTCAGTGGGTCGCACTCTCCCCTCTACAGCTGTGGTTCAGTGGGTCGCACTCTCCCCTCTACAGCTGTGACTCAGTGGGTCGCACTCTCTCCTCTCTACAGCTGTGGTTCAGTGGGTCGCACTCTCTCCTCTCTACAGCTGTGACTCAGTGGGTCGCACTCTCCCCTCTACAGCTGTGGTTCAGTGGGTCGCACTCTCCCCTCTACAGCTGTGTTCAGTGGGTCGCACTCTCCTCTCTACAGCTGTGACTCAGTGGGTCGCACTCTCCCCTCTACAGCTGTGACTCAGTGGGTCGCACTCTCCCCTCTACAGCTGTGGTTCAGTGGGTCACACTCTCCCTCTACAGCTGTGACTCAGTGGGTCGCACTCTCCTCTCTACAGCTGTGGTTCAGTGGGTCGCACTCTCTCCTCTACAGCTGTGGTTCAGTGGGTCGCACTCTCTCCTCTCTACAGCTGTGACTCAGTGGGTCGCACTCTCCCCTCTACAGCTGTGACTCAGTGGGTCGCACTCTCCCCTCTACAGCTGTGGTTCAGTGGGTCGCACTCTCTCCTCTACAGCTGTGGTTCAGTGGGTCGCACTCTCTCCTCTACAGCTGTGACTCAGTGGGTCGCACTCTCCCCTCTACAGCTGTGACTCAGTGGGTCACACTCTCCTCTCTACAGCTGTGGATCAGTGGGTCGCACTCTCTCCTCTACAGCTGTGTTCAGTGGGTCGCACTCTCCTCCTCTACAGCTGTGACTCAGTGGGTCGCACTCTCTCCTCTACAGCTGTGTTCAGTGGGTCGCACTCTCCCCTCTACAGCTGTGATCAGTGGGTCGCACTCTCCCTCTTACAGCTGTGACTCAGTGGGTCGCACTCTCTCCTCTACAGCTGTGACTCAGTGGTCGCACTCTCTCCTCTACAGCTGTGACTCAGTGGGTCGCACTCTCCTCTCTACAGCTGTGACTCAGTGGGTCGCACTCTCCTCCTCTACAGCTGTGACTCAGTGGGTCGCACTCTCCCCTCTACAGCTGTGGTTCAGTGGGACGCACTCTCTCCTCTACAGCTGTGACTCAGTGGGTCGCACTCTCCCTCTACAGCTGTGACTCAGTGGGTCGCACTCTCTCCTCTACAGCTGTGACTCAGTGGGTCGCACTCTCCTCTACAGCTGTGACTCAGTGGGTCGCACTCTCCCCTCTACAGCTGTGACTCAGTGGGTCGCACTCTCTCCTCTACAGCTGTGACTCAGTGGGTCACACTCTCCACTACAGCTGTGACTCAGTGGGTCACACTCTCCACTACAGCTGTGACTCAGTGGGTCGCACTCTCCCCTCTACAGCTGTGACTCAGTGGGTCGCACTCTTCCTCTCTACAGCTGTGACTCAGTGGGTCGCACTCTCTCCTCTACAGCTGTGACTCAGTGGGTCGCACTCTCCCCTCTACAGCTGTGACTCAGTGGGTCGCACTCTCCCCTCTACAGCTGTGACTCAGTGGGTCGCACTCTCCCCTCTACAGCTGTGGTTCAGTGGGTCGCACTCTCCCCTCTACAGCTGTGACTCAGTGGGTCGCACTCTCCCCTCTACAGCTGTGGTTCAGTGGGTCGCACTCTCCCCTCTACAGCTGTGGTTCAGTGGGTCGCACTCTCTCCTCTACAGCTGTGACTCAGTGGGTCGCACTCTCCCCTCTACAGCTGTGACTCAGTGGGTCGCACTCTCCCCTCTACAGCTGTGACTCAGTGGGTCGCACTCTCCCTCTACAGCTGTGGTTCAGTGGGTCGCACTCTCCCCTCTACAGCTGTGACTCAGTGGGTCGCACTCTCTCCTCTACAGCTGTGACTCAGTGGGTCGCACTCTCCCCTCTACAGCTGTGGTTCAGTGGGTCGCACTCTCCTCTCTACAGCTGTGGTTCAGTGGGTCGCACTCTCCCCTCTACAGCTGTGGTTCAGTGGGTCGCACTCTCCCCTCTACAGCTGTGACTCAGTGGGTCGCACTCTCCTCTCTACAGCTGTGACTCAGTGGGTCGCACTCTCCCCTCTACAGCTGTGGTTCAGTGGGTCGCACTCTCCCCTCTACAGCTGTGACTCAGTGGGTCGCACTCTCCTCTCTACAGCTGTGACTCAGTGGGTCCCACTCTCCTCTCTACAGCTGTGGTTCAGTGGGTCGCACTCTCCCCTCTACAGCTGTGACTCAGTGGGTCGCACTCTCCCCTCTACAGCTGTAGTTCAGTGGGTCGCACTCTCCCCTCTACAGCTGTGACTCAGTGGGTCGCACTCTCCCCTCTACAGCTGTAGTTCAGTGGGTCGCACTCTCCCCTCTACAGCTGTGACTCAGTGGGTCGCACTCTCCTCTCTACAGCTGTGACTCAGTGGGTTGCACTCTCCTCTGTACAGCTGTGACTCAGTGGGTCACACTCTCTCCTCTCTACAGCTGTGACTCAGTGGGTCGCACTCTCCCCTCTACAGCTGTGGTTCAGTGGGTCGCACTCTCCTCTCTACAGCTGTGGTTCAGTGGGTCGCACTCTCTCCTCTCTACAGCTGTGACTCAGTGGGTCGCACTCTCCTCTCTACAGCTGTGACTCAGTGGGTCGCACTCTCCCCTCTACAGCTGTGACTCAGTGGGTCACACTCTCTCCTCTCTACAGCTGTGACTCAGTGAGTCGCACTCTCCCCTCTACAGCTGTGACTCAGTGGGTCGCACTCTCCCTCTACAGCTGTGGTTCAGTGGGTCGCACTCTCCTCTCTACAGCTGTGACTCAGTGGGTCGCACTCTCCCCTCTACAGCTGTGACTCAGTGGGTCGCACTCTCCTCTCTACAGCTGTGATTCAGTGGGGTTCGCACTCTCTCCTTACAGCTGTGGTTCAGTGGGTCACACTCTCTCCTCTCTACAGCTGTGACTCAGTGGGTCGCACTCTCCCTCTACAGCTGTGGACTCAGTGGGTCGCACTCTCTCCTCTACAGCTGTGACTCAGTGGGTCGCACTCTCTCCCTCTACAGCTGTGACTCAGTGGGTCGCACTCTCTCCCTCTACAGCTGTGACTCAGTGGGTCGCACTCTCCTCTCTACAGCTGTGACTCAGTGGGTCGCACTCTCCCCTCTACAGCTGTGACTCAGTGGGTCGCACTCTCCCCTCTACAGCTGTGGTTCAGTGGGTCGCACTCTCCCCTCTACAGCTGTGACTCAGTGGGTCGCACTCTCCTCTCTACAGCTGTGGTTCAGTGGGTCGCACTCTCCCTCTACAGCTGTGACTCAGTGGGTCGCACTCTCTCCTCTACAGCTGTGACTCAGTGGGTCGCACTCTCTCCTCTCTACAGCTGTGACTCAGTGGGTCGCACTCTCCCCTCTACAGCTGTGACTCAGTGGGTCGCACTCTCTCCTCTACAGCTGTGACTCAGTGGGTCGCACTCTCTCCTCTACAGCTGTGACTCAGTGGGTCGCACTCTCCTCTCTACAGCTGTGACTCAGTGGGTCGCACTCTCCTCCCTACAGCTGTGACTCAGTGGGTCGCACTCTCTCCTCTACAGCTGTGGTTCAGTGGGTCGCACTCTCTCCTCTACAGCTGTGACTCAGTGGGTCGCACTCTCTCCTCTACAGCTGTGACTCAGTGGGTCGCACTCTCCTATCTACAGCTGTGACTCAGAGGGTCGCACTCTCCCTCTACAGCTGAGACGCAGTGGGTCGCACTCTCCTCTCTACATCTGTGACTCTGTGGGGTCGCACTCTCTCCCTCTACAGCTGTGGCCTCAGTGTGTCGCACTCTCTCCTCTACAGCTGTGACTCAGTGGGTCGCACTCTCCCCTCTACAGCTTGTGACTCAGTGGGTCGGAACCCCCCCCCCACTCTCTCCCCTCTGAGCAGCTGTGACACAGTGGGTCGCACTCTCCTCCTCTACAGCTGTGAGCTCAGAGAGTGTCGCACTCTCCCTCTACAGCTGTGGACTCAGTGGGTCGCTCCTCCTCTCCTACAGCTGTGACTCTCAGCTTGGGTCGCACTCTCCTCTCTCTACAGCTGTGGACTCAGTGGGTCGCACACATCTCACTCTACAGCTGTGAGCTCAGTGGAGTCGCAATACCTCCCCTCTTACTAGCTGTTAGGTCCAGTGGGTCGCACTCTCCCCTCTACAGCTGTGATCTGTCAGGGGTTGGGTGGGTCGCACTCTCCCCTCTACAGCTGTGACTCAGTGGGTCGCACTCTCCTCTCTACAGCTGTGACTCAGTGGGTCGCACTCTCCTCTCTACAGCTGTGACTCAGTGGGTCGCACTCTCTCCTCTACAGCTGTGACTCAGTGGGTCGCACTCTCCCCTCTACAGCTGTGACTCAGTGGGTCGCACTCTCCCCTCTACAGCTGTGACTCAGTGGGTCGCACTCTCCTCTCTACAGCTGTGACTCAGTGGGTCGCACTCTCCCCTCTACAGCTGTGGTTCAGTGGGTCGCACTCTCCCCTCTACAGCTGTGACTCAGTGGGTCGCACTCTCCCTCTACAGCTGTGGTTCAGTGGGTCGCACTCTCCCCTCTACAGCTGTGGTTCAGTGGGTCGCACTCTCTCCTCTCTACAGCTGTGACTCAGTGGGTCGCACTCTCCTCTCTACAGCTGTGGTTCAGTGGGTCGCACTCTCCCCTCTACAGCTGTGACTCAGTGGGTCGCACTCTCCCCTCTACAGCTGTGACTCAGTGGGTCGCACTCTCCTCTCTACAGCTGTGACTCAGTGGGTCGCACTCTCCTCTCTACAGCTGTGACTCAGTGGGTCGCACTCTCTCCTCTCTACAGCTGTGACTCAGTGGGTCGCACTCTCCCCTCTACAGCTGTGGTTCAGTGGGTCGCACTCTCCTCTCTACAGCTGTGACTCAGTGGGTCGCACTCTCCTCTCTACAGCTGTGACTCAGTGGGTCCCACTCTCCCCTCTACAGCTTTGGTTCAGTGGGTCGCACTCTCCCCTCTACAGCTGTGACTCAGTGGGTCGCACTCTCCTCTCTACAGCTGTGACTCAGTGGGTCGCACTCTCCTCTCTACAGCTGTGACTCAGTGGGTCGCACTCTCCCCTCTACAGCTGTGACTCAGTGGGTCGCACTCTCCCTCTACAGCTGTGGTTCAGTGGGTCGCACTCTCCCCTCTACAGCTGTGACTCAGTGGGTCGCACTCTCCCCTCTACAGCTGTGACTCAGTGGGTCGCACTCTCCCTCTACAGCTGTGACTCAGTGGGTCGCACTCTCCTCTCTACAGCTGTGACTCAGTGGGTCGCACTCTCCTCTCTACAGCTGTGACTCAGTGGGTCGCACTCTCTCCTCTCTACAGCTGTGACTCAGTGGGTCGCACTCTCCCTCTACAGCTGTGGTTCAGTGGGTCGCACTCTCCTCTCTACAGCTGTGACTCAGTGGGTCGCACTCTCTCCTCTACAGCTGTGACTCAGTGGGTCGCACTCTCCTCTCTACAGCTGTGACTCAGTGGGTCGCACTCTCCCCTCTACAGCTGTGACTCAGTGGGTCGCACTCTCCCCTCTACAGCTGTGACTCAGTGGGTCGCACTCTCCCCTCTACAGCTGTGACTCAGTGGGTCGCACTCTCCCCTCTACAGCTGTGACTTCAGTGGGTCGCACTCTCCCCTCTACAGCTGTGATTCAGTGGGTCGCACTCTCCTCTCTACAGCTGTGACTCAGTGGGTTGCACTCTCCTCTCTACAGCTGTGACTCAGTGGGTCGCACTCTCTCCTCTCTACAGCTGTGGTTCAGTGGGTCGCACTCTCTCCTCTCTACAGCTGTGGTTCAGTGGGTCGCACTCTCCCCTCTACAGCTGTGGTTCAGTGGGTCGCACTCTCCCCTCTACAGCTGTGACTCAGTGGGTCGCACTCTCTCCTCTCTACAGCTGTAGTTCAGTGGGTCGCACTCTCCCCTCTACAGCTGTGGTTCAGTGGGTCGCACTCTCCTCTCTACAGCTGTGACTCAGTGGGTCACAGTCTCCCCTCTACAGCTGTGACTCAGTGGGTCGCACTCTCCCCTCTACAGCTGTGGTTCAGTGGGTCACACTCTCCCCTCTACAGCTGTGACTCAGTGGGTCGCACTCTCCTCTCTACAGCTGTGGTTCAGTGGGTCGCACTCTCCCCTCTACAGCTGTGACTCAGTGGGTCGCACTCTCTCCTCTACAGCTGTGGTTCAGTGGGTCGCACTCTCTCCTCTCTACAGCTGTGACTCAGTGGGTCGCACTCTCCCCTCTACAGCTGTGACTCAGTGGGTCGCACTCTCTCCTCTACAGCTGTGGTTCAGTGGGTCGCACTCTCTCCTCTACAGCTGTGACTCAGTGGGTCGCACTCTCCTCTCTACAGCTGTGACTCAGTGGGTCGCACTCTCCTCTCTACAGCTGTGGTTCAGTGGGTCGCACTCTCTCCTCTACAGCTGTGGTTCAGTGGGTCGCACTCTCTCCTCTACAGCTGTGACTCAGTGGGTCGCACTCTCTCCTCTACAGCTGTGACTCAGTGGGTCGCACTCTCTCCTCTACAGCTGTGACTCAGTTAGTCGCACTCTCCTCTCTACAGCTGTGACTCAGTGGGTCGCACTCTCTCCTCTACAGCTGTGACTCAGTGGGTCGCACTCTCCCCTCTACAGCTGTGGTTCAGTGGGACGCACTCTCTCCTCTCTACAGATGTGACTCAGTGGGTCGCACTCATCCCTCTACAGCTGTGTCTCAGTGGGTCGCACTCTCTCCTCTACAGCTGTGACTCAGTGGGTCACACTCTCCACTACAGCTGTGACTCAGTGGGTCGCACTCTCCCCTCTACAGCTGTGACTCAGTGGGTCGCACTCTCTCCTCTACAGCTGTGACTCAGTGGGTCACACTCTCCACTACAGCTGTGACTCAGTGGGTCACACTCTCCTCTCTACAGCTGTGACTCAGTGGGTCGCACTCTCTCCTCTCTACAGCTGTGGTTCAGTGGGTCGCACTCTCCCCTCTACAGCTGTGACTCAGTGGGTCGCACTCTCCCCTCTACAGCTGTGACTCAGTGGGTCGCACTCTCCTCTCTACAGCTGTGACTCAGTGGGTCGCACTCTCTCCTCTCTACAGCTGTGACTCAGTGGGTCGCACTCTCTCCTCTACAGCTGTGACTCAGTGGGTCGCACTCTCCCCTCTACAGCTGTGACTCAGTGGGTCGCACTCTCCCCTCGACAGCTGTGACTCAGTGGGTCGCACTCTCCTCTGTACAGCTGTGACTCAGTGGGTCGCACTCTCCCCTCTACAGCTGTGGTTCAGTGGGTCACACTCTCCCCTCTACAGCTGTGACTCAGTGGGTCGCACTCTCCCCTCTACAGCTGTGGTTCAGTGGGTCGCACTCTCCCCTCTACAGCTGTGGTTCAGTGGGTCGCACTCTCTCCTCTGTACAGCTGTGACTCAGTGGGTCGCACTCTCCTCTCTACAGCTGTGGTTCAGTGGGTCCCACTCTCCCCTCTACAGCTTTGGTTCAGTGGGTCGCACTCGCCCCTCTACAGCTGTGACTCAGTGGGTCGCACTCTCCTCTCTACAGCTGTGACTCAGTGGGTTGCACTCTCCTCTGTACAGCTGTGACTCAGTGGGTCACACTCTCTCCTCTCTACAGCTGTGACTCAGTGGGTCGCACTCTCCCCTCTACAGCTGTGGTTCAGTGGGTCGCACTCTCCTCTCTACAGCTGTGACTCAGTGGGTCGCACTCTCTCCTCTACAGCTGTGACTCGTGGGTCGCACTCTCCCCTCTACAGCTGTGACTCAGTGGGTCGCACTCTCTCCTCTACAGCCTGTGGTTCAGTGGGTCGCACTCTCCCTCTCTCAGCTGTGACTCAGTGGGTCGCACTCTCCCTCTACAGCTGTGGTTCAGTGGGTCGCACTCTCCTCCTCTACAGCTGTGGACTCAGTGGGTCGCACTCTCCTCTCTACAGCTGTGGTTCAGTGGGTCGCACTCTCTCCTCTACAGCTGTGGTTCAGTGGGTCGCACTCTCTCCTCTACAGCTGTGACTCAGTGGGTCGCACTCTCTCCTCTACAGCTGTGACTCAGTGGGTCGCACTCTCTCCTCTACAGCTGTGACTCAGTGGGTCGCACTCTCCTCTCTACAGCTGTGACTCAGTGGGTCGCACTCTCTCCTCTACAGCTGTGACTCAGTGGGTCGCACTCTCCCCTCTACAGCTGTGGTTCAGTGGGTCGCACTCTCTCCTCTCTACAGCTGTGACTCAGTGGGTCGCACTCATCCCTCTACAGCTGTGACTCAGTGGGTCGCACTCTCTCCTCTACAGCTGTGACTCAGTGGGTCGCACTCTCTCTCTACAGCTGTGACTCAGTGGGTCGCACTCTCCCCTCTACAGCTGTGACTCAGTGGGTCGCACTCTCTCCTCTACAGCTGTGACTCAGTGGGTCGCACTCTCCTCTACAGCTGTGACTCAGTGGGTCGCACTCTCCTCTCTACAGCTGTGACTCAGTGGGTCGCACTCTCCTCTCTACAGCTGTGGTTCAGTGGGTCGCACTCTCCCCTCTACAGCTGTGACTCAGTGGGTCGCACTCTCCCCTCTACAGCTGTGACTCAGTGGGTCGCACTCTCCTCTCTACAGCTGTGACTCAGTGGGTCGCACTCTCTCCTCTCTACAGCTGTGACTCAGTGGGTCGCACTCTCTCCTCTACAGCTGTGACTCAGTGGGTCGCACTCTCCCCTCTACAGCTGTGACTCAGTGGGTCGCACTCTCCCCTCTACAGCTGTGATTCAGTGGGTCGCACTCTCCCCTCTACAGCTGTGACTCAGTGGGTCGCACTCTCCTCTCTACAGCTGTGACTCAGTGGGTCGCACTCTCCCCTCTACAGCTGTGGTTCAGTGGGTCGCACTCTCCCCTCTACAGCTGTGACTCAGTGGGTCGCACTCTCCCCTCTACAGCTGTGACTCAGTGGGTCGCACTCTCCCCTCTACAGCTGTGGTTCAGTGGGTCGCACTCTCTCCTCTACAGCTGTGACTCAGTGGGTCGCACTCTCCTCTCTACAGCTGTGACTCAGTGGGTCGCACTCTCCCCTCTACAGCTGTGGTTCAGTGGGTCGCACTCTCCCCTCTACAGCTGTGACTCAGTGGGTCGCACTCTCCCTCTCTACAGCTGTGACTCAGTGGGGCCACAGTCTCCTCCCCTCTACAGCTGTGACTCATGGGTCGCACTCTCTCTCTCTACACTGTGTTCAGTGGGTCGCACTCTCCCCTCTACAGCTGTGTTCAGTGGGTCGCACTCTCCTCTCTACAGCTGTGGTTCAGTGGGTCGCACTCTCTCCTCTCTACAGCTGTGACTCAGTGGGTCGCACTCTCCTCTCTACAGCTGTGACTCAGTGGGTCGCACTCTCCCTCTACAGCTGTGACTCAGTGGGTCGCACTCTCCCCTCTACAGCTGTGGTTCAGTGGGTCGCACTCTCCCCTCTACAGCTGTGACTCAGTGGGTCGCACTCTCCCCTCTACAGCTGTGACTCAGTGGGTCGCACTCTCCTCTCTACAGCTGTGACTCAGTGGGTCGCACTCTCCTCTCTACAGCTGTGACTCAGTGGGTCGCACTCTCTCCTCTCTACAGCTGTGACTCAGTGGGTCGCACTCTCCCCTCTACAGCTGTGACTCAGTGGGTCGCACTCTCCCCTCTACAGCTGTGACTCAGTGGGTCGCACTCTCCCCTCTACAGCTGTGACTCAGTGGGTCGCACTCTCTCCTCTACAGCTGTGGTTCAGTGGGTCGCACTCTCTCCTCTACAGCTGTGACTCAGTGGGTCGCACTCTCCTCTCTACAGCTGTGACTCAGTGGGTCGCACTCTCCCCTCTACAGCTGTGACTCAGTGGGTCGCACTCTCTCCTCTACAGCTGTGACTCAGTGGGTCGCACTCTCCTCTCTACAGCTGTGACTCAGTGGGTCGCACTCTCCCCTCTACAGCTGTGACTCAGTGGGTCGCACTCTCCTCTCTACAGCTGTGACTCAGTGGGTCGCACTCTCCCCTCTACAGCTGTGACTCAGTGGGTCGCACTCTCCTCTCTACAGCTGTGACTCAGTGGGTCGCACTCTCCCCTCTACAGCTGTGACTCAGTGGGTCGCACTCTCTCCTCTACAGCTGTGGTTCAGTGGGTCGCACTCTCCTCTCTACAGCTGTGGTTCAGTGGGTCGCACTCTCCTCTCTACAGCTGTGACTCAGTGGGTCGCACTCTCTCCTCTACAGCTGTGACTCAGTGGGTCGCACTCTCTCCTCTACAGCTGTGGTTCAGTGGGTCGCACTCTCCTCTCTACAGCTGTGACTCAGTGGGTCGCACTCTCCTCTCTACAGCTGTGACTCAGTGGGTCGCACTCTCCCCTCTACAGCTGTGACTCAGTGGGTCGCACTCTCCTCTCTACAGCTGTGGTTCAGTGGGTCGCACTCTCTCCTCTACAGCTGTGACTCAGTGGGTCGCACTCTCCTCTCTACAGCTGTGACTCAGTGGGTCGCACTCTCCCCTCTACAGCTGTGACTCAGTGGGTCGCACTCTCTCCTCTCTACAGCTGTGACTCAGTGGGTCGCACTCTCCCCTCTACAGCTGTGACTCAGTGGGTCGCACTCTCCTCTCTACAGCTGTGACTCAGTGGGTCGCACTCTCTCCTCTCTACAGCTGTGACTCAGTGGGTCGCACTCTCCCCTCTACAGCTGTGACTCAGTGGGTCGCACTCTCTCCTCTACAGCTGTGACTCAGTGGGTCGCACTCTCCTCTCTACAGCTGTGGTTCAGTGGGTCGCACTCTCTCCTCTACAGCTGTGACTCAGTGGGTCGCACTCTCCCCTCTACAGCTGTGACTCAGTGGGTCGCACTCTCTCCTCTCTACAGCTGTGACTCAGTGGGTCGCACTCTCCTCTCTACAGCTGTGACTCAGTGGGTCGCACTCTCCTCTCTACAGCTGTGACTCAGTGGGTCGCACTCTCTCCTCTACAGCTGTGACTCAGTGGGTCGCACTCTCTCCTCTACAGCTGTGACTCAGTGGGTCGCACTCTCTCCTCTCTACAGCTGTGACTCAGTGGGTCGCACTCTCTCCTCTACAGCTGTGACTCAGTGGGTCGCACTCTCTCCTCTACAGCTGTGACTCAGTGGGTCGCACTCTCTCTGCTCTACAACTGTGACTCAGTGGGTCGCACTCTCTCCTCTACAGCTGTGACTCAGTGGGTCGCACTCTCCCCTCTACAGCTGTGGTTCAGTGGGTCGCACTCTCCCCTCTACAGCTGTGGTTCAGTGGGTCGCACTCTCCCCTCTACAGCTGTGACTCAGTGGGTCGCACTCTCTCCTCTCTACAGCTGTAGTTCAGTGGGTCGCACTCTCTCCTCTCTACAGCTGTGACTCAGTGGGTCGCACTCTCCCCTCTACAGCTGTGGTTCAGTGGGTCGCACTCTCCCCTCTACAGCTGTGGTTCAGTGGTTCGCACTCTCCTCTCTACAGCTGTGACTCAGTGGGTCGCACTCTCTCCCCTCTACAGCTGTGGTTCAGTGGGTCGCACTCTCTCCTCTACAGCTGTGACTCAGTGGGTCACACTCTCCCCTCTACAGCTGTGACTCAGTGGGTCGCACTCTCCTCTCTACAACTGTGGTTCAGTGGGTCGCACTCTCTCCTCTACAGCTGTGGTTCAGTGGGTCGCACTCTCTCCTCTACAGCTGTGACTCAGTGGGTCGCACTCTCCCCTCTACAGCTGTGGTTCAGTGGGTCGCACTCTCTCCTCTACAGCTGTGACTCAGTGGGTCGCACTCTCTCCTCTACAGCTGTGACTCAGTGGGTCGCACTCTCCCCTCTACAGCTGTGACTCAGTGGGTCGCACTCTCTCCTCTACAGCTGTGGTTCAGTGGGTCGCACTCTCTCCTCTACAGCTGTGATTCAGTGGGTCGCACTCTCCCCTCTACAGCTGTGACTCAGTGGGTCACACTCTCCTCTCTACAGCTGTGACTCAGTGGGTCGCACTCTCCTCTCTACAGCTGTGGTTCAGTGGGTCGCACTCTCCTCTCTACAGCTGTGACTCAGTGGGTCGCACTCTCTCCTCTACAGCTGTGACTCAGTGGGTCGCACTCTCCCCTCTCTACAGCTGTGACTCAGTGGGTCGCACTCTCCTCTCTACAGCTGTGACTCAGTGGGTCGCACTCTCCCCTCTACAGCTGTGACTCAGTGGGTCGCACTCTCTCCTCTACAGCTGTGACTCAGTGGGTCGCACTCTCTCCTCTACAGCTGTGACTCAGTGGGTCGCACTCTCCCCTCTACAGCTGTGACTCAGTGGGTCGCACTCTCCCCTCTACAGCTGTGACTCAGTGGGTCGCACTCTCCCCTCTACAGCTGTGACTCAGTGGGTCGCACTCTCTCCTCTACAGCTGTGACTCAGTGGGTCGCACTCTCCTCTCTACAGCTGTGGTTCAGTGGGTCGCACTCTCCTCTCTACAGCTGTGACTCAGTGGGTCGCACTCTCCTCTCTACAGCTGTGACTCAGTGGGTCGCACTCTCCCCTCTACAGCTGTGACTCAGTGGGTCGCACTCTCCTCTCTACAGCTGTGACTCAGTGGGTCGCACTCTCTCCTCTCTACAGCTGTGACTCAGTGGGTCGCACTCTCTCCTCTCTACAGCTGTGACTCAGTGGGTCGCACTCTCCCCTCTACAGCTGTGACTCAGTGGGTCGCACTCTCCCCTCTACAGCTGTGACTCAGTGGGTCGCACTCTCCCCTCTACAGCTGTGACTCAGTGGGTCGCACTCTCCCCTCTACAGCTGTGACTCAGTGGGTCGCACTCTCCCCTCTACAGCTGTGACTCAGTGGGTCGCACTCTCCTCTCTACAGCTGTGACTCAGTGGGTCGCACTCTCCCCTCTACAGCTGTGACTCAGTGGGTCGCACTCTCCCCTCTACAGCTGTGGTTCAGTGGGTCGCACTCTCTCCTCTACAGCTGTGACTCAGTGGGTCGCACTCTCCCCTCTACAGCTGTGACTCAGTGGGTCGCACTCTCCCCTCTACAGCTGTGACTCAGTGGGTCGCACTCTCCCCTCTACAGCTGTGACTCAGTGGGTCGCACTCTCCCCTCTACAGCTGTGGTTCAGTGGGTCGCACTCTCCCCTCTACAGCTGTGACTCAGTGGGTCGCACTCTCTCCTCTCTACAGCTGTGACTCAGTGGGTCGCACTCTCCCCTCTACAGCTGTGGTTCAGTGGGTCGCACTCTCCCCTCTACAGCTGTGACTCAGTGGGTCGCACTCTCCCCTCTACAGCTGTGGTTCAGTGGGTCGCACTCTCCCCTCTACAGCTGTGACTCAGTGGGTCGCACTCTCTCCTCTCTACAGCTGTGATTCAGTGGGTCGCACTCTCTCCTCTACAGCTGTGATTCAGTGGGTCGCACTCTCCTCTCTACAGCTGTGACTCAGTGGGTCGCACTCTCCTCTCTACAGCTGTGACTCAGTGGGTCGCACTCTCTCCTCTCTACAGCTGTGACTCAGTGGGTCGCACTCTCCCCTCTACAGCTGTGACTCAGTGGGTCGCACTCTCCCCTCTACAGCTGTGGTTCAGTGGGTCGCACTCTCCCCTCTACAGCTGTGACTCAGTGGGTCGCACTCTCTCCTCTACAGCTGTGGTTCAGTGGGTCGCACTCTCTCCTCTACAGCTGTGGTTCAGTGGGTCGCACTCTCTCCTCTACAGCTGTGACTCAGTGGGTCGCACTCTCCCCTCTACAGCTGTGACTCAGTGGGTCGCACTCTCCCCTCTACAGCTGTGACTCAGTGGGTCGCACTCTCCTCTCTACAGCTGTGGTTCAGTGGGTCGCACTCTCTCCTCTACAGCTGTGGTTCAGTGGGTCGCACTCTCTCCTCTACAGCTGTGACTCAGTGGGTCGCACTCTCCCCTCTACAGCTGTGGTTCAGTGGGTCGCACTCTCTCCTCTACAGCTGTGACTCAGTGGGTCGCACTCTCTCCTCTCTACAGCTGTGACTCAGTGGGTCGCACTCTCCTCTCTACAGCTGTGACTCAGTGGGTCGCACTCTCTCCTCTACAGCTGTGACTCAGTGGGTCGCACTCTCCTCTCTACAGCTGTGACTCAGTGGGTCGCACTCTCCTCTCTACAGCTGTGGTTCAGTGGGTCGCACTCTCTCCTCTACAGCTGTGGTTCAGTGGGTCGCACTCTCTCCTCTACAGCTGTGACTCAGTGGGTCGCACTCTCCCCTCTCTACAGCTGTGACTCAGTGGGTCGCACTCTCCTCTCTACAGCTGTGACTCAGTGGGTCGCACTCTCTCCTCTACAGCTGTGACTCAGTGGGTCGCACTCTCTCCTCTACAGCTGTGACTCAGTGGGTCGCACTCTCCTCTCTACAGCTGTGACTCAGTGGGTCGCACTCATCCCTCTACAGCTGTGACTCAGTGGGTCGCACTCTCCCCTCTACAGCTGTGACTCAGTGGGTCGCACTCTCCTCTACAGCTGTGACTCAGTGGGTCGCACTCTCCCCTCTACAGCTGTGACTCAGTGGGTCGCACTCTCCTCTCTACAGCTGTGGTTCAGTGGGTCGCACTCTCTCCTCTACAGCTGTGACTCAGTGGGTCGCACTCTCTCCTCTACAGCTGTGACTCAGTGGGTCGCACTCTCCTCTCTACAGCTGTGACTCAGTGGGTCGCACTATCCTCTCTACAGCTGTGGTTCAGTGGGTCGCACTCTCCTCTCTACAGCTGTGACTCAGTGGGTCGCACTCTCCTCTCTACAGCTGTGACTCAGTGGGTCGCACTCTCCTCTCTACAGCTGTGGTTCAGTGGGTCGCACTCTCCTCTCTACAGCTGTGACTCAGTGGGTCGCACTCTCCTCTCTACAGCTGTGACTCAGTGGGTCGCACTCTCCCCTCTACAGCTGTGACTCAGTGGGTCGCACTCTCCCCTCTACAGCTGTGACTCAGTGGGTCGCACTCTCCCCTCTACAGCTGTGACTCAGTGGGTCGCACTCTCTCCTCTACAGCTGTGACTCAGTGGGTCGCACTCTCCCCTCTACAGCTGTGACTCAGTGGGTCGCACTCTCTCCTCTACAGCTGTGACTCAGTGGGTCGCACTCTCCCCTCTACAGCTGTGACTCAGTGGGTCGCACTCTCCCCTCTACAGCTGTGACTCAGTGGGTCGCACTCTCTCCTCTACAGCTGTGACTCAGTGGGTCGCACTCTCCTCTCTACAGCTGTGGTTCAGTGGGTCGCACTCTCTCCTCTACAGCTGTGACTCAGTGGGTCGCACTCTCCCCTCTACAGCTGTGACTCAGTGGGTCGCACTCTCCCCTCTACAGCTGTGACTCAGTGGGTCGCACTCTCTCCTCTACAGCTGTGACTCAGTGGGTCACACTCTCCTCTCTACAGCTGTGGTTCAGTGGGTCACACTCTCCTCTCTACAGCTGTGACTCAGTGGGTCGCACTCTCTCCTCTCTACAGCTGTGGTTCAGTGGGTCGCACTCTCCCCTCTACAGCTGTGACTCAGTGGGTCGCACTCTCCTCTCTACAGCTGTGACTCAGTGGGTCGCACTCTCCTCTCTACAGCTGTGACTCAGTGGGTCGCACTCTCTCCTCTCTACAGCTGTGACTCAGTGGGTCGCACTCTCTCCTCTCTACAGCTGTGGTTCAGTGGGTCGCACTCTCCCCTCTACAGCTGTGACTCAGTGGGTCGCACTCTCCTCTCTACAGCTGTGACTCAGTGGGTCGCACTCTCCCCTCTACAGCTGTGACTCAGTGGGTCGCACTCTCCCCTCTACAGCTGTGACTCAGTGGGTCGCACTCTCCCTCTACAGCTGTACTCAGTGGGTCGCACTCTCCCCTCTACAGCTGTGACTCAGTGGGTCGCACTCTCCCCTCTACAGCTGTGACTCAGTGGGTCGCACTCTCCCCTCTACAGCTGTGGTTCAGTGGGTCGCACTCTCCCCTCTACAGCTGTGACTCAGTGGGTCGCACTCTCTCCTCTCTACAGCTGTGACTCAGTGGGTCGCACTCTCCCCTCTACAGCTGTGGTTCAGTGGGTCGCACTCTCTCCTCTCTACAGCTGTGACTCAGTGGGTCGCACTCTCCTCTCTACAGCTGTGACTCAGTGGGTCGCACTCTCTCCTCTCTACAGCTGTGACTCAGTGGGTCGCACTCTCTCCTCTCTACAGCTGTGACTCAGTGGGTCGCACTCTCCCCTCTACAGCTGTGACTCAGTGGGTCGCACTCTCCCCTCTACAGCTGTGACTCAGTGGGTCGCACTCTCTCCTCTACAGCTGTGACTCAGTGGGTCGCACTCTCCCCTCTACAGCTGTGACTCAGTGGGTCGCACTCTCCTCTCTACAGCTGTGACTCAGTGGGTCGCACTCTCCCCTCTACAGCTGTGACTCAGTGGGTCGCACTCTCCCCTCTACAGCTGTGACTCAGTGGGTCGCACTCTCTCCTCTACAGCTGTGACTCAGTGGGTCGCACTCTCCCCTCTACAGCTGTGACTCAGTGGGTCGCACTCTCTCCTCTACAGCTGTGACTCAGTGGGTCGCACTCTCTCCTCTACAGCTGTGACTCAGTGGGTCGCACTCTCCCCTCTACAGCTGTGACTCAGTGGGTCGCACTCTCTCCTCTACAGCTGTGACTCAGTGGGTCGCACTCTCCCCTCTACAGCTGTGACTCAGTGGGTCGCACTCTCCTCTCTACAGCTGTGACTCAGTGGGTCGCACTCTCCTCTCTACAGCTGTGACTCAGTGGGTCGCACTCTCTCCTCTACAGCTGTGACTCAGTGGGTCGCACTCTCCCCTCTACAGCTGTGACTCAGTGGGTCGCACTCTCCTCTCTACAGCTGTGACTCAGTGGGTCGCACTCTCCTCTCTACAGCTGTGGTTCAGTGGGTCGCACTCTCCTCTCTACAGCTGTGACTCAGTGGGTCGCACTCTCTCCTCTCTACAGCTGTGGTTCAGTGGGTCGCACTCTCCCCTCTACAGCTGTGACTCAGTGGGTCGCACTCTCCTCTCTACAGCTGTGGTTCAGTGGGTCGCACTCTCCTCTCTACAGCTGTGACTCAGTGGGTCGCACTCTCTCCTCTACAGCTGTGACTCAGTGGGTCGCACTCTCCTCTCTACAGCTGTGGTTCAGTGGGTCGCACTCTCCCCTCTACAGCTGTGACTCAGTGGGTCGCACTCTCCTCTCTACAGCTGTGACTCAGTGGGTCGCACTCTCCCCTCTACAGCTGTGACTCAGTGGGTCGCACTCTCCCCTCTACAGCTGTGACTTCAGTGGGTCACACTCTCCCCTCTACAGCTGTGACTCAGTGGGTCGCACTCTCCCCTCTACAGCTGTGACTCAGTGGGTCGCACTCTCCTCTCTACAGCTGTGACTCAGTGGGTCGCACTCTCCCCTCTACAGCTGTGACTCAGTGGGTCGCACTCTCCCCTCTACAGCTGTGACTCAGTGGGTCGCACTCTCCCCTCTACAGCTGTGGTTCAGTGGGTCGCACTCTCCCCTCTACAGCTGTGACTCAGTGGGTCGCACTCTCTCCTCTGTACAGCTGTGACTCAGTGGGTCGCACTCTCCCCTCTACAGCTGTAGTTCAGTGGGTCGCACTCTCTCCTCTCTACAGCTGTGACTCAGTGGGTCGCACTCTCCTCTCTACAGCTGTGACTCAGTGGGTCGCACTCTCTCCTCTCTACAGCTGTGACTCAGTGGGTCGCACTCTCTCCTCTACAGCTGTGACTCAGTGGGTCGCACTCTCCCCTCTACAGCTGTGACTCAGTGGGTCGCACTCTCCCCTCTACAGCTGTGGTTCAGTGGGTCGCACTCTCCTCTCTACAGCTGTGACTCAGTGGGTCGCACTCTCCCCTCTACAGCTGTGACTCAGTGGGTCGCACTCTCTCCTCTCTACAGCTGTGACTCAGTGGGTCGCACTCTCCTCTCTACAGCTGTGACTCAGTGGGTCGCACTCTCTCCTCTCTACAGCTGTGACTCAGTGGGTCGCACTCTCTCCCCTCTACAGCTGTGACTCAGTGGGTCGCACTCTCTCCTCTACAGCTGTGACTCAGTGGGTCGCACTCTCCCCTCTACAGCTGTGACTCAGTGGGTCGCACTCTCCCTCTACAGCTGTGACTCAGTGGGTCGCACTCTCTCCTCTACAGCTGTGACTCAGTGGGTCGCACTCTCCCCTCTACAGCTGTGACTCAGTGGGTCGCACTCTCTCCTCTACAGCTGTGACTCAGTGGGTCGCACTCTCCCCTCTACAGCTGTGACTCAGTGGGTCGCACTCTCTCCTCTACAGCTGTGGTTCAGTGGGTCGCACTCTCCTCTCTACAGCTGTGACTCAGTGGGTCGCACTCTCCCCTCTACAGCTGTGGTTCAGTGGGTCGCACTCTCTCCTCTCTACAGCTGTGACTCAGTGGGTCGCACTCTCTCCTCTACAGCTGTGACTCAGTGGGTCGCACTCTCTCCTCTACAGCTGTGGTTCAGTGGGTCGCACTCTCCTCTCTACAGCTGTGACTCAGTGGGTCGCACTCTCCTCTCTACAGCTGTGACTCAGTGGGTCGCACTCTCCTCTCTACAGCTGTGGTTCAGTGGGTCGCACTCTCTCCTCTACAGCTGTGACTCAGTGGGTCGCACTCTCTCCTCTACAGCTGTGGTTCAGTGGGTCGCACTCTCCTCTCTACAGCTGTGACTCAGTGGGTCGCACTCTCCTCTCTACAGCTGTGACTCAGTGGGTCGCACTCTCCCCTCTACAGCTGTGACTCAGTGGGTCGCACTCTCCTCTCTACAGCTGTGGTTCAGTGGGTCGCACTCTCCTCTCTACAGCTGTGACTCAGTGGGTCGCACTCTCCCCTCTACAGCTGTGACTCAGTGGGTCGCACTCTCCTCTCTACAGCTGTGGTTCAGTGGGTCGCACTCTCCCCTCTACAGCTGTGACTCAGTGGGTCGCACTCTCCTCTCTACAGCTGTGACTCAGTGGGTCGCACTCTCCTCTCTACAGCTGTGACTCAGTGGGTCGCACTCTCCTCTCTACAGCTGTGACTCAGTGGGTCGCACTCTCTCCTCTACAGCTGTGACTCAGTGGGTCGCACTCTCTCCTCTCTACAGCTGTGACTCAGTGGGTCGCACTCTCCCCTCTACAGCTGTGACTCAGTGGGTCGCACTCTCCCCTCTACAGCTGTGACTCAGTGGGTCGCACTCTCCCCTCTACAGCTGTGACTCAGTGGGTCGCACTCTCCCCTCTACAGCTGTGACTCAGTGGGTCGCACTCTCCCCTCTACAGCTGTGACTCAGTGGGTCGCACTCTCCCCTCTACAGCTGTGACTCAGTGGGTCGCACTCTCCTCTCTACAGCTGTGACTCAGTGGGTCGCACTCTCCTCTCTACAGCTGTGACTCAGTGGGTCGCACTCTCCCCTCTACAGCTGTGACTCAGTGGGTCGCACTCTCCCTCTACAGCTGTGACTCAGTGGGTCGCACTCTCCCCTCTACAGCTGTGACTCAGTGGGTCGCACTCTCCCCTCTACAGCTGTGACTCAGTGGGTCGCACTCTCCCCTCTACAGCTGTGACTCAGTGGGTCGCACTCTCCCCTCTACAGCTGTGACTCAGTGGGTCGCACTCTCCCCTCTACAGCTGTGACTCAGTGGGTCGCACTCTCCTCTCTACAGCTGTGACTCAGTGGGTCGCACTCTCCCCTCTACAGCTGTGACTCAGTGGGTCGCACTCTCCCCTCTACAGCTGTGACTCAGTGGGTCGCACTCTCCCCTCTACAGCTGTGACTCAGTGGGTCGCACTCTCCTCTCTACAGCTGTGACTCAGTGGGTCGCACTCTCCCCTCTACAGCTGTGACTCAGTGGGTCGCACTCTCCCCTCTACAGCTGTGGTTCAGTGGGTCGCACTCTCCCCTCTACAGCTGTGACTCAGTGGGTCGCACTCTCCCCTCTACAGCTGTGACTCAGTGGGTCGCACTCTCCCCTCTACAGCTGTGACTCAGTGGGTCGCACTCTCCTCTCTACAGCTGTGACTCAGTGGGTCGCACTCTCCCCTCTACAGCTGTGACTCAGTGGGTCGCACTCTCCCCTCTACAGCTGTGACTCAGTGGGTCGCACTCTCCCCTCTACAGCTGTGGTTCAGTGGGTCGCACTCTCCCCTCTACAGCTGTGGTTCAGTGGGTCGCACTCTCCTCTCTACAGCTGTGACTCAGTGGGTCGCACTCTCTCCTCTACAGCTGTGACTCAGTGGGTCGCACTCTCCCCTCTACAGCTGTAGTTCAGTGGGTCGCACTCTCTCCTCTCTACAGCTGTGACTCAGTGGGTCGCACTCTCCTCTCTACAGCTGTGACTCAGTGGGTCGCACTCTCCTCTCTACAGCTGTGACTCAGTGGGTCGCACTCTCTCCTCTCTACAGCTGTGACTCAGTGGGTCGCACTCTCCCCTCTACAGCTGTGACTCAGTGGGTCGCACTCTCCTCTCTACAGCTGTGACTCAGTGGGTCGCACTCTCCCCTCTACAGCTGTGACTCAGTGGGTCGCACTCTCCTCTCTACAGCTGTGACTCAGTGGGTCGCACTCTCCTCTCTACAGCTGTGACTCAGTGGGTCGCACTCTCCCCTCTACAGCTGTGACTCAGTGGGTCGCACTCTCCCCTCTACAGCTGTGGTTCAGTGGGTCGCACTCTCCTCTCTACAGCTGTGACTCAGTGGGTCGCACTCTCTCCTCTACAGCTGTGACTCAGTGGGTCGCACTCTCCCCTCTACAGCTGTGACTCAGTGGGTCGCACTCTCTCCTCTACAGCTGTGGTTCAGTGGGTCGCACTCTCCTCTCTACAGCTGTGACTCAGTGGGTCGCACTCTCCTCTCTACAGCTGTGACTCAGTGGGTCGCACTCTCCCCTCTACAGCTGTGGTTCAGTGGGTCGCACTCTCTCCTCTACAGCTGTGGTTCAGTGGGTCGCACTCTCTCCTCTACAGCTGTGGTTCAGTGGGTCGCACTCTCCTCTCTACAGCTGTGACTCAGTGGGTCGCACTCTCCTCTCTACAGCTGTGACTCAGTGGGTCGCACTCTCCTCTCTACAGCTGTGGTTCAGTGGGTCGCACTCTCTCCTCTACAGCTGTGACTCAGTGGGTCGCACTCTCTCCTCTACAGCTGTGGTTCAGTGGGTCGCACTCTCCTCTCTACAGCTGTGACTCAGTGGGTCGCACTCTCCTCTCTACAGCTGTGACTCAGTGGGTCGCACTCTCCTCTCTACAGCTGTGACTCAGTGGGTCGCACTCTCTCCTCTACAGCTGTGGTTCAGTGGGTCGCACTCTCCTCTCTACAGCTGTGACTCAGTGGGTCGCACTCTCCCCTCTACAGCTGTGACTCAGTGGGTCGCACTCTCCCCTCTACAGCTGTGACTCAGTGGGTCGCACTCTCCTCTCTACAGCTGTGACTCAGTGGGTCGCACTCTCCTCTCTACAGCTGTGACTCAGTGGGTCGCACTCTCCCCTCTACAGCTGTGACTCAGTGGGTCGCACTCTCCCCTCTACAGCTGTGACTCAGTGGGTCGCACTCTCCTCTCTACAGCTGTGACTCAGTGGGTCGCACTCTCCTCTACAGCTGTGACTCAGTGGGTCGCACTCTCTCCTCTACAGCTGTGACTCAGTGGGTCGCACTCTCCTCTACAGCTGTGACTCAGTGGGTCGCACTCTCTCCTCTACAGCTGTGACTCAGTGGGTCGCACTCTCCCCTCTACAGCTGTGACTCAGTGGGTCGCACTCTCCTCTCTACAGCTGTGGTTCAGTGGGTCGCACTCTCTCCTCTACAGCTGTGGTTCAGTGGGTCGCACTCTCTCCTCTACAGCTGTGACTCAGTGGGTCGCACTCTCCCCTCTACAGCTGTGACTCAGTGGGTCGCACTCTCTCCTCTGTGCAGCTGTGACTCAGTGGGTCGCACTCTCCTCTCTACAGCTGTGGTTCAGTGGGTCGCACTCTCCTCTCTACAGCTGTGACTCAGTGGGTCGCACTCTCTCCTCTACAGCTGTGACTCAGTGGGTCGCACTCTCTCCTCTCTACAGCTGTGACTCAGTGGGTCGCACTCTCCCCTCTACAGCTGTGGTTCAGTGGGTCGCACTCTCCCCTCTACAGCTGTGGTTCAGTGGGTCGCACTCTCCCCTCTACAGCTGTGACTCAGTGGGTCGCACTCTCCCCTCTACAGCTGTGGTTCAGTGGGTCGCACTCTCCTCTCTACAGCTGTGACTCAGTGGGTCGCACTCTCCCCTCTACAGCTGTGGTTCAGTGGGTCGCACTCTCCCCTCTACAGCTGTGGTTCAGTGGGTCGCACTCTCCTCTCTACAGCTGTGACTCAGTGGGTCGCACTCTCCCCTCTACAGCTGTGACTCAGTGGGTCGCACTCTCCTCTCTACAGCTGTGACTCAGTGGGTCGCACTCTCCCCTCTACAGCTGTGGTTCAGTGGGTCGCACTCTCTCCTCTACAGCTGTGACTCAGTGGGTCGCACTCTCCCCTCTACAGCTGTGGTTCAGTGGGTCGCACTCTCTCCTCTACAGCTGTGGTTCAGTGGGTCGCACTCTCTCCTCTACAGCTGTGACTCAGTGGGTCGCACTCTCTCCTCTCTACAGCTGTGACTCAGTGGGTCGCACTCTCCTCTCTACAGCTGTGACTCAGTGGGTCGCACTCTCTCCTCTACAGCTGTGACTCAGTGGGTCGCACTCTCCTCTCTACAGCTGTGACTCAGTGGGTCGCACTCTCCTCTCTACAGCTGTGGTTCAGTGGGTCGCACTCTCTCCTCTACAGCTGTGGTTCAGTGGGTCGCACTCTCTCCTCTACAGCTGTGGTTCAGTGGGTCGCACTCTCTCCTCTACAGCTGTGACTCAGTGGGTCGCACTCTCCCCTCTCTACAGCTGTGACTCAGTGGGTCGCACTCTCTCCTCTACAGCTGTGACTCAGTGGGTCGCACTCTCTCCTCTACAGCTGTGACTCAGTGGGTCGCACTCTCCTCTCTACAGCTGTGACTCAGTGGGTCGCACTCTCTCCTCTACAGCTGTGACTCAGTGGGTCGCACTCTCCCCTCTACAGCTGTGGTTCAGTGGGTCGCACTCTCTCCTCTCTACAGCTGTGACTCAGTGGGTCGCACTCTCCCTCTACAGCTGTGACTCAGTGGGTCGCACTCTCCTCTCTACAGCTGTGACTCAGTGGGTCGCACTCTCCCCTCTACAGCTGTGACTCAGTGGGTCGCACTCTCCTCTCTACAGCTGTGACTCAGTGGGTCGCACTCTCCCCTCTACAGCTGTGACTCAGTGGGTCGCACTCTCCCCTCTACAGCTGTGACTCAGTGGGTCGCACTCTCTCCTCTACAGCTGTGACTCAGTGGGTCGCACTCTCCTCTCTACAGCTGTGACTCAGTGGGTCGCACTCTCCTCTCTACAGCTGTGACTCAGTGGGTCGCACTCTCCCCTCTACAGCTGTGACTCAGTGGGTCGCACTCTCCTCTCTACAGCTGTGACTCAGTGGGTCGCACTCTCCTCTCTACAGCTGTGACTCAGTGGGTCGCACTCTCTCCTCTACAGCTGTGGTTCAGTGGGTCGCACTCTCCCCTCTACAGCTGTGACTCAGTGGGTCGCACTCTCCCCTCTACAGCTGTGACTCAGTGGGTCGCACTCTCCCCTCTACAGCTGTGACTCAGTGGGTCGCACTCTCCTCTCTACAGCTGTGACTCAGTGGGTCGCACTCTCCTCTCTACAGCTGTGACTCAGTGGGTCGCACTCTCCTCTCTACAGCTGTGACTCAGTGGGTCGCACTCTCTCCTCTACAGCTGTGACTCAGTGGGTCGCACTCTCCTCTCTACAGCTGTGACTCAGTGGGTCGCACTCTCTCCTCTACAGCTGTGACTCAGTGGGTCGCACTCTCTCCTCTACAGCTGTGACTCAGTGGGTCGCACTCTCCTCTCTACAGCTGTGACTCAGTGGGTCGCACTCTCTCCTCTACAGCTGTGACTCAGTGGGTCGCACTCTCCCCTCTACAGCTGTGACTCAGTGGGTCGCACTCTCTCCTCTACAGCTGTGGTTCAGTGGGTCGCACTCTCCTCTCTACAGCTGTGACTCAGTGGGTCGCACTCTCCCCTCTACAGCTGTGGTTCAGTGGGTCGCACTCTCCCTCTTACAGCTGTGATCAGTGGGTTCGCACTCTCCCCTCTACAGCTGTGACTCAGTGGGTCGCACTCTCCCTCTCAGCTGTGACTCAGTGGGTTCGCACTCTCTCCTCTACAGCTGTGACTCAGTGGGTCGTCCACTCTCCCCTCTACAGCTGTGACTCATGTGGGTCGCACTATCCCCTCTACTGCTGTGACTCAGTGGGGTCGCATTCTCCCCTCTACAGCTGGACTCAGTGGGGTCGCACTATCCTCTCTACAGCTGTGACTCAGTGGGGTCGCACTCTCCCTCTACAGCTGTTGACTCAGTGGGTCGCATTATTTCCCTCTACAGCTGTGACTCATGTGGGTTCGCAATCTACCCTCGACAGCTGTGACTCAGTGGGTCGGCACTCTCACTCTGCCCTACAGCTTGGACTCAGTGGGTCGCATACTCTCCCCTCTAACAGCTGTGACTCGTGGGTCACAACTCTCCCCCTCTACAGTTGTAGTTCAGTGGGTCGCACTCTCCCCTCTTCCAGTAATCTCAGTGGGTCAACACTCTCCCCTCGACAGCTGTTGACTCAGTGGGTGCACTCTCCCTCGACAGCTGTGACTTCACAGTGGGTCGCACTCTCCTCTGTACAGCCTTGACTCAGGTGAACGGCGTCGCACGCTCCCTCTACAGCTGTAACTCAGTGGGTCACACTCTCCCTCTTACAGCTGTGGACTCAGTGGTCGCACTCTCCCTCTCTACAGCTGTGGTTGTCAGTGGGTCGACACTCTCCCCTCTACAGCTGTGGTTCAGTGGAGTCGCACTCTATCCTCTCTACAGATGTGTTGACTGCGCACGTGGGGTCGCACTCTCTCCTCTGTACAGCTGTGACTCAGTGGGTAGCTACTCTCCCACCTCTACAGCTGTAGTTCAGTGGGTCGCACTCTCTCCTCTCTACAGCTGTGACTCAGTGGGTCGCACTCTCCCTCTACAGCTGTGACTCAGTGGGTCGCACTCTCCCCTCTACAGCTGTGACTCAGTGGGTCGCACTCTCCTCTCTACAGCTGTGACTCAGTGGGTCGCACTCTCCCCTCTACAGCTGTGACTCAGTGGGTCGCACTCTCCCCTCTACAGCTGTGACTCAGTGGGTCGCACTCTCTCCTCTACAGCTGTGACTCAGTGGGTCGCACTCTCCTCTCTACAGCTGTGACTCAGTGGGTCGCACTCTCCTCTCTACAGCTGTGACTCAGTGGGTCGCACTCTCCCCTCTACAGCTGTGACTCAGTGGGTCGCACTCTCCTCTCTACAGCTGTGACTCAGTGGGTCGCACTCTCCTCTCTACAGCTGTGACTCAGTGGGTCGCACTCTCTCCTCTACAGCTGTGGTTCAGTGGGTCGCACTCTCCCCTCTACAGCTGTGACTCAGTGGGTCGCACTCTCCCCTCTACAGCTGTGACTCAGTGGGTCGCACTCTCCTCTCTACAGCTGTGACTCAGTGGGTCGCACTCTCCTCTCTACAGCTGTGACTCAGTGGGTCGCACTCTCCTCTCTACAGCTGTGACTCAGTGGGTCGCACTCTCTCCTCTACAGCTGTGACTCAGTGGGTCGCACTCTCTCCTCTACAGCTGTGACTCAGTGGGTCGCACTCTCCTCTCTACAGCTGTGACTCAGTGGGTCGCACTCTCTCCTCTACAGCTGTGACTCAGTGGGTCGCACTCTCCTCTCTACAGCTGTGACTCAGTGGGTCGCACTCTCTCCTCTACAGCTGTGACTCAGTGGGTCGCACTCTCCCCTCTACAGCTGTGACTCAGTGGGTCGCACTCTCTCCTCTACAGCTGTGGTTCAGTGGGTCGCACTCTCCTCTCTACAGCTGTGACTCAGTGGGTCGCACTCTCCCCTCTACAGCTGTGGTTCAGTGGGTCGCACTCTCTCCTCTACAGCTGTGGTTCAGTGGGTCGCACTCTCCCCTCTACAGCTGTGACTCAGTGGGTCGCACTCTCTCCTCTACAGCTGTGACTCAGTGGGTCGCACTCTCTCCTCTACAGCTGTGGTTCAGTGGGTCGCACTCTCCTCTCTACAGCTGTGACTCAGTGGGTCGCACTCTCCTCTCTACAGCTGTGACTCAGTGGGTCGCACTCTCTCCTCTACAGCTGTGGTTCAGTGGGTCGCACTCTCCTCTCTACAGCTGTGACTCAGTGGGTCGCACTCTCCTCTCTACAGCTGTGACTCAGTGGGTCGCACTCTCTCCTCTACAGCTGTGGTTCAGTGGGTCGCACTCTCCTCTCTACAGCTGTGACTCAGTGGGTCGCACTCTCTCCTCTACAGCTGTGGTTCAGTGGGTCGCACTCTCCTCTCTACAGCTGTGACTCAGTGGGTCGCACTCTCTCCTCTACAGCTGTGGTTCAGTGGGTCGCACTCTCCTCTCTACAGCTGTGACTCAGTGGGTCGCACTCTCCTCTCTACAGCTGTGACTCAGTGGGTCGCACTCTCTCCTCTCTACAGCTGTGACTCAGTGGGTCGCACTCTCTCCTCTACAGCTGTGGTTCAGTGGGTCGCACTCTCCCCTCTACAGCTGTGATTCAGTGGGTCGCACTCTCCTCTCTACAGCTGTGACTCAGTGGGTTGCACTCTCCTCTGTACAGCTGTGACTCAGTGGGTCGCACTCTCTCCTCTCTACAGCTGTGACTCAGTGGGTCGCACTCTCCTCTCTACAGCTGTGACTCAGTGGGTCACTCTCTCCTCTACAGCTGTGACTCAGTGGGTCGCACTCTCTCCTCTACAGCTGTGGTTCAGTGGGTCGCACTCTCTCCTCTACAGCTGTGACTCAGTGGGTCGCACTCTCCCCTCTACAGCTGTGACTCAGTGGGTCGCACTCTCTCCTCTCTACAGCTGTGACTCAGTGGGTCGCACTCTCCTCTCTACAGCTGTGACTCAGTGGGTCGCACTCTCTCCTCTACAGCTGTGACTCAGTGGGTCGCACTCTCTCCTCTACAGCTGTGACTCAGTGGGTCGCACTCTCTCCTCTACAGCTGTGACTCAGTGGGTCGCACTCTCTCCTCTCTACAGCTGTGACTCAGTGGGTCGCACTCTCTCCTCTACAGCTGTGACTCAGTGGGTCGCACTCTCCTCTCTACAGCTGTGACTCAGTGGGTCGCACTCTCTCCTCTCTACAGCTGTGACTCAGTGGGTCGCACTCTCTCCTCTCTACAGCTGTGACTCAGTGGGTCGCACTCTCTCCTCTCTACAGCTGTGACTCAGTGGGTCGCACTCTCCCCTCTACAGCTGTGGTTCAGTGGGTCGCACTCTCCCCTCTACAGCTGTGGTTCAGTGGGTCGCACTCTCCCCTCTACAGCTGTGACTCAGTGGGTCGCACTCTCTCCTCTCTACAGCTGTAGTTCAGTGGGTCGCACTCTCCCCTCTACAGCTGTGGTTCAGTGGGTCGCACTCTCCCCTCTACAGCTGTGACTCAGTGGGTCGCACTCTCTCCTCTACAGCTGTGACTCAGTGGGTCGCACTCTCTCCTCTACAGCTGTGACTCAGTGGGTCGCACTCTCTCCTCTCTACCGCTGTGACTCAGTGGGTCGCACTCTCCCCTCTACAGCTGTGGTTCAGTGGGTCGCACTCTCCCCTCTACAGCTGTGGTTCAGTGGGTCGCACTCTCCCCTCTACAGCTGTGACTCAGTGGGTCGCACTCTCCCCTCTACAGCTGTGACTCAGTGGGTCGCACTCTCTCCTCTCTACAGCTGTAGTTCAGTGGGTCGCACTCTCCCCTCTACAGCTGTGGTTCAGTGGGTCGCACTCTCTCCTCTCTACAGCTGTGACTCAGTGGGTCGCACTCTCCCTCTACAGCTGTGGTTCAGTGGGTCGCACTCTCCCCTCTACAGCTGTGGTTCAGTGGGTCGCACTCTCCTCTCTACAGCTGTGACTCAGTGGGTCGCACTCTCCCCTCTACAGCTGTGACTCAGTGGGTCGCACTCTCCCCTCTACAGCTGTGGTTCAGTGGGTCACACTCTCCCCTCTACAGCTGTGACTCAGTGGGTCGCACTCTCCCCTCTACAGCTGTGACTCAGTGGGTCGCACTCTCCTCTCTACAGCTGTGACTCAGTGGGTCGCACTCTCCTCTCTACAGCTGTGGTTCAGTGGGTCGCACTCTCTCCTCTACAGCTGTGGTTCAGTGGGTCGCACTCTCCCCTCTACAGCTGTGGTTCAGTGGGTCGCACTCTCTCCTCTACAGCTGTGACTCAGTGGGTCGCACTCTCTCCTCTACAGCTGTGACTCAGTGGGTCGCACTCTCTCCTCTCTACAGCTGTGACTCAGTGGGTCGCACTCTCCTCTCTACAGCTGTGACTCAGTGGGTCGCACTCTCTCCTCTACAGCTGTGACTCAGTGGGTCACACTCTCCTCTCTACAGCTGTGACTCAGTGGGTCACACTCTCCTCTCTACAGCTGTGGTTCAGTGGGTCGCACTCTCCTCTAAAGCTGTGGTTCAGTGGGTCGCACTCTATCCTCTGCAGCTGTGACTCAGTGGTTCGCACTCTCCCCTCTACAGCTGTGACTCAGTGGGTCGCACTCTCTCCTCTACAGCTGTGACTCAGTGGGTCGCACTCTCCTCTCTACAGCTGTGACTCAGTGGGTCGCACTCTCTCCTCTACAGCTGTGACTCAGTGGGTCGCACTCTCCCTCTACAGCTGTGACTCAGTGGGTCGCACTCTCCCTCTACAGCTGTGACTCAGTGGGTCGCACTCTCCCTCTACAGCTGTGACTCAGTGGGTCGCACTCTCCTCTCTACAGCTGTGACTCAGTGGGTCGCACTCTCCCTCTACAGCTGTGACTCAGTGGGTCGCACTCTCCTCTCTACAGCTGTGACTCAGTGGGTCGCACTCTCTCCTCTACAGCTGTGACTCAGTGGGTCGCACTCTCTCCTCTACAGCTGTGACTCAGTGGGTCGCACTCTCCCCTCTACAGCTGTGACTCAGTGGTCGCACTCTCTCCTCTACAGCTGTGACTCAGTGGGTCGCACTCTCCTCCTCTACAGCTGTGGTTCAGTGGGTCGCACTCTCCCTCTCTACAGCTGTGACTCAGTGGGTCGCACTCTCTCTCTCTACAGCTGTGGTTCAGTGGGTCGCACTCTCCCTCTACAGCTGTGACTCAGTGGGTCGCACTCTCCCTCTACAGCTGTGACTCAGTTGGTCGCACTCTCCTCTCTACAGCTGTGACTCAGTGGGTCGCACTCTCCTCTCTACAGCTGGTGACTCAGTGGGTCGCACTCTCTCCTCTCTACAGCTGTGACTCAGTGGGTCGCACTCTCTCCTCTCTACAGCTGTGACTCAGTGGGTCGCACTCTCCCTCTCTACAGCTGTGACTCAGTGGGTCGCACTCTCTCCTCCTACAGCTGTGGACTCAGTGGGTCGCACTCTCCCCTCTACAGCTGTGACTCAGTGGGTCGCACTCTCCCCTCTACAGCTGTGACTCAGTGGGTCGCACTCTCCCCTCTACAGCTGTGACTCAGTGGGTCGCACTCTCCTCTCTACAGCTGTGACTCAGTGGGTCGCACTCTCCCCTCTACAGCTGTGACTCAGTGGGTCGCACTCTCCCCTCTACAGCTGTGGTTCAGTGGGTCGCACTCTCTCCTCTACAGCTGTGACTCAGTGGGTCGCACTCTCCCCTCTACAGCTGTGGTTCAGTGGGTCGCACTCTCCTCTCTACAGCTGTGACTCAGTGGGTCGCACTCTCCTCTGTACAGCTGTGACTCAGTGGGTCGCACACTCTCCTCTCTACAGCTGTGACTCAGTGGGTCGCACTCTCTCCTCTACAGCTGTGACTCAGTGGGTCGCACTCTCCTCTCTACAGCTGTGACTCAGTGGGTCGCACTCTCCCCTCTACAGCTGTGGTTCAGTGGGTCGCACTCTCTCCTCTCTACAGCTGTGACTCAGTGGGTCGCACTCGCCCCTCTACAGCTGTGGTTCAGTGGGTCACACTCTCTCCTCTCTACAGCTGTGACTCAGTGGGTCGCACTCGCCCCTCTACAGCTGTGACTCAGTGGGTCGCACTCTCCCCTCTACAGCTGTAGTTCAGTGGGTCGCACTCTCTCCTCTCTACAGCTGTGACTCAGTGGGTTGCACTCTCCTCTGTACAGCTGTGACTCAGTGGGTCACACTCTCTCCTCTCTACAGCTGTGACTCAGTGGGTCACACTCTCTCCTCTCTACAGCTGTGACTCAGTGGGTCGCACTCTCCCCTCTACAGCTGTAGTTCAGTGGGTCGCACTCTCTCCTCTCTACAGCTGTGACTCAGTGGGTTGCACTCTCCTCTGTACAGCTGTGACTCAGTGGGTCGCACTCTCTCCTCTCTACAGCTGTGACTCAGTGGGTCGCACTCGCCCCTCTACAGCTGTGACTCAGTGGATCGCACTCTCCTCTCTACAGCTGTGACTCAGTGGGTCGCACTCTCCTCTCTACAGCTGTGACTCAGTGGGTCGCACTCTCTCCTCTACAGCTGTGACTCAGTGGGTCGCACTCTCCCCTCTACAGCTGTGACTCAGTGGGTCGCACTCTCTCCTCTACAGCTGTGGTTCAGTGGGTCGCACTCTCCTCTCTACAGCTGTGACTCAGTGGGTCGCACTCTCCCCTCTACAGCTGTGGTTCAGTGGGTCGCACTCTCTCCTCTACAGCTGTGGTTCACTGGTTCGCACTCTCCCCTCTACAGCTGTGACTCAGTGGGTCGCACTCTCTCCTCTACAGCTGTGACTCAGTGGTTCGCACTCTCTCCTCTACAGCTGTGGTTCAGTGGGTCGCACTCTCCTCTCTACAGCTGTAAATCAGTGGGTCGCACTCTCCTCTCTACAGCTGTGGCTCAGTTATTCGCACTCTCCTCTCTACAGCTGTGGTTCAGTGGGTCGCACTCTCTCCTCTACAGCTGTGACTCAGTGGGTCGCACTCTCTCCTCTACAGCTGTGGTTCAGTGGGTCGCACTCTCCTCTGTAAAGCTGTGACTCAGTGGGTCGCACTCTCCTCTCTACAGCTGTGACTCAGTGGGTCGCACTGTCTCCTCTACAGCTGTGGTTCAGTGGGTCGCACTCTCCTCTCTACAGCTGTGACTCAGTGGGTCGCACTCTCCCCTCTACAGCTGTGACTCAGTGGTTCGCACTCTCCCTCTACAGCTGTGATTCAGTGGGTCGCACTCTCCTCTCTACAGCTGTGACTCAGTGGGTTGCACTCTCCTCTGTACAGCTGTGACTCAGTGGGTCACACTCTCTCCTCTCTACAGCTGTTACTCAGTGGGTCGCACTCGCCCCTCTACAGCTGTGACTCAGTGGGTCGCACTCTCCCCTCTACAGCTGTGACTCAGTGGGTCGCACTCTCCCCTCTACAGCTGTGACTCAGTGGGTCGCACTCTCTCCTCTACAGCTGTGACTCAGTGGGTCGCACTCTCCCCTCTCAGCTGTGGTGCTGTGGGTCGCACGCTCACCTCTAACAGCTGTGACTCAGTGGGTCGCACTCTCTCCTCTACAGCTGTGACTCAGTTGGTCGCACTCTTCTCTACAGTGTATCGTGGGGGCACTCTCCTCTACAGCTGTGACTCAGTGGGTCGCACTCTTCCTCTACAGCTGTGACACTGTGGGTCGCACTCTCTCTCTACAGCTGTGACTCAGTGGGTCGCACTCTCTCCTCTAACGCTGTGATCAGTGGGTCGCACTATCTCCTCTCTACAGCTGTGACTCAGTGGGTCGCACTCTCCTCTACAGTGAGACTCAGCTGGGTCGCACTCTTCTCTACAGCTGTGATCAGTGGGTCGCACTCTCCCTCTACAGCTGATGACTCAGTGGGTCGCACTCTCCTCTCTCAGTGTACAGCTGTGGTTCAGTGGGTCGCACTCTCTCTTACGAAGTGATCTGCACTCTTACAGCTGTGACTCGTGGGTCGCACTCTCCCCTCTACAGCTGTGACTCAGCGGGGTCGCACTCGCCCCTCTAAGGCTGTGATCAGTGGGTCGCACTCTCCTCTGTACAGCTGTGATTCAGTGGGTCGCACTCTCCCCTCTACAGCTGTGACTCAGTGGGTCGCACTCTCCCCTCTACAGCTGTGACTCAGTGGGTCGCACTCTCTCCTCTACAGCTGTGACTCAGTGGGTCGCACTCTCTCCTCTACAGCTGTGGTTCAGTGGGTCGCACTCTCCTCTCTACAGCTGTGACTCAGTGGGTCGCACTCTCCTCTCTACAGCTGTGACTCAGTGGGTCGCACTCTCCTCTCTACAGCTGTGACTCAGTGGGTCGCACTCTCTCCTCTACAGCTGTGGTTCAGTGGGTCGCACTCTCCTCTCTACAGCTGTGACTCAGTGGGTCGCACTCTCCTCTCTACAGCTGTGACTCAGTGGGTCGCACTCTCTCCTCTACAGCTGTGACTCAGTGGGTCGCACTCTCCCCTCTACAGCTGTGACTCAGTGGGTCGCACTCTCCTCTCTACAGCTGTGACTCAGTGGGTCGCACTCTCCCCTCTACAGCTGTGACTCAGTGGGTCGCACTCTCCTCTCTACAGCTGTGGTTCAGTGGGTCGCACTCTCCCCTCTACAGCTGTGACTCAGTGGGTCGCACTCTCCCCTCTACAGCTGTGACTCAGTGGGTCGCACTCTCCTCTCTACAGCTGTGGTTCAGTGGGTCGCACTCTCCTCTCTACAGCTGTGACTCAGTGGGTCGCACTCTCTCCCTCTACAGCTGTGGTTCAGTGGGTCGCACTCTCCTCCTCTACAGCTGTGACTCAGTGGGTCGCACTCTCCCCTCTACAGCTGTGACTCAGTGGGTCGCACTCTCTCTCCTCTACAGCTGTGGACTCAGTGGGTCGCACTCTCTCCTCTACAGCTGTGGTTCAGTGGGTCAGCACTCTCCTCTCTACAGCTGTGACTCAGTGGGTCGCACTCTCTCCTCTACAGCTGTGACTCAGTGGGTCGCACTCTCTCCTCTACAGCTGTGGTTCAGTGGGTCGCACACTCTCCCCTCTACAGCTGTGGTTCAGTGGGTCACACTCTCCTCCTCTACAGCTGTGACTCAGTGGGTCGCACTCTCTCCTCTACAGCTGTGGTTCAGTGGTCGCACTCTCCCCTCTACAGCTGTGACTCAGTGGGTCGCCACTCCCCCATCTCTACAGCTGTGATTCAGTGGGTCGCACTCTCTCCTCTACAGCTGTGACTCAGTGGGTCGCACTCTCTCCTCTACAGCTGTGGTTCAGTGGGTCGCACTCTCTCCTCTACAGCTGTGACTCAGTGGGTCGCACTCTTCTCCTCTACAGCTGTGGTTTCAGTGGGTCGCACTCTCCTCTCTACAGCTGTGGATTCAGTGGGTCGCACTCTCTCCTCTACTGCTGTGACTCAGTGGGTCGCCACTCTCCCTCTACAGCTGTGGTTCAGTGGGTCGCACTCTCTCACTCTACAGCTGTGACTCAGTGGGTCGCACTCTCCTCTCTACAGCTGTGACTCAGTGGGTCGCACTCTCCTCTCTACAGCTGTGACTCAGTGGGTCGCACTCTCCCTCTATACAGCTGTGACTCAGTGGGTCGCACTCTCCCCTCTACAGCTGTGACTCAGTGGGTCGCACTCTCCCCTCTACAGCTGTGACTCAGTGGGTCGCACTCTCCTCTCTACAGCTGTGACTCAGTGGGTCGCACTCTCCCCTCTACAGCTGTGGTTCAGTGGGTCGCACTCTCCCCTCTACAGCTGTGACTCAGTGGGTCGCACTCTCTCCTCTCTACAGCTGTGACTCAGTGGGTCGCACTCTCTCCTCTCTACAGCTGTGACTCAGTGGGTCGCACTCTCCCCTCTACAGCTGTGACTCAGTGGGTCGCACTCTCCCCTCTACAGCTGTGACTCAGTGGGTCGCACTCTCTCCTCTACAGCTGTGACTCAGTGGGTCGCACTCTCTCCTCTCTACAGCTGTGGTTCAGTGGGTCGCACTCTCCCCTCTACAGCTGTGGTTCAGTGGGTCGCACTCTCCCCTCTACAGCTGTGACTCAGTGGGTCGCACTCTCCTCTCTACAGCTGTGACTCAGTGGGTCGCACTCTCCCCTCGACAGCTGTGACTCAGTGGGTCGCACTCTCTCCTCTACAGCTGTGGTTCAGTGGGTCGCACTCTCTCTCTCTACAGCTGTGACTCAGTGGGTCGCACTCTCTCCTCTACAGCTGTGTCAGTGGGTCGCACTCTCCTCTCTACAGCTGTGACTCAGTGGGTCGCACTCTCTCCTCTACAGCTGTGACTCAGTGGGTCGCACTCTCCTCTCTACAGCTGTGGTTCAGTGGGTCGCACTCTCCTCTCTACAGCTGTGACTCAGTGGGTCGCACTCTCTCCTCTACAGCTGTGACTCAGTGGGTCGCACTCTCCCCTCTCTACAGCTGTGATCAGTGGGTCGCACTCTCCTCTCTACAGCTGTGACTCAGTGGGTCGCACTCTCCCCTCTACAGCTGTGACTCAGTGGGTCGCACTCTCCCCTCTACAGCTGTGACTCAGTGGGTCGCACTCTCTCCTCTACAGCTGTGATCAGTGGGTCGCACTCTCCCCTCTACAGCTGTGACTCAGTGGGTCGCACTCTCTCCTCTACAGCTGTGACTCAGTGGGTCGCACTCTCCCCTCTACAGCTGTGACTCAGTGGGTCGCACTCTCTCCTCTACAGCTGTGACTCAGTGGGTCGCACTCTCCCCTCTACAGCTGTGGTTCAGTGGGTCGCACTCTCCTCTACAGCTGTGACTCAGTGGGTCGCACTCTCCCCTCTACAGCTGTGACTCAGTGGGTCGCACTCTCCTCTCTACAGCTGTGACTCAGTGGGTCGCACTCTCCCCTCTACAGCTGTGGTTCAGTGGGTCGCACTCTCCCCTCTACAGCTGTGACTCAGTGGGTCGCACTCTCTCCTCTACAGCTGTGGTTCAGTGGGTCGCACTCTCTCCTCTACAGCTGTGGTTCAGTGGGTCGCACTCTCTCCTCTACAGCTGTGACTCAGTGGGTCGCACTCTCTCCTCTACAGCTGTGGTTCAGTGGGTCGCACTCTCCCTCTCTACAGCTGTAACTCAGTGGGTCGCACTCTCTCCCTCTACAGCTGTGACTCAGTGGGTCGCACTCTCCTCTACAGCTGTGACTCAGTGGGTCGCACTCTTCCTCTTACAGCTTGTGGATCAGTGGGTCGCACTCTCCTCTCTACAGCTGTGACTCAGTGGTCGCACTCTCTCCTCTACAGCTGTGACTCAGTGGGTCGCACTCTCTCCTCTACAGCAAATCGACGACGTAAACCTCAGTGGGTCGCACTCTCTCTCTACAGCTGTGATCAGTGGGTGCACTCTCCCTCTTACAGCTGTGACTCAGTGGGTCGCACTCTCTCTCTCTACAGCTGTGACTCAGTGGGTCGCACTCTCTCCTCTACAGCTGTGACTCAGTGGTCGCACTCTCCCCTCTACAGCTGTGACTCAGTGGGTCGCACTCTCTCCTCTACAGCTGTGGTTTTCAGTGGTTCGCACTCTCCCCTCTACAGCTGTGACTCAGTGGGTCGCACTCTCTCCTCTACAGCTGTGACTCAGTGGTCGCACTCTCCTCCTCTACAGCTGTGGTCTCAGTGGGTCGCACTCTCCTCTTATCAGCTGTGACTCAGTGGGTCGCACTCTCCTCTCTCCAGCTGTGGACTCAGTGGGTCCGCACTCTCCCTCTACAGCTGTGTTCAGTGGGTCGCACTCTCCTCTCTCCCAGCTTGACTCAGTGGTCGCACTTCTCCTCTACAGCTGTGACTCAGTGGGTCGCACTCTCCTCTCTACAGCTGTGACTCAGTGGGTCGCACTCTCTCCTCTACAGCTGTGACTCAGTGGGTCGCACTCTCCTCTCTACAGCTGTGGACTCAGTGGGTTGCACTCTCCTCTTACAGCTGTGACTCAGTGGTGGGTCGCACTCTCCTCCCCCTCTACAGCTGTGGACTCAGTGGGTCGCACCTCTCCCTCTAGCAGCTGTGATTCAGTGGGTCGCACTCTCCTCTCTACAGCTGTGACTCAGTGTGGTGCACTCTCCTCTCTACAGGGTGCTCGTGGGTCGCACTCTCCCTCTACAGCTGTGACTCAGGGGTGCACTCTCACTCGACCGCTGTGACCTCGAGTGGGTCGCACTCTCCTCTACAGCTGTGACTCAGTGGGTCGCACTCTCTCCTCTACAGCTGTGACTCAGTGGGTCGCACTCTCCCCTCTACAGCTGTGACTCAGTGGGTCGCACTCTCCCCTCTACAGCTGTGACTCAGTGGGTCGCACTCTCCCCTCTACAGCTGTGACTCAGTGGGTCGCACTCTCCCCTCTACAGCTGTGACTCAGTGGGTCGCACTCTCCCCTCTACAGCTGTGGTTCAGTGGGTCGCACTCTCTCCTCTACAGCTGTGACTCAGTGGGTCGCACTCTCCTCTCTACACCTGTGGTTCAGTGGGTCGCACTCTCCCCTCTACAGCTGTGACTCAGTGGGTCGCACTCTCTCCTCTCTACACCTGTGGTTCAGTGGGTCGCACTCTCCTCTCTACAGCTGTGACTCAGTGGGTCGCACTCTCCCCTCTACAGCTGTGACTCAGTGGGTCGCACTCTCCCCTCTACAGCTGTGACTCAGTGGGTCGCACTCTCTCCTCTCTACAGCTGTGGTTCAGTGGGTCGCACTCTCCTCTCTACAGCTGTGGTTCAGTGGGTCGCACTCTCTCCTCTACAGCTGTGACTCAGTGGGTCGCACTCTCCCTCTACAGCTGTGGTTCAGTGGGTCGCACTCTCCTCTCTACAGCTGTGACTCAGTGGGTCGCACTCTCCCCTCTACAGCTGTGGTTCAGTGGGTCGCACTCTCTCCTCTACAGCTGTGGTTCAGTGGGTCGCACTCTCTCCTCTACAGCTGTGACTCAGTGGGTCGCACTCTCTCCTCTACAGCTGTGGTTCAGTGGGTCGCACTCTCCTCTCTACAGCTGTGACTCAGTGGGTCGCACTCTCCCCTCTACAGCTGTGACTCAGTGGGTCGCACTCTCCTCTCTACAGCTGTGGTTCAGTGGGTCGCACTCTCCTCTCTACAGCTGTGACTCAGTGGGTCGCACTCTCTCCTCTACAGCTGTGGTTCAGTGGGTCGCACTCTCCTCTCTACAGCTGTGACTCAGTGGGTCGCACTCTCCTCTCTACAGCTGTGGTTCAGTGGGTCGCACTCTCCCCTCTACAGCTGTGACTCAGTGGGTCGCACTCTCCCCTCTACAGCTGTGGTTCAGTGGGTCGCACTCTCTCCTCTACAGCTGTGACTCAGTGGGTCGCACTCTCCCCTCTACAGCTGTGGTTCAGTGGGTCGCACTCTCCCCTCTACAGCTGTGGTTCAGTGGGTCGCACTCTCCCCTCTACAGCTGTGGTTCAGTGGGTCGCACTCTCCCCTCTACAGCTGTGACTCAGTGGGTCGCACTCTCCTCTCTACAGCTGTGACTCAGTGGGTCGCACTCTCTCCTCTACAGCTGTGGTTCAGTGGGTCGCACTCTCTCCTCTACAGCTGTGGTTCAGTGGGTCGCACTCTCTCCTCTACAGCTGTGACTCAGTGGGTCGCACTCTCTCCTCTACAGCTGTGACTCAGTGGGTCGCACTCTCCCCTCTACAGCTGTGACTCAGTGGGTCGCACTCTCTCCTCTACAGCTGTGACTCAGTGGGTCGCACTCTCCCCTCTACAGCTGTGACTCAGTGGGTCGCACTCTCCCCTCTACAGCTGTGGTTCAGTGGGTCGCACTCTCCTCTCTACAGCTGTGACTCAGTGGGTCGCACTCTCTCCTCTCTACAGCTGTGACTCAGTGGGTCGCACTCTCCCCTCTACAGCTGTGACTCAGTGGGTCGCACTCTCTCCTCTCTACAGCTGTGGTTCAGTGGGTCGCACTCTCCTCTCTACAGCTGTGACTCAGTGGGTCGCACTCTCCCCTCTACAGCTGTGACTCAGTGGGTCGCACTCTCTCCTCTACAGCTGTGACTCAGTGGGTCGCACTCTCCCCTCTACAGCTGTGGTTCAGTGGGTCGCACTCTCCTCTCTACAGCTGTGACTCAGTGGGTCGCACTCTCCTCTCTACAGCTGTGACTCAGTGGGTCGCACTCTCCCCTCTACAGCTGTGACTCAGTGGGTCGCACTCTCCCCTCTACAGCTGTGGTTCAGTGGGTCGCACTCTCCTCTCTACAGCTGTGACTCAGTGGGTCGCACTCTCTCCTCTGTACAGCTGTGACTCAGTGGGTCGCACTCTCCTCTCTACAGCTGTTGACTCAGTGGGTCGCACTCTCCCCTCTACAGCTGTGACTCAGTGGGTCGCACTCTCTCCTCTACAGCTGTGACTCAGTGGGTCGCACTCTCCCTCTACAGCTGTGACTCAGTGGGTCGCACTCTCCTCTCTACAGCTGTGACTCAGTGGTCGCACTCTCCTCTACAGCTGTGGTCTCAGTGGGTCGCACTCTCCTCCTCTACAGCTGTGACTCAGTGGGTCGCACTCTCCCTCTACAGCTGTGGTCTCAGTGGTCGCACTCTCTCCTCTACAGCTGTGACTCAGTGGGTCGCACTCTCTCCTCTACAGCTGTGGACTCAGTGGGTCGCACTCTCCCCTCTACAGCTGTGACTCAGTGGGTCAGCACTCTCCTCTCTACAGCTGTGGACTCAGTGGGTCGCACTCTCTCCTCTACAGCTGTGACTCAGTGGGTCGCACTCTCCTCTCTACAGCTGTGACTCAGTGGGTCGCACTCTCCTCTCTACAGCTGTGGTTCAGTGGGTCGCACTCTCCTCTACAGCTGTGGTTCAGTGGGTCGCACTCTCTCCTCTACAGCTGTGACTCAGTGGGTCGCACTCTCCCCTCTACAGCTGTGACTCAGTGGGTCGCACTCTCTCCTCTACAGCTGTGACTCAGTTAGTCGCACTCTCCTCTCTACAGCTGTGACTCAGTGGGTCGCACTCTCTCCTCTACAGCTGTGACTCAGTGGGTCGCACTCTCTCCTCTACAGCTGTGACTCAGTGGGTCGCACTCTCTCCTCTACAGCTGTGACTCAGTGGGTCGCACTCTCCCCTCTACAGCTGTGACTCAGTGGGTCGCACTCTCTCCTCTACAGCTGTGACTCAGTGGGTCGCACTCTCTCCTCTACAGCTGTGACTCAGTGGGTCGCACTCTCCCCTCTACAGTTGACTCAGTGGGTCGCACTCTCCCCCTCTACAGCTGAGACTCAGTTGGTCGCACTCTCCTCTTACAGCTGTGACTCAGTGGGTCGCACTCTCTCCTTACAGCTGTGATCAGTGGGTCGCACTCTCTCCTCTACAGCTGTGACTCAGTGGGTCGCACTCTCCCTCTACAGCTGTGACTCGTGGGTCGCACTCTCCTCTACAGCTGTGACTCAGTGGGTCGCACTCTCCCCTCTACAGCTGTGATCAGTGGGTCGCACTCTCCTCTCTACAGCTGTGACTCAGTGGGTCGCACTCTTCCCCTCTACAGCTGTGGTTCAGTGGGTCGCACTCTCCCCTCTACAGCTGTGACTCAGTGGGTCGCACTCTCTCCTCTACAGCTTGATCAGTGGGTCGCACTCTCTCCTCTACAGCTGTGACTCAGTGGGTCGCACTCTCCTCCTCTACAGCTGTGACTCAGTGGGTCGCACTCATCTCCCTCTACAGCTGTGGTTCAGTGGGTCGCACTCTCCTCTCTACAGCTGTGACTCAGTGGGTCGCACTCTCCCTCTACAGCTGTGACTCAGTGGGTCGCACTCTCCCCTCTACAGCTGTGACTCAGTGGGTCGCACTCTCCTCTCTACAGCTGTGACTCAGTGGGTCGCACTCTCCCCTCTACAGCTGTGACTCAGTGGGTCGCACTCTCCCCTCTACAGCTGTGGTTCAGTGGGTCGCACTCTCCCCTCTACAGCTGTGACTCAGTGGGTCGCACTCTCTCCTCTCTACAGCTGTGACTCAGTGGGTCGCACTCTCCCCTCTACAGCTGTGGTTCAGTGGGTCGCACTCTCCTCTCTACAGCTGTGACTCAGTGGGTCGCACTCTCCTCTCTACAGCTGTGACTCAGTGGGTCGCACTCTCCCCTCTACAGCTGTGATTCAGTGGGTCGCACTCTCCCCTCTACAGCTGTGACTCAGTGGGTCGCACTCTCCTCTCTACAGCTGTGACTCAGTGGGTCGCACTCTCCCCTCTACAGCTGTGACTCAGTGGGTCGCACTCTCCCCTTCTACAGCTGTGACTCAGTGGGTCGCACTCTCTCCTCTCTACAGCTGTGACTCAGTGGGTCAGCACTCTCCTCTCTACGCTGTGACTCAGTGGGTCGCACTCTCTCCTCTCTACAAGCTTGTGTTCAGTGGGGTCGCACTCTCTCCTCTACAGCCTGTGAACTCCAGTGGGTCGCACTCCTCCCATACTCCCTCACAGCTGTGGTCTCAGTGGGTCGCACTCCTCCCCTCTAACAGTGGTGACTCAGTGGGTCGCACTCATCCTCCTCTCCAGCTGTGACTCAGTGGGTCAGCACTCCCCTCTCAGCTGTGACTCAGTGGGTCCGCACTCTCCCCTCGACAGCTGTGATCAGTGGGTCGCACTCTCTCCTCTGTACAGCCTGTGACTCAGGTGGGCGCACTCTCCCCCTCTACAGCTGTAGTTCCTGTGGGTCGCACCTCGCCCTCTGCAGCAGCTGTGACTCAGTGGGTCGCACTCTCTCTCTCTACGCTGTGGACTCAGTGGGTCGGCACTCGCCCCCTCTAGCAGCTGTGACTCAGTGGGTCGCACTCTCTCCTCTACAGCTGTAGCTCAGTGGGTCGCACTCTCCCTGTACAGCTGTGATCAGCATTTAGGTCGCACTCTCTCCCTCTACAGCTGTGGTCCAGTGGGTCGCACTCTCTACTCCTCTGCTACAGCTGTGACTCAGTGGGTCGCACATCTCTCCCTCTACAGCAGTGTTCAGTGGTCAGCACTCTCCCTCTACAGCTGTGACCAGTGGGTCGCACTCCTCCCCTCTACAGCTGTGACTCAGTGGGGGTCGCACTCTCCCCTCTACAGCTGAGTTCAGTGGGTCGCACCGCTCCTCTCTACAGCTGTGACTCAGATGGGTTGCACTCTCTCTCTCTACAGCTGTGACTCAGTGGGTCGCACCCTCTATCCTCTCTACAGCTGTGACTCAGTGGGTCGCACACTCTCTCCTCTACAGCTGTGACTCAGTGGGTCGCACTCTCCCCTCTACAGCTGTGACTCAGTGGGTCGCACTCTCTCCTCTACAGCTGTGACTCAGTGGGTCGCACTCTCCTCTGTACAGCTGTGACTCAGTGGGTCGCACTCCTCCTCTCTACAGCTGTGACTCAGTGGGTCGCACTCTCCCCTCTACAGCTGTGACTCAGTGGGTCGCACTCTCCTCTCTACAGCTGTGACTCAGTGGGTCGCACTCTCCTCTCTACAGCTGTGACTCAGTGGGTCGCACTCTCTCCTCTACAGCTGTGACTCAGTGGGTCGCACTCTCCCCTCTACAGCTGTGACTCAGTGGGTCGCACTCTCTCCTCTACAGCTGTGGTTCAGTGGGTCGCACTCTCCTCTCTACAGCTGTGACTCAGTGGGTCGCACTCTCCCCTCTACAGCTGTGGTTCAGTGGGTCGCACTCTCTCCTCTACAGCTGTGGTTCAGTGGGTCGCACTCTCCCCTCTACAGCTGTGACTCAGTGGGTCGCACTCTCCCCTCTCCAGCGTGTGACTCAGTTGAGTCGCACTCTCCTCCTCTACAGCTGTGACTCAGTGGGTCGCCACTCTGCTCCTACAGCTGTGGACGTGGTCGCATCTATCCTCTTCCCAGCTGTGGTCGCCACACTCTCCTCTCTACAGCTGTGACTCAGTGGGTCGCCACTCTCCTCCTCTACAGCTGTGACTCAGTGGGTCGCCACTCTCCTCCTCTACAGCTCTGGTGACTCAGTGGGTCGCACTCCTCTCTACAGCTGTGATTCAGTGGGTCGCACTCTCCCCTCTACAGCTGTGACTCAGTGGGTCGCACTCTCCCTCTGACAGCTGTGACTCAGTGGGTCGCACTCTCCCCGTCTACAGCTGTAGACTCAGTGGGTCGCACTCTCTCCTCTCTACAGCTGTGACTCAGGTGGGTCGCACTCTCTCCTCTCTACCAGCTGTGACTCAGTGGTCGCACTCTCCCTCTGCAGCTGTGACTCAGTGGGTCGCACTCTCCTCTACAGCTGTAGACTCAGTAGGGTCGCACCTCTCCCCTCTACAGCTGTGATTCAGTAGGTCGCACTCTCCTCTGTACAGCTGTGACTCTCTCCTCTCTACAGCTGTGACTCAGTGGGTCGCACTCTCTCCTCTCTACAGCTGTGACTCAGTGGGTCGCACTCTCCCCTCTACAGCTGTGACTCAGTGGGTCGCACTCTCCCCTCTACAGCTGTGACTCAGTGGGTCGCACTCTCCCCTCTACAGCTGTGACTCAGTGGGTCGCACTCTCTCCTCTACAGCTGTGACTCAGTGGGTCGCACTCTCCCCTCTACAGCTGTGGTTCAGTGGGTCGCACTCTCTCCTCTACAGCTGTGACTCAGTGGGTCGCACTCTCCCCTCTACAGCTGTGACTCAGTGGGTCGCACTCTCCCCTCTACAGCTGTGACTCAGTGGGTCGCACTCTCCTCTCTACAGCTGTGACTCAGTGGGTCACACTCCCCTCTACAGCTGTGACTCAGTGGGTCGCACTCTCTCCTCTACAGCTGTGGTTCAGTGGGTCGCACTCTCCTCTCTACAGCTGTGACTCAGTGGGTCGCACTCTCCCCTCTACAGCTGTGGTTCAGTGGGTCGCACTCTCTCTCTCTACAGCTGTGACTCAGTGGGGTCGCACTCCTCCCTCTACAGCTGTAGATTCAGTGGGTCGCACTCTTCCCCTCTACAGCTGTGATCAGTGGGTCGCACTCTCCCCTCAACAGCTGTGACTCAGTGGGTTCGCACTCTCTCCTCTCTACAGCTGTGACGCAGTGGGTCGCACTCCTCCTCTCTACAGCTGTGAGCTCAGTGGGTCGCACTCTCCCCTCTACAGCTGTGACTCCATGTGGGTCTGCACTCTCCTCCTCTACAGCTGTGACTCAGTGGGTCGCACTCTCCCTCTACAGCTGTGGTTCAGTGGGTCGCACTCTCCCCTCTACAGCTGTGACTCAGTGGTCGCACTCTCCTCTTACAGCTGTGCTCAGTGGGTCGCACTCTCTCCTCTGCTACAGCTGTGACTTCAGTGGTCGCACTCTCCCTCTAGCAGATGTGACTCAGTGGGTCGCACTCTCCCGTCTACAGCTGTGACTCAGTGGGTCGCACTCTCTCCTCTACAGCTGTGACTCAGTGGGTCGCACTCTCCCTCTACAGCTGTGTTCAGTGGTCAGCACTCTCCTCTCTACAGCTGTGACTCAGTGGGTCGCACTCTCCCTCTACAGCTGTGACTCAGTGGGTCGCACTCTCCTCTCTACAGCTGTGACTCAGTGGGTCGCACTCTCCCTCTACAGCTGTGATCAGTGGGTCGCACTCTCCCTCTCTAACAGCTGTGACTCAGTGGGTCGCACTCTCCTCTGCTACAGCTGTGACTCAGTGGGTCGCACTCTCCCCTCTACAGCTGTGACTCAGTGGGTCGCACTCTCCTCTCTACAGCTGTGACTCAGTGGGTCGCACTCTCCCCTCTACAGCTGTGACTCAGTGGGTCGCACTCTCCTCTCTACAGCTGTGGTTCAGTGGGTCGCACTCTCCCCTCTACAGCTGTGACTCAGTGGGTCGCACTCTCCCCTCTACAGCTGTGACTCAGTGGGTCGCACTCTCCCCTCTACAGCTGTGGTTCAGTGGGTCGCACTCTCCTCTCTACAGCTGTGACTCAGTGGGTCGCACTCTCTCCTCTACAGCTGTGGTTCAGTGGGTCGCACTCTCCTCTCTACAGCTGTGACTCAGTGGGTCGCACTCTCCCCTCTACAGCTGTGACTCAGTGGGTCGCACTCTCTCCTCTACAGCTGTGGTTCAGTGGGTCGCACTCTCTCCTCTCTACAGCTGTGGTTCAGTGGGTCGCACTCTCTCCTCTCTACAGCTGTGGTTCAGTGGGTCGCACTCTCCTCTCTACAGCTGTGACTCAGTGGGTCGCACTCTCCCCTCTACAGCTGTGACTCAGTGGGTCGCACTCTCTCCTCTACAGCTGTGGTTCAGTGGGTCGCACACTCTCCCCTCTACAGCTGTGGTTCAGTGGGTCACTCTCTCCTCTCTACAGCTGTGGTTCAGTGGGTCGCACTCTCCTCTACAGCTGTGGTTCAGTGGTTCGCACTCTCCCCTCTACAGCTGTGACTCAGTGGGTCGCACTCTCCTCTCTACAGCTGTGACTCAGTGGGTCGCACTCTCCCCTCTACAGCTGTGACTCAGTGGGTCGCACTCTCTCCTCTACAGCTGTGGTTCAGTGGGTCGCACTCTCTCCTCTACAGCTGTGACTCAGTGGGTCGCACTCTCTCCTCTCTACAGCTGTGGTTCAGTGGGTCGCACTCTCTCCTCTACAGCTGTGACTCAGTGGGTCGCACTCTCTCCTCTACAGCTGTGGTTCAGTGGGTCGCACTCTCCTCTCTACAGCTGTGACTCAGTGGGTCGCACTCTCCTCTCTACAGCTGTGGTCTCAGTGGGTCGCACCTCTCTCCTCTACAGCTGTGGTTCAGTGGGTCGCACTCTCCTCTCTACAGCTGTGGACTCAGTGGGTCGCACTCTCCTCCTACAGCTGTGACTCAGTGGGTCGCACTCTCCTCTCTACAAGCTGTGGTTCAGTGGGTCGCACTCCTCCCTCTACAGCTGTGTATCAGTGGGTCGCACTCTCTCTCTACAGCTGTGACTCAGTGGGTCGCACTCTCTCATCTCTACAGCTGTGACTCAGTGGGTCGCACTCTCCCTCTACAGCTGTGGACTCAGTGGGTCGCACTCTCCTCTCTACAGCTGTGACTCAGTGGGTCGCACTCTCCTCCTCTACAGCTGTGACTCAGTGGGTCGCACTCTCTCCTCTACAGCTGTGACTCAGTGGGTCGCACTCTCTCCTCTCTACAGCTGTGACTCAGTGGGTCGCAACTCTCTCCTCTACAGCTGTGGTCTCAGTGGGTCCTCACACTCTCCTCTCTACAGCTGTGACTCAGTGGGTCGCACTCTCCCCTCTACAGCTGTGACTCAGTGGGTTACACTCTCTCCTCTACAGCTGTGACTCAGTGGGTCGCACTCTCTCCTCTCTACAGCTGTGGTTCAGGGGGTCGCACTCTCCCCTCTACAGCTGTGACTCAGTGAGTCGCACTCTCCTCTCTACAGCTGTGGTTCAGTGGGTCGCACTCTCCCCTCTACAGCTGTGACTCAGTGGGTCGCACTCTCCTCTCTACAGCTGTGACTCAGTGGGTCGCACTCTCTCCTCTCTACAGCTGTGACTCAGTGGGTCGCACTCTCCCCTCTACAGCTGTGGTTCAGTGGGTCGCACTCTCCTCTCTACAGCTGTGACTCAGTGGGTCGCACTCTCTCCTCTACAGCTGTGACTCACTGGGTCGCACTCTCTCCTCTCTACAGCTGTGGTTCAGTGGGTCGCACTCTCCTCTCTACAGCTGTAAATCAGTGGGTCGCACTCTCTCCTCTACAGCTGTGACTCAGTGGGTCGCACTCTCTCCTCTCTACAGCTGTGGTTCAGTGGGTCGCACTCTCCTCTCTACAGCTGTGACTCAGTGGGTCGCACTCTCCCCTCTACAGCTGTGGTTCAGTGGGTCGCACTCTCCCCTCTACAGCTGTGGTTCAGTGGGTCGCACTCTCTCCTCTACAGCTGTGGTTCAGTGGGTCGCACTCTCCCCTCTACAGCTGTGACTCAGTGGGTCGCACTCTCTCCTCTACAGCTGTGACTCAGTGGTTCGCACTCTCCCCTCTACAGCTGTGACTCAGTGGGTCGCACTCTCTCCTCTACAGCTGTGGTTCAGTGGGTCGCACTCTCTCCTCTACAGCTGTGACTCAGTGGGTCGCACTCTCTCCTCTCTACAGCTGTGACTCAGTGGGTCGCACTCTCCCCTCTACAGCTGTGGTTCAGTGGGTCGCACTCTCCTTTACAGCTGTGGTTCAGTGGGTCGCACTCTCTCCTCTACAGCTGTGGTTCAGTGGGTCACACTCTCTCCTCTACAGCTGTAACAGCTGTGACTCAGGTGGGTCGGCACTCTCCTCTCTACAGCTGTGACTTCAGTGGGTCGCCTCTCTCTCTGTCTACAGCTGTGACTCAGAGTGGGCTCGCACTCTCTCCTCTACAGCTGTGGTTCAGTGGGTCGCACTTCTCCCCTCTACAGCTGTGACTCAGTGGGTCGGCTCTCCTCCCTCTACAGCTGTGGTTCAGTTGGGTCGCACTCGTCTTCCTCTACAGCTGTGGTTCAGTGGGTCGCACTCTCTCCTCCTCTACAGCTGTGGTTCAGTGGGTCGCACTTCTCTCCTCTACAGCTGTGGTTCAGTGTGTCGGCACTCTCCTCTCTACAGCTGTGACTCAGTGGGGGGTCGCACTCATCACCTCTACAGCTTGTGGTCTCAGTGGGAGTCAGCACTCATCTCTCTTCTACAGATGTGGTTCACAGTGGGTCGCACATCGTCCTCTCTACAGCTGTGACTCAGGGGGTCGCACTCTCGCCCTACAGCTGCTTGGTTCAGTGGGTCGCACTCTCCCTCTCTACAGCTGTGACTCAGTGGGTCGCACTCTCCCTCTCTACAGCTGTGACTCAGTGGGTCGCACTCTCTCCTCTACAGCTGTGACTCAGTGGGTCGCACTCTCCTCCTCTACAGCTGTGACTCAGTGGTCGCACTCTCCCTCTACAGCTGTGACTCAGTGGGTCGCACTCTCTCCTCTACTGCTGTGGTTCAGTGGGTCGCACTCTCCCCTCTACAGCTGTGACTCAGTGGGTCGCACTCTCCCCTCTACAGCTGTGGTTCAGTGGGTCGCACTCTCTCCCTCTACAGCTGTGGACTCAGTGGGTCGCACTCTCCTCTCTACAGCTGTGACTCAGGTGGGTCGCACTCTCCTCTCTACAGCTGTGTCCAGTGGGTCGCACTCTCCCCTCTACAGCTGTGACTCAGTGGGTCGCACTCTCTCCTCTACAGCTGTGACTCAGTGGTCGCACTCTCCTCTCTACACTGTGGTCTCAGTGGGTCGCACTCTCCTCCTCTACAGCTGTGACTCAGTGGGTCGCACTCTCCCCTCTACAGCTGTGACTCAGTGGGTCGCACTCTCCCCTCTACAGCTGTGACTCAGTGGGTCGCACTCTCTCCTCTCTACAGCTGTGGCTCAGTGGGTCGCACTCTCCTCTCTACAGCTGTGGTTCAGTGGGTCGCACTCTCTCCTCTACAGCTGTGGTTCAGTGGGTCGCACTCTCCTCTCTACAGCTGTAACTCAGTGGGTCGCACTCTCCCCTCTACAGCTGTGGTTCAGTGGGTCGCACTCTCCTCTCTACAGCTGTAACTCAGTGGGTCGCACTCTCCCCTCTACAGCTGTGGTTCAGTGGGTCGCACTCTCCCCTCTACAGCTGTGGTTCAGTGGTTCGCACTCTCTCCTCTACAGCTGTGACTCAGTGGTTCGCACTCTCTCCTCTACAGCTGTGGTTCAGTGGGTCGCACTCTCCTCTCTACAGCTGTAACTCAGTGGATCGCACTCTCCCCTCTACAGCTGTGGCTCAGTGGGTCGCACTCTCCTCTCTACAGCTGTGGTTCAGTGGGTCGCACTCTCCTCTCTACAGCTGTGACTCAGTGGGTCGCGCTCTCTCCTCTACAGCTGTGGTTCAGTGGGTCGCACTCTCCTCTCTACAGCTGTGACTCAGTGGGTCGCACTCTCCTCTCTACAGCTGTGGTTCAGTGGGTCGCACTCTCCTCTCTACAGCTGTGACTCAGTGGGTCGCACTCTCTCCTCTACAGCTGTGACTCAGTGGGTCGCACTCTCCCCTCTACAGCTGTGGTTCAGTGGGTCGCACTCTCCCCTCTACAGCTGTGACTCAGTGGGTCGCACTCTCCCCTCTACAGCTGTGACTCAGTGGGTCGCACTCTCCTCTCTACAGCTGTGACTCAGTGGGTCGCACTCTCTCCTCTACAGCTGTGGTTCAGTGGGTCGCACTCTCTCCTCTACAGCTGTGGTTCAGTGGGTCGCACTCTCTCCTCTACAGCTGTGACTCAGTGGGTCGCACTCTCTCCTCTACAGCTGTGACTCAGTGGGTCGCACTCTCCCCTCTACAGCTGTGACTCAGTGGGTCGCACTCTCCCCTCTACAGCTGTGACTCAGTGGGTCGCACTCTCCCCTCTACAGCTGTGTTCAGTGGGTCGCACTCTCTCCTCTACAGCTGTGACTCAGTGGGTCGCACTCTCCCTCTACAGCTGTGGTTCAGTGGGTCGCACGCTCCTCTCTACAGCTGTGACTCAGTGGGTCACACTCTCCCTCTACAGCTGTGACTCAGTGGGTCGCACTCTCTCTCTACAGCTGTGACTCAGTGGGTCGCACTCTCTCCTCTACAGCTGTGACTCAGTGGGTCGCACTCTCTCCTCTACAGCTGTGGTTCAGTGGGTCGCACTCTCCTCTCTACAGCTGTGACTCAGTGGGTCGCACTCTCCCTCTACAGCTGTGTCTCAGTGGATCGCACTCTTCTCAGGCCCTCTCTCTCTACAGCTGTGCTCAGTGGGTCGCACTCTCCTCTCTACAGCTGTGGTTCAGTGGGTCGCACTCTCTCCTCTACAGCTGTGACTCAGTGGGTCGCACTCTCTCCTCTACAGCTGTGACTCAGTGGGTCGCACTCTCCTCTGTACAGCTGTGACTCAGTGGGTCGCACTCTCCTCTCTACAGCTGTGACTCAGTGGGTCGCGCTCTCTCCTCTACAGCTGTGGTTCAGTGGGTCGCACTCTCCTCTCTACAGCTGTGACTCAGTGGGTCGCACTCTCCTCTCTACAGCTGTGGTTCAGTGGGTCGCACTCTCTCCTCTCTACTGCTGTGACTCAGTGGGTCGCACTCTCCCCTCTACAGCTGTGACTCAGTTGGTCGCACTCTCCTCTACAGCTGTGACTCAGTGGGTCACACTCTCCCCTCTACAGCTGTGACTCAGTGGGTCGCACTCTCCCCTCTACAGCTGTGACTCAGTGGGTCGCACTCTCCCCTCTACAGCTGTGACTCAGTGGGTCGCACTCTCTCCTCTACAGCTGTGACTCAGTGGGTCGCACTCTCTCCTCTACAGCTGTGACTCAGTGGGTCGCACTCTCCCCTCTACAGCTGTGGTTCAGTGGGTCGCACTCTCTCCTCTACAGCTGTGGTTCAGTGGGTCGCACTCTCCTCTCTACAGCTGTGACTCAGTGGGTCGCACTCTCTCCTCTCTACAGCTGTGACTCAGTGGGTCGCACTCTCCCCTCTACAGCTGTGGTTCAGTGGGTCGCACTCTCCCCTCTACAGCTGTGACTCAGTGGGTCGCACTCTCCCCTCTACAGCTGTGGTTCAGTGGGTCGCACTCTCTCCTCTACAGCTGTGACTCAGTGGGTCGCACTCTCTCCTCTCTACAGCTGTGACTCAGTGGGTCGCACTCTCCCCTCTACAGCTGTGGTTCAGTGGGTCGCACTCTCCTCTACAGCTGTGGTTCAGTGGGTCGCACTCTCCTCTACAGCTGTGGTTCAGTGGGTCGCACTCTCCTCTCTACAGCTGTGGTTCAGTGGGTCGCACTCTCCTCTCTACAGCTGTGACTCAGTGGGTCGCACTCTCCCCTCTACAGCTGTGACTCAGTGGGTCGCACTCTCTCCTCTACAGCTGTGACTCAGTGGGTCGCACTCTCTCCTCTACAGCTGTGACTCAGTGGGTCGCACTCTCCCCTCTACAGCTGTGGTTCAGTGGGTCGCACTCTCTCCTCTACAGCTGTGGTTCAGTGGGTCGCACTCTCTCCTCTACAGCTGTGGTTCAGTGGGTCGCACTCTCTCCTCTACAGCTGTGGTTCAGTGGGTCGCACTCTCCCTCTACAGCTGTGACTCAGTGGGTCGCACTCTCCCCTCTACAGCTGTGGTTCAGTGGGTCGCACTCTCTCCTCTACAGCTGTGACTCAGTGGGTCGCACTCTCTCCTCTCTACAGCTGTGACTCAGTGGGTCGCACTCTCCCCTCTACAGCTGTGGTTCAGTGGGTCGCACTCTCCTCTACAGCTGTGGTTCAGTGGGTCGCACTCTCCTCTACAGCTGTGGTTCAGTGGGTCGCACTCTCCTCTACAGCTGTGGTTCAGTGGGTCGCACTCTCCTCTACAGCTGTGGTTCAGTGGGTCGCACTCTCCTCTACAGCTGTGACTCAGTGGGTCACACTCTCTCCTCTGTACAGCTGTAACTCAGTGGGTCGCACTCTCTCCTCTACAGCTGTGACTCAGTGGGTCACACTCTCTCCTCTGTACAGCTGTAACTCAGTGGGTCGCACTCTCTCCTCTACAGCTGTGACTCAGTGGGTCGCACTCTCTCCTCTCTACAGCTGTGGTTCAGTGGGTCGCACTCTCCTCTCTACAGCTGTGGTTCAGTGGGTCGCACTCTCCTCTCTACAGCTGTGACTCAGTGGGTCGCACTCTCTCCTCTCTACAGCTGTGACTCAGTGGGTCACACTCTCTCCTCTGTACAGCTGTAACTCAGTGGGTCGCACTCTCTCCTCTACAGCTGTGGTTCAGTGGGTCGCACTCTCCCCTCTACAGCTGTGACTCAGTGGGTCGCACTCTCCTCTCTACAGCTGTGACTCAGTGGGTCGCACTCTCTCCTCTACAGCTGTGACTCAGTGGGTCGCACTCTCTCCTCTACAGCTGTGACTCAGTGGGTCGCACTCTCCTCTCTACAGCTGTGGTTCAGTGGATCGCACTCTCCCCTCTACAGATGTGACTCAGTGGGTCGCACTCTCCTCCCTACAGCTGTGACTCAGTGGGTCACACTCTCCTCTCTACAGCTGTGACTCAGTGGGTCGCACTCTCTCCTCTTCATCTGTGACTCAGTGGGTCGCACTCTCCTCTCTACAGCTGTGGTTCAGTCGGTCGCACTCTCCCCTCTACAGCTGTGACTCAGTGGGTCGCACTCTCCTCTCTACAGCTGTGACTAAGTGGGTCGCACTCTGCTCTCTACAGCTGTGACTCAGTGGGTCGCACTCTGCTCTCTACAGCTGTGACTCAGTGGGTCGCACTCTCCCCTCTCCAGCTGTGACTCAGTGGGTCGCACTCTCCTCTCTACAGCTGTGGCTCAGTTGGTCGCACTCTCCCCTCTACAGCTGTGACTCAGTGGGTCGCACTCTCCTCTCTACAGCTGTGGTTCAGTGGGTCGCACTCTCCCCTCTACAGCTGTCACTCAGTGGGTCGCACTCTCTCCTCTACAGCTGTGTTTCAGTGGGTCGCACTCTCCTCTCTACAGCTGTGGCTCAGTTGGTCGCACTCTCCTCTCTAAGTCATGAAGGTCGTGTGGTTCAAGCCACCCTCCAGAGACTGGAGCACAAAATCTGGGCTGATAGTCCAATGCAGTACTGAGGGAGTGCCGCAGTGTCAGAGGTGCCGTCTTTCAGATAAGACATTAAACCAAGGCCCAATCTGCCCTCTCGGGTGGAGGTAAAAGATCCCACGGTGCTATTTGAAGAAGAGCAGGGGAGTTCTCCTCCGTTGTTTTAGCCAACGTTTACATCTCAATCAACACCACCAAAAACTGATTAACAAGTCATTTAAATCACTGCTGTTTTTTCGGGATCTTGCTGTGAGCAAATTGGCAGTTGCGATTGCCTAAGTAACAGCTGTGGCTACACTTCAAAAATAACATTCTAGTTGTGAAGCAGTTTGGGGACAATTAGAGGACGTGTAAGGCGCTACATAAATGCAACTTCTTTCTTGAGGTTTGATTATTCTAATTTTATAGTGAGCACAAGTTCAACTTTATGCTTTTTGCATTTAAAATATTTGCCTTATGGGCAAAAACGTTCTTATTAATTCCATGGCCAGTCTAAAGGAAACTGAACAACTTTATTTTAAAACGAGGAATATTCCTCCAATATCTTGTCAGTTTTTACTTTTCGTAATTTTCAGATGGTGCCTTCCTGACATCCTCATTAGCCAGCTGTGCTCAAGCTGCTGGTACCAGCCTGTCACTACAGGGTGCTTTGCTGCTGATTGAAGCATCGTCGAGATGTACGGTGTGCTTTAAATCGATAACCTCAGTAAAAGCAGCATGGTGTGGGATACATGCCCAAGACATTTCTGAGGTGTGCCCTGAATGCCAATGAAGCAAAGAACATGGCATCATTATGAGTGTCTGCAGTCCCCTCATCCTGCCATCTCCCTCTCTGATACATCGGCAACCTTGCACCTTTCTCAATTAATTTCAAACACATTATTCTCCTGAGATACACATCTCCTTAAAAAGGAATAAGCCGGAAAATTTATCATCAGGAACAACTGGATGGCAGCTTCAAATAGTTAAGTAGAATGAAATATTCAGAAGGCATTATCGCACTCTTCCAGACTGTATACATTTTTTAAAAAAGATACAGAATGACCTCGTTAAGTTTGAAATGAATGAACAGAGAGTAAAATTATTTATATTTATATGCCTCTTCTATAAAATATTAACTAGACGAATGGCGAAATACCTTTTCTGCTCCCAACTAATTAAAATGACAAGTCTAGCTTTGTTATTGGCCCAAGATGTTAATCAACAATACACAGAGCACAGATGTATTTCTTTCTATTCTCAGTCTCCCCAGTGACATTTTGACACTGAATATTTCATTATGGTTATGAATCTTTGGGCAGAGTGTTGAAGTCTGAGCATTCAATTACACTGCATTTGATTGGTGAGCCTCACTCATTAAAGCTGAGAATTTAGTAAATGCGATAAATCAATACACACCTTGTTATTCAGTCTTCGTGGGCTAAATTGGATAGCCCCTGAAAACAGGTGTGGGGATCGCGAAGCGCGATTGACCCGCGTCCGTTGTTTGAAATGCAGGCAGCGCACCATCTTCATGCTGCTTGCTCATCAGCATGATTTCTGTGTGCAGCCAGCGCTAACCGTGCTGTTCATTGGCTGCACGCATCAGCAGGGGGCCCAAAATTGTAACTTCCTCGCACTTCTTAAAGCTAGCCTGCACTGCCTAAAGTTAGCCTGCACCTCTTAAAGGGGAGGTGCATTGTGGATGGAGCAGGTGCTGGGAGTCATGCAGGAAGTGAATCTGAACTGGGAAACAGTGATAAATGGCACAACATGGGAGAGAGTGGGCTCCAAGGTTTTCCGACACTGCGCTAGAGGTCTTGGTGGAGGAGGTGGAAAGGAGGAGAGATGTCCTATATCTGCAGGGGGCCAGGAGGCCCACCAAATACTTGCTCAAAAGGCAGTGGGAGCAGATAGCCGTGGAGGTCAATGCCAGGAGTCTGGCCTTGAGGATCTGGATGCAGTGCCGCAAGAAGTTTAATGACCTCACACGAGTGGTCAAGGTCAGTGAATGCATCTTCAAATGCCATATCCTACCAACCACACCATTAACCTCACACACTGCTCAATTCACCACACCTCCATCACTCACCAACCAACCATCTCTATCAATCGGGATTCATACCTCACATTCATATGTTCCACCTCACCTTCACACACATAGCGCTGCAAAAGCCTCACTCCTACATCTTACAGCTTTCACCCGCTGCCAGCTATTCCAGCATGACAGCCACATCACCTGAAGAGATTGCAAGACTCTCACTGACACACTTCCCTCAGTGCAGTCAATGGCATGCTGCACCATGGGGAAGCCTGCAGTCCTAGCGAAGCTGTGTGCTCGATCTGCCTGCTGCCCTCTGGCAAGAGAGAATGATATGCAGTCAGCTCTTTGAATAGAGAGCCTCAGTGACCTTCCTTACGCAACAGTGGATGGCAAACTGCGAGATGTTGCAAATATCCCCAGCTCCAGCCTGGAAGGAGCCCGACGCATAAAAATTCATGGCCTCGGTCACCTTCACAGCCACTGGCATTGCGGTCCTTGCCCTGCTCTGAGGTTGCAGTTGTGGCTGCAGCAGGTGGCAGATTTCAGTGAGGACGTCCTTACTGAAGCTGAGATGTTTCGCACATTGTTCCTCACTGAGGTTCAGGAAGGAGAATTGCTCCCTGAACACCCTGGGCAGATATGGCCTCCTGCTGAGAGCACTTCTCCTCCTCCACCTCCCTCTTCCAGCAAATTATCCTGCTCTGCGTGGCCTCTGTTCAATCTCCCAGTTATGCTCAATTCCAAGAGGAATTCCTACTAGTGCATCCATGTCTGGGAGCAACTGGTTTGTGCAGAAGCCTTGAAGTCAGCAAAAAGTCCTTCAGCACCTGCCACACCACTGCCTGTAGACTTTAGCAACTTGAAACAACTATGGAAAGCTCCAAACGCTTGTACAATCGCAGCAACAGCTAAAAGAAATCAACCAGCAACTAACCTGTAAGTAGTTGATGATCCCTTTAAATAACGCTGGTTGGGGGTCCTTCCTCGAGCTTAAGAGAGGGCGTCGGTCCGCTGGAGCGTTGAGCTCCAAAATGGCAGTACTGGTGTTGCACGCTGATCGACGTCATGATCTGCCTGCTCTGCATACTTCTGGCGGACATTAGCTGCGTGCGTGCTGACGCCTTCACCAAAGTGGCATCTGACGTGATTTTCAGCAGAAGCGTACGCACACGCAGCATTTTGGTCCCGAAACGCCACCCGTAGCGCCCAAGCAGCGGGCGCTACCGAGACTAATTTCGTGCCCTGTATGCTTAACACCATTTCTGACAGAGCTATTATATTGAACCAACAGCTGTGATATTTTAAGCGGAAAGAACAAACGAATGTGTGTTGATGGGATGGGGGAAACAGATTCTGCGCACAGAGTTAAAAAGAAAAAGAAAAGTGTTTTTTGTTTGCCTACATGGAAATAGATGAGTTCCTTTGGGTTTGTCATTCTTTGTGCTAGAATTCTTGATGCTACGGAAGCAGTAGTCACTTTGAAGAAGTGAATAATGACATTGTTACTTACTTAGATGTCAGCCGTGGCTCAGTTGGTAGCACTCTCGCCTCTGAGTCAGAAGGCTGTGTCTTCATGTCCCACTCCAGGGACTTGAGCACAGACTCTACACTGGCACTCCAGTACAGTACTGAGGGAGTGCTGCACTGTTGGAGTTGCTGTCTTTTGGATGAACTGTTAAACTGTGGTCCTGTCTACACTCTCAAGTGGACATAAAAGATCCCATGGCAGTAATTGTAGAAGAGCAGGGAAGTTCTCCCTGGTGTCCTCATCTCTCAATCAACATCACTAAAACAGATTATCTGGCCATTTGTTTCATTGCTGTTTGTGGGACCTTGCTGTGCACAAATGTAAGTGTAAGCACTGTTGTAGTGCAAGAAAATGTGGGAGTCAAGTTGCACACAGCAAGGCCCCACAACAAACAGCAATGAAATGAATTAACAGATAATTGGTTTTAGTGATGTTGATTGAGGGATCAATCTCAATTGAGGCAAAGGGGTTGATGCAAAATTTGAATCCGAATCGAGAAAACTCAATTTAGCTCCAGATTTTGTTCCAACTCAGCTTCAGACCAACCTGAGCAATGAGTGCAACCACAATGGAACAACTCGCTGTGTTTTTTTTATTTTGCCTGTTTTATCCGTGTGCAGTCTCGTTTCGGAAGAATTCTGTCAGAAATATTCTGTGACTTCATAGTTCATAAGTTTCCCTCCAAAAAAATGAAAGGGGGTATGACTGTATGATTCCTGTTCAAGGTGGGCCATTGAGAGGCCAAAATGTCACAAGATCATTCAATAATTATGAAAGAGGAAGGCCATTTGGCCCATCTTCAAGAAATAAAAAAAGTGCCTTGCATGACATCCCAAAACACTTTACAGCCAATGAAACACTTGTGAGGTGGAGTCACTGGTGTAATGTAGGAAACAGGGCAGCCAATTTGCACACAGCAAGCTCCCACAAACAGCAATGAGATAGTCTGACTCCAGTGATGTTGGTTGAGGGGTAAATATTGGTCAGGAAACCGGGGAGAACTCCCCAGCTCAGTTGTGGGATCTTTTATTTTCACCCGAGATGGAAGACAGGGCCTCAATTTAATGTCTCATCCAAAAGACAGCACCTCCGACAGGGCAGCACTCCCTCAGTACTACATTGGAGTGTCAGCATAGAGTTTGCGTTCAAGTCTCTGGAGCTGGACTCAGAGGCGAGAGAGCTACCAGTGAACCATGGCTGACACTTAACTCATTTTATTTACATCTTACTTCATCTATCCGGAGAGATCCTTACACACCCCCCCATTGTAGCATCCAGCTACTTCTCAAATGATTCCAGGGTTTTTGCCTCCACTGCTCTCTCTTTGGAAGTTAATTTCATGTGTTGATCACTCTTTGTGTGAAGAAGAATTTCCTGATATCAGTCCTAAAATTACCTTTTGCTAGTTTGAACCTGGGTTTCCTATTCCAACTCCCATAGTTTCATTTAAAATAATATTCCAAGTTAACTATTTCTATACCCTTAACAATCTTATATACTACAAGTAGATGACCTCTCAGTTTTCACCATTTAAGTTTGACAAGTCCAAGTCTGTCCTCATAACCCAAAGCCCTGACACTGGGGATCAGCCTGGTTGCTCTTCTCTGCACGGCCTCCAGTGCTTGAATGTCTCTCTTCTTTCTTGGATTTGACCAGTGACAACACTAGATCAATAAAATTCATATTAAGGGCTTAATTCTGAAAGCTGGTAAGCCATGATAAAATCCAGTAAAACTGAAAATAAGAATTGTTGGTGCGCGATCAATCTTGGAGGGATTGTCCCCTGACTATCTGGACATTGAGCACCTTGGATGCAATGGGAATGTAGGAAACATTAGGGGCACATAAGCCCTGTCTCTTTTTTGGTTTATCTCAACACTGTCTTGCCATCTTCTCACCAGAGGCTACATTCTCCGATACAATTCTGCGATTGTTCTCTTTGCTGTAGGCACCAAGCCGAGAAGTGGGAAAATCGGTGAAACAAATGGCAACTGTGGCTGTGTATGGAAGTTGGAATTCTCCATCGTTTCCTGGCTCAAGGTAAAATCTGGAACTGGAGTTTCCCTTATTAAGGCCAAATAAGGCCTATTTGTAGCTTCACTGGCGCCACAGACACCGTAGTCTCTACTGATATTTCCACAACACTTGACCTAGCCGTCCTCCTCCAACAGGTCTCCTCCATCGCCCAACTCCATGAGACTGACCTTGCATGGGTCCACTCTGATCTAGTGGAGCATAGCCAGTGCTTTGCTTTCCTCTCTTACACCATCAGTTCAAGAGGCCCCAAGGATCGAATCCTTCACCCCCTCTTGTTCCTCAGTTTCATACTTCCTCTCATTAACATCGTCCACAGACATGGGGTCAGTGTTGGCAGGACAATGGCACCCAGCTCTACCTCGCTTAAATCCCTCAACCTCTGTGCTATCAGACTGCTAGTCCAATATCAAGTCCTGGATGAATCATAATTTCCTCCCGCTCAACACTGAAGACTGAAGCTATTGGCCCAGAAATTGATCTCGCTCTGTTCCCGCGGGGGTAAGGCTTCCCCGCGATCTCTCACTCCGCTTGTGCTTTTTCAGATCCAGCTCGCACGAACTTGATGTTCCAGACATCAGCTGGGCAGTGCTTGCGTATCCCACCGGCGTAGTGAATTCGTGCGAGCTGTGGGATCACATGACTCAGTTAGAGCCAATGGCAGCACACCATCTTCCATTCATAAGTTTCACATACGTGCTGTGAAAGCTATGAATCTTACACCCCCCCAAAATAACAGCTAAACCTCAATTAAATTTAAAAAAAAACCATCACATTAATAAAATAAGTATAGTTAAATAAATTAACCATTTTAAATAAAAAATTAAATTTTTGAAAATTTTTTAAATCTTTTAAAAAGTTATAAAAATAAACTTACCTGTCTTTAAAGTCTCTAAAAAAGATATACCTGTTAAAAGAAATTCAAAAAAATACTTAATTCACTACTTACCTTGTTAAAAGTGGGTCTTACTCCTCCTTTTTCCATTTCTAAAATCTTCCGTCCTTACCTGCGCGTCCAAAGCACGAAGTGCACAGCGTGCGCGCAGCCTGTAGCGCGCACGCGATGCACCGAGGAACCGCCCCCTTTTCAAAAGACCAAGTGCCGGTTTTCAGCGCATGCGCAGGGCATGCAGAAAACCGGCAATTGGAGAGAGAATACGCGAGAGTACGCAGTGCGTACTCTCGCGCAGCGGGATGAATTTTTGGCCCATTGTCTTTGACCCCAGCACAACTTTGCTCCCTTGCCATTGATTCCATCCTTTTCCAGAAGAGTGTCTCAGGCTCCACTGGACTGTTTCTAACTTCGAAGCCCTTTTCTTGAGCTGAGATTCAGACCTCCAGGCCACAAATTTCCTTCCTCGAATTGGTGAGAAGATGCCAGAATCTGGGCCGTGCTGAGATCCCAGTTCTACCTGTGCTGAACCTCTCTGTGATGAGCAGGCAGATTACACTGGGTCCTTGATACCCTTTACTGCCTGTCAAAATATCCAATGGAACGGGATCAGACGCAATAAGTGCCTGGTTCACTAATGTCTCTAAAGCACCTGTTCCCCCTTTCGTCTGCAAATGTCAGGAAATGATGGGATGACGGCATTCATTCAAAATCCCATCATTTGTGTTGTAGCAATGGTGAGCAGAAGAAAGGTCTGTGCATTCCTGGGGTCCAGTGTTGCTAAAGGAGATTTACATTTTAAGAGACTGTTGAGCAGCAGGACAAAATCTCTCTGCCCACCCTGCCCCCATTGGTGCTATACACGCACTAGTGCCCACCCAAAATATTGACTTGCCACTGATCTCAGGAAGTGGGCACCTTCAGTGGGGGAATGGGCCCAAAACCTCCACACCTACCTCATCTGCTCCACTGCTCAAATTCTTCGACATGCCTCTATCTCCTCCAGACCTGACTACTCCAACGCTCTCCATTCCCACCCTCTGCAGACTCCAACATGTGCAAAGCTCTGCCACCTTTATCCTGTCACCTGCGCTAAATCCCACTCACCCGTCATTCCCGTTCTTCCTGGCCTACACCGTTTCCCCCTTCCCCAACCTATTGAGGTTAAAATCCTTGTCCTTCTGTTTAAATCCCTCTATGGCCTTGCCTTACTCTATCTCTGCAAACTCCTCCAGCCATACGTCCCCCCCAACCCCCAACTCGTTGTTCCTCTTGAGATAGGAACATGAGTAGGCCATTCAGCCGCTCAAGCCTGTTTAATTAGACTATGGCTGACCTGAATCTTAACTCCATCTACCTGCCTTGGTTCCATAAAACTTAATACCCTTGTCTAACAAAAATCTATCAATCTCAGTTTTAAAGTTTTCAATTGACCCCCCAGCCTCAACAGTTTATTGAGGGAGAGTGTTCCAGATTTCCGCTAACCTTTGTGTGAAGAAGTGCTTCCTGATATTACCCCTGAATGGCTGAGCTCTAATTTTAAGGTTATACCACCTGGTTCTGGACTCCCCCACCAGAAGAAATAGTTTCTCTCTATCTACCTATCAGTTCCTTTAATCATCTTAAACACTTCAATTAGATCACCCCTTGATCTTCTATAGTCAAGGGAATACAAGCCTAGTCTATACAACCTGTCCTCATAATTTAACCCTTTTAGCACCTGAATGACTAGCATTTGGTAACATCCATCCCTCCTTTCACCCAACCATTGGCGGCTGTGCCTTCAACTGCCTGGGTACTATTCTGTGCCTAATTTCCTTCCCTCCCTAAACCTCTCCGCCCCACCACTTCTCTTGCATTCTTTAAAACCCATCCTTTTTCCCAAACTTGTGGTCACCTCTCCGCGGGGGCGATTTTCGCTGAATACTTTAGGCGCTAAAGAGGTAAAGAGGTGGCCAAGTTAGGGTCTTAAGATGAAATGCTGGTTTAGCTCGCGTTTAGCGCAAGACACCATCTTGTTAAAGGAATTGAAGCCAGCGCTAAGAACGGCCGCCCGGAGGCTCGTTAAACAGCTGATTGCCACTTAAAATGCTTGCTGGCGCTCATTAAAGAGGCTGTACGGCATTTTAGTGGCTAACGCTTCAACTAACGCTTTCTCCTAACAGCGACCAGTTGTTTGGGAGTCAACACGGCATTGATGTCGATTTCAAGCACTACTTAAAGGGATACTCATCACTTAAAGGGACACTCACCATTTCATGTTCATTGCTGCTGGAGCTGTATTTATTCTGCAAATTTCCTGAGGACTTCACCTAAAAGAGTAAATTCTGTGATACTCCACCTTATAGGAATCACCAGGAGAAAGGGCATCTTGCTCGGGGTCCCCCTTGGTCTAGACCAGGAATGGGAGGAGGTCATGAGGCCAGGCAGAGCAGCGCCAGCTGTTGCAGGAGAGAGGGACAGGAGGGCGAGGTGGCGTCCTTCCCTCCTGCGGGTTCAGGACATCCCTCCTCCTCTGGACCTCCTCCACCAGGACCTCCAGTGCCGCGTCTGAGAACAGGTGCGCCCTCTCCCTCGGTCCCTGAGCCATCCTGCAACGTGCCACTGTGAGCCAGCTAGAGCACTCCACACCTTCAGTGGAAGTGGGTGCGAGGAGCCCACATATATTGCTCCACCAAAATTGTGTCTAATCAGTGCTTGAGTGCTAAACCTGCAGGTTTCTGGTTAGTGCCTGCAGGCACAGTCGGATCATGATAATCATCAATTAGTCCGAAAAGTGTGTGCTAAATCCGGACTTTAAAACAAGCGTTTCTTATTAGCACAGCACACACTTAGTGCCTGTTTTCACCCTTTGGCCAAAATAACCTCCCTACTCTTTCCCTTCCTGGCTCGGTGTCCATTTTCCTTGTACCTAGCCGCAAAGCACCTTGGGACATTTTTTATTAATGTCAACGGCTTTGGCTGAGTTCAGAAAAAGACCTCTTTAATGCACTCCACTACTCGCCTTCAAGCAACCGCCTAACCTCAAAAGTACCATCGTTCGCAGCAAATTACCCAGCTGTCAGGAGAACAGCGACCACGACACCACACAACCCTGCCACGGCAACCTCTGCAAGACATGCCAGATCATCAACACAGATACCATCATCACACGTGAGGACACCACCCACCAGGTACATGGTACATACTCATGTGACTCGGCCAACGTTGTCTACCTCATACGTTGCAGGAAAGAATGCATCGCAGCATGGTACATCGGTGAGACCATGCAGACACTGAGACAACGTATGAACGGACACCGCGCAACAATCGCCAGGCAGGATTGTTACCTCCCAGTCGGGAAACACTTCAGCAGTCAAGGACATTCAGCCTCGGATCTGTGGGTAAGCGTTCTCCAAGGCGGCCTTCGAGACACACGACAACGCAAAATCATCGAGCAGAAACTGATAGCCAAGTTCCGCACCCATGAGGATGGCCTCAACCGGGATCTTGGTTTCATGTCACGCTACATGACGTAGAGTCATCCAGACTCGAGTCGTTGTTGTCTTGTTCACAGATGTGATTTCCAGTTTTAAAAAAAAGTAAAAAGCTTAACTGCAGACTGTAGCATTTGACACGTTGGACCCCCTGTGACCCCACCTCATTGTCTTAGCTGTATTTTGCTGTGTCTTTGATGTAATGCCTTCCTGACTGATTGTATCTCTGCCGAGGTGTGATGGAGGGCAGTCAGAAACACATTGTTCTCTGTCTATATATGCTTTGCTGATTTGTATTCCCTCACTTTACCTGATGAAGGAGCAGCGCTCCGAAAGCTCGTGATTTCAAATAAAACTGTTGGACTATAACCTGGTGTTGTGCGACTTCTCATCTTTAATGCAGAAGCAGCGACGCCCGAGAGCTGTAAGGGAGTTCAGAGTGCGTAAAACCTTCACCCACCCTGACATCACACATCCATCCCCTCAAGACCAGCTACTTGGATATGGTAGCAGATCGCTGCACGCAATGCCTGTGGTGGTCCAGGGAGATGGTTACTGGGTGGTGCTACCTCATGACACCATAGCTGGAGAGGCAATCCAACTCTGCCTGTACCACTTCAAGTGACCACAGTCCATCCTCGCTGCCAGAGGATATTTTTCTTTTTAATCATTCTCAGGATGTGGCAAGGCTGGCATTTATTGCCCATCCCTAATTACCCAAAATAGGTGCTGATGGTAGGCATTCTGCTTGAACCTCTGTATCACGTGTTTGAGACAGCTGAGTGGCTTACAGAGGGCAGTTAAGGGTCAGCCACATTGCTGTGGGACTGGAGTCACATAGGTAAGGATAGTAGGTTTCCTTCCCTCAAGGACATTAGTGAACCAGTTGGATTTTTACGACAGCTTCATGGTCACTTTTACTGATCCCAGCTTTTTATTTCCAGGCGATTTTAAAACTGAATTTGATTTCTCAAACGGCCACGGAGGGATTTGAAATAATGTTCGAACTGGATTACTAGTCCAGTAACATAACCACGACACCGCTGCACTCACTTTGACCGGGGTGACTTAACGATGCATCCACAATGTCACTGAGGCTCTGCTAAGGCCCGCAATGTGAAGTTTGGCACCAACACACAGCAGCAGATATCAGGCAGCAAGGCCCCTTTGATAGAAACAGTTTTCCCAGGGTGCAGAGCATCACTCATTGCACAAACGTGTCCTTTTCAGGCTCCAACTGGCCAAGCATCCTTTACAAAATCAGAGAAGGATATTAATCAAAGCGCAGTTAGTGCGCGATTTCAGCTTAAACACCCTCCACGTTAATGCCAAGTATTCTGGAAGGTGCCATGATTCTTACATCCTGTGACAGGCGAGATCTTCTACACGGAGACAGCGAGCTGGATGGATGAGTCCTGGGGGATTCCGGCTTTCCTCTTCAACCTTGCTGGATGACACCAGTCACCATGACAACCAGCAGGGCTGAGGAATCTACGATGAGGCCCGTGCTGATATCAGCTTGGCCCAGTTCATAGAATCATAGAATCATACAGACAGAAGGAGGCCATTCGGCCCATCGTGCCTGTGCCGGCTCTTTGAAAAATCTATCCAATTAATCCCACTCCCCCGTAGCCCTGCAAATTTCTCCTTGTTGTAGCACTCCTGGCTCTGAGTGCAGAGGCTGTGGGGTTCAGGTCCCACTCCCGGGACTTGAGCACATAACCTCGGGCTGGCAGTTCAGTGCTGTACTGGGGGAGTGCTGCACGGTCGGAGGTGTCGTCGTTTGAATGAAACATTAAACCGAGGCCCCGTCTGCTTGTTCAGGTGGACGTAAAAGTCCCATGGACCCATTAAAGAAAAGCAAGGGAGTGCGTTGGAAAATACTGATGCCTCAATCAACATATTGAAAAAAAAATTAACTGGTTATTTGTCTGACTTGAGTCTGTGGTACCTTGCTGTGCGCAAATTGACTGCCGCGTTTCCCTACACAACAAGAGTGATCACACTTCAAAAGTAATTCATTGGCTGTGGAACACTTTGGGATGTCCAGCGGATGTGAAAGGCGCTATGTGAATGCAAGTTCATTTACAGGGCTATGGGGAAAGAGAAGGGGACTGGGATTAATTGGATAACTCTACCAAAGAGCCGGCACAGGCATGATGGGCCAAATGGACTCCTTCTGTGCTGTATCATTCTATGATTCTAAGTTCTTTTGTTTTCAACCTTTTAGCCTGACCTTTTCCAGTGCTCTCGCTGTTCTGCTGCTGGGGGTTTCCCAACAATCCAAGGCCAACAACCGTTCCACTGGAACAGCCACATTGCAGTCAGAAGGGCTTTTCTTCTGCAAAGACCCTCCAATCTAACTCACAATCCTCTGTTCTACACAGCTGTCTCAGCAATGACGGCCACTTTCTTGTCAGTCCTGAGGGCTGTTAAGATGCTGAAGTGGTGGCGAACAGGCCGCCTTGCGATTGGGTGTAAAATTAGCAGCCCGCAGAGGGCATTACCTGCACCAGGGGCACGACCTGCATCAGGGTTCATGAGCCACATCAGGGTCACGAGCATGACCCTCGACAGGTTCACAAGTCATGTCAAGGTCATGACCCACGTCAGCGTCGATCCATTGGCTGCTAATCTCTTTCATCATTAGCGCTGTGCTCAGCTCCTGTTCCTTCCATGCTATTTTTTTTCCAGTTGTCTCTTGAATCCATTTATACCAGTTGCTGCAGTGAAAGCTCACTCTCCCCGGACCTCCCCAGGGAAATCAGATCCCAGGTATGGTTAACTCTCCAGACTGCCAGATCAAAATAGACGCCATGGCAAATATACTTACCCGACCATCGCAGTAACAGACGTGGAACACGACAGAAACCAAGTGACTCTGAAAGACACATCCATAAAATGCTAGCTGCTTTAACGTTAAACAAGACCCAGCTAGTGGGGGGTCTCGTGCAGCTGGCCGCAGCCATGCTGCCATCTTCTAAGGCAGGTGTGCTAAAAATGAAGGCGTAGAATTTTCGTGGGGCTTGCCACAAAATCCCGGCATAACTTTGGTGACAAAATCAAGGACAACTCCCAGAGAAATGAGGACAATGGCTGCTTACACCCATTTCTCCAAGGTTTCCGCTGCAGTGACGGTGGGACATTGGGAGGAACCGCACGGAAGTTCTACCCATCAATCTTCAGAGACGGAAGGTTTTTTTTTTCATTCGTTCCTGGGATGTGGGCGTCGCTGGCAAGGCCGGCATTTATTGCCCATCCCTAATTGCCTTTGAGAAGGTAGTGGTGAGCCACCTTCTTGAACCACTGCAGTCTGTGTGGTGAAGGTGCTCCCACAGTGCTGTTAGGGAGGGTGTTCTAGGATTTTGACCCAGCGACGATGAAGGATCGGCGATATATTTCCAAGTCAGGATGATGTGTGACTTGGAGGGGAACTTGGAGGTGGTGGTGTTCCCGTGCGCCTGCTGCCCTTGTCTTTCTAGGTGGAAGATGTTGTGGGTTTGGGAGGTGCTGCCGAAAAAGCCTTGGCGAGTTGCTGCAGTGCATCTTGTAGATGGTACACACTGCAGCCACGGTACGCTGGTGGTGGAGAGAGTGAATGTTTAAGGTGGTGGATGGGGTGCCAATCAAGCGGGCTGCTTTGTCCTGGATGGTGTCGAGCTTCTTGAGTGTTGTTGGAGCTGCACTCATCCAGGCAAGTGGTGAGTATTCCATCACACTCCTGACTTGTGCCTTGTAGATGGTAGAAAGGCTTTAGGGAGTCAGGAGGTGAGACACTCGCCGCAGAATACCTAGCATCTGTTCTGCTCTTGTTGCCACAGTATTTATGTGGCTGGTCCAGTTAAGTTTCTGGTTAATGGTGACCCCCAAGATGTTGATGGGTGGGGGACTCGGCGATGGTAATGCCGTTGAATGTCAAGGGGCAGTGGTTAGACCCTCGCTTGTTGGAGATAGTCATTGCCTGGCACTTGTGTGGTGTGAATGTTACTCGCTACTTATCAGCCCAAGCCTAAATGTCATCCAGGTCTTGCTGTATTCAGGCATAGACTGCTTCATTATCTGTGGAGTTGTGAATGGCACTGAACACTGTGTAGTCATCAGCGAACATCCCCATTTCTGACCTTATGATGGAGGGAAGGTCATTGATGAAGCAGCTGAAGATGGTTGGGCCTAAGGACACTGCCCTGAGGAACTCCTGCAGCGATGTTCTGGGGCTGCGATGATTGACCTTCAACCACCACAACCTGGCATGGCTCTTCTACACTCCTCATTGAACCAGGGTTGGTCGCCTGGCTTGATGTTAATGGTAGTGAGGGATATGCCGGGCCATGAGGTTACAGATTGTGGTGGAATACAATTCTGCTACTGCTGATGGCCCACAGCGCCTCATGGATGCCCAGTTTTGAGCTGCTAGATCTGTTCTGAAACTGTCCCATTTAGCACGGTGGTAGTGCCACACAACACGATGGAGGGTGTCCTCAGTGTGAAGAAGGGACTTCATCTCCATGAGGACTGTGCTGTGGTCACTGCTACCAATACTGTCATGGACAGATGCATCTGCGACAGGTAGATTGGTGAGGACGAGGTCAAGTAGGTTTTTCCCCTCGTGTTGGTTCTCTCACCACCTGCTGCAGACCCAGTCTGGCAGCTGTGTCCTTCAAGACTCGGTCAGTAGTGGTGCCACTCTTGGTGATGGACATTGAAGTCCCCCAGCCACAGTACATTCTGTGCCCTTGCTACTCTCAGTACTTCTTCCAAGTGGTGTTCAACATGGAGGAGTACTGATTCAACAGCTGAGGGAGGGTGGTTAGTGGTAATCAGCAGGAGGTTTCCTTGCCTGTGCTTGACCTGAAGCAATGAGACTTCATGGGGTCCAGAGTAAATGTTGAGGACTCCCAGGGCCACTCCCTCCCGACTGTATACCCCACACCACTGTGCCACCACCTCCATTGGGTCTGTCCTGCCAGTGGGGCAGGACATACTCAGGGATGGTGATGGAGGAGTTTGGGACATTGGCTGAAAGGTATGATTCTGTGAGTATAACTGTGTCAGGCTGTTGCTTGACTAGTCTGTGGGACAGCTCTCCCAATTTTGACACAAGTTCCCAGATGTTGGTGAGGAGGATTTTGCAGGCTTGACTGGGCTGGGTGTGCAGTTGTCGTGTCAATAGCCGGTGCCGAGGTCGATGCCGGGTGATCCGTCCGGTTTCATTCTTATTATTGTTATTGTTATTCGTAGCAGTTGTGTACAACTGAGTGTCTCGCTCGGCCATTTCAGAGGGCAGTTAAGAGTCAACCACATTGCTGTGGGTCTGGAGTCACATACAGGCCAGACCAGGTAAGGACGGCAGATTTCCTTCTCTAAAGGGCATAAGTGAATCAGATGGGTTTTTACGACAATCCGGTAGTTTCATGGTCACCATTACTGATACGAGCTTTTTATTCCAGGTTTATTTAATGAACTGAATTTAAATTCCCCAGCTCAGGTCTCTGGATTACTCGTCCACTATGCTACCGTTCCCGGGTGGCAGTGTCCACATTCTCTGAATATTTACATGAAACGACAGTAGGTTTAAAAGGTGTCAAGGGATCCCACGAGCACTTCTTTAAAGTCAATGATGCTGCTTTGGTGCCTTAAAACCAACCTCTTTGACCCTATCCTAATGTCTCCTTCTTTGGCTTGCTGTCAATTTCTGTCTGATTACGCTCCTGTGAAGCGCCTTGGGATGTTTTACTAGATTAAAGGCGCTATATAAATGCAAGCTGTTGTTGCTTTGGAGCTATATTTCACACAATGTCAAACCTAAGCAAAGTTTAGACCATCTGCTCCGATCTGGGCTCGCACTCCAGATTTATACGTTATAGTGTTGGAGCAAGACTCCAAGATGCAGTATAAACACACACTTACCTTCCAATCGCTGCTTCATATAACTCTTCCTTTAGCCCTCCCTCCCAACACATGCATTAATCAGCTACAGCTCTCCGTTTTACTGCATGTCACCCATCTTGAAACATTTCTTGAGCAGAACACTCTGCCGTGCAGAATGACGAATGTTTTTGCCAAAAGCACGCTGATAATGAAAAATACTAAAAATATAACACAGAAAATTAATTGAAGTGGTTAAATTGTCACTTTTACGCTTTTAATGGTTGGTCTCCTGTATAATGCATTTATTCTTTTCTGTGTGTGAGGTGAAAGTATATTATTGGGGCAGAGTAGAGGCAGCTTCATTCTACAGCTTCACACAAACTATGCTGTACCTCACCATGTAATCAGTGTGACTAAAGGGTTAAATTATCAAGGGTCCACCCCAGGTGTTCAGCCTCATTGGACAAGAGCATAGATTACAGAAGTGACCCTGTAGTGTTATAAACCAATCCCTGACCTGCGCCGGCAGTGGAACCTTGCAAAATTAGCCCTTTATCGCAAAGGTGCTAAAGGTGCTGCGTTCCTTCATGCTGATGTCCATTTCCTTGACAGACACAACATAACTATAACATTCACAACGCTTATTTTTATTTAGAAATCAAGGTGAATGGCCAAGACCCATTGGCAAGACACTACAAGGTGAAAGGCCAAGGGTCTTTGGGAAGACACTAAAAGGTACAAGGCTGAGACTCATTGACAAGACTATACATTCAGTCACTGCACCAAGAGAAGACTGGATGTTGGGAGCACTAAGGGTCTGGAATCTGAAGGAACTCAGACAATGAGGAGTGGAATCATGAGGAAAAGATTGGATAGGGTCGGATGATGATATGAAGAATGAGCAAATGGGTCCGAGGACAGAGCCTAGGATCAGAAGAGGATCCATCAACAGTAGCATAGTTAGAGCAATTTGAGAGGAAACTAGATCACCATAAATATGGGGGTTTATTCAGAGGCCATGTGATGATAGCTTGTTTATAGGTGCACAGTGCCAGACCTTGTGATAGCTGTGTTTGAAAACATACTGATGATCTTGAACTAGGCAGAAGTATCAGGTATCGGAATAATCAGCATCTTTCATAACTTTATAAAATATTTGAAAGGGAGAGAAGTGTTTAAACAGTGAGAGGGTTCAACTTTCCACAGACTGGGAGCGAGAGTGGTTGAAGAGATGGCATAGGACAGGGGTAAACTCAGAAGCACGCAGCGCTAGGACGATGAGATAATGCCAGAGTTCAGAGAAACGAGAATCTGGCAGACTTGCTGGGGATAAGACTTGATCCGAAGAGTAGAACAAAATAGAGCAGTGAAAGGAGATTCTTTAATGAAATCAATTAGATTGGAGTTGGAGGAGAATAGTGAGTGAGAAAGTGAGCACATTCTTTCAGAGTGTCAGCTGTGGCTCAGTGGGCAGCACCCTCACCTCTGTGTCAGTAGGTTGTGGGTTCAGAGTCCCACTCCAGAAACTTGAGCGCATGAAACTCTAGGCTGACACTGCAGTGCAGTACTGAGGGAGTGCTGCACTGTCGGAGGTGCCGTCTTTCAGATGAGATGTTAAACCGAAATCTCAGGTGGATGTAAAAGATCTTATGGCATTATTTCGAAGAAGATCAGTCGAGTTATCCCTGGTGTCCTGAGGCCAATATTTATCCTTCAATCAACATCACTAAAACAGATTATCTGGTCATTATCATATTGCTGTTTGTGGGAGCTTGCTGTGCACAAATTGGCTGCCGCGTTTCCCACATTACAACAGTGACTACACTCCAAAAAGTACTTCATTGGCTGCAAAGTGCTTTGGGACGTCCGGTGGTCATGAAAGGTGCTATATTAATGCAAGTCTTTTCTTTCTTTCAGGGAGCTAGCAACTATCCCGACAGATCAGACCGAGGGTGGAGTACGGAGAGTTTGGGCAAGAGATGAAAAGACAGCTGGTGATGCTTCTTTTGGGTTTAATAGTTCTAATTGTGGATTTACAGAAGGTGTGAGCAGAGACAAAACCTCTGCTAATGTCCAATCCATTTTTTTATTGTTCTTTCTCATTTTCCTCTTCCAGTCCCCATTGTTTCACACTTGCCCAAGGCAAACGGTGATTATTCACGAGCCTGCAGTAATATTGGTTTGTAATCAGCTTCCAAGTGCTGAACAAAAGCAGCCTGAGCAGACTGTCTGTTCCTCTGGAATCCTTCCTTCCCTATAGGAACTTGTTCTCTGCTCCATTGCCTTCTGTCAATAGCACAAGTGAGATGAGGAAGCATACCCAGCGAGGAATCCCAGATGCAATGCTGCTTCCAAACAACCCATAGTGCAACCTGTTGTTGCTCCAGCAACCAACGCCACTCAGCTGTTTCTTACGAATTAATGAACAAAGATTGTGGCAATTGGTCAGCTATTGTTTTCTATCTGATTAAATTAACCACCAGAACATCCATTTGCTCAGCACCTTTAATGTCGGACATATCCCACGGTGCTTTACAGAGGAGAAGCTGACAGCAGTACAACACAAGCAGCAACTTGCCTTTAACGTAGAAAAACATCTTTAGAGAGACGCAATAAAAAAAGGAGCTATTAGGAGGGGTGACCAAAAGTTTGATGACAGAAGTTGGTTTTAAGGAGGAGTTGGAGGGGGAGCGGCAGAGTGGTTTGGGGAGGGAATTCCAGAGCACAGGACCTAGGTGACTGAAGGCCCAGTTACTAATGTTGGAGCGAAGGGAGGGGGCATACACAAGAGGTCAGAGTCAGAGGAATGGAGAGTTTTGGGGTGGTGTTGCAACGCTGGAGGAGGTTACAGAGATAGGGAGGGGTGAGTTCATGAAGGGACTTAAACACGAGGGATGAGAATTTTAATCTTGAGGGGCTGGGGTCCTGGAGACAATGTAGGTCAGCGAGCACAGGGGTGACGGTTAAGTGAGACTTGGTTTGTGACAGGTTACAGGGTTTTAAATGAGCTGTGGTTTACAGAGGGTGGAGGATAGGAGTCTGACCAGGAAAGCATTGGAATAGGCGAGTGTGGAGGTAACATAGAATCATAGAATCGTACAGCACAGATGGAGGTCATTCCGCCCATTGTGCCTGTGCCGGCTCTTTAACAGAGCTATCCAATTAGTCCCACTCCCCTCCTCTTTCCCCATAGCCCTGCAAATTTTTCCTTTTCCAGTATTTATCCAATTCCCTTTTGAAAGTTACTATTGAATTTGCTTCCACCGCCCTTTCAGGCAGCGCGTGCCAGATCACAACAACTCGCTGCATAACACTTTTTTTCCTCATTGCTTCTCCCGGTTCTTTTGCCAATTCTCTTCAATCTGTGTCCTTCGGTTACCGACCCTCCTGCCAGTGGAAACAGTTTTAAAACCCCATATGATTTTGAACACCTCTATCAAATCTCCTCTTAACTTTCTCTGCTCTAAGGAGAACAATTCCAACTTCTCCAGTCTCTCCACATAATTGAAGTCCTCATCCCTGGTACCATTCTAGTAAATCTCCTCTGCACCCTCTCCAAGGTCTTGACATCCTTCCTAATGTGTGGTGCCTGGACATAGGCATGGATGAGGTTTTGAGCAGCAGGTGGGCTGAAGTATGGGCAGAGGCGATGATGTTATGGAAGTGAAAGTAGGTGTTTTTTGTGATGGAGAGGATATGGGGGTCAGAAACTCAGCTTAGGGTTGAATAGGATGTCAAAGTTTGGTTCAGACACAGACAGTGGCTGGGGAGGGGTTGGAATTGTTGGCAAGGGTACGGGGTTTGTGGCGGGGTCCGAAGACAATGACGTTGGTCTTCCCAATGTTTTGCTGGAGGAAATTGGGTTTCATCCCAGACTGGATGTCGGACCAGCAGTCTGACAACACAGGGCCAGTGGAGGGGTGAGAGAGATGGTGAGGAGGTACAGTTGGGTCTCATCAGCAACATGTGGAAGCTGACCCCGTGTCTGCAAATGATATCATCAAGGATCAACATATAGATGAAGAAGAGGAGAGGGTCAAGTACACTGAAGGTAACGGTGTGAGACCTTTAGAACAGCCATTGCTGGAGATGTTCTGGCTACGATTGGATAGGTAACAGAGGAACCAAGCGAGGGCGCTTTTATTGAGCTAGAGAATGGAGTAGAGGCGTTTGAGGGAAATGGGGTGGTTGACCATTTCAAAGGCTGCAGAGAGGTTAAGGAGGAACAGGAGGGATAATGCACCATGGTCACAGTTACAGATTATGTCATTGGCGACTTTGGTTACTGTCGTTTCGATGCTGTTGCAGTGGTGAAAAGCTGATTGGAGAGATTCAAGCATGGAGTTCTGGGAGAAATATTCAAAGACTTTGGAGAGGAAAGGAAGGTTGAATGGGGCTGCAGTTTGCATGGACAGAGGGTTCAAAGGTGTTTTTTTGTTCAGGGGAGTAATGATGGTGGTTTTGAAATGGAGGGGGACAGTACCTGAGGAGTGGGAACCATTTACAATGTTACAGCTAGCATGGGGGCCAGAAAGCCAAGTTGGGTGGTCAGCAGTTTAGTGGGAATGGGGTTGAGAGAGCAGGAGATGGGTCTTGGAGAGGGTATGAGGAGAGGTAGGAGAGAAACTAGATGGTTTATCGTAGAGAAGAGAAGCCGGGGGTTATCTTTGCACTCCAGGTAATCCTGGAATAGTGGCAGTTTTGGCAAAGGAGTTGTGGTCCAGCCAGATCTGGTGATGGATGGCTAAGCCAGTTGTGTGCCAGATATGTTTAAGCCTGCGCCTCTTGGACTTGAAGGAGTGAAGATGGGGGCCGTACCAGGAGGAATGACCAGGATGGGAGAGAGTAAAGGTCTTGCTAGGGAAAGGACATCAAAGGTGGAGGTGAGGGAATGAGTTAGCAGATCGACGGCTGCAGAATTATCATGGTGAATAAATGCCCAAATGCTGGGCAGTTGGGAGCATTGAAAGTGCAACTGTAAGGGAGTTTAATCTGGGGGGACGCAAAAGGAAGTGGAGTTGGAAAGGGGTAGGGAGATATTGGGGGTGAGGGGTGCAAGAACGTGTTTGGAGATGAACTTGTCAGTAATAGTAGAGTTAGGGGAGATAGCCAAAAGCATGGCCGAAACTGGTAATCCCTATCATTTCTTGTTGTATAGTTAATCTCCTTTCGAAGAGGAATGACCGAGAAGGATAAATTCAGCCATGTCCGACTTCGCTGGTGGGGCCACATATGCAGGTATCGATAATCGAATAATTGTGGATGTGGTGCGACAGATTGACAGCGAGGGCAGTCGCCCACAGTAATCCAATGGGCATTGGCCGCACGCAAGGTCCCACTGACAGTGCAGGGCTTCACGAAATTTATCCTATCATTTTTTTCTTGTTATTAAGGAAAGACTCCTAGTTGGTGCAGCACCACAGATCGGTAAAGTACAAGTTAGCACCCACACTGCCCTCACCAGTAAATGCTCAATCCCAGCCAAGCTGCGTGGTGGAACAGCCAAACTGAGGAGAAATGCTTCAGAGAACGAGTCAACCCATTGAAAGAAAGACCTTGGGGGAGAAATTCGGTATCGTCCCGTTTGGGGTGCTATTATCAGCCGGGCGCAAAGTTTAGCGCCCAGCGCTAATTATCGACTCCGACTGCAAAGTTGGTCTCTATCGCCCCTGGAGGTGATTGGAGCGCTAAATCAGGTGCTACACACCTGTCTTAAGGCGCTAATGCCGAGGAGCGAGGCGCTACCTCAGAGCGCTGGCGAAGCTCAGGCGATGTCAGTTAGCAATGGAACACAGACACACTGGCGCCGTCCAGTTCTTAAAGGGGAGGGGCCATCTTGTTGGCCAGCCACACCCTGCCCATTGCAGCCTTGAATCTCGGCCTGAAGAGACCTCAAAAGCAATTGTGTTGGAAGCACTAATGGATAGGCCCAGGGAAAGAGCTCGGCGCTTAGGAACCTCAAAAGTGGTGCTGAGGACCAAAACTCCTTAGGACAGCGTTAAAACCAAAAATGTCACCGACAAAAAAAGGCAGGAAGTGGCCGCCTTTAAATAACGCTCCCCCAGCCCATTCCCGACTGCAAAATGTTCCCCTCAACCTGTTGTTGCTAGCGGCAGGCGAAAGGGCAGGGGGCGCCACTCACTATCCGGTCCGGGGTGCACGCTCGACTGACGTCATGATCTGCGGGCGCAGGAGATCTTGGCAGGTAGTGTTTAGCGCCACCACAAAATGTCTGGTCAATTTCGTGAGCGGCGCAAACATCGCCACGCCCGGGCGCTAGTTGCTTTGCACCCCGTTACAACGGGAGGTGCTAATCAACCGAATTTTTCCCCCCTTACATTTATATAGCACCTTTCACAACCTCAGGATGTTCCAAAGCACTTTATAGCAAATGAAGTACATTTGAAATGTAGTCACTGTTGACTTGTTGGCATATACATCAGTCAACTTGAGCAGATCAAGATCCCACAAACAGCAATGATATAAAGGACCAATTAATCTGGTTTTTGTGGTGTTGGTTGAGGAATAAATGCTGGCCAGGACACCGGGACAACTTCTCTGCTCTTCCATGAGATCTTTAACGTCCACCTAAACGGGCAAATGGAACCCCGGTTTAACGTATTATCCAAAAAACTACACCTCCGACAGTTCAGCACTCCCTCAACTTAGACTATGTGCTCAGTGGGAGTGAGACTATGAACCCACAACTTTCTGACTCAGAGGCAAGAGCGATACCACTGAGCCATTTGGAGGGGCAATGATTAATTCGGCAATTGTATTGCAAGGGGTTTAATTCATGCTTTGTAATCACAGAATCTGTAAATATATAAGAACTGTGATAGGAAGTTCAACTTTCCTTGAATTGAAAATTAAATCGCCGAGCCTATGGAATCAAACATTGCAGGATTCACAGTTTTGTATAAATCTACTTCAACAAGACACAGCCTTGTTATTTAATTTACTTCATGGCAAATATTTCTCTTCTGAGGTTCTGCTGTTCTGTCATGTTTTTCTTGTGATGTTGTGGGAGAGTAAGTACTGTTAGTTCACAGGTAACCGTGAAACTTTTTGTACAATCCCCTGGATATGAATCTTATTATTGGACTGCCAATTTTAATATGTTTGGGGATTTACAGGAGTGAGGATGTACTTTTCACTCATAAGGAAGTTACTCTAAACCTTTATAAATCACTGGTTAGGCCGCAGGGGTTATCAATTCTGTCCAATTCTGGGCACCATACATTAGGAAAGATGTCAAGGCCTTGGGCAGGGTGCAGCGGAGATTTAGGAGAATGGTACCAGGGATGAGGAGTTTCAGTTATCTGGAGAGTGGGATTGTTCTCCTTAGAGCAAAGAAGGTTAAGGGCAGGTTTAGAAGAGGTGTTCAAAATTATGAATGGTTTTGATAGAGTAAATAAGGAGAAACTATTTCCACTGGCGGGAGGATCGGTAACATAACCAGAGGAAACAGATTTAAGATAATCGGCAAAAGAACCAGGGGGACGATGAGGAGAATTTTTTTTACGCAGCGAGTTGTTATGATCTGGAATGCACTGCCTGAAAGGGCGGTGGAAGCAGATTCAATAGTAACTTTCAAAAGTATATATACTTGAAAAGGAAATATTTACAGGGCTATGGGGAAAGAGCAGGGGAGTGGGACTAATTGGACAGCACTGTCAAAGAGCTGGCACAGGCACGATGGGCCGAATGGCCTCCTTCAGTGCTGTAAGCTTCTATGAAGTCATCCTGCATAAATCTACTGTGTGCTGGTGTGGAGTCTGTTGTAGAATGTCACATGGTTTCACAGTTCAGTGTGGAATTAAGCTTTTGAAATTCTCCCTGCAATCTTGGGCGACACAATTATAACCCTCCGAGCGTCAGTAAAGGGTGTCCTTTTGGGGCAGTGCACACTCTTATATCAGCCAAGTCAAATCTCCCCTCGTGGATTTCTCAGTAGTCTGGCTCGGAGACTCTGAGCTATGGGAAATGTGTTTCCACGAGTGACAGACACCCAGCGGAGCAAGAATAGAAATCAGAATCTACTGGTTGAATGATCAGCGATGTATTGTTAGAACTTGCATCTACACAGTAGGAGCTGCACAGCATGCTGAAGGGAATTACAGTATAGGGCAGATTGTATGGATTTGCAGTACTGGCATAGAGCTTTTGCACGATGGGAGCGCAAATTGGGAACTGAGGCAAGGAGGTCAGTGCAGCTGTCCGATGTGTGTGGCGATGGGCTCCTGGTAACTCATGTTCATACAATCAACATTATGTCTACTTCATCTGTTATGCATCATGCTGGGACCAATCGCTGCCAATGAAGGAAGTGTATAACATCGATCCCCTGACTTGTTATGTCCTACTCTCGTACAAATAGTCTATTCCCTCTTTCCTTAGATCCTTCTGTACTATGCACACTTCACCCAACCAGAAAGGAACGTGTGACCTGCTTGCAGGCCTCTGGCAATGCCCAGTAACTGGGTGCTGGGAAGTCTGCAAGAATTGGCCAGAAAGCTGGTTTCCCATCAGTCACTGGAGGGAAGTTTCCAATCTCAACTTGGCCGATCCCCAATGAACCTGCCAAGATCAAGAACCAGCTGAGTGGAACCCTGTGAGCTTGGACCCTTTACTCCCAGTTATTGCAGTGTGTAGCACACACTAGGGCTGATTTTCATTCCCACACAGCCACCACCCCCCTCCGCCGCCACCCCATTGGGTGGGAACAGGGCGATAGTGTGACAAAAACGTCAGCTCAGCACTTGCAGCCCCATTCCCACCGACATCCAGGCCATGGATATTCTGGTGTGGGCCTTGACATAGCATACTGGAAACAGATGGGAGCCTCATTAGTCCATGCAAATTGGGTTCCTGAGATGTCAATAGAACCCCAGTGCAATTTGGAAGCACCAATAGGAGGAGCGTGAGGACCACATCCACTGCCCACATGGTGTAGAGTGGCCTAACCATTACTGCTGCTCCTGGCCCCACAAAAATTGACCCCTTTCCAATACCCAACCTTCCATGGCCCTCCCCCGGATTGCCACCCCTGCCCTGAACTTACCTGCACCGGCTGGGCTCTGTGGTGGAACCACCGCATTTCCCGCCCCCACTCCCCTCCAATTGGAATGCTGCTCCAATAACGCGAGCAGCTCACTGATGGAATATTAACGAGGCCTGAACATGACAATGGTTCAGGTCCCTGAGCGCTTCCATTAGGCGAATGGCGGACTCAGTCCAGCCGTGTCCCGGGCAATGGAAGTGGTCACTTGCAAATCAACCCCTCTATCTCCAGGCACCATCCCATCCTAACCACCATTGATGCACACTCCAAAGTTGGAATTATAGTTGTGTGTTACACTTTAGTTCCTCATGGCAAACTCTGAAAGGAATTTTCCAAATCTCTGTAACTTCCACTGAACGCAAAGTAGATTTTACTTTTGGCTGACTTCCTCCGATTTGGATCTTCTACACCACTAAACTAGCTTGGCAGGGGGATGGGAACCTAAGAATAGAGTCAGTAGGGAGGGAAGAAAAACTGGAATTGGAAAACAAAAATGTAGAAAGTAAATTGGAAGGACAGAGGAATCAAGGGCTAGATAGTAGTCAACAAGGAGGTTTGCCTGTACTAAATGGTATATACTTCAATGCAAGGAGTATAGCGAACAAGGCAGATGAGCTGAGGGCACAGGTAGATACTTGGGACTATGATATTATAGCTATTACAGAGGCGTGGCTGAAAGAGGGGCAGGTATGGCAGCTCAACATTCCTGGTTACAGGATTTTCAGACGGGATAGAGAGGGAGGTAAAAAGGGAGGGGGGATCGCGGTATTGATTAAAGAAACTATTACAGCTGTGAGGAGGGATGATATGTTGAAGGGATCATCAAACGAGGCCATATGGGTCGAATTGAAAAACAAAAAAGGGGCGATCACACTGCTGGGAGTGTACTACAGACCCCCAAACAGTGAGAGGGAGATAGAAGAACAAATATGTGGACAAATTTCTGAGAAGTGCAAAAACTATTAACTGAAATAAAATTAGTGTGAAGGGTATAGAAGGTGCGGAATTCCTAAAATGCATCCAGGAGAACTTTTTTAGCCAGTATGTAGCAAGCCCAACAAGGGAGGGGGCAATTCTGGACTTAGTTTTAGGGAATTAAGCTGGGCAGGCAGAAGGCGTATCAGTGGGGGAGCATTTTGGTGCTAGTGACCATAATTCAGTTAGATTTAAGGTAGTTATGGAAAAGGACAAGGATAGACCAGGAATAAAAATTCAAAATTGGGGAAAAGCAAATGTTGCTAACCTCAGAGGGGATTTAGCCATAGTGGACTGGAAACAGCTACTTGAAGGTAAATCAGTGTCAGAGCAGTGGGAGGCATTCAAGGAGGAGATCTGGAGGGTTCAGACCAAATATGTGGCCTTAAAGAAAAAAGGTGGGACGAATAAATCTAGAGCCCCCTGGATGTCTAGGGACATACAGGGTAGGATAAAGAAAAAAAGGGAGGTGTATGTCAGATACCGAGGGCTAAATACTCCAGAATCTTTAGAGGAGTACAGAAAGTGCAGGGATATTAGGAAAGCAAAGAGTGAGCATGAAAATTTCTTGGCAAGTAAAATCAAGGAAAACCCAAAGATGTTTTATAAATATATTAAGAGTAAGAGGATAACTAAAGAAAGGGTAGGGCCGATTAGAGATCATGAGGGTAATCTGTGTGTGGAGGCGGGAGACGTCGGTAGGGTTCTTAATGAATACTTTGCGTCTGTTTTCACAAAGGAGAGGGGCGAAGCAGACATTGCTATCAGGGGGAGGAGTGTGAAATATTAGATGAAATAAACATAGTGAGAGAGGAAGTATTAAGGGGTTTAGCAGCTTTAAAAGTGGATAAATCCCCAGGCCCGGATGAAATGCATCCCAGGCTATTAAGTGAAGCAAAAGAGGAAATAGCAGAGGCCCTGACCATCATTTTCCAATCCTCTCTGGTTTCAGGTGTGGTGCTGGAGGACTGGAGGACTGCTAATGTGGTACCCTTGTTTAAAAAGGAAGAAAAGGATAGACCGAGTAATTACAGGCCAGTCAGCCTAACCTCGGTGGTGGGAAAATTATTGGAAAGAGTTCTGAAGGACAGGATAAATATTCATTTAGAAAGACACGGATTAATCAAGAATAGTCAGCACGGATTTGTTAAGGGAAGGTCGTGTCTGACAAACTTGATTGAATTTTTTGAGGAGGTAACAAGGAGGGTAGATGAGGGTAGTGCATTTGATGTAGTGTATATGGACTTTAGCAAGGCTTTTGATAAGGTTCCACATGGCAGACTGGTCATGAAGTTAAAAGCCCATGGGATCCAGGGCAAAGTATCAAGTTGGATTCAAAACTAGCTCGGAGGCAGGAAGCAGAGGGTAATGGTTGATGGGTGTTTTTGTGACTGGAAGGCTGTTTCCAGTGGGGTTCCGCAGGGCTCAGTACTAGGTCCCTTGCTTTTTGTGGTATACATCAATGATCTAGACTTGAATATAGGGGGTATGATTAAGAAGTTTGCAGATGATACTAAGATCGGCTATGTGGTTGATACTGAAGAAGGAAGCTGTAGACTATAGGAAGATATCAATAAATTGGTCAGGTGGGCAGAACAGTGGCAAATGGAATTCAATCCGGAGAAGTGTGAGGTAATGCATTTGGGGAGGGCTAACAAGGAAAGGGAATACACATTAAATGGTAGGACACTGAGTAGTGTAGAGGAACAAAAGGACCTTGGAGTGCATGTCCACAGATCCCTGAAGGTAGCAGGCCAGGTAGATAAGGTGGTTAAGAAGGCACACGGAATGCTTGCCTTTATTACCCATGGCATAGAATACAAGAGCAGGGGGGTTATGCTTCAACTGTATAAAACACTAGTTAAGCCTCAGCTAGAATACTGCGTGCAGTTCTGCTCACCACATTACAGGAAAGATGTGATTGCACTAGAGAGGGTACAGAGGAGATTTACAAGGATGTTGCCGGGAGTAGAGAATCTTAGCTATGAGGAAAGACTAGATAGGCTGGGTCTGTTTTCCTTGAAACAGAGGAGGCTGAGGGGAGACCTTATTGAGGTGTATAAAATTATGAGGGGCCCAGATAAAGTGGATAGAAAGGACCTATTTCCCTTATCAGTGGGGTCAAAAACCAGGGGCACAGATTTATAGTAATTGGGGGAAGGTTTAAAGGGGATTTGAGGGGAAATTTCTTCACCCAGAGGGTTGTGGGGGTCTGGAACTCACTGCCTGAAAGGGTGGTAGAGGCAGGAAGCCTAACTACATTTAAAAAGTACTTGGATGTGCACTTGGGATGCTCTAACCTGCAGGGCTACGGACCAAGAGCTGGGAAGTGGGATTAGGCTGGATAGCTCTTTGTTGGCCGGCACGGACACGATGGGCCGAAATGGCCTCCTTCCGCGCTGTAACTTTCTATGATTCTATGAACCACAGACCTCAATTTACGCCCTGGGAAGGTAACATACAACAACAACAACAACAACTTGCATTTATACATCATCTTTCACGTAGCAAAACATCACAAGGTGCTTCATAGGAGTGTAACCAGACAACAATTGTCAAATTACATTAACACATTTGTCTGAAATTGCTCCCTCTGCTATTTTAGCAGAGACACTGACCCAGTGAGGGGAAAGCACAGGGTCAGATATCCAGAGCAAGACTATTGTTGCGTGAAATGTTTTCTTGAATAGTGTATGGAAAGAGAAATGAGATGTCAGCAACTCAACAATTACAGAGAAAGGCAGAAATTGGATAACCGCCTGGACTCCAGTTTGAAAACCCATTTATAGTAAATGTGTTAACACATCTGTTACAAATGTATTTTCTCTGATTTACTCTGTCAGCCTTGGATTCATGATCTGAATGACTGCGTGTGTCCGTGTCTCTTGTGATTCCTCGCTGGTAGTAGTACAACTGGGGAAATCGGTCACACCACAGGGGAACTGTGGACCATTTGGCCCCCATTTTAACTCCAGGTGGATTAGCTGCTGAGGCCTGAGTTAAAATTACAGTCGGGTCTCAATGAAGTCATCGGGCTGCAACGTGCATATGTAAAGAAGGACCCTGTTGGCTCCGGGCGCATGTCCTTGCTGCCTGTTCAGGAGAGCAGGTTAACATTGCAGATGTTGCCATCATGGCGACTTTTGGACAGGTAAGAGCCAGGGCGATTTTAACTGCCCACCCGCCAGGTTTCTGCTGAGCGATGTAGGGTTAAAATCGCCCCCAAAGAACTGATGGGGAGATGTGTTTGCAACGCTCTGTGCTGTTAGAAGCAGGACTCTGTTTAAGGTACTTGCACAAATTTAGTTCCACTGTAGATATCTGCTCGGGTTCAATGCTGTCAGTTGCTCCCATAAGCAGTCTGAGCATTTTATTTTTGTAGGAGTTGACTCATATCTACTCATACAATAGTAAAACCCAGGGGCCTAGCAATAGCAACGCCTTGTGATCTGGACTGGATATTTGTCTTCCATAAATGCACTTCTTCAATTTTTCCAAAATCAGAACGAGCAAACACTTGGTACGATTTGGTAAGCTGCTTTACCTCATAGTGAGTGAACATAAGAAGCAACAGTTAGGATTGGATTCATGTTTCAATCAATACCACTTGCTTTCACATAATTATACAAAACAATGAAAACAGTATGCCACCCCACATAAGGGGGCATTATACCATGTTCATTATTTTGCATAACTTAAACGGAATAACTCGTTTGCATTCTGTTACCTGTCACACCAGAAATGAACGTGAATCATTGCTTGAAGATTAAATGGTATTTCATTGTTACTTGCACACTGGCTCAGACACCCTGTCTGATCCTTAATCTACATCTACAAGCCCTGCTATCCTGCTGATTTCACCTTTGAGAACTACGTTTAACTCAATAGTAGCATTTTTAACATTTAACCAAGCCCTTGTCCCCCCCTCATAGGAACGTAGGAACAGGAGTAGGCCATTGAGCCCCTTGAGTCTGTTCCGCCATTCAATGAGATCATGACTGATCTGTGACCTAACTCCATATACCCGCCTTTGCCCCATATCCTGTAATACCTTTGATTAATAAAAATCTATCAATCTCAGATTTAAAATTAACAGTTGACCTAGCATCTACTATCATTTGTGGAAGAGAGTTCCAAACCTTTACTACCCTTTGTGTGTAGAAGTGTTTCCTAGCTTCACTTCTGAAAAGACTGGCTCTAATTTTTAGACTATGCCCCCAGTCCTAGAGTCCCCAACCTGCGGAAATAGTTTCTCTCTATCCACCCTCTCTGTTCCCCTTAATATCGTGAAAACTTCGATCAGATCACCCGTAACCTTCTAAATTCCAGCAAGTACAAGCCTATCATGTGTAATCTCTCCTCCTCATTTAACCTTTGGAGATCAGGTATCATTCCAGTAAACCTACGCTGCATTCCATCCAAGGCCAATATATCCTTCCTAAGGTATGGTGCCCAGGACTGCTCACAGTACTCCAGGTGTGGTCTAACTAGGGCTTTGTATAGTTGTAGCTTAACTTCTACCCCCTTGTATTCTAGTCACCCAGATATAAAGGCCAGCATTCCATGAGCCTTTTTGATTATTTCTGCACCAGTCCATGACATTTTAATGATCTATGTACATGGACCCCCAAGTCTTTGGATCTCCACTGTTTCTAGATTTTCACCATTTAGAAAGTACTCTGTTCTAACTTTTTTAGGTCCAAAGTGGATGACCTCACACTTGCCTATATTGAAATCCATTTGCCACAATTTTGCCCATTCACTTAATCTATTAATATCTCTTTGTAATGTTATGCTTCCATCTACACTGCTTACAATGCCACCTATCTTTGTGTCATCAGCAAACTCAGATGTGTGGCTCTCTATCTCATCAACTAAGTCATTAATAAATGCAGTGAATAGTTGAGGCCCAACACAGATTCCTGTGGGACACCACTAGTCACATCCTGCCAATTTGAGTACCTACCCATTATCCCCAATCTCTGTTTCCTGCCACTCAGCCAATTTCCTAAACAGGTCAATAACTTGCCTTCAATTCATGGGTTTCAACTTTAACTAACAATCTCTTATGAGGGACTTTATCGCATGCCTTCTGAAAGTCCATATAAGTTACATCCATAGACATTCCCCTGTCCACTACTTTAGCTACCTCTTCAAAAAATTCAATCAGGTTGGTCAGCCATGACCTATCCATTACAAATCCATCCTGGCTCTCTCTGATCTGCTAAAAATGTTCAAGATGTTCAGTCACTCTCCCCTTAATTATAGACTCTAGTAATTTCTTGATAACAGATGTTAGGCTAACTGGTCTATAATTCTCTGGTCTCCCTCTCTCACCTTTCTTAAATTGCGGAGTGATGCACAATTTTCCAATCTAAAGGGATGGTTCCTGAATTGAGAGAACTTTGGAAGAATATAGTTAGGACATCTGCAATGTACTCACCTACTTCCTTTAAAACCCTGGGATGGAAATCATCTGGTCCCTGGGGATTTGTCACACTTTAGTGCCATTATATTCTTCATTACTGTTATTTTACTTACTTTAATTATGGTGAGTCCTTGTGGTGCCCGGCATGCTATCCTCTTCCTGATGCAAAGTAATTATTTAACCTGTCTGCCATTTCCTTATTTTCATTTTCAATATCACCATTATCAGTTTTTAAGGGGCCCACATTGCTCTTGACCTCCCTCTTTTTCTTAATATAATTGTAAAAAAAATGTTTTGTTGATTTTGATATCCCTTGCAAGTTTCTTTTCATACTCCCTTTTGGTAGCTCTTACTATCTGTTTTGTCACCCTTTGCTGTTCTTACTATCTCTCCCATTCGCCAGGATCTGTGCTATTTTTTGCATTTTTGTATGCTTTTTCTTTTAGGTTTATGTTGCCCCTTACCTCTTCAGTCATCCATGGCTGTAATTTTGGCAAGTAGAGCTCTTGCCCCTCAGGGGTATAAACTGGTTCTGTATCACAGTAAACTCTTTTTTGAACATCTCCCACTGATCTTCTGTCGTTTTACCCATTGACTGATTTGCCCAGTTTGCTGTCAACAGTCTCTGCCTCATCCCGTTGAAGTCAGCCTTACCGAAATCTAGATCCTTAGTAGCTGTTTCGTGTTTCTCCCTTTCAAACTTAATCATATCATGGTCGCTATTAGATAAATGTTCACCCACCGTTAGGTTGTTAACTAAATCTGGCTAATTACTCATTATTAAATCTAATGTGGCCTGCCCCATTGTTGGTTCTAGGACATGGGGGCGATTTTAACCCTACCCACTCAGCAGAAACAAGGCGGGTGGGGAGTTAAAATTGCCCTGGCTCTTACCTCTCTGAAAGTCGGCATGATCCTAACATCTGCAATTTTAAACTGCTCTCCTGAGCACGCATTCAGAGCCAACAGTGTCCTTCTTTACATATGCATGTTGCGGCCCGATAACATCATTGTGACCCGACTGTAATTTTAACTCAGGCCTGAGCGGGGAATCTACCTGGAATTAAAATTGGGGCCATTGTTGCAAAAAACTGTCCTAAACACACTCACAAAATTTGCTACTTTCTGACATGAGCTCATCTGCTTATCCCAATCTATATGGAAGCTAAAATCCCCCATTAAAACCACGCTGCATTTACTACATGCTTGTCTAATCTCTGCATTTATACATTCTGCCACTCCACAGCTGCTACCAGGGGGCCTATACAGAACTTTCACTCCAACTACAACTCCCACTAGAACCCTTTGCTATTTCTTAATTCTACCCATAAAGTCTCCACTGCCTGATTACCTCTTGTTATATCCTCTCTTATCATTGAAGTCATTTCATGTTAATCGCAAATACTACTCCTCCCCCTCTACCAGTTTCCCTGTCCTTCCTGTAGACCTTATATCCTGGTATATTTAGTTCCCAGTCCTGACCGTCTTGCAGCCATGTTTCAGTAATGGCTACCATGTCGCACCCTCTAAGTTGAATTTGTTCAATTTGTTCCTTATACTCCATGGGCTGGATTTTATGAATGGAGATGTGTTGGAGGCGGGACTGCTGCTTGCCGGGTTTCAGTCCCGCCTCCATCAGCTTTTGGCTGACCAATGGGATTTTCCTCTGATTGACCTTGTTAAGCCCGCCAGGCAGGCTCAGCAGGCCAATTAGGGGGAAGTCAGTGACAGAGCACGTCAACGTATGACGTGTCATCTGTCAAGAATTTTTGAAAGAAGAAATGTCATCGTTTGACAGCTCTGTGAAGCTGTCAAACACTGACATTCTGTGTAGTTTGATGAGTCCTTGTGTTCAGGACTCATCAAAGCTTTTTACTTTGCAGAAATCAGCTGGCTGTTGTATCTACAATGGAGATGTTGGGGACTCCGGCTCCACAGCAGCTGAAGGCTGTAGGTAGAAACAAAGGTAAATTAATATTTTCTAACACTTTACACTCACCTCACACACTTACCACTCCACACTTGCACCCATCACTCACCTCTACATTGCACTTTCAGACCCCGCAGACCCCCGCAGACCTCCTACTCAGCTCCTACACCCTGGCGGGGTTCCCCCAGGTCGGGAAGCCTGCACTTCAGGACGAAAAATGGGGATAATCCTATTTTCTGCCTGTTAACTACCTGTTAACAGACAGTTAATAGGCTTTAATCTCTTCCCGCCTCCAAGGAGACGGGACCCAGGGCAGGACGGCTTCCCGCCTCCTGGTAAGAGGGCACGGAGGCGGGTTGGGGTGGGTTTGCCACCCGCCCCCAAATTCACCACTTTCCCGGCAGTCCCGCCTCCATACCCGCCTCCTCGGGGCTGAGAAAATCCAGCGCCATGTGTTTGTACAAAGAACGCTTATTTGGGCCACACACCCTAGCCTGTCCTTCAGCTCTAATGTTTTTCTCATACATTTCTTATTTCTCGCTCCTGATTAAATTGCTTTACAACATAGTCAGAAATCCTAAAACGTGACAGTGTAAGATTGCCCTCTTTAGGCAGCAGGGATTGCGATTGTGTTCCCATGTGTGAGGCTTCCACCAAATGTGAAGGAGCTGGTAGACGAGTCAATACAGGCTTGCATCAGATTGATCATTGCACCCTCCTCCTTCATTGCTCAGCTGTGTAGTTCTATTCTTCCCTTTCCCAACACATCTCCATCAATGGCTTCTCTTCCTGATGCCATCCAGTCATTCCAAGAGTCCTCATTCCTCATCTACTCTTCATCTGCATGCTGCCCCTTAGTGACTTCATCCACAAACATGTGATCAGCTTTCATGTGTGTGCTGATACCCAGCTTTATCATTCCACCACTTCTCTTGACCCCATAATGAACTCTGTGTTGTCATCCTGGCTGACATGAAGTCACGGATGAACCAAAATTTCCTCCAACTGAAAATAAGGACGAGCAATGCATGTGATGGCTCCCACCATAAACACCATTCTCTCGCCACCGACTCCATCCCTCTCCTCACTGAGGTTGAAATAGACTATGCAAAACTTTGGCTCTCTGTTCAGCCTAGAGCTTGATTTCAATCTCCACATGATATCCATCATGACTGCTTACTTCCACTTCCAGAACACAGTCCACCTCCTCCTCCACCTCACCACCGCCATCGCTGAAACCGTTAACCATGCTGTCATCACCTTAGACTCAGTTTCTCCAATGGTCTCCTTGCTGCCCTCTCATCCTGTATCTACCCTATCAAATCCCTTTAATTGGCTTTGTCCCTCCATCATACTAAATTTGAAATCCTCACCTTCATCTTCAGTCCCTTTATGGCTTCATTCGACTCTACCTGTGCAACATCCTCCCACCTTACTTCTCCTCCAGAGCCCGTCAATCCCCCAACTCTGGCCCTTAGCATGTCCTCTCCTCCCTTTAGTGGCAGATCCCTCTGAAGCCCCCCTCCCTAAACTCCTCACCTGCCTACTACTCCCTCTACCTTAAAAGGCCTTCTTCAAACCCCTCTCTTCGACCAAGCTTTGGTCGCCTGTCCTGGTTACCAACAATGACTGTTCCTTTTACTTTCCTCTGTAAAATGGCTTGGGTTCTTTTCTATGTTATTGCTGCAATATAAATACAAGATGCTGTTTAAAAATCTTAATGTGAGTAAAATGTATTACATTAATAACATATGCATTGTGCAAGTTTCCACCCTCCCATTGCAAGGATTGTGGTAACCGTATGCATTTTGCAGATGTTAACTGGTGGCATCTTTGTAATATTATATCACTGGATATTATGCATTCTTAGAACAGGTTCTGACAAATACTTTGTAGATATTTATGAAATGCTAGTTCTAATAACTGCTGTTGGGTGGAGCCTTAATGTCCGATGTGCTATGACCTGATTGGGGACGGGCGGAGCCTGCATGACCAATTAAAAACCCACGTCAATCCAAAGCACACGCTAGATAGAATCATAGAATGATACGGCGCAGAAGGAGTCCATTCGGTCCATCGTGCCTGTGCCGGCTCTTTGAAAGAGCTGTCCAATTAGTCCCACTCCCCGGCTCTTTCCCCCATAGCCCTGCAAATTTTTCCTTTTATTTATCCAATTCCCTTTTGAAAGTTACTATTGAACTTGCTTCCACTACCTTTTTAGGCAGTGTGTTCTGGATCACAACTCGCTGCATAAAAAGATGTCTCCTCAGCTTGTCCTCTGGTTCTTTTGCCAATTACCTTAAGTCACCTGGTAACTGACCCTCCTCCCACTGGAAACAGTTTCTCCCTATCCACTCTATCAAAACCCCTCATCATTTCGAACACCTCTATCAAATCTCCCTGCTCTGAGGAGAATATTCCCAGCTTCTCAACATCAACATGAATGAAATCAGGAGAAAAGAGGCCGTGGATGGCCGATCATTCTAGAAAAATCTCAGTATCCAATCGCAGGTTGCATCCATCTTTACTGAGGCTCATGCACAACTTTTAGGGGGAAAAATTCGGTTGCTTTGCACCTCGTTAGCGCCCGGGGTGCAAAGCAACTAGCGCCCAGGTGCGGCGCCGCCAACGCCTCCCGCGAAATTCAGCGGGAGGTTAGCGGCGGCGATAACCGTTCGTGCCCCGCAGTGCTGCGCCACCGGCAATGATGTCATTGCCGTGCGCAGCGCCCCGCTCGCGCCCCGGCCATGATCTTCGGGAGCGCCCCCTGACTTACCGCCGGACGCTATGTTCGACGGGGTCAGGGGGGCCTACCTGTGGCAGGGGAGGTGCTATTTAAAGGTGAGGTGCGGGGTGGCCATTTTTGTTGCTGGCCGCCTGCCAGCACCTGCCTGCGCTCCCGCCCCGGCCTCCTGACCCGCCCCGCCCGCGGAGTGCTGGCTGCGCTCCATGAGCCTGGCACTTCTCTTGAGTGCCGGACTCTTTTGCCGGCACTCCGATTCCCGGGGGCCCAGCTGGTCGCGCTGCACAAGGCCCCTCCCCTTTAAGAAGGGGAGGAAGGCCTGCAATACCGTGGTGCGATGTGTGGCACTGCGGCACATAGCGCCGCGATATTCCCGTGCAGCGCCCCAAGAGGGAGGCGGGGTGCTTCCAGTAGCGCCCCGCTTCCCTCTTGGGGCGCTACCACTCAATTTCCGTCACGGGGGCGCTAATTTTTCTGGGGCACTACTCAATTTTTAGCCCTGAGACTTTGACGTGGGTTTTTAGTTGGTCTTGTAGGCTCCGCCCATCACCAATCAGGTCACAGCACATCTGACATCGAGACTCCACCCAGCAGCTGTTGAACTAACAGTAGCAAAACTAACCTTGGTCTGTGGTAATAAAAACAGCAAATGCTGGAAATACTCAACAGGGCAGACAGCATCTGTGGAGAGAGGAAGTGAGTTAACGTTTCAGGTCGATGACCTTTCGTCAGAACTGGAAAAAGTTAGAGATGTAACAGGTTTTTAAGCAGGTGCAGGGGCAGGGAAAGGGGGGTGGGGGGAGGAAAGTACAAAAGGGATCTCTTAATCCTCTCTTTCTTTCCCTCTCTTTCTTTCTGTACCTGATTTGACTCTAATTCACTCTATTTCCTTCTCAGACGTTTCGATGTTTATTTCTCAATCCTTCAATCTGATTGGTTAAGGAGATGCACTGTTGGTCCCGCCATTCACTCGGGTCCCAGATGTCCCATTGCCCTCACCGCGCCGTTATCCGCTCGCACCCCCAGCAAGTTACGCTGCAAATTATATTCGCGCTGAAGGGTGCAGGAAAAGGTCTAACTAAAGGTGCACGTCGTGAGTTGCTCTGCACCAGCAAGGCCCGGCCCAATACGTTTATGTGGAAAGAAAACATTTCATAATTCAAACCAATGTGGTAGAAAATCAGTGCTGGAAACTACTTATAGAACAATAGGCACAGCATGTTGACCGTGTTAGGTTCTTTAACTGAATGCTTTCATGTAAAGTGTGTATTTCCAAGGCCTTAACCCATCGGGACAAATTACTTGTTTTATTTGGGCAGACAGACAGATTTTGTGGAGAGAGTGTTACTTCGATTAGTTATAATGCATTTTCCCAGGTGGTTTGCTCTTTCTCTGGCTGTGTCGGTAGCAAACAAGCACCAGCAGGCTTAAACCGAGACGCACACTGCACAAAACAAAGTGCGTGTTTGCATTCCTTTCCATTTCCTTGACATTGCAGCACCCTCTTGTGGAATTAAATGCATTGACTGTGGGAGCTGCGTGCAGACTGTTGCTGAGCTGTGCGGTTGTGTGGCCAGTGCTTGAGGCTATATGTTATTGAGAAAGAGGAAGAGAAAAGAGGGAGAAAGGAGAAAGAGAGGAAGAAAAAGAAAGGGAAAGGAGAGAGAAAGAGAAAAAAGGGAGATGGAAAAGAGAACGAGAAAGAGAGAGAGAGGAAGAAAGAAGAGAGAAAAAGGGGAAGGAGAGAGACAGAGAGAAAAAGAGAAAAAGAAGAGATAGTCAAGACAGACAGGAAGGGAGAGACGGAGAAATAGGAGAGAATGAGTGCATGAGGTAAAACAATGAAAAATAACTTATGAATTATATAGTACTGAGCAAATTTTAAAGGCTTTACAAATGATCGGAATAAACTGATTCAAAAGCAAAATACTGCGGATGCTGGAAATCTGAAATAAAAACAGAAAATGCTGGAAATACTCAGCAGGTCAGGCAGCATCTGTGGAGAGAGAAACAGAGTTAACGTTTCAGGTCCATGACCCTTCGTCAGAACTGGTTATCCATTGTTTCCTATTTGTTCTCTGCAATCTTTAAAATTGTGGATTGTTAAAAAATACTTCTTATTTTTAATTAACTGATATTCTAACTAATAATATTGTGCCTTCTTGGCCTTATATTTGTGTTCGGAATCAGGAAGGCATTCTAAACATAGCTGACTAGGTATGCAGCAATAGACGTTATTTGGAGGTTGATAGGATCCATCGAATAAAAGGCACTAACAGAGAGAGGTCAGAGTCCTGCTTGAATTTGTTCAGCCTGGAGTTGAATTTATTCGGACATAGCTCAAATTACCAGAGAGCTCGCTATTAACCCCGCCCTCCACGATGGGCGAGAGAGGGTCCGGGGGAGGAGGGGTTAAATCCCCAAAATCGTGAAACCCGCCCCGATCCCCCCGCGAACATGCCTGTAACGTTTTAACCGCGGCGGATATCGGGGTGTCCGGGAATCCTGCCCTGGACAGGCGGGCCCGCCATTTTAATATTTAAACCAGGCTGAGATTTTGCCAGCGATTTGAGATTCACGTCTCCAGCACAGGCTTCCCGGGAACATCCGCGTTTCCCGCCTACTATCATCGCCCCCCATCTCCCCCGCTCAGATCCCGTCTCCACGTTAATGTCGACCCCTAAAACTTTCACCGAGAGTATCATTGAATTTATTGAGGGGGAAAATGTCCAAAGCAAGGATGAAGAAACAAGAGGGCCGATGATGCTGAGTAGGCCTCAGGCCTCAATCCCCGATAGTGCAAGATGGCACTTTTGGATGATACAGCCTGCATTATCGGCTCAAGGGTTTTTAACAGAGGCAGGTATGAATTAATTCAGGTAGAAGCTTTAGCAGGGGTCAGGGCCGGCTGTTAAGCATACTGCTTTAAGATTATTGTAAAAAAAATATTAAAACATTTTATTGGAAGAAGTCAATCATTACAAACAAATTGTGATTGCACCACTAGCTCAACTGAGGTTTTGCGCTGTGCAAAAACAGATAAATAAAGAACTTGCATTGATGTGGTGCCTTTCACGATCTCCCAAAGCGCTTTACAGCCAATTATGCATTTGGAAGTGTAGTCACTGTTGTAATGTAGGAAACGTGGCAGCCAATTTGCGCACAGCAAGCTCCCACAAACAGCAATGTGATAATGACCAGTGTGAGCGAGTCGAGCAGTGAACTGTCCACCCCCAATTCTCCCCCTCAGATTATTCAAATCATTATTCATGGCCTGCCAATGCAGCTTTGGCCCTTGTGCAGGGAGCTAACCCAAAGGGGGAAAGTGGAATATCCGGCCAGCAGCTCCAAATTAAAGTGATGTGTACATTTAAAGGTAAGTGCCTGCATATGGGGACGAATATTTGTTTCAGCATTTAGCCTACTTCAGTATCAATTTCAGATATTTGTCAGTCTAGGCCAAGGACAGGGGCTGGAGGGGGCACTGGGGAGAAGTGCCAGGCACAAATGAAGTGAAGTGAAACTCAATGTGGAAGCGCAAGTGAAGGAGTGGTATGACAGCTGAGCCCTTGTTTGATGTCTAAATGGAGGTGCAGTTGGGTGAGATGGGAGCAAGGAAAACCACCCCAGTTGACACATCAGGGCCCCCTCCCCAGAGGACAGCTAGTCCTGGCAGCAGGTAGTAATCAGGGTCAGTGCTGCGCACGCAACCTGCAGCAGAAGAAAATGGCATATTTAAAGGGATCTGGCAAGGAAACAGTACCCAACTGCTCCATGTATCTCATGGACGGTTCAAAGGTTGCTTGCTGCAGAAGTTGCTTGTCCACCTGTACTCCTCGCCCATGCCAAGCCCTCACAAAACTTTACACATCTTTCTTTGCATTTCATGCATTCCTCACCTTTAAGATGAAGCATACAATTGAAAATGTTACTGCACTTGCATCTCCCAACGCCATAACGCCTCAACTCATTAGGAAACAGCCTAGCTGCATGATGCACAGTCACTTAGTGATATCCAGGTTGACCCGCAGGTTGTGCGCATATCTGTTACTCTGCGTGTGGTCCTTCGACCTTCGACCTTCCTGCTTGTAAAGCAAAATGGTACCTCAAGGGCGCAATCCCACGCCTCCCTCGTCAAATGTATTCTGACATGCCCAACGATCTATGAGAGGGCCTATGCTCCAGATTACTGAGGGGTCTGTGGGTCTGCAACCCCACAGTAAACAGAGTTCGGCCTCAGGTACAAATAACAGCCCAAGTGGTGTGTCCAACAGAGCGTCAGCTTTCTGCAGGTGACAGGCTCAGGTTACCATGGTAACCCAGACACTTTGATGGTAGAGGAGAGTGGGAAGGGTTGGGTGAGCTGCAGGACCCATGCGCAGCTGTCATTGTCCAGTCAAAAAAGAATGGCGGGGCTTCAGGGTCTCTGCTCCCAACCTGGTCCCAGTGACCAGGAGAGAAAGCCATTGGCTCATTTATTTTATTCTCACTCTGCACACAGTGGGGGGGCTTCGCGCTATTTTCACCGCTCCTCTCCTGAGGGCGCTGACTCGTTCTGGGGACATGGCTCCACTGGCTCCGCCCACTCATCAGTTTCACTTATCTTGAAAAGGACAAATTTGCAGGACTATGGGGATAGAGCCAGGGACTGGGACCAATTGGATCGCTCTTTCAAAGAGCTGGCACAGGCACGATGCTCTGATTGGCATCCTCCTGTGCTGTAAGATTCTATAATACAGACAGACCGCCATCTAATGAGGTCTTCTGGATGCCCTCCTTGTTTCTCCAGCTCCCAGAGTGAAAGAAGAATTCTCAAAGGAATGCCCATGCTATAAAGCGCCAATATGTTGCCAATCTCAATAAAACCCTGAAATAAATAAATCTCAAATTAAAGTCATTTCAGTGCCTGAAATTTCACATTTCAAGTTGTATATTGTGTGACGGTAAATACGATCTGAATGATAGGAGCAACAGTAGGTGTCAGCCTTGGCTCTGTGGTAGCACCCTTCGCCTCATGAGTCATGAAGTTTGTGGGTTCAAGTCCCAGTCCAGAGACTTGAGCCCATAATCCAGGCTGACACTCCCAGTGCAGTGCTGAGGGAGTGCTGCACTGTCGGAGGTGCCGTCTTTTTGATGAGACGTTAAACCGAGGCCCCGCCTGCTCTCTCAGGTGAACATAAAAGATCCCACGACACTATTTTGAAGAAGAGCAGGGGAGTTCTCCTCGGTGTCCTGGCCAATATTTAACTCTCAACCACCATCGATGAAAGAGATGGTCTGGTCATTACCACATTGCTGTTTGTGGGAGCTTGCTGTGTGCAAGTTGGCTTGCCGGGTTTGCCGACAAAACAGCAGCAACTAGCAAATTTAAGCATGCATTTTTTGGGCGATGAGTGCGACTGACTGTTTGTCGTAGTACATGGATACAAACGTCAAGGTAATAAATGTGCAACATTTCTCAGAACAGAGTAATGAATGACCTACAAAGAGTTGCTGGACCTAAACCACAGCACAGTAGAAAATTTGGATCAATGATACAGGACAGCAGGGCACCTGCTTTAATGTTCACAGCCTGAGAAGATTGGATTCTGCAGTTCAAACTCCAAAATAGTAACAGGAGCACCTGAAGATGAGAGTCTGTTGCTAGGTCTGGTAAGTGATATCAATAATGTACGCTGGCTGTTTTGGTTATAAATAAATAATATCAGCATAGCAATCTTTATAAGTACTGCAATATGCCAACAATATTCGTAAAGACATATCAATCATCAGCCATAATGGCTTGTGTCTGTAATCATTAGCTGTGCCTTGAATAAAATTAATTACTAGCTGACCTTAGGGGAGACTTTAACCCATTCATCCCGGTGGAAATGGGGAGTTGCAATTGAGGTCCACTTTTCACGCAAAGGGTGATAGAAATCTGGAACTCTCTGCCCCACCAGAGGAAATTGATTCAACCGTATCAAATCCCTTAATCATTTTAAACACCTTGGCCGCGATTTCGCCAGGGCGGCCGGGGTCGGTGTCGCGGTCCCAGCCCGCTGCCTGCTCCAGCCAGCACTCTCCCAGCGATTTGTCGTTGATGGGTACTTGTTAAGCCCCGCCCTGCGAGGTTCCCAGCCAATTAATAGGAAGCCGGTCTGATGACATCATTTGATGACGCGTCATCAGCCGGTTTCCTGAAAGGGGCCATGGCCAAATTGATTTTGACAGTTGTGCTGTCAGTGATTGAGGTGCTCCAAACACTGACAGGCACTGCACAAAGGGGCACGGCTGCACCCAGGCCCTCCCATGACTCCCTCCATATGCTTATGGAGGGAGTCACAGCACGCAGGGAGGTTCTCTTCCCTGTAGGGGGTGGTGGTTTGTGTCAGCTTTACCTCTGACTTCTGAGCGGTTCGAATCGCTCCCACTCCCTTGGTTCTAGACCTTGGACTTATTTGGGGGTTGTGACAAAAAGTGCAGCAGACAACTGAGTTTGATGAAAGAACTTCGATCTTTATTAAAAGGTAAGACACAATAATAACAGTCTTATCACTCTAAAGGTGGGGAACACTTCGGTACAAGCGAGGGAAATGACAGTCGAACAATACTTCACCCCTCCCAACCCCACTTTCCTAGCTAAGTTAGGTTTTGAAGGACCAGGGATAATGCTCACCAATCCTTTGACAGTTGGGCTAAATCGCGGTTTTGGGGTTCGCTGTTTATGGCGGTTAGTGTCTGCCGTACCCCGTACGCGGTAGAGGACTTTACCTGGGTCTCTGGTCAGTCTTCGTGAGTCCGCTGATGCGGTAGGATGTCGTTATGGATTTATCTGGTGAGTACCCAATTTCTTTAGTTGCGCAGTAGGGCTTAGAGTCTTTGGGGAAAATCTTACCCAGGGGTAAGTCAGGAGTAGTTTGTAGTGTGGAAACTTTGCGATTCTTCGAGTTTTCTTCCCTGGAGTTGGTCTTTGTTGGTCGCGGTGGCCTGCGATTACCCGGTCAGTTGGGGGTAATGCGCGGTTGTTGGTTTCGTGAGGCCTTTGGTTTCCGCGATGGCTTTAGGCCTTGTTTAGTGTGTCGGTCGACCTCGTGGAGCCGTCGGTGACTTGTTGCTGCTTGTTGCTCCGGGTGACTGTGTTGGGGCCGTTGTTGGAGGTCCGTCGAGGTGGTGTCTTCGCGAGCTGGACTCAGGTGTGTCTGAGTGGTGAGCGCTGCCGACTCGCTTCCAGCTCGGGCCTTCTTCTTCTTGGTCTCTTCTCCTTCTGATGACCACCAGTTGCGACTGACTGCTCGACCCCCAACTTTGGACTGTGCTGTCTCTCTCTCTTCCTCTTGGTGTGTGCTTGGTGGGCCTTCAATTATACAGAATTGAAGTGGCCTTATCTACCCGCCAAATCTACTCGGTTCATTGTCTCGTTTTGGCGGGCTCGTAAATCGGTAACGATTTACTAGCACGTTAACTGGATTTTAACAGGCCTTCAATCTCACCCATTGAATATGGCCTTATCTACCCGCCAAATCTGTTCAGTTCATTGTCTGAATTTGGCGGGCCTGCTACCAGTAACTGCTCTGTAAGTGTCAAATGGGTTTTGGGATGGTTTTCATCCTGTCGATCTCCTTGGTTGATTGCTGGTGATTGGTTTTGTGTTTTGGGTTCCTAGGCTGGTCTATAGCCTAGTCCTGGGTGCTCTGTATTATGCATGTTTCCTGATGGGTTCTGTAATCGGTTTGATGGGACCTGTTGTTTTGGGTGGGACTGTCTTCTCCTAGGGTCTATTGTCAAAATGTTAATGCTTGCTGGGGCTTTGAGTGAGATCATCCCGGTTCCCCAGAAAGTGCAATTAACTGCAATACCCAAAACTGCTTTTACAGAGGTTGAGCCCACCTCTTGTTCCTTTACAGGCCCAGACATAGTTTTAAAATGCCAAAACTTGGTTTTTGGTCTTACAGTCTCTTAGGTTAGGCCCAAATACAATATTATCACTCTGAGGTAGTTCCAAAGTCCTTTTTCCTTAGGTTTTGGGGATCTGCAACTTTTGGAAACCTTACATCCCTTCCAATGGGTGGAAGAAACCTCCCCAGGAGATCAACACAGTCTGGTTGCACGTTGCACAGGAGGGCAGAAGCAGGGATGTCATCAGGAGGACGAGGTTGCTGTGGAGCAAACCTTTCAATGATCTGAGCAGATCACGAAACATTACTGCCAAGCCGCACTCAACCTCATCCTGCTATGCCACTCATCACATCCACATCAATCTACCTTCCCTACCCTACTCCTGCACATCTTTACTCACACCAACTTACCTTGCACCTCCACCCATCCCTCTCTATCTACATTATCACTTCCCCATCTCACTAGCCACCCCTCACACTCACCCTCAACCTACTGCAAGCATACGAACTAACAATACACAAGGGTAGGCACTTGGGCGGTTTAGCCAATGTTCATGTGAAGTTTCTGTTAATGTGTTGTCAAACATTGAAATCTATATTTTCAACACCTTACCTTATTGGACAGATCTGTGCTCACCTTTGGAAGTGTCTCAGTGAGATCCAATGAATGTTGAGACATAACTTCCCCCCGCCCTCCAATTGTGATGAGTGTGAAAAGAATGGCTTGGACATTGTAGGGATGCTTTACGGTGCTGGTGTGGGATGGTGTCAACCTGGCGCATCAAGTGGCAGCCAGGGTGTACAGCATCAAGTGAAGTAAATCTGGCCATGGTGAGGCCATCCCTGGCCTCCCGGGCAGCAATGTTGTCGGGTGTTGATGCCCTGTGTCCTGTGTAGCATCAGGTGATTGCGGAGAAGGTTCGTGTGGATGTTGGTGATGTTGGTGTGCCTGGTGATGTTGGTGTTGGGGCTGACCGTGGAGGGATTCAGAGGACCAAGCTGAGATTTTTTCAAGGGCACCGATGTTGCTGGAATAGATGGCAGCTGAAGTTGAGATGACAAGAAGCGATCTGTCAATGGTGAGAGAGGAGGTGACAGTGGATAGAGTGTTTACTCCAAACACTTCCAAACTGCATACAGTTCAAAAGTGTCTTCCAAATCCTGAAGGCTCAAGCTTCTGACTGGAAAGTGACCAGCTGTGAAATGGAAGCTTTCATACCACCTTTGCAGCTGTCACCTATTCACAGCAATGGGGAGACAGAGAGAACCCAACCTACTTACCTGACGTGATCGCCGAATGACATGAACCCCGGTAAAAAAAGTGATAACATAGAAATAGGCTGGCAAAATAGTAGTTAACAAGCGTTTAACAAGCATTTAACTATCTTAAATGCCTCCCCCGCCGCTTGGGGTCGGGTCTGTTCTGAAATCGCAGACCCGACACTTTGGAAATTTACATGGAGGCGGGTTCGGAGCGGGTTCCCAACCCACTGTCAATCATTTCACTTTTGACAGTGGATCCGCCTCCGAACCCGCACGCTGAGCGCTGGCAAAATCGTGGTCTTTGATAAGATCACCCCTCAACCATCTAAACTAAAAGGAATACAAACCAAGTTTACGCAGCCTGTCCTTGTATTTTGAGTATTTAAGCGCTGTACCCCTTCCAAAACCTTTCTTTCCTGAGGTGTGCTGCCCAACACTGAAGGCAGAATTCCAGATGTTGTCTGACCAAGTTTCTGTACAACTGAAGCATCACTTCCTCACTTTCGTATTCAACCACCTTGAGATAAAGGCCAACATTCCAAAAGCCTATTGATTACTTTTTGTACCTGTGAACTAGCTTTTAGTGATTTGTATACATAGACAACTGAATCCCTTTACTTCTCAATATTTCCTACTCTCTCACCATTAAAAAAAATTCTAATTTTTTTCTTAGATCCAAAGTGAATAACCTCACACTCCCCCATATTGAACTCCATCTGCCACAATTTTTCCCACTCATTTAATTAGTCCATGATTCTCTCTAACCTTTGGCTCCCATCTACATAATTTACAGCACATGAGTCAAAGGGTCCACGATGTAACGTTAAACAATTCCAAGGTGTAGGAGAGGGGGCAGGAGATTGTGTGACTCAGGGTGGGGAGGGGGCTGGGGATTGAGATGGGTGGCAGTAGTCTGGGCTGGCTGGCTGACAGGCAACAGCAAGGGCACTGGCGGAGTGGCAGGGGCGGGAGCACAAATGCTGCCCTGAGAGAGGAAAGCAGATTCGTATTCCATGGAGCTACTGCCCCTCTCATGGGGCGGCACCTCAGCAGTATGTTGGCCTTCATAGCGAGAGAGTTTGAGTACAGGAACAAGGATGTCTTGCTGCAGTTGTACAGGGCCTTGGTGAGACCACACCTTGAGTATTGTGTGCAGTTTTGATCGCCTTATCTGAGGAAGGATGTTCTTGTCATGGAAGGAGTTCAGCGAAGATTCACCAGGCTGATACCTGGGATGGCAGGAATGACGTATGAAGAGAGATTGGGTAGATTGGGCTTATACTCGCTGGAGTTTAGAAGAATGAGAGGGGATCTCATTGAAACATATAAAATTCTGACAGGACAGGACAAACTAGATGCAGGAAGGATGTTCCCGATGGTCGGGGAGTCCAGAACCAGGGGTCACAGTCTAAGGATAAGGGGTAAGCCATTTAGGACAGAAATGAGGAGGAATTTCTTCACCCAGAGAGTGGTGAACCTGTGGAATTCTCTACCACACAAGGCAGTAGAGGCCAATTCATTAAATAGATTCAAGAAGGAGTTGGATATATTTCTTAAGGCTAAAGGGATCAAGGGATATGGGGAGAAAGCAGGGACAGGGTACTGAATTTGAATGATCACCCATGATTGCATTGAATGGCAGAGCAGGCTAGAGGGGCCGAATGGCCTACTCCTGCTCCTATCTTCTATGATTCTATCCTAATAATCTGTTGGAGATCAGATTGCTGGAGTGCTGTGATGCCCTGGAAGCCCCTTTGAACACTGGTATTCAAGCCATGATGACAGCAGTCTGAGCTTCTACTACAGCACTCAGACTTTTGATGGAAGCTGTTTGTGCTGCACTGGAAGCTGTGACATCAGCCATCAGACGCTGCATCATGGTGGGTTCCACAGATGTGCTGATGGAGGTGACCACCCGTTCCATGTTGCAAAGGATGGGCTCCAAGCTCTGAGCAAAGCCCTGTGCCAAGTTGCAGCTGGACTTCTCCATGCTGTCCACCCGGTGACATCATCTGAAAACACAGCGTCAGTTTCCACCTGTACGCTGATGACACCCAGCTCTACCTCACTACCACTTCTCTCGACCCTTCCACTGTCAAATTTGTCACACTGCTTGTCCGACATCAAGTACTGGATGAGCAGAAATTTCCTCCAACTAACTATTGGGAAGACCAAAGCCATTGGCTGGAAAATTGAGTCGCGCCCCCTTTGGGGCGCTACTTTTAGCGGCTCGGAAAAATTAGCGTCTTCGCGACCGAAATTAAGTGTTAGCGCCCCAAGAGGGAAGCAGGGCGCTACTGGAAGCGCCCAGCCTCCCTCTTGGGGCGCTGCGAGGGAATATCGCGGCACTATGTCGCGCCGCGGTATTGCAGGCCTTCCTCCCTGGCACTCCGCGGGGGGGGCGGGTAAGGAGGCCGGGGACGGGAGCAGAGGCAGGTGCTGGCAGGTGGCCAGCAACAAAAATGGCCGCCCGGCACCTCGCCTTTAAATAGCGCCTCCCCGCCCACAGGTAGGTCCCCCTGACCCCGTTGGACATAGCGTCCGGCAGTAAGTCAAGGGGCGCTACCAAAGATCGCGGCCGGGGCGCGAGTGGGGCGCTGCGCATGGCGAAGACATCATCGGTGGCGGCGCAGCGCCACGGCACGCTAACGGTTAGCGCCGCCGCTAACCTCCCGCTGAATTTCGCGGGAGGCGTTGGCGGCACCGCGCCCGGGCGCTAGTTGCTTTGCGCCCCGTTAGCACCCTCTTAGGGCGCTAATGGGAGGCGCAAAGCAACCAAATTTTTCCCCCATTGTCTTCAGACCCCGCCACAAACTCCATTCCCTAGCCACTGACTCCATCTCTCTCCCTAGCAACTATCTGAGTCTGAACCAGACTGTTCGTAACCGCTGTTTGTTCACTGTTTTCGGGGGTTATCCAATTTAACCCCCAATATATTTAGCTGACATATAAAAAAGAAGGTCCCAAATTTGCAGCTACTTAGGACCTAAGTCTGTCCACAAAACTACCAGAGCTGACAAATTTCCCCTTTAGAGGGCTAATGTTTAAATTTAGAATCTGCAGCCAGTAGCCCTACATATCATCTTTAAACCCAGATAACTCATACACGATGAAGGTTTTTCAATATGTTAATGATTCTATTTATACCACAAGTGTGCTGGTAATAATCCATTTATTTAAAATACTTCAGGTTTGTTTTTAGTGGGGATTATTCTAAGTATGTAGGACAGTATAATCCCTCATGAATTACGCAGCATTCCTATCGCATGGGATTAAAAACCTCACTGCTCATTAGGCCCTGAGCCAGGGTTTTAACACAAAGGCTACGATTTTGCCGGCACTCAGAGTGCAGGTTTGGAAGCGGGTCCGCTGTCAAAATCGAAATGATTGACAGCGGGTTGGGAACCCGCTCTGAACCCGCCTCTATGTAAATTTCCAAAGTGTCGGTTCTGCGATTTCAGAACAGACCCGACACCAAGCGGCGGGGGAGGCAGTTAAGATAGTTAAATGCTTGTTAAACGCTTGTTAACTACTATTTTGCCAGACTATTTCTATTTTACCATTTTTTTAACGGGTTTCACGTCGTTCAGAGATCACGTCAGGTAAGTAGGTCGGGTTCTCTATGTCTCCCCATTGCTGTGAATAGGTGACAGCTGCAAAAGTGGTATAAAAGCTACCATTTCACAGCTGTTCACTTTCCAATGTCAGAAGCTTGAGCCTTCAGGATTTGGAAGACACTTTTGAGCTTTATGCAGTTTGGAAGTGTTTGGAGCAAACTCTCTATCCACTGTCACCTCCTTGGAGCAAGCTCTCTCACCACTGACAGATTGCTTCTGTCATCTCAACTTCAGCTGCCATCTATTCCAGCAACATTGGTGCCCTTGAAAAAATCTCAGCTTGGTCCTCTGAATCCCTCCACAATCAGCCCCAACATCAACATCACCAGGCACACCAACATCACCAACAACAATACCAACCTTCTCCGCAATCACCTGATGCTGCACAGGACACAGGGCATCAGCACCCGACAACATTGCTGCCCGGGAGGCCAGGGATGGCCTCACCATGGCCAGATTTACTTCACTTGATGCTGTACACCCTGGCTGCCACATGATGCGCCAGGTTGACACCATCCCACACCAGGACCGTAAAGCATCCCTACAATGTCCAAGCCATTCTTTTCACACTCATCACAATTGGTGGGGGGTTGGGTGGGAGGGGGGGAGGGAGTTATGTCTCAACATTCACTAGAACTCACAGAGACACTTCCAAAGGTGAGCACAGATCTGTCCAATAAGGTAAAGTGTTGAAAATATAGATTTCAATGTTTGACAACACATTAACAGAAACTTCACATGAACATTGGCTAAACCACCCAAGTGCCTACCCTTGTGTATTGTTAGTTCATATGCTTGCAGTAGGTTGAGGGTGAGTGTGAGGGGTGGCTAGTGAAATGGGGAAGTGATAATGTAGATGGAGAATGATGGGTGGAGGTGCAAGGTTAGTTGGTGTGAGAACGTTGTAAGATCTTAATGATCTCTGAGTTCTTGGACAAGACACCAATAGGCAGCAGCCAGTATGTTTGAGCAATAGATCAAGATTTATTAAGCATACGGCGTAATATACTTAACAATAGGCATAGGCGATAGTTTTAACGAGTAGCTCGCAGCTCTTGGTCTCTGGAACCTCTTGGACACAGATGACGTCATCTTAACTCTGTTCCTTTGTTCTCGTAGTACGTCTGTGTAAAGTTGTTCTTTGAGTATCGAGGTTTTAATCCTTTTCTTATCAAAAGTTGGTTTGGCCAGTGTCCGTATATGGTCTTTAACGAAATCACCTTTTTTAATTGGTTCTAATGGTCAAAATACCATTGTCACTCAGACTAAGGTAGCATCCCGCCTTTCCAGTATTTTTCCACCAACTTTGCCATGTTCAGTGTTATCTTGTTTATAGTTTTTCACCCCATTGGAATTTACTTTATCTCTTTCATTTCTAGCTTCCCTGGTACAAGGCCTTTATACCAAGGGCCCATATCGGCGCTGTTTCACTAGCCTTGAGATATCCAAACTATCTCACTTTAATCTACCAGATAAATACCTTACTCCATGATCTCTCTCATTTTATGTCCTTATACTAATTATCCTTTAAATATTGTTGCAATTTGTTTTGGTAAGCGAACTCTAAGTTCTATACAGCATTATAATATGTTATTTAATGATTTAACCTTCACTCGCAGTCTGTGGCTGTTTGTTATCAAAACTTAGTCAAAACTGCTTTTGACTGTGCAGCTACATTTTGAACAAGTCTTAGCTTTTTTAGTTACCCAGGAGTAATTATGGGTAATATTATTTGGTCAATGGCTACACTTGAAGTTATACATATATGATTCTCATCTACTAAATATCTCTAAATATCAGCCTTTCCTACAATGTGCAGGAGTAGGGTAGGGAAGGCAGAGTGATGGGGATGTGATGAGAGGAACAGCAGGATGAGTTGAGTGCGGCTTTACAGTAACGTTTCGTGATCTACTAAGATCATTGAAAGGTTTGCACCACTGCAGCCTGGTCCTCCTGACGACATCCCTGCTTGTGCCCTCCTGTGCAATGTGCAACCAGGCTACGTTGATCTCCTGGGGAGGTCTCTTCTGCCCATGGGAAGGGAAGAGATATGGAGGGAGTCATGGGAGAGCCTGGGTGCAGCCGTGCACCTCTGTGCAGTGCTTGTCAGTGTTTGCAGCACCTCACTGCTGTAGAACACTGACAGCACAACTGTCAAAATCAATTTGGACATGGCCCCTTTAAGGAAACCAACTGATGACGCGGCATCAAATGACGTCATCAGACCCGCTTCCTATTAATTGGCCGGGAACCTCGCAGGGCGGGGCTTAACAAGCCCTATCAACGAAAAATCGCTTGGCGAGTGCGGGCTGGAGCAGGCAGCGGGCTGAGACTGTGTTACCGACCCTGGCCACCCCGGACCCGCTTTGGTCGGCAAAATCGCGGCCATAGGTTCTGTCCCCTGGGAATGATCGTTACATTGAATATACATACACACCAAACAGAACAGTCTTGCTGCAGGGGTCATACTTACAAAGCAGACAGTCATCAGATGGTTCAAAGTTCCTGCACAGTCATGATGAGCTGAGAGAGTGATGATAAACATACAAAGTGATATTTTGAACACCACCTGTATATTGACAAGGTAAATACTGAGTGCACATGCTCGCACACCGGAGTCACTGGGGGTAGATCGTGACTTTGTTCGACAGTGTAAAACAGGTGGTAGCGAGGCGACAGCCCGTTTTACCTCTCTCCCTGTTGAAGTCAATGGATTTGAAAATCAGGAGAGATGTAGAACGAGCTGCCGATTTGCTCTCACCCGTTTTAAATGGTCACCCAAAATCCACAATCTACCCCACAGTCTCAGGCATTGATTAAACCACCATGTTGTAATTCTGAATCGTTGCAAGGCCGGAACTTTAGCAGGAAGCTGTCAATCCTCGGTTCCTAGACAGCAGTCATCTGACAAGGCCCGTGGCTGATTGACATGATCGGGGGCGATTCTCGTGTCCCTACTGTCCCACTTGCGCCTAGAAATGGGACGGTAGTGGGAGCAAAATAGCGTGTGAAGTTGAAGAGTCGACTTATCACCGAGGTCCCACCCGTTCTGTATCTTGGGTCCTGCTGGCCAGAGTTCCCCCGCTGGAAATAGGCCGAAGCCTCAGTGGGTCGCATGTCATACCTACGACCACTGATGCCAATTGTTATCTCTGACCATTGGATTACCACCAGTTCCTGCTCCCGCCCACCAAACATGGGAGGTCGAGCTCGGGAGGCGGCTATTTTGAGCGTACATTAAAGGGATCCTCAGCTGCAGTCGGGGAAAGCTGGAAGCCGCTTTGGCACATTTTTATTTTACCGCAGCTGCTTGTGGGTTTTGAGCCTTAAATGCTTCTGTATTGAATCCTCTTGCTGCTGTCGGTGCTGCATAAAATTTTGCCTGCTACTGAAGACTGCTGCTCCCTTTCATTCCTGGCGCTTCCACCCCTCCCCTTTACATCCTGCTGCAGGCCCTTCAGTATCAGGCTCTTGTCGGACTCCCCAGTCCCAGCTCAGCGAGCTGCTGGTAAGAAACACACTTCGATCTGACAACAACAACTTGCATTTATATAGTGCCTTTAACATAGTAAAATGTCCCAAGGTGCTTTACAGGAACGATTATCAAACAAAATTTGACACCGAGCCACATAAAGAGATATTAGGATAGGTTGATCAAAGAGGTAGATTTTAAGGAGCGTCTTATAGGAGAAAAGAGAGGCAGAGAGGTTTATGGAAGGAATTCCAGAGCTTAGGGCCTTGGCAATGCTGGAGCGATTAAATTCGAGGATGCGTAAGAGGTCAGAATTGGAGGAGCACAGATAACTCGGAGGGTTGTAGGGCTGGAGCAGGTTACAGAGAATTAGGGTACAGGCAGCAGAGTTTTGGATAACCTCAAGTTTACTAAGGGTGCAAGTTAGGAGGCCGGCCCAGAGAGCATTGGAATAGTCAAGTCTAGAGGTAACAAAGGCATGGATGAGGGTTTCAGCAGCAGATGAGCTGAGGCAGGGGCGGAGACAGGCGATGTTACAGAGGTGGAAATATTGGTGATGGAGAGAATATGAGTGGCTCATCTCGGGGTCAAGGTTGCGAACAGTCTGGTTCAGCCTCAGACAGTGGCCAGGAAGGGGAATGGAGTCGGTGGCTCGGGAACGGAATTTGTGGTGGGGCTCAAAGACAATTGCTTCGGTCTCCCCAATATTTAATTGGAGGAAATTTCTGCTCATCCAATACAAGACGTCGGACAGCAGTGTGAGAAATCAGAAGTGGAGGAAGGGTCAAGAGAGGTGGTGGTGGGGTGGAACTGGTGAGGTGACAACTCGCCGAATGAATGTAAATCAGGCCTGAACACGAAAACGACCTGGGCCTGCACCAACCTCCTTGGGCGCCCGTTGCCCACCGCCTGCCCGATTTATATTGGGATCGGAAATCGGCCCCACTGGGTCCAAATGGTGTCTTGAAAGCTGTAGTAGTATTGAAGTGAAGAGCTGCACGTAAACTTCACTAATACTGGCAGGATGTGACTAATTGGTTTGAATTATTTGAGGAGCTCATAAAACACTTGCTGATTTAACCTAAGTTGTCAATAAAAGTTCTGAACTACAATTAGTCTAAAAAAAGCGAATTCACTTGTCAGCAGACCAGTTTCACGAGCTCTTCTATTTATTCAGTGTCTCACCAGCCAACAGCATTCAGTCACTGTGGCCTAGATATTCGGTCACAGGGCACTAAACAGCCCCTTAAGCCTCCAATATGGCGGGCAGGAAGCTCACACTCATTAGGAGCGGGGAGTATGTCATCCCGCCATTTTGGTACAGGCAAAAGCACCGCCATCCAGGGCCCACACCTGAAGCAGGCCTTCGGCTTTTGGCCTGTTTGAAGCCCCCTCAGCAAGATTGGTTTGCCCTGAGGAAAACCAAGTCTACTTGCACCCTAACTGGCAGCCCTTAAAGGGACCTCTGCCGGTCGCAACAAAAGATGTAAGTTTGTTAAAAATACTTACCTGAATGCGGAGGCGGGAGGAGCACAAGTGCCACACTCCCCGATCCCCCAATCGTGACCTTGATCGCCACCGCCACACTCCCCGATCAATCCCAACGTAACCAGAGCCAGAGAACAAACATGTTAACATGTTAAGAAAATCGTGCCAAAGACCGAGATAATGCAAATTCCATGACTTACTGACATGGTCCCAAGGACTTCTGCCAATATGTGACTTTCTTGGTTCCCTTCAGCTCAGAAACTCTCACCACATCTTGCAATGTTATAGCCAATTAGCTGAATCTTGCCTAGATATTTCACCAATAAGAATTTGTAGTTACACGGGTTATTGTTGGCACTATTATTGTACAGAAAGTGACCTCTGACCCCTTTTCCTTTATTTGTATATTTGCCTGTTTTCTCTCCCTTGTAGTTCTCATACGTAATTAAAATATTCTAAAATGTTTTTAAAACAAAAATGATACTGTTGGAGTTTAAGGAGATAGATTCCGACCAGCGGAAGTTACACTGCAGCCGTGTAAATCCCAGGCGGTGTGAAGTAACTTCTCAAGCTAGTCTCACACCGCTTGCCAAAATTTAATGCGTCTTGAAATTGGTGACTTGAAACCAGAGTATTACTGCAGTTTCTTCCACAATGCAAAGCAAAAATCCAAGCTACGTTGATGCAGAAACTGCAGCTTAATTGGCCCATTAGGATGCACGCTGGTGGGAAACCTGCAGGGGCTGAAATCATTTTCTAAAAGAACTTATATCCAGAGGAACTTTTCCCAAACACAACCGTGATTTGCAGGTAGGTTATCCTAGTGGTTAACATACTGCACTAGCAACGTGGACATCGTGAGATTATAACTCATCGGGACCAGTTGCGAAATTGAATTCAATAAATCTGGTCATTTATGGGCTGCAACCATGAAAGCTTCTGGATTGTCATAAAAACCCAACTGGTTCACCAGTGTCTTCCGGAGACTATTCCTACCCGGTCTGGCCTGCATGTGACTCCAGTCCCAGTAATGCCCTTTGATAGTGTAGATACAGGGAAGCTGTTTCTTCCGGTGGAGGAGTCCTGAACAGTGGCTTACAACCTTAAAATTAAAGCTAGGTCATTCAGGAGTGAAATCAAGAAACACTTCTTCAGGCAAAGGTCAGTGGCAATGTGGAATTCTCTCCCCCAAAAAGCTGTTGAGGCTGGGGTCAACTGAAAATTTCCAAACTGAGATGGATAGATTTTTGTAAGGCTAGGGTATTAAGGGTTAGGGAACCAAGGCGGGTAGATGGAGTTAGGATACAGATCAGCCATGATCTCATTGAATGGCGGAACAGGCTCGAGGGGCTGAACGGCCTCCTCCTGTTCCTGTGTTCCCTTAGGCCAACTTGGATTTGGGCAATAAATACTGCCTTGCAAGTGTCACCCACATTCCAAGAACAAATAAAAATTAACTACATTAAAGGTGTGGCTTCAGAAACGAACCAAAGATACACTCAAAAGATATTTAGACAATGAGATAAAGATAACACTTTATTCAGATATTCACAAAAACTGTCAAACCAGAATCTCATACAAATATTAAATTGATTTACTATTGCTATATTTCCATATTTAAAGCATGATATACATTGAGCCTTGAAGGCCTACTCTCACGACCAAAGAATGGTTTCCCTGTGTGGGAGGACAGTGTTAGAGGTGCTGAAATGCCGACTCACAGTGTGGCTTACTGGCCTGGTTCACTGCCGCTGTGTTTTATCCTCAACTGAAAAGAGCTGATAGGATATTCGCTGCTCTTAGTTAGACTAAAATTAAATGGCACTGCAGGAGGCCAACTAGATTTTAAAAAGGGAGGAGTTACACTAAAACAAAAGCAAAGTACTGCGGATGCTGGAAATCTGAAATAAAAGGCTAAGATGGGCAGGGAGGATAGTTAATGTGAGACGCCTCTCCAAGTCTCGCTAACATCATCAGAGCTGAGCTGGGACCAACATTGGTACACCAAAGTTTGGGTGCCAGAATAGAGGTCTGCAAGGTTATTGATTTAGCAAGGGTGTGGTCTGAGCATCTGTGTGAAGGACACACAGGCCCTGAAAATATGCCTCAAATTCCTCGGTCTGCTCAGTGGAGACATTAACCCGTTAAATGAGTTAACAGCTCTGCTAGAAAGTGGGAACAGGAATTTCATTGTGTTTATGCCCAATAAACCGGTTTAATTTGACGATCATAACATTACTGGAACAATCTCAAAATCTTATTTCAGAATAATAATTTCTAAGTGCTAAGGAATTTAATGCGGGAATGACGGTGAATCTGTTAATTTTGCAGAACAAGTATGAAGAAGTTGCTGTGTACTAGTGCAGCAGTCCTGGGTGTCACCACTGTGTGCTGACTTGCTTCAGAGCCAGTTGTTGCTGATCCCTATTGCTTGTCTTCAAACATTCTGCCCCGCCAATAGAAACAGGGGTAAACTGGTACGGTTCGTCTTCTCCCAGTTACTCTGCCTTTCCTGCGATCATCGCATTCTCTCGCTCAAACTGCTCCTTCAGTTTTGCTTTTTTCTCCAAGTTCCATTTGGTGAGGTTCTCTTGATTTTTAAAAGCCTGTAATTTGGAAACAGAAACGACATAAAATTTAGCCTGCTGTAGGAATACAAAGTGTGATGAATAAGCTTTGTTTCCGATTATCAGCATCCAACTGATTTGAATTAGAAAGCAATCTATGCGCCAGAGAAACATCCTCAGGATTTCACAAGGTCGAGACCATAGGACGGCCAGGGTTCTGCTCTTTAGGGTGGAGTTTGGACGAAGCGGGTTTTCTGCCGCCCTCTGAATCCACCCCAATCCCAATCCACTTCCCTGGGTCGGGAGTCACCATTGGTGCATGGGAATGGGGAGGGGGGGGGCGGAGGGGTTGCCGATGGGATTCCCACTGCCAAGGTGGAGGCTGCCAGTGTGAAAGATGGTGTTGCAGCACAGTCACCAATGAGGAATCTTAAAGGGGCAGGAGCGCCCAAGATTGGGCCAACTGTCCCACTGAAGGGCTTGGCAACACCAGGGCCTTCAGTAGGTCGGTGTTTGGGGCCATACTGGAGGGAGAGGAGGCCACAGCAAGGCCCTCTCCTGCCACAGGGGGACCTCAGGGTCATTATTGCTACTTCCATAGCCTACCACCACCTTCCCCATGGCAACCCTGGGAAGCAGCATTAACTGGGATGGACTGGAGGGAAATCCTCTCGGGATGCGACAGGCAGGGAAGGAGAGACCATCGAAAGTCCCGGTGGTGGTGGTGGCGGGGAGAGGGGAGTACAGGTCAGGTGGTAAGGTGGAAGCAGGCCTCACCATCTGCATTCTCCACCACAATTCCGCCTGATTTCAGGCAGGAATGGGGAGAAGAATCCTGGCCGCTATGTTCAATTGAAGAACGCCCTTCAGCGCATTTGATCTCACACTTCCAGGGTACCAGCCCTGCCGCGACAGCATCCTTTCCATTACAGCAGTTAGCTGACCCTGAAGTAAATCCATGTTCTCAGCCATCCTGACTGGCAGCTGTTGACTGCTCTGCATAAAGAAATGCTTCTTGTTGGGTGTTCAAAAGTTGCCCTTCACAAAACTGACCCTATGACATCCTGCTACACTGCCATATCTGAATGGGTTGTTTTAAGCTTACTTGCTCAACCCAAATGTATCTTATATACCTCGATACAGGTCTCTGCTGTGACCACTTTATTCAAAGTTGAGGACCCCTAGCTTACTAAGTCGTTCCTCAGAGCTCCTCTCTCAGCTAGAATGACCACCTTATGTTGCAGCAACCAGAGCTACATGCAGCACTCCAGGCTTGGTCAGACTGGACAACTGCACATGAATTCTCAACTCATTGGGCACTATAACCTGGTACCTGGGATGGCAGGAATGACGTATGAAGAGAGATTGGGTCGATTAGGCTTATATTCGCTAGAGTTTAGAAGAATGAGAGGGGATCTCATTGAAACTTATAAAATTCTAACAGGACTAGACAGACTAGATGCAGGAAGGATGTTCCCGATGGCGGGGGAGTCCAGAACCAGGGGTCACAGTCTAAGGATAAGGGGTAAGCCATTTAGGACTGAGATGAGGAGGAATTTCTTCACCCAGAGAGTGGTGAGCTTGTGGAATTCTCTACCACAGAAGGCAGTTGAGGCCAATTCATTAAATATATTCAAGGAGTTAGATATATTTCTTAAGGCTAAAGGGATCAAGGGATATGGGGAGAAAGTAGGGACAGGGTACTGAATTTGGATGATCAGCCATGATCTCATCGAATGGCGGAGCAGGCTCGAGGGGCCGAATGGCCTACTCCTTCTCCTATCTTCTATGTTTCTATAACCTGACATCATATTCACTTTGTTATTGCAATCTGCTCTCTCAGGTGCACGTAAAAGATCCCATGGTACTATTTCGAAAAAGAGCAGGGGAGTTATCCCCGGTGTCCTGGCTAATATTTATCCCATAATCAACGTAACAAAAACATTCTCTGGTCATTATCACATTGCTGTTTGTGGGAGCTTGCTGTGCGCAAATTGGCTGCCGTGTTTCCAACATCACAACAGTGACTGCACTTCAAAAGTATTTTATTGGCTGCAAAGCGCTTTGGGACATCTGGAGGTTGTGAAAGGTGCTATATAAATGCAAGTCTTTCTTTTTCTTTCAAACTCTCACTGTTTGATCAGGATGAGTGATGAATCAACTAACCCTCTAATGTATTTCTTTCAACATCCCCCTGTGGAAGTTCTATCTCAATTGTGTAGTGTGTGGATCTTTTATTTCTACTTGAAATATTGAGCACCTTCCATTTGTCCATATTGACCCTTTTTATGTCACTGGTCAGCTCAGGTGTAAATCTGCTGGAGCTCTTTGCAAAATCTTGGTTGTCTCCTCTGAGTACACGAGCCTCTCGCTCGCTTGGTGCTGTCTGCAAATTTGACCACCTTGCATTGAGACTAGGATTCTAGGTCACTTACAGGGTTTATCAAAAGTCTTCTGGAAGTGTAGATACACTGTGCCATGTAGCTTCCCCTTGTTAATTTGGGGTCTCGTCTCTTGACAAAAACCCATGATATTGGTGAAGGAAAATCTACTTTTAAAGCCAGGGTGCTCATCATTTATTTGTTTATTTTCATACAGATAGTCTTCCATTTTGTTTCTGATTATTGATTCTATTAGTTTCTTGATTACTGATGTCAGGCTAATGGGTCTATGGTGCCCTCTCTTCAGGTACTATCTCCCTTCCCTTTCAAAACCATCATCACCCCCTCTTCAAAACATTCACCCTCAAACCCTTGGTACTTGCTAACTATCGCCCCATCTCCAATGTCCCTTTCCTCCCCAAAGTTCGTGAACATGTCACCTCCAAATCCATGCTGATCTTTCGTTCAATTCCTCTTTGAATCTCTCATCAGGTTTCTGTCCTTGCCACAGCACTGAAATGGCCCAAACCAAAGTCACAAATGACATCTTCTGTGAGGGTGACTGTGGTGCATTATCCCTCTTCAACCTCTCTGCAGCCTTTGACATGGTTGTTCACACCATCCTCCTCTAACATCTCTCCTCCACTGTACGGCTCAGTGGGACTGCCCTTGCTTGGATCCATGCTTGCCTATCAAAGTGGAGAGAATCGCCAAGAAGATCGCGCATATCGACACAGACATCAAGTATCTACAGAGATGCAAGAAAGCAGACAAGATCCCGAAAGGACTACAGATCACGAACCCACTCAAGTCGACATACAACACAGACTACGCTGAGAGACTCTGCCGTCGTACCTCTCGCACACTCCTCAACCATCTCGTACACCAGCTCTAAAGTTTATGGTTTTCCTTACAGACTGCATTTGACACATTAGACTCCCTGTGACCCCACCTCATTGTCTCAGTTGTATCTTGCTATGTCTTTGATGTGGTGCCTTCCTGGCTGACCTGATTGTTTCTCTGCCGAGGTGTGATGAAAGGCAGTCAGAAAGATTAACTGTAGTCGTCTGAGATTGTACGCTACACAGGCATTGTTCTCTGTCTATATATGCTTTGCCGATTCGTATTCCTTCACTTCACCTGACGAAGGGGCAGCAGCTCCGAAAGCTTGTGATTTCAAATAAAACTGTTGGACTATGACCTGGTGTTGTGCGACTTCTCATATTTGATTGTAGCAACAGCATCTCCAGCAAGGCTTTTCCTTCCTCCCCCACACTGATACCTCCAGATTTCCCCAAGGATCTATCCTTGGCCTCCTCCTCATCCTCATCTACATGTTGCCTCTTGGCGACACCATCTGCAGAAATAAGGTCAGCTTCCATATGTATGTTGATGACACCCAACTGTACCTCTCCACCACCACTCTTGACCCCCCCAGACATGACTACTCAAATGCTCTCGTGTCCGGTTTCTCATCCTCCACTCTCTGCAACTTCAGCGCATCCAAAGCTCTGCTGTCCGTATCCTATCCTGCACCAGGTCCTGCTCCTCTATCACCCTGTCCTTGCTGGCCGACATTGGCTCCCAGTGCTCAAATGCCTTAAATTTAAAATGCTCATCTTAATCTTTAAATCCCTTTACCTCTCCCTATTTTTGTAACCTTCTCCAACATCATGCCCCCACAAACTCTCCATTTCGTCTAACTCTGGTCCCTGCTGCATCCCTTGCTCCCTTCACCCCATCATCGTGCCTTCAGTCGCCCAGGCCCCTAGCTTTGGTAATTCCACCCTCCACCGCTCCACCTCCCTCTGCTCCTTTAAGACCATCCTTCAAAACCGCCTCTTTGATCAAGCTTTTGGTCACCCCTGCTATAACTTCCCTTGGCTCAGCGTCCATTCTTTTGCTTTATGATGTTGTTCTATGTTAAATAAATAAAAGTAGTTGTTGTCATTCCCAGGTGTGACTCTCTAATTGTCTGTAGTTCCCGGGTGTGTCTCTAATGGGTCTGTAGTTCCCAGGTGTGTCTCTCTAATGGTCTGTAGTTCCCAGGTGTGTCTCTAATGGGTCTGTAGTTCCCAGGTGTGTCTCTCTAATGGTCTGTAGTTCCCAGGTGTGTCTCTCTAATGGGTCTGTAGTTCCCAGGTGTGTCTCTAATGGGTCTGTAGTATCCCAGGTGTGTCTCTAATGGGTCTGTAGTTCCCAGGTGTGTCTCTAATGGGTCTGTAGTTCCCAGGTGTGTCTCTAATGGGTCTGTAGTTCCCAGGTATGTCTCTCTAATGGGTCTGTAGTTCCCAGGTATGTCTCTCTAATGGGTCTGTAGTGCCCAGGTGTGTCCCTAATGGGTCTGTAGTTTTTTTTCATTCGTTCCTGGGATGTGGGCATCGCTGGTAAGGCCAGCATTTATTGGCCAATCCTAATTGCCCTCGAGAAGGTAAGGGTGAACAGCCTTCTTGAACTGCTGCAGTCCATGTGGTGAAAGTACTCCCACAGTTTTGTTAGGGAGGGAGTGCCAGGATTTTGACCCAGCGACTATGAAGGAATGGCGATATATTTCCAAGTCAGGATGATGTGTGACTTGGAGGGGAACTTGGAGGTGATGGTGTTCCCAAGCGCCTGCTGCCCTTGTCCTTCTAGGTGATAGAGGTTGCGGGTTTGGGAGGTGCTGTCGAAGAAGCCTTGGCGAGTTGCTGCAGTGCATCTTGTAGATGGTACACACTGCAGCCACGGTACGCCGGTGGTGGTGGGAGTGAATGTTTAAGGTGGTGGATGGGGTGCCAATGAAGCGGGCTGTTTTGTCCTGGATGGTGTCGAGCTTCTTGAGTGTTGTTGGAGCTGCACTCATCCAGGCAAGTGGAGAGTATTCCATCAGACTCCTGACTTGTGCCTTGTAGATGGTGGAAAGGCTTTGGGGAGTCAGGAAGTGAGACACTCGCCACTGAATATCCAGCCTCTGACCTGCTCTTGTAGCCACAGTATTTATGTGGCTGGTCCAGTTAAGTTTCTGGTCAATGGTGACCCCCAGGATGTTGATGGGTGGGGGATTCGGTGATGGTAATGTTGTTGAATGTCAAGGGTCGGTGGTTAGACACTCTCTTGTTGGAAATAGTCATTGCCTGGTGTCGTAAGAATGAGCCTTACGCGTGGTGAACTTAAAGTAAGCTTTAATCAACTAAAAAGGTGCTACATACAAAAGAGGTCTTACTCTATGCCTCTCCAGGATCCAACTGCTCAGTCCAGTATTTATCCTGGACTAATCACAGGAAGTGATGCAATAAAGTTCGAGTCACAGGAAGCTGTATTGTGTTACCACATTCTCCCCCCCCAAAAGATTAGGAGGCCGGGATCCTCCCTCCATTTCGTAGCCGCCGGACGAGGGAGAGCCGCACCCGTTTGGGTTCTCGTAGTGGTAGAGGGCCCCTAGCCCGTTTACCCACCGCGGGCCGTGGACCAGAGTCCGAGTGATCCAGCCCGCTCTGTGAGGGGTCAGGACGATCCTGACTGTGTACTGGTGCCTGAACGGGTGTCGGGCAGGGCTGTGGCAGATCCGTTTCCGAGCGTACGGTACTTGGTGGATCGTGGCTGCGCGTGCGAGCCCCGACGGGCTCATAGTCAGTCTGCCCCAGGTCGGCACGCTGGAGTGAGGTACCAGCCGGCGTCAGATCCAGATCGTGATGAGAGGCACCTGGCGAGCCCAGAGATGTGCCTGGTACAATATCATCCCCTGGTGTCCCTCTATGTTTCGGCGGGCAGGGAGCCAGATCCCGCAATGACACGGTAGATTCCCGACCGTCAGGATACCGAATATAGGCGTAGGTAGGGTTGACGTCAGTGAGCTCAACCTCATCTACCAGGGGGTCATTCTTAGACGCCCGGACATATCTTCGGAGTAGCACTGGTCCCGGTGCAGTCAGCCACGACGGGAGAGATATCCCATAGGATGAGCGACGCTGAAATCGAAAGAACCGTTCATGAGGCGTCGTATTTGTGGCGGTCGAAAGGAGGGACCGTGTGGAGTGTAATGCGTCTGGAAGTACTGCTTCCCATTGCTGGTTGGGTAGGCCCCGAGATCTCAAAGCCAGACGTACCGCATTCCAGATGATAGCGTTAAAACGCTCGACTTGCCCATTCCCGACCGGATGATAAGGCGTCGTTCTGCTGGCAGCAATACCCCGTTCCGAGAGATAGGCCTTGAGTTCTCCTGACATAAAAGAAGGGCCCCGATCCGAATGAACATAGGATGCCATGCCACAGAAAGCAAATACCTGCTCAAGGCAGCTGATAACCATGGTCGTCAGCATATTGGGGCAGGGAAAGGCAAACGGAAAACGGGAATACTCATCGACCATGGTCAATAGATAAGTGTTGTGAGCTGAAGAGGGCAACGGCCCCTTAAAATCGATGCTAAGCCGTTGCATTGGCTGGGTCGCATGTATGAGTATACCACCCGAGGGGCGGAAAAACTGAGGTTTCAATTCCGCACAGACTCTGCAGTCCGAGCACATCTTCTTTACATCCCCGGTAGAGAATGGGAGATTTTGGGACCGCACGAAGTGTAGCATGCGAGTAACGCCCGGATGACACAACCCATCATGGATGTCTACGAGCGTAGAGGGTGCCATGGCGGAGCAGAATGCTCGTGTGAGGGTATCCGGAGCCACATTCTCCTTGCCAGGTCGATAGTGGATGGTGTAACCAAAAGAGGCCAATTCCAGCCGCCAAAGCTGGATTTTATTATTTTTAATTTTGGTCCGTTTTCGATTATCGAGCATGAAGGCGACCGATCGCTGGTCCGTGATTAAGGTAAAGTGCTGGCGAGCTAGGAGATGAGTCCACTTCCGTACTGCCTCTATGATGGCTGTAGCTTCTTTCTCGACTGGAGGATAATGTAGCTCAGCCCCTTGAAAAGTCCTGGACAAAAATGCCACCGGACGACCTTCCTGATTCAGAGTGGCCGAGATCGCCACCTCCGAGGCATCACACTCAACAACAAAAGGAAGACTCTCATCGATGGAGTGAAGAGCCGCTTTCTCCAACTGTTTTTTCAGGAGGTTAAAGGCTGCAACAGCCGCTGTGTCTAGTGGGAATGTGCTGGCCTTCAGTAGAGGTTGGATTCGGTCCGAGAAGTTAGGAATCCATTTAGCATAGTATGCAAACAGCCGAGGGCCCGGCGCAAGGAGGCCGGATTCTTAGGTGGCGGGAGCTCTTGGAGTGGGCGAAGCCTTTCAGGGTCAGGTTTAATGATGCCATTGCCCACACAATAGCCAAGGATGTTGATGGTTGGTTGTGACTCAATGGATTTAGCCGCATTTAATGTCAAATTACGGTGCTGGAGTGCATCCCAAAATCGTTGGAGATTGGCGTCATGTTCCCGCTGATTGCGACCTGCGACAGTAATATTGTCCAGATAAGGAAACGTATCCTTCAAGTCTTCCTGTTTGACCAGGTCATCCATTGCTCGCTGGAAGACAGCCACTCCATTAGTGACCCCAAAGGGGAGGCGACGAAATTGATACAGCCGTCCATTGGCTTCAAAGGCCGTATACTGCTTGTCTGAGACCTTCAAGGGTACCTGATGATAGGCACTTTTCAGATCATATGTTGAGAACACCGTGTACTCAGCCAGTTTATTAACCATATCATCGATGCGCGGCAATGGGTATGCGTCCAAGTCCGTATATTGATTGATGGTCTGTGAATAGTCAATGCACAGCCGTTTCTTGTGAGGTTGTAGAGGGTTCTTAACAATAACGACCTGGGCGCGCCATGGCGACGAACAAGGCTCGATGATATCCTCTGCTAAAAGCCGAGAAATCTCAGCCGCAATAAAAGACTGGTCTTCCTGACTGAAACGTCGTGACTTTGTTATAATCGGTTTGCATCGAGGAGGGATACTGGTAAACAGTGAGGGTTCATCCAGTGAAGCTGCTGACAATGCACAGAACGGTAATCGAGGTCGTATATTAGAAATAGTGAGTTCAGGTTTGGATCCGCCGAACTCAATGGTGAGCTTCTTATGCTGCTTTTGAAAATCCAGCCCTAAGATAAGATCACTACATAAGTCCTTGAGCACCGAAAGCCGGGTGGAGGGATACCTGCGACCATTAAGTGTTATTTCAACCATACAAAAGCCAGAAATTCTGGTATTAAGTGATGACTGAGCCATCGCAATTGCCTGGTCCGATGGGAAAACATGTAGCTTTAACTCTGCAACAATCTGTTCCCTAATGAAACTATCAGTGCTACCTGAGTCAATTAAGGCATCTAAAGTATGTCCATTAATTGATGCTTTTGTAGCTGCATGGAATAGGTTCTGAGGACAAGCAGCTGTAATTGGTGTCATTGCACAAAGAGTGGCTGAAACTCTAGGTGTGTTTCTTCGAGAGAAAACCCGAGAGAAGCACGATAGATTTTAGCCGGAACATCTTGATAGGCCCTTACCGGGGCAGTTCGGTAGGACTTAGCTTGATAAGCCCTCGTAGAGGCTCTTGATAGGCAAACCTTTGCAAAATGACCCTTTTTGTTGCAATGACTGCAAAACGCATTGCGAGCAGGGCAGAATTTCCGAGGGTGAAACTCATCACCACAAAAGAAGCATTTCTTAGATTGCCAAGAGGCTGCCACAGTGGGGTCATCATCCTCTTCATCAGTGAAGTCATCAGATTGATCGTCAGGGATAAAGTCCTCCCTAATAGAGTTCACCTGTGGCCTCTTAAATTGCCTGACTGTAGTTAAGGCAGCAGACCGAGGTCTGGGCACTGTATAAAGGTCTGCATTTCTTTTTGCCAGATCTAGAGAGCAAGCCATGTCATAAGCTCTCTGAAGCTCAAGTGTCTTACTTTCCAGTAGACGCTGGCGTATAAATGGGGAGGCAAGCCCGCAGATGAAAGCATCACGGATCATTTCTTCACGGTACAGCTCAGCTGAGGCCGCCTGAAAGTTACAGTCCATACTAAGTCTGCGAAGCTCTTGGAGGAATTTATCAATGGATTCCTCCGGCCCTTGTTAGGCTGTAGCTAGTAGATGTCTGGCATAGACCTCATTCGGTGTCTTAGTATATAGTCTTTTAAGCGTCCGAATTGCCTCCTCGTAACTGCCCCATTCCTCAACATACTGAAATACATTCGGAGTGACACAGTTGATGAGTATCCGCAACTTTGTGTCATCATCAGCCTTGCAATATTCGAGAAAATTGTCAAACGTGCGATACCAGTGTTTCCACACCTTACCGGCTGCTGGGGTGTTTGGGTCCAAGTCAAGACGCGATGGTTTAAGGATGTTTTCCATGATGGGTGATTCCCTGGATCCTTAGTTCCGAGTTCGTCCAAAAAGTTTGAGTGCGAAGTTTTTCAAAGTTGATTAAATTGTCGTAAGAATGAGCCTTACGCGTGGTGAACTTAAAGTAAGCTTTAATCAACTAAAAAGGTGCTACATACAAAAGAGGTCTTACTCTATGCCTCTCCAGGATCCAACTGCTCAGTCCAGTATTTATCCTGGACTAATCACAGGAAGTGATGCAATAAAGTTCGAGTCACAGGAAGCTGTATTGTGTTACCACACCTGGCACTTCTGTGGCGCAAATGTTACTTGCCACTTATCAGCCCAAGCCTAAACGTCGTCCAGATCTTGTTGCATGCGGGCATGGACTGCTTCATTATCTGAGGAGTTGTGAATGGCACTGAACACTGCGCAAACATCAGCGAACATCCCCATTTCTGACCATGTTGGAGGGAAGGTCATTGATGAAGCAGCTGAAGATGCTTGGGCCTAGGAAACTGCCCTGAGGAACTCCTGCAGCAATGTCCTGGGGCTAAGATGATTGGCCTCCAACAATCACAACCATCTTCCTTTGCATGACTCCAGCCAGTGGAGCGTTTTCCCCGATTCCCATTGACTTCAGTTTTACTAGGGCTCCTTGATGCCACACTCAGTCAAATACTACCTTGATGTCAAGGGCAGCCACTCTCACTTCACCTCTGGAATTCAGCTCTTTTGTCAATGTTTGGACCAAGGCTGTAATGAGGTCTAGAGCCGAGTGGTCCTCACGAAACCCAAACTGAGCATTGGTGAGCAGGTTATTGGTGAGTAAGTGCCACTTGATAGCACTGTTGACAACAACTCTATCACTTTGCTGATGATTGAGTAGGCTGATGGGGCGGTAATTGGCTGGATTGGATTTGCCCTGCTTTTTGTGGACAGGACATACCTGGGCAGTTTTCCACATTATCGGGTAGATGCCAGTGTTGTAGCTGTACTGGAACAGCTTGGCTAGAGGCGCGGCTAGTTCTGGAGCACAAGTCTTCAGCACGATAGCCGGGATGTTGTCGGGGCCCATAGCCTTTGCTGTATCCAGTGCGCTCAGCCATTTCTTGTTATCACGTGGAGTGAATCGAATTGGCTGAAGACTGGCTTCTGTGATGGTGGGGACCTCAAGAGGAAGCCGAGATGGATCATCCACTCGGCACTTCTGGCTGAAGATGGTTGCAAACGCTTCAGCCTTGCCTTTTGTACTCGCGTGCTGGGCTCTGCCATCGTTGAGGATGGGGATGTTCAGGGAGCCTCCTCCTCCCGTTAGTTGTTTAATAGTCCACCACCATTCACGACTGGATGTGGCAGGACTGCAGAGCTTTGATCTGATCCGTTGATTGTGGGATCGCTTAGCTCTGTCTATAGCATGTTGCTTCCACTGTTTAGCGTGCATGTCGTCCTGTGTTGCAGCTTCCCCAGGTTGGCACCGCATTTTTAGGTATGTCTGGTGCCGATTCTGGCATGCTCTTCTACACTCCTTATTGAACCAGGTCCCCTGGTTTGATGGTAATGGTAGAGTGATGGATATGCCGGGCCAAGAGGTTACAGATTGTGTTGGAATACAATTCTGCTGCTGCTGAAGGCCCACAGCGCCTCATAGATACCCAGTTTTGAGCTGTTCTGAATCAATCCCATTTCGCATAGTGGTAGTGCCACGCAACATGATGGAGTGCGTCCTCAGTGTGAAGACGGGACTTCGTGGTGGTCACTGCTACCAATACTGTCATGGACAGATGCATCTGCGACAGGTAGATTGGTGAGGACAAGGTCAAGTAGTTTTGTCCCTCGTGTTGGTTCTCTCACAACCTGCTGCAGACCTAGTCTGGCAGCTATGTCCTTCAGGACTCGGCCAGCTCGGTCAGTAGTGGTGCCACCGAGCCACTCTTGGTGATGGACATTGAAGTCTCCCACCCAGGGTACATTCTGTGCCCTTGCTACCCTCAGTGCTTCTTCCAAGTGGTGTTCAACATGGAGGAGTACTGATTCATCAGCTGAGGGAGGGCGGTAGGTGGTAATCAGCAGGAGGTTTCCTTGCCCATGCTTGACCTGAAGCCATGAGACTTTATGGGGTCCGGATTCAATGTTGAGGACTCCCAGGGCCACTCCTTCCCGACTGTTATACCACTGTGCCTCCACCTCTGGTGGGTCTGTCATAACCAGGGATGAAAGGTATGATTCTGTGAGTATGACTATGTCAGGCTGGTGCTGTATGACAGCTAGTCCCCAGATGTTGGTGAGGAGGACTTTGCAGGGTCGACTGGGCTGGGTGTGCCGTTGCTGTTTCCGTAGCCGCTGCCGAGGTCGATGCCAGGTGGTCCGTCCAGTTTTATTCTTTTATGGTTTTTCGTAGCGGTTTGTTACAACTGAGTGACTTGCTAGGCCATTTTAGTGTGCAGTTAAGAGTCAACCACATTGCTGTGGGTCTGGAGTCACATATAGACCAGGTAAGGACGGCAGATGGATTTTTACGACAATCCGATAGTTTTATGGTCACCATTACTGACACTTTTTTATTCCAGATTTATTTAACTGAATTTAAATTCTCCAGCTGCCATGGTAGGATTTGAACTCACGTCTCTGAATCATTAGTCCAGGCCTCTGGATTACTAGCTCAGCAACATCACCACTGTACTACTGTCCCCAGGTGTGACTCTTGAATAGGTCTGTAGTTTCCAGATATGGCTGTGCCACTCTTCCTTAATATGGGACTGCACCTCCATGGCTGCAGTTTGTCAGAAGCGCCCCAGTGTTCATTGACTCCTTCAAAGCGATCAAAGGCATGTCACAAATTTCCTTCCTTGTCTCTCTAAATTCCTAGAAAAAGAGGAGGGTTCAGCTCCTTCTGCCTGTCTAGAACCATCTGCTTCAGTAATGTCGAGTCTCACGGCACCAATGATGGGCGTTGAACGTCGGATACTGTATTTTTAAGTGTCCTCACTGGCAAAAGGCTGCAAAAAGCAGTGATTTAGCAGGTTTATTGTCTCCTATTCATCTTCGCTCCATTCCATAAGGGCTCACCTTCTTCCTAGACTACTCTAGTTATTAGAATTTATTGGCCTGGTATTTTGCGTCTGCCTCCGTGTCCCAGTTCCCTCGGCACCTCTGATCTTTCTCCACCATCCCTCATTCACAGTTACCCAGGCAGCATTCAGAATTTCCAATTGATAACAGAGCTGAAGGATGACAGCCTCATTCTGCACTCCCAGCGTTAGTGCCACACTTTATTCCTGGATCCTTTCAGTTTCTCTTCATCAGATAGAGAAAAAAGATTTAAAACACCATATTTAAGGCGATTTACACACTGATTAGAACCGAACAACCCAAACCTACTTAATACTGCAAGGTTAAGAGCAGTATCAGATAGCCGAAGAGCAGCGTGGGAAGCGGTACTTATCCCAAAGGATAATTCCGTACAGATCGTTAAAGACGGTGGATTAAACCCTGCAGGTGGCATATTAACCGGTAAAGGAGAAGAACATCAGTGTGAACTAGCGGCAGAGGCCTTCCCAACACGAAATTGCACTGCCGATACAGTCGCAAGAATCTTGGCAGAGGAGGTGATACCCCGGTGGGAGGTCCCCCTACAAATAGATTCAGACCAGGGGACCCACTTTACGGGTTGGGTCATGAAGACGGCATGTCAGTTATTGGGGGTAAAGCAGAGGTTCCACATACCTTACCCCACTCAGAGTTCCGGAATGGTGGAACGTACGAATAGAACCCTGAAAACGGCTATAGCAAAAGCGATTGTGAGCATGGGTAAAAACTGGGTGGATGTCCTCCCGACCATATTAATGAGGTTAACCCCCAACCGGACAATAGGACTGACTCTGTATGAATTAATGACTGGGAGGGCTATGAGATTACCAGAAGGGGTGATAGAAGGCTGTAGTGAAACAGGGCCACTGAGGGATAGAATTACACGGTATGTAGCGGAGCTATGGAAACAGCTTCAAGGGATGAAAGTGGAAGTAAAGCAGCAGCAAGAAGCAGCAGATCGACACGGGCGCGGGCCTGAACCCGAGTCATCGGGGCTCCCAAAAGTGGTAAAAGGGGTGCCGTCCAAACCGGGACTGGCGCCTCGGTGGACTGGGCCTTACACGGTCCTAATGACCAGCGATACGTGTGTGTGTTTGGACATACAAAAGTGGGGTAAGTGGAAACATTGGTCCCAGGTTAAGCCGTATGACTCACATTCTGTTTCTACCAATAGGAAAGCTAGCAGCAGATCTCTTAATTACTGTTTCAGATAAACCGATCTCACAATGGCGGCCTGGTGGACGGCCGTGATGGCGATCACCCTCCTGACAATTACGGGAGGGTGGGAGGCGCCCACCGTGCACATCGATAAAAGTACTTGTTTACATCCAGGACAATACATGCAACTGCCACAGGGGGGGAAAGGGGAATGGGTAAAAAAAAACAATATATGGATCACAGACCAGGTCACCGCACGTACCCATATGACCAAGGTATGGAAAATAAATCCCAAATGTAATATGGGACAAGGATACTGGGACCCTATCTGTGGCAGCAACCATGAACTGTCCGCCCCCGGACAACCAGTCTGATTGGAATGGCCTCCCTGCCCATCACAAAGGGAAAGATCAGTGTACGGCGCCCCGGGCGGTTGGTCAGATGAAACTCGAGGTCCGTCCCGGCACCACGCAAGCAGACTCCTTCAACTCGGTCTGGATCCCTATTATCGGACCCAGAATGACAATTATACACAACGACAAACTAGCGCGGATACTGATGAGATATAACGGTCACCGGCATATATGGTGACCCCGGACTGGGACGTTGGTTATACTCCTCCTGCTCGCCGCACAAGGGGCAGCGCGGAAACATGACGGGTGTGGTCATCAGTACCGTCAACATTATAGCAGGGTGGACTAAATTACCCCCATTCATTTGGGAACCAGGACTTGAGGGACAATATTGCCAAGAATTGTGTAGCGATGTTCTTAAGCGGTTGGGATGTACTGATATAAGATGCTTTGATTTAACAACATGTGGATATCAAAAGCCGTCGTGATGTCCCACCACGGTGCCACCTCCAACGGGTGGCATGATCAGGGTCGGGGGTCCGAAGGCACTCTTACATGATGTAACTATAGTCACTTTAGAAGTAACCTATAACCTGAGCAGTATAGTGCCGGCGTTGGAGGTCAATTGTGGTGATCACCCAGCATCAATTACTTGGGCGAAGCATAAATTGCTGCGATTACTCAGTGATTATAAGGACCGCATAGCCCCCGAAGTAGGGGCCTCCAAGGGGCAGCGGAGACGGAGTATATTAGGGAAAGTGGGGAGCTTGTTTGGAAGTGCCAACTCGGTCCTAAATTCATGGCAAATCACGGGCCTGGACAGCTATGCCTCCTGGGTGGCGCAGGAAAGCGCCAATGGCCTGCGGTTCACAGCTCAGGGAACGGAGTATGCGCTTACGGCAGTAGAAGTGCAGGGAACCGGGTTACAGAGAGGTAGAGAGGACCTAGGGAAAGCCGTAATAAAGGCGACTGATTTACAGTCCAAGGGCCGAGCATGTGACATGCTGGCTCGGGACTTGATTGACAGTGTTGAATCAGACATTGAAGACATCAGGTTTGGGACGGTGCCCCGGCATGCACAGAAGGAAGTCAGCAGTCTCAATCTGATTAACTGGGAGGAAGATAGACAGGAGCTCTTGGTAACCCAACCAGCAGGTGGGAGGCCAGCGGATGCATTTAGATTTCTAATGATGGTGCCACAGGGGCACAAGAATGGGACATATCAGGGGGGATGTAAAGTAGAGTCTAACGGAGTGGTCAGAGGCGAATTGGCGTATTGAAGTGTAGAGGTGGACTTGACCAAAAGAACGGCTAGAAGCTAAAAGGGTGGGTACACGCGGATACGTAGCACCTGGCAAGAATGGCACCCTCCTGATGACCACGGATGAGTGCTGTACTGAATCAGAGCACTACATAGTGTGTACCTGTAACACCCTGAAACCGATAGATGAGGGCTCAGCCATGGTGCTGATGGTAGAGCCTATGGAAGGAGCCTTTAGGGCAATTCAGGCATCTCTAACTCAGTGGTGTTTTCTGAGTGACGAGAAGAACTACCTCTACGGAGGATTGGTTCGTGCAAATAATCATACGTTTTGCCTTCAAGTTTCAGACTCTCTCACCTTGGGAGATTTCCATCTCCCAGGCAGAACCCTCGCTGGCCTGGTCTTCAGCCCATGGTGGGATGACGAGTTGAGCGTGGATGATACACCAGCGAGGGCCGCTAGTGTGGCGGTGGAACAGGCCTTGAATGCCACAATGGAATACATTGCACGGAGTAAACAGGCCCTCGCGGGGAAGAGTGGAGGTGGACTTGACCAAAAGAACGGCTAGAAGGCTGGGAGCTAAAAGGCAGGGACCTTCAGCCATAGGCCCAGTAGGAGAGGGCGTAAGACAGCCTAACTGGTGGGACATAGGTAGAATGGCAGCTGCCATCGCCTCCACACTCATCCTTATCATCAGTATGTACATCTGTTGCTATTAAAAACGGATGATATCCCAAGTGGTGCAAATGGTGATGATGTCAAATAGGGGATACGTCCCGGTGTCAGTAGCCAAGGTGCCACTCTCAGAGACTGGGGAAAAGTGGGACGCGTATGTTATATAAATCTGGCCGACTGGGTCCCCAGCACAGCAAATCTCACTAGGACATCGGTGAGGCTGTAAGAGGACCATGTAATTTATGGATTTGACACTTGCGGGAGTCCAGTTGGATCCCTGGACAATCCAGCAGGTAGAGAATTCAGGGATTTAGGTATGTCCTACCTGGATCAGACGAGGTCTGACCAGGGGCCAACAGGAGGGACTGATGGGGTAACCTGTAGGTTTGGATAACCTTTACATGTATATTATAGTTGCGTTAGAAGCCACGCTATTAAAATGTTACTGTAACTGCAAGGTATGATGGGAAGCTTGACCAAAATCAGACCAAAGCGTAGTGTCAGTATTTAATAGTATCAGTAGTTGTAATAAAGTTTCTTCACAAAACCTTGAATCAGGAACAATTAACAAAGATAATGGTAACTGGAGACTGGATAAAATACAAACTGCAGAAAGGCAGAAGTAAGGACCTTGGGTCCGGGACAGTTGAGATAGCGGGAAGCACCTGCCAAAGCCTACGTAACCAGTAATTAACAGTTGATTATGTATAAATAAACTGCCACGACCATTGTAAATTTGAGAGACTTCGGTACGCTGAAGGCTCTCCCCTGCATGCTTGTAATAAAGTTTCTCTCACATGAGAGCAGAATTGATTAAAGTGGACTGGGAAAATAAATTAAAGGGTAAGACGGTACATGAGCAGTGGTGTTCATTCAAGGAGTTATTTTACAACTTTCAAAATAAATATATTCCACTGAGGAAAAAAGGGTGTAAAAGAAATGACAGCCATCCATGGCTAAGTAAAGAAATTAAAGAAAGTATCCAACTAAAAACAAGGACATATAAGGTAGCCAAACTTAGTGGGAGGATAGAAGATTGGGAAGTCTTCAAAAGACAACAAAAAGTAACTAAAGGATTGATTAAGGGAAAATAGACTATGAAAATAAATTAGCAAAAAATATAAAAACAGATAGCAAGAGTTTCTATAGTTATATAAAAAGAAAAAGGGTGGCTAAGGCAAACGTAGGTCCCTTCGAGGATGAGACCGGGAAATTAATGGTGGGAAACATGGAGATGGCAAAAATGCTGAACAAATATTTTGTTTCAGTCTTTACGGTAGAGGACACTAAGAATATCCCAACACTGGACAAACAGGGGGCTCTAGTGGGGGAGGAGCTAAATACGATTAAAATCACTAAGGAATTGGTACTCAGTAAAATAATGGGACTCAAGGCGGATAAATCCCCTGGACCTGATGGCTTACATCCTAGGGTCTTGAGGGAAGTGGCAGTAGGAATTGTGGATGCTTTGGTAATAATTTTCCAAAACTCCCTGAACTCAGCAAAGGTCCTGGCAGATTGGAAAACTGCTAATGTAACACCCTTATTTAAAAAGGGTTGTAGGCAGAAGGCTGGAAATTATAGATCAGTTAGCCCAACATCTGTGGTGGGTAAAATTTTGGATTCTATTATTAAGGAGACAGTAACGGAACATTTAGATAAACATAATTTAATAGGACAAAGTCAGCATGGCTTTATGAAGGGGAAGTCATGTCTGACAAATTTGCTCGAGTTCTTTGAGGACATAACGTACAGGGTGGATAAAGGGGAACCAGTGGATGTAGTGTATTTAGACTTCCAGAAGGCATTCGACAAGGTGCCACATAAAAGATTATTACTCAAGATAAAAAATCACTGCATTGGGGGTAATATTCTGGCATGGGTGGAGGATTGGTTATCTAACAGGAAGCAGAGAGTTGGGATAAATGGTTCATTCTCGGACTGGCAACCAGTAGCCAGTGGTGTTCCGCAGGGGTCGGTGCTGGGTCCCCAACTCTTTACAATCTATATTAACGATTTGGAGGAGGGGACCGAGTGTAACATATCAAAGTTTGCAGATGATACAAAGATGGGAGGGAAAGTAGAGAGTGAGGAGGACATAAAAAACCTACAAGGGGATATAGTTTTGGTGTCCATACTTAAGAAAAGACATACTTGCTCTCGAGGCAGTACAAAGAAGGTTCACTCGGTTAATTCCGGGGATGAGGGGGTGGACATACGAGGAGAGGTTGAGTAGATTGGGACTCTACTCATTGGAGTTCAGAAGAATGAGAGGCGATCTTATTGAAACATGTAAGATTGTGAAGGGGCTTGATCGGGTGGACGCGGTGAGGATGTTCCCAATGATGGGTGAAACTAGAACTAGGGGACATAATCTTAGAATAAGGGGCTCCTCTTTCAAAACTGAGATGAGGAGAAACTTTTTCACTCAGAGGGTAGTGGGTCTGTGGAATTTGCTACCCCAGGAAGCTGTGGAAGCTACTTCATTAAATAAATTTAAAACAGAAATAGACCGTTTCCTAGAAGTAAAGGGAATCAGGGGTTACGGGGAGCGGGCAGGAAATTGGACATGAGTTTGGAGTTCGGATCGGTCAAGGCCCTGTGGGTGGCGGAGCGGGCCCAGGGGCCGAGTGGCCTGGTCCTGCTCCTACTTCTTGTGTTCTTTAGAGTTGAGGTTGGATCAGATCAGCCATGATCTCATTGAATGGCGGAGCAGGCTCGAGGGGCCGATTGGTCTACTCCTGCTCCTATTTCTTATGTTCTTATGTTCTTATATCACAGCCTACCCGTGACTCCGAGTGGTTTCTTCCACAACACGGTCTGTCGCTGTTGGGGTTGTCCCTGAGGGTCCTGACGTTCCAGGTCCCGAACTTCATTTTAAAGGGTGGAAGATGCCTGTGCGTGAATTCTTTTAACGTGGGGTGGCCGTTGCACACCAGCTACCACATGGGCTTGACAGAGCAAGGTCTTGGTCCAATGGCAAGGAGATCCAAGATGATTGGAGACCAGGCTCTGCTACATCGGCCTAGCACACACACACAAACATACTCCTACTGTCCTCCTCCCTCCTTCCCGCAGGTCCTCTCTGCCTGGGTTTCATAGGCTGCAGTGTGGTCCTCCCAACCCCACTGCTGGTCCATGCTGCGCCACTCCTGGACCTCGACCTCGCTGCTAGGCTCGTCCTCGCTTCTGGGCCTCGTCCTCGCCCCTGGGCCCCGTCCTCGCCCCTGGGCCCCGACCTCGCTCCTGGGCCTCGACCTCGTCCCTGGGCCCTGTCCTCATTCCTGGGTCTCGACCTCGCCCCTGGGCCCCGTCCTCGCCCCTGGGCCCCGACCTCGCCCCTGGGCCCTGACCTCGTCCCTGGGTTTTGACCTCGCCCCTGGGCCCTGTCCTTGTTCCTGGGCCCCGTCCTCGCTCCTGGCCCTCGAACTCCTTATAATGTGTCTCCTTCTAGTGAGTGTGTCCCGCGGTGTCTCCTTCCAGTGAGTGACACGGTACAGCCCGGCAGAGTAACTCTATTCCTTTTTAAAAGTCCTACACAGACTTTTGATCATTTTCTATTTTACAATTCTTTCCTAAAGTTGTAATTCACGTCTGCTGGTTCTGAAATGACCATTTAATGGGGCAGCTAGATTCTCACCTTTGGATGCCAATTGGCACAACACCAACGATATAACTCTGGAGGTGATACGTTCTGTAACTGTACGATGCCAAGAGGCGTGAGGCCACCTCCAGGAGGTAAGCTTGAGTCTAGTGGACTTCACAGTGGGTGCAGTCTAACTGTGGGATGAAGCCTTCACTTTGGATGTTTGGAGAGGGGCTGGGCATGGGATAATTATTTTCAATCCGAAGTACTTATAAAGGAAGAACTTGCATTTATACAACGCCTTTTCGATATCACATCCCAAAAGTGCTTTCCAGCCAATCAAGTATTTCTTGAAGTGCAGACACTGGTGTAATGTAGGAAATGCAGCAGCCAAGTTCCGCACAGCAAGTTCCCACAAACAGCAGTGAGATAAATGACCAGATAATCTGTTTTTTAATGATGCTGGTTGAGGGATAAATTTTGGCCAAGACACCAGGAGAACTGCCCCGCTCTTCTTGCAATAGTGTTGTGGGACCTTTTTACGTGCATTTAAAAAGGGCACAGAAGGAGATAGACCAAGGAGACAATATACCCTGGGTCCCTGTATTAATAGCAGCACAAACGGGATCAGGACCCCAACGTGAAGATTAAAAAGACGGAGAGTGGCACACGGAGGTTGCTGAAACAGGATCATGGGGAAACAGGATCATAAAATGCCGTAAATATAATCTCTCCTCAATATTATCCTTACTTAAGCAGGGGTAATAAAAATGATTGCACGACAGATACATTGAGCAACCTCCCTGGATACAGGTCAGCAATGAACTTACCTTCTTTCCTGAGATCACCATTGCCACACACGCCAGGATACTCACACCGATCATTAGGTAGCAGATCTTCACCCTTACTTTGTTTCTGGCTGCATAAAGCATTTCAATCCTGTGAAAATATTTCCAAAAAAGATTGCCACGTGAAAAGGGGAGATACACAGCAACAGCAAACACCCGAGTCCCCCTGTCATTTCCAGCTCACACAGTGTGCTGGACATTTCTGTGTTTGCACAGGTTCCTTCATTAAATACACAGCCAACAAGCGTGCAACTCTCGGCCTTACCTTCTATTTATCTCACCAGAACTCCCGGCCCTGCCACCACACCCTGCATTCATTCAAAACTGCATTACCTCACCACCAACCTCCTCTTTCCCCATCACTATGAGCTTCAAAACAAAAATATTCCAACAGTAGATTTTTTTTAAAGTCTCTCCAGAGTATCTCGACTTAGCAGATGAACTAATTCAATACGTAAATTGAATCATAACTTTTTGTGACAATTCACCCATTCCCAGAAAGCTGCAAGTTGTGCACCACCTTTTCTTCAATGCACAATTATTCTTGCAATCACATTAAAAAGAGACTTGCATTTCAACAGCGCCTTTCACAACCTCAGGATGTCCCAAAGCGCTTTACAGCCAATTAAGCACTTTTGAAGTGGAGTCACTGTTGTTTTGTAGGAAACGTGGCAGCCAATTTACGCACAGCAAGCTCCCACAAACAGCAATGTGATAATGACCAGATAATCTGTTTTAGGTGTTGGTTGACGGATAAATATTGGTCAGACACCAGGGAGAACTCCCCTGCTCTTCTTCAAAATAGTGCCATGGGATCTTTTACATCCACCTGAGAGGGCCGACAGAGCCTCGGTTTAAAGTCTCATCCAACAGTGCAGCACTCCCTCAGTACTGCACTGGAGTGTCAGCCTAGATTAAGTGCTCAGGTCCCTGGAGTGGGACTTGAACCCACAACCTTCTGACTCAGAGGCAAGAGTGCTACCAACTGAGCCACTACTGTACACTGTACACTACAGAAATGGGCAGTAGCAGATCAGTTGCCCATTATACACCCTGCTCTATTTGCCTTTCCATTGTGGAGAATTGGGCTTGGTGTATAACTGCAGCCTGACCCACTCCCGCCCATTTTGCATCCACACTGAAGTTGATTTTCACCCTCTTTGAATCGGATAAAAGGGAAAGACGCTGAGATCCTGTGCGACTTGACTTATGGATAGTTGTGCAAACTTACTGAAAAGGAATGGTTGGTGGCACTGCAACAATTTTGAAAATACATTCTTACTCTCCACCCATTCTTTGACGGATATAAGTTTCTTGCAACACTTCGGCCTGGTAATTTTATAAATCTAGTCGCTCTCCTGTGCCATTGTTCATGAGTAGTGGAGCACAGTTACGATGTTTGCCTGCTAAAATGGAGCTGAGTTTAAGATGGCCAGTCCCTATAAGCCTATTGCTAAAAGTAGCCCCATTGGGGAAGTGGGTTAAATAGGCGCAGCCGGTTATTTGTAGCTGCCTGGAAACTCAAAGGTCACTTAGAGTGCAATTGCGGTCGCTTGTAAACTTCTGGAGCCAGGTCAAAAGTAGTCGGCATTAAATGAATGGATGTTTCTTTTAAAATTGTTTTGCATCATGAACACAGTGTGACATATGGGCCGCGATTTTGCTGACCTCGGCGGGTCCGTGGCGGACGACGTCGGTGGTGGGTCCCAAACCGCTGCTGGCTCCATTTTCCATTGATGGGACTTGGTAAGCCCGCCCAGAGCTTTTCTCGGCCAATTAGAGGAAGCGGGTCTGATGACGTCATTTGATGACTCGTCATCAGCCGGTTTCCTTAAAGGGACCATGTCCAACTTTGTTTTGACATTTGTGCTGTCAGTGTTCTACAGCATTGAGATGCTGCAAACACTGACAATCACTGCACAAAGGCACAGGGGTACACCCAGGCTCTCCCATGACTCCCTCCAAATGTTTATGGAGGGAGTCCGAGCACACAGGGAGGTCCTCTTCCCTTCCCATGGGCGGATGACACCTTCCCAGGACACCAACACAGCCTGGTTGCATATTGCAGAGGAGGGCACAAGCAGGGATGTGTTCAGGAGGACCTGGGTGCAGTGCCGCAAACGTTTCAATGATCTCAGTAGTTCACGAAACGTTAGTACAAAGCCACACTCACCTTCATCCTGCTGTGCCTCTCATCACATCCCCATCACTCTGCCTTCCCTACCCTACTCCTGCACACCCTTACTCACACCAACTTACCTTGCACCTCCACCCATCCCTCTCTATCTATATTATCACTTCCCCATCTCACTAGCCACCCCTCACACTCCCCCTCATCCTAGTGCAATCATACCAATTAACAACACACAAGGGTAGGCACGTGGGTGTTTTATGCAATGTTCATGTAAAGTTTCTGTTAATGTGGTGTCAAACATTGAAGCCTTTATTTTTAATACTTTGCGTTTTTGGACAGATTTGTGTGCACATTTGGAAGTGGTTTAGTGAGTTGCAGTGAATGGTGAGACATAACGGTACCCCCCGCAATGGTCATCAGTGTGAAAGGAATGGCTTGGGCATTGTAGGGATGCTTTATGGTGTTGGTATGGGGTGGTGCCAACCTGGCGCATCATGTAGCAGCCATATGGGTGTACAGTGTCAAGTGAAGTAAATGTGGCCATGGTGAGGCCATCCCTGGCAGCAATGTGCTTGGGTGCTGATGCCCTCTGTCCTGTGCAGCATCAGTTGATTGCGGAGAATGTTGGCGGTGTTGTTGGTGCTGCTGGTGTGCCTGGTGCTGTTGGTATTGGGGATGATCGTGCTGGGATTCTGAGGACCAAGGTAAGAGAGTATAAAGGGCACCCATGCTGATGGAATAGATAGCAGTTGAAGTTGAGATAACAGAAGCAATCTGTCAATGGTGAGAGAGGTTGCTGCAATGAGGTGACACTGGCTGGAGAGTTTGCTCCAAACACTTGCAGCCTGCATAAAGCTCAATCTGTGGTCCAAAGGGAGAAAGCAACAATCTCTGCGCTTGGAAAGTGAACAGGTGTGAAGTGGGAGCTTTTATACTACATTTCAAGCTGTCATTCATCAGCTGATTCAACAGCCACTTAACTTCCGCCTCAGATTAACAGACGGGGTCCAGGAGCAGCGTGGAAGCCGTGGGCGAGCTGTTAAAGTCAAAAGGTTTGGTTAAATTCACTCTTGAGGGCTTGTCAACAAGCCAATAATTGTTTAAATTAGGTCCCCCGCCGCTGCCGGTTGGGTCTGCTCAGCGCTGGCAGACCCGACATTGGGAAAGGCAGGTGTGTGCGATTTGACAGCAGGTTCCCGACCCGCTGTCAATCAAATCAAATTTCACTGCCGACCCGCCACCGATCCCATCCACTGAGCACCAGCAGAATTCCGGCCATGGAATCTTATGTCTGGAGTATTCTGGATGCCCAATAAACGTAAGTGTATTATATATAATTAGCAGATCTCCCAAGGCTTTCTTTGTTGTTCATGGTGAGTTGGAGGATGTGTTACAAATTCAGGTCTAACACTAATACCTTCTTGGGGTCAGTGCTGTCTGACAGTCCAGTAAGGGGTCTGAGCACCATACTTGCACTAGCCTATATCTAATTGCACGATAGCCCAGGGATCCAGCAATAGGGATCCCCTGGATATTTGTGTCTTTCACATCAACATTTATTCAACCTCTCAAATGGTGGACCACACAAACACTTGGTGGCATGTGAATTGTTTATTGTTTAGTCTCTGGGGAAAACAGGTCCTAGGATTTGCCAGCATTGGAGTAGGAGAGAGTGAAAGGCCCAACAGGGTCTGGAACACTGGGGATGCTAACATGCAGAAGTGGGGGAGAGTACTGGAAAGAGCCTGGAGTCTGCTAGTAGTGTGATCTGGGGGCACAGGGGGAGGGCCGGAGTCTTGCAGCACTGAGGGGGAAGGTGGCATCGGAGAGCATAGGCTGAACCACCCCAAGCCATTAGACGCTATATTGCTGGGCCACCAGCCAGGGTCCTGGTCTGAAGTCAGCTTAATTGCCCTTTGCGCAGGACTGTATCTGCCGACTGTCGGCGCGTACACTAGCTGATGCAGTACTGAAACGAGAACAGCCCTAAAAAACGGTTTCAGGCTGACACCCAAACTGACAACCCAGAGACACAGCAAGAGAACGGCTACCTGACCGTCTTTCAGGGCGTGCCGGTAAGTTTGGGCCAGGAACACACATGGGAGACCTGATGGCCAAGACAGATTGTAGCAGCAAGCTCGGATGGGCCACAGACATGAGTCCCAGGTCTCTGACAAGAGGTTAGACTCAGAGAAAAACTAATGGATGACAGAAGATGGGGAACTTTAAGTTTAAGATAATAATTTCCAAATACCATTATAATGTAATTTTACCTGCTTGTTATATTATAAACTGCACTTCTTAGCCGAGCTACAGTTGACTGGCTGAAGGCAAGGAATTGTAGCTGGAAATTGTTTCTAGATGTTGTGAGTGATTCGAAGAAAACTGCATGTGACCAAAATTGGAATGAATAAATCCAAATCTTACATTGACAAATTTGCACATTAGCCAATCCATTGGATGAAAATTGAATTGAATTTCAGTCAGAGTTAATAGATTTGCATCAGGTAGAAAAAGTTCTGATTGAAAAGGAAGGAATTCTCAGAGTAACGCTGAAATTCACCGATCTCAGGCGTGACGCCCGAGTGTGACGTGGAAGCATGACACTGAAAGTGTGACAGACAGGGAGTACATGATAGATGTACGGTTTTTATTGTGGACGCGACTGCTGCCAGCTAATGAATTGGTTGTGCGGCGCAGTTTCAGTGCTTTTTTGGTGGTGAAAAAAAACTGCTGGGTGAAACTACACAGTGAAGCTGTTTGCAGCGGCTGTTAAAAACATCTTTTATTTAAATTCGTTTGTATGGGATGTGGGCATCGCTGGCAAGGCCAGCATTTATTGCCCATCCCTAATTGCCCTAGAGAAGGTGGTGGTGAGCCGCCTGCTTGAACCACTGCAGTCCGTGTGGTGAAGGTGCTCCCACAGTGCTGTTAGGTAGGGAGTTCCAGGATTTTGATCCAGCGACGATGAAGGATCAGCGATATACTTCTAAGTCAGGATGGTGTGTGACTTGGAGGGGAACTTTGAGGTGGTGGTGTTCCCATGTGCTTGCTGCCCTTGTCCTTCTACGTGGTAGAGGTTGCGGGTTTGGGAGGTGCTGCCGAAGAAGCCTTGGCGAGTTGCTGCAGTGCATCTTGTAGATGGTACACACTGCAGCCACGGTACACCAGTGGTGGAGGGAGTGAATGTTTAAGGTGGTGGATGGGGTGCCAATAAAACGGGCTGCTTTGTCCTGGATGATGTTGAGATTCTTGAGTGTTGTTGGAGCTGCACTCATCCAGGCAAGTGGAGAGTATTCTATCACACTCCTTACTTGTGCCTTGTAGAAAGGCTTTGGGGAGTCAGGAGGTGAGACACTCGCCACAGAATACCTAGCCTCTGACCTGCTCTTGTTGCCACAGTATTTATGTGGCTGGTCCAGGTAAGTTTCTGGTCAATGGTGACCCCCAGGATGTTGATGGGCGGGGGATTCGGCGTTGATAATGCTGTTGAATGTCAAGGGGCGGTGGTTAGCCTCTCGCTTGTTGGAGATAATCATTGCCTGGCACTTGTGTGGCGCGAATGTTACCTACCACTTATCAGCCCAAGCCTGAACGTCGTCCAGGTCTTGTTGCATGCGGGCACGGACTGCTTCATTATCTGAGGAGTTGTGAATGGCGCTGTGAAGAGGCTGTCACAGTCATATCGGAAGTGCTTATTTTGTATAGGTTTTGTATACTTTTTAATTGGGACGACACCTTATAAAATAACGTGGACACCATGTCGTCTGGAGAAAGTCTGGAGGCTCGGTTTGAAAAAAATCAAATCCATGTTGAAGGATGTCAAGTGCGAAGTGAACAGTGAATGTTTGCGGGTAAGTGTGAAGATTAATGATGAGTTTAATGCATTTCTGCCGAACAGAGCCACATCAGGAAAAGAAAATCTGGGCCAGAAAAACTCAGCAAACGTCCATTTTTATTAATTTTCTTCTCCTTTCACTTCACCGGGAGCTCGCGCTGCAACAAATAAATCTCCGCAACCCTCCCCCCACGAAATTATTACACATTAATACTTAAACCAACCTGCGATATTATTATATATTATTATTAAACCAACCCATAACTCCATAGATTTAGGCCTGCGATATGACTATATTATTATACATTAATAATTAAACCACCACAGATTTATGCACAGAACACTTCTGCGCAGCTTCCGGTTCATTGGCAGCAGTCACTCTGTTTTATTATAGAGATGTACTTCTCTTCTTAGGCCGTCCTTCGGAAGCGAGGATGACTTGCTTCCACACTAAAAATGAGTTCTCAGGTGACTGATGAGTCCAATGGGGGACCTACAGTCTCTGTCACAGGTGGGGCAGACGGTGGTTGAAGGGGCGGGTGGGCGGGGTGCTTGGATACACGCTGTGGATGCATATCAAGACTTTTTTTTTTGGCAATACTCGGCTATCCCAGCCCTATTGTCAACAATTCAGAAGCTTTGAAAATCGTTTCCGTCGTAAAACAAACTCAATTGTGCGACTTACAATAAGATCAGCCTGAACTGTAAATATAGCACGAGGTTCAGCCTGCAGTACGAGTATCTCCAAAATAAAAAAAAACTTCAGATTCTAGAACTGTTTATTTTAACAGCTCAAATTTAAATGCAGTTTTGCAAAAATAATGGGGAAGTGGTGGGGAGGGGGGGTTTTAACTCATGGGCGGGAAAGCGACTCAGCGAGTGGCAAGCCCGTCCAGGGAGGCCCTGCTGATTTTAAAGGATGGACCATTAACTTGCCACTGGCCAACTCCCCGACTAAAACAGCTGGGATGTCGGCGGGAAGTGTCGCGGCGGACAAGGGTTTGGGGGGTGGTGGTTTGAGGGTAGTCCTGACAGGGGAAGCCTACACCTCCCTTCTGGGAGGGACAGCCTAGCCTGAGCCGATCTGCCCCAGTAAGGCGGGATCGAGTCCTGCAGACGCCCATGTGGGCCGAAGAAAAGATTCTTTTTTTAATATTATGAACAAGTGGTCCAAATAAAACTAATTTAATATAAAAATATATTAACATAAAAAAATTAGCTTTTCTTTTATTTTTTTTATATTAAATTTATATTATATACATTCCACCGGAGCTACTCCGATGAGAGAGGCTGGTCGATCGCCTCCGGCCGCCTTCAAAATGGCCATGCAAAGAAAACAAAAAGCCAACCCACCACAATAATTGCACAATTTTCTCCAGTGTTCACATTTAAATATTGGTGCATTAATTCGGGGGGCCTGGACTAGGCTAGGGCACAAAGCAGGCCCAAGCTCACAAGCTGAAGCAGATGGTGAAATGGTGGGCCAGCAGTAAATGAACACGAGGCCTGCTGTCCGAATTTTACAGTCAGCCTGCAGCCACTGCACACCCGCTCTCCTAAATCTCGCCCACCATTCCAGCTGTAGCTTCAGCGATTCCAGGGTGAATATAATCTAGCTCAGCTTGTAGTCGGAGATGCATGCCAATATTTGAGCAGTCTCGTTGGCTCACACTGCTGGATAAGTTAGGAGTGATCCCACAATCCAGGGCTCCCAGGCAGCTCATCCTGAAATCATGGGTCTCTCCATCCACAATTTCCAAAGATGCATTGACCATGGGTACTGCTCCCCACTGGAGGTGCACTGTCGAATTACTCCATTTAAGTGAAGGACAGATCCAAGTCTCTGGTACATTCCTGTTAAGTGATGGACTTCAAGTGGTTTCCTTGTTTAACTCTGTCAGAAACTAGTTTCGTGATTTAGATCCAGAGGCATGTTCAGTTGCAACAAAAACAAACATCGTTTATCCATAACATTTGTCTACAATTGATTTTTTAAAATGTACTTTCAAAATAATTCTGCCAAACCAGATGTGAATCTACTGGAATACCTGCTTGGACTTCAATAACTTATCCACTGTCTTGTTACCAGTGTTAGGATTTATTTATTTTTCTAGACCCATCAAGCTCAAAACTTGTACGTTTTAAATTCTCCCTGCATTCTCACACAGTTTTCAATCAAATTGCAGTAAAGAATGGTGGCTAATGGCAGTGAACGGTGCTCTGGGGAGATCTGAGTTCACAGCAATAACACACAGCGAGAGGAGGATTAATCAAAACTCAGCTATCTCCACACGGAAGGCAAGGCCAAGACTCCATTCCCCCAAAAAACAGCTGCGTCGATCCTAAAAGTCAAACGTATTCCCAAGAGCCAAACTCGGAATCGCTTACTCTCCTTGCATTTTTTTGGGAACATGACCATTTTGGTGCAAACAGGTAGATAACCAATAAGGATGTTTAAAATAATTAGATGTACAGAGCTGGCGGTTTATTGAAAAGTTTACTTACGAAACCATTTCTGGAATATCCTGCTCCCTTTTGAAGCGTCCGGACCACAACAGAACCTTTTTGTCGTATGTTGAAGGTATTCGACCTTGAAGTTTGTACGCAGAACAAGCTTTAAGAAATATAAGTGCTGTTATAACTAAAGTTAGACTGAACAACCATGCATAATACAATCAATTTCTCCCAGTATAGTTTGCAATAACCTTATGTAAGTTAAGAAAGATTCTTTCCTTATGTAAGTTAAGACAAGAACACAAGTCCGAGTTAGAGGAGGGGCAGTAGGACCCTGCGGCACCAAGTCTCTGAGTTCATCCCCCACCAACTCTCAGTCACAAAATTTGACCCAAAGTACAGCGAGTGGGGCTGAGGCTTCTGGGCCTTTGTTGGTTGGACCAATCACTGAACATAGGACCAGGAGGAGGCCATTCAGCCCCTCGAGCCTGTTCCGCCATTCAATGAGATCACAGCTGATCTGCGACCTAACTCCATATACCCGCCTTTGCCCCATATCCCTTAATACCTTTGGTTAACAGAAATCTATCAATTTCAATTGAGTTGCCCCAGTGTCACCTGAAAAATCAGCATCACAAGGGCCCCCTTTAAGGCTCCACCAATACAATAAAGAACAAGTGGTCCAAATAAAACTAATATGCTTAAAATAAAGCAACACAAAAGTAAGCTTATTAATTACATTAGAATGGCATTTCTGATGTTTACAGGACACTCTATGCCCTGCGGAGCCCACCAGTCACGGAAGGCCCCGAGAGTACCTGTGGGCACCGCATGCTCCCTCTCCGAGGCCACCCAGGCACGGACAAGACCCAGGAAGAGAGGCAGGCAGTCAGAGCGACCACCCCCCCCCCCACACACCCCCCATGGGCCGCACTCATCCGTGGAGCTCCTGGGACCAGAGATTATTGTCCTGGGTTCCCAGACAGGCACTGGGTTTCAACGCACGATCTGTGATTCTGAACTCAGAACTATGTTGGCCGGATATCAAAGGAAGCCACAGGGGAGTTGAGCAGATCAGACTTCCTGGTCATGCAGCTCAAGAAAAGGCTGAGAGACGGAAGGACCGATCTTCCCCAGTTTACAGGGGGTTAAAGATGGGAGGCCGGCCAAGAGAACATTGGAATACTGGAGCCTGGAGGTGACAAAGGCATTTAGGAGATCAAATAATCAATTACAATAATATTTATCACAATGAAGAGATCTGTCTTCCTAAAAATTGTTATATTTTTCTCTTATAGAACCATAAAATCAATGAGCACAGGAGGCCATTCGGCCCCTCGTGCCTGTGCCGGCTCTTTGAATTAGTCCCACTCCCCTGCTCTTTCCTCATACCCTGCAAATTTTTCTTTTTAAGTAGAGATCCAAGTCCCCTTTGAAAGTTATTATTGAATCTGCTTCCAGCAACCTTTCAAGCATTGCGTTCCAGATCACAACAACTCGCTGTGTAAAATAAATTCTCCTCATCTCCCCTCTGGCTTTTTGCTAATTATTTTAAATCTGTGTCCTCTGGTTACCGACCCTCCTGCCAGTGGAACATTGTACATTAACCTTCAGCTTCCAAATGTAGGGGGCACAGATTTAAAGTAATTGGGGGAAGGTTTAGAGGGGATTTGAGGGGAAATTTCTTCACCCAGAGGGTGGTGGGGGTCTGGAACTCACTGCCTGAAAGGGTGGTAGAGGCAGAAACCCTCATCACATTTAAAAAGTGCTTGGATGTGCGCTTGAAGTGCCGTAACCTACAGGGCTACGGACCAAGAGCTGGAAAGTGGGATTAGGGTGGATAGCTCTTTGTCGGCCAGCACGGACACGATGGGCCGAATGGCCTCCTTCCGTGCTGTAAATTTCTATGATTTTATGATTCTATGATACCGACAGTAAACAGGCAATAACTTAGCAGATTCAATGGGAGATTAAGATGCTTGCACATAGTCTGCGTGAGTCATATAATGTGTTATCTAATGTGTCAGACATTTCCTATTGAAGAGATGAGGCAACCATCTCAGCTTGGAGGATGTTGAAATATATTCACCGCTGCCCATCCCTCAGCTTAATTCTGCTTTTGCAAATGTCATCCTGCTTCAATCAGCAAAGTTTAATTGCAGTTCAGTCAAAAGTTATGGATCCGACCTGCTGCTTAACATTTAAGACCCGGACAATTCACCTACTCTTTCTGCGCAATAACTGCTTGGTAATTTATAATGAAACTATCCCTTCTGTTTGTAACAGTTGGCAATTACAGCAGTGCGGTGAGAGGCAGGAGGGGCAGATTGCTGGGTATAGGGCCTGCCTCATATCCAATAGCTTTCTGAGTCTCACTTGTACAGTCACTGTTAAGCTGAGGTTTTACTGTATTGCCAACAGTTTAGTATTTTTTTCTATTTAAAATAAACTTGTTTTGAACAGTCAAAATAAATGTTATAGTCACAAAAGGAGATTGCGCAACTGGAGAGAACATAAACTACGTTCTAAGTCAGGGCGATAAACAGGAGTGGACTGGCTATCTGGGAAATTGGCAGATTTCCGGGTGTCCCCGTGAATAGTTCCCTAGCGCTGCATTATCGCCGCTTCCCTATCGGGGGAGCCACACCACCCCGGCTAGAATATTTTTCTTTATAATGGAGAGGGGGAAAAGAGGGAAAGGGGGAGATAGGGAGAGGGGGAAAGGGGAAGTGAGGGAGATAGGGAGGAAAGGGGAAAAGTAGATAGGGAGAGGAGGGAAAGGGGCAGAGGGAGATGGGGAAAGGGAGGGGTTATAATTTAGCTCTAGGGAAGGTGGGTTGGGTATATGCAGTTTTATTAATGTTTTCTAGTGTTTCCGATCACATTCAGGGCAAGGTTGAAACTCTGGATTTAAGCTGAATGTTACAGGTGTGCTATAACTACACCCTTTGTTTGTACAAGTTCTCATAATATCAACCACGATAGCTAGGCAGTACCTCCGAGAGGTTCAAGGTGCAGTCATTGACTCAGCAGGGTTTAGGGTGGGGTGGGGAGTGTATCTCTTGTGATACACAAGGTATAACAATTGTGTGGGACAGGTTGGATGGAGCAGAGGGGCTTCTCCTGTTCATTGTTGTTCGTATGTGCGTAAGACTGTGAATTCCATTCCGGGTACTGAGCCTCACTAGATGCGAGCGTGGGTCAGAGATCAGGCTTTACTAGCATGGCTCGAGTCTTCTGACCCACGCTCGGCACTACTGAGGCCTTCAGCCGACAGCAAAGCCTTCCCATTTTGGCCCAACAGGTTGCCCAGCTGACATGGCCAAATGGAGCAGACCCGAGTGGCTGGATTTCAGCCCCTGTCCCTTCCTGAAACTAACCAAGATTTACAACCAATCGCATCAGTGGCTTGGTGGCGAATGCACCAGCCTGTGTCAGTGAGCCAGTCACATCAGGGAGGCTCCAGATCCGATCCTCGGTCTGTGCTTACACTGTGGCAGTGGCTGCTCTACAACCGGCTCGAGGAGCGGCGGGCTGACCGATCGCGGCCGGCACCCCACAGGAGGGAACGGAAAGGGGGGGGGCAGGGGCTAGCAGGTGGCCCAAAAAAAAAAGGCCGCCCGGCACCTGCCCTTTAAATAGTGCCGCCGCGGCCGCTAATACACCACCCTGACCTTATCGGACATAACGTCCGGCGGTAGGTCAGGGGGCGCGACCGAAGTTTGCGGCCGGGGTGCGAGCGGGGGCGCTGCACACGGCGATGACGTCATCACTGGAGGCACTGTGCCGCGGGGGCGTTACCGGCTACCGGCGCCGCAAACCTCCCGCTGAATTTTGCGGGTGGCATTAGCGGTGCCGTGCCCAGGCGCCTGGGGCTTTGCAGGAGGTGCAAAGCAACCCAATTCCACCCACCCCCCACCCCCAGGTGTTTTATTTTCCATTTTATTTGAACAATTTTATTTATTAATTTTTTCGGAGATGGAGACAAAAGGCTGTTTGACTGACAAACAAACACATTCTTTCGAGGCCAGAAACAGCACTTTTACCAAAATACTAAAGTCCAGCCCAGCCTGTTGTGTACCATTAGCGTCCTTAATGCAGCACAGATTTAAGAAAATGAAAGGAAATTACATTTTCTCTGCCAGATCAGATCACACACACGAGACAAACCCTGTTGAATACAGTGCTCATAGAATGATACAGCACAGGAGGAGGCCATTCGGCCCATTGTGCCTGTGTCGGCTCTTTGGAAGAGCTCTCCAGTTAGTCCCACTCCCCCCGCTCTTTCCCCATAGCCCTTCTCATGTTCAAGTATTTATCCAATTCCCTTTTGAAAGTTACTATTGAATCTGCTTCCACCGCCCTTTGAGGCAGCGCATTCCAGATCATAACTTGCTATGTAAAAAAAGGTTGTCCACATCAAACCCCTAGCTCTTTCGCCAATTATCAAATGTTTTGTTAATTGATCCTTTTCACTGCTTCTTTTAACATTGTGTGGGGGGGGGGGCTCTAGAATATCCAGTATCTATGCGCAAGGAACCATTGTCTAAAAATTAGAGCCAGACCTTTCGGGAGTGAAATTAGGAAACACTTCTACACACAAAGGGTGGTAGAAGTTTGGAACTCTCTTCCACAAACAGCAATTGATGCTAGATCATTGCTAATTTTAAATCGGAGATTGATAGATTTTTTGTTAACCTAAGGTATGAAGGGATATGGGGCAAAGGCGGGTTACGTCACATCACGACAGTGACTCCACTTCAAAAGTACTTCATTGGCTGTAAAACGCTTTGAAACGTCCGGTGGTCGTGAAAGGCGCTATATAAATGCAAGTCTTTCTTTTCATGGAATGGCGGAACAGGCTCGAGGGGCTGAATGGCCTACTCCTGTTCCTTTGTTCCTGCAGGTAAATATAACAAATCTGGAAGGGATGGGCCCAGTGAAGGCGGTGGAGACACACCCGCGGTAGAGTCCCAGCAGAAAGCAGCAGCAATTTAACAGCAACTGACTGGATGGACGATCCTTACCCCCGTCAGTAGCGCCAGTCGGCAACGCCGAGCCGGTCCCTTTCACCACCCCGTCCTGGTTCACTCTGGTACACAGCGATCGCCCAGGGCTTGGCTTCTGCCAGGAGACCCGACTGAGGACACCAGCGGGAGATCTGCCAGTGACTCGGGCTGGGAGCAGGCTCCTGACTCTCAACACACTTCTCAACATCTCGCACTAGCTCCAAGCTCGGCCAAGGCTAGTCTCTGGGTCAGCAAGAAGATCACTCGGTACGGAGCGGAGGGCCGGGAAATCACCGAGCAGGAAGAGTTCTCAGCAATGACGCGGGGGTCTGATGCAAGACACTTTTAAGGAAATGCGCTATGCAAAGTTTCTGTTCTGTATTCTGCCCCCCTCCCCCGCCGTCTGAGACACGTCATTGGCAATAAAGCAGGTCATTTACCGGAAAGGGGAGGTCCTGATTAAAAATGCATGTCGAGCTGCCAGAATTGGACAACGCCTTACCTGGTGTAAGGTTACAGCGATCATATCACACCTCCCACCCCAGGGCACAGCTACACCCCTGACAGAGGCGGCCAAGCAACAGACAGCTCATCCCTCATTGCTTCTCTCTCTCCCCGCTCCCTTTCTCTCTTCTTCCTTCTCTCTTTACCTTTTCTTTTCCAATTCCTGTCTCTTCTCTCCTCCCCTCTATTTAATTATCTTTACTCTTTTCCCTTTCCGTCCTCTCCCCTTTCTCTCTTTTATCTCTCTCCTGTTTCTCTTTCCCCTTTCACTCTCTTTTCCTTCCTCTTTTCTTTCCTGTTCTCATTTTCATTCTTTCCTTTCACTTTCTTCCTCTCTGCCTCCCCCTTCCTTCCCCTCTCAACCTTCCTCCTTTTCTCTTTTTCCTTGCCTTTTACTCCCTTTCTTTCTCCCTCACTTTGCAGCCGATCTGTGGGATGTACAAATGTCCCCCTTTCTGTCCCAAGACAGAGTGAGAGAGGAAGCAAGATAAAGCTGTTGAGGTGGGCCGAGCACTCCATTCACATTAGTGGTGAAAGCCATCTGTTAAAGTTAGAGAGGTAGGTTGGTAACACAGTGCTGCGATGTAAAGCCCGCTGCGGAGTGGCTGCCTGTTATAGAGACCTCCTGATCCTCATTTCCATTACAAGCAATAGGACTGAAGATCGGGCACTTTCTAGGATGGGCACCGATCCACAATGACAGTTCGACGTCCCAGGGGTCAGTTGAAAATCTAGCCCGTCAAGCATTCAACCTGGAGAAAGGGTCTATCGGAGGAACTATTATACAATCGAGTCTGTAATATCAGTCTGCATTACTTTATGTCCCCCATGGAGTTTGCTGGTCATTGCTGGCCTTTCAAAGACAAAAGGCACCACGGACAGAGAGAGAGAGAGAACCACAGAGGTGTGAGAACCAGAGTGGTGCCGCGTGAAACAGAAGCAAAGGTAATTGTTGGAGTGTGTCACCCCACTGTTGGGAAAAGTGACTCTCACTGCATCCACTACTACTCAAGTGCATTCTTAAAAGATCAGGCCATTTGCTGCTGCCAGTATGCAAAATCTTGCACTGTTCTGTATGTATACTAGTGGTTTCAGGTCTGTAACTAGGTTCAGCTAGTTAACTTGCAGTCTGAGCAGAGTTGAAGTGTGGTCTGCAAATATTACCCTCTCCCAGGGTGGCTTGGAAAGAAATAAGATGCAGTGGGCATCGATCTAGAACTGTACCCTCAGAGACATGGACCATGTACAGCAGGCACCTCAAAGCACTGGAGAGGTACCACCAACGCTGCCTCCGCAAGATCCTGCAAATCCATTGGCGGGATAGGCGCACCAACGTCCGTGTTCTCGCTCAGGCCAATATCCCCAGCATCGAAGCTTTGACCACGCTCGATCAGCTCCGATGGATGGGCCATATCGTCCGCATGCCCGATACGAGACTCCCAAAACAAGCGCTCTACTCGGAGCTCCGACACGACAAGAGAGCCCCAGGTGGGCAGAGGAAACGCTTCAAGGACACCCTCAAAGCCTCCTTGAAAAAGTGCAACATCCCCACCGACACCTGGGAATCCCTGGCCCAAGACCGCACAAAGTGGAGAAGAAGCATCCGGGAAGGCGCCGAACACCTCGAGTCTCTTCGCCGGGAGCAAGCGGAAGCCAAGCGCAGGCAGCGCAAGGAGCGCACGTCAACCCAAGCACCCCACCCACCCGCCCGCCCCTTCAACCACCGTCTGCCCCACCTGTGACAGAGACTGTAGGTCCCACATTGGACTCATCAGTCACCTGAGAACTCATTTTTAGTGTGGAAGCAAGAAATCCTCGGTTCCGAGGGACTGCCTAAGAGAGAAGAGAGAGAACTGTACCCATCCTAAAGGGCACCAGCTCTCTGCAGAGGCAGGAAACCAGCGGGTGGCAGTTTCTGGTTTGAAATCGATGCCCACTCATGGGTGTGTGTTGCAGGAGGGAGCGTCTCACTAAAACTACCCTAAAATTACATCAGAGTGGTGGCAGCAAGTTGTGAGAGATACTCGTCCCATCACATCTTCATTAGCCAAACGTCAGTCACAGCAGGGAACAGGAAGCCCACACAGTGGGAGGCGAAGACATTGGCCTGGAAATTTGAGGTCAGTGGCGAAGCAAAGGGGCTCACCATTGGCCCCAAAGAAAGCTGCCCACAACGATCTCGCGATCTCTGTGGCGAGAAGTTTGCCTTTTTCGACGGGCAATTGAGATTACGGTAGCTGTATAAGCAGCCAATCACAATGCAGAATTCTCACAGACTGGGAACCAGGAAATGAGGAAGCTGTTTTTATTCTGACTTTTTAGAAATGTTATAGAGAGCAAAACAAAGATTGGGGCTTTAACATGGGGAAAAGGTAAACCTGAAATAAAGATGGACAAACCTAAAAATTTTTTTAAGTTTCTTAATAATTGTATTTTTTATCATAATGGAGAAATTTGACACTCCGCAAAATTAAAATTAGTTTTTCAGGGCCATAACGTTTGTTTAGCAGTCGATAGTTACACCTAATCCAACAAGGTCTAACTTTTAATGGGGTATTTAACAGCGATATTACCGTGGAAAAGCCCAAGTTTGTCAGTTTCACTGATTTCCCTGATTACAGTAATTACCGGTGATGTGGTGGGGTGGGGAGTGGGTCACAGTGCAGCCAGTGTCGGAGCAGTGAATGACTGACCGCAACTTCAGGATTTCTGCGTTAGGACGCACATGCTCTACATCCTGAAGTTGCGGTCAGTTTCAAAGGGGCAATAACAACGAACGCTGTTCATTCGCTGTTACTACCCACCGCAAATTCCGGGCCATTAAATATTAAACAAGGGGGCAAAGGTAATTAAATCGTCACTTTAACAATAGGTCAGGAAAACACTGGTCCAACATCGAGCTGCAGTTATTCAGTAGAATGTTGATAAACACGCTGTACAAGAGGGGCAGATACCTGCACACAGTGCTTCTCAATGTTGGTCAGAGTATGTGGGACTGAGGGTGCTATTGACAAGTACGTCGGAACTGAGAGATAGACCTGTTGAGAGTTCCCCAGGTTGGGAGCAGCTGGGAGTGTGGAAACACCATGTAGAGAGTAGACAGATGAGTGTAGTTCAGTTTATTTTCTACATGTACTTGAAGTATATGGGCTGTTAAGCATTGCATATACTAAGCAGTTTGGAAATATGTTTAATGATGTATTTAGAAGGACTGAAAATCCATGTTTCAAAATTGCAGCTTAACAAGTAAAACAATAAGGCGAAACGGAAAACATAAAAAGACATGGCACGTGAAATGGGTCGTTGCTTCGTCAAACCTATTGCACCACAGACTAGGTACGATCCCCTCCATCATAGTCTCTCCAACACAATTCATCTCTGAGAAAAAGTCTTTCCCTTCCCCAGCAGAACTCCAGCATGTATCTAGTTCAAAAGCAGAGAAGTTGTGTTAAACTTTTATAGAACCTTGGTTAGACCACACTTGGAGTAGTGTGTGCAGTTCTGGTCTCCATATTACAAAAAGGATATAGAGGCACTGGAAAAGGTGCAAAAAAGATTTACAAGGATGATGCCAGAACTGAGAGGTTATAACTATCAGGAAAGACTGAACAGGCTGGGGCTCTTTTCTCTGGAAAAGAGAAGGCTGAGGGGTGACCTGATAGAGGACTTTAAAATTATGAAAGGGTTCGCTAGGGTAGACGTAGAGAAGATGCTTCCACTGTCAGGGGAGTCCAAAACTAAGGGACATCAATAGTCACTAATAAATCTAATAAGGAATTCAGGAGAAACTTCTTTACTCAGACAGTGGTGAGAATGTGGAACTTGCTACACAGGGAGTGGTTGAGGTGAATAGCATCGATGCATTTAAGGGTAAGCTGGATAAGTACATGAGGGAGAAAGGAATAGAAGGAGATGCCGATAAGATTAGATGAAGGTGGGAGGAGGCTCGTATGGAGAATAAACGCCGGCATAGACCAGTTGGGCCGAATGGCCTGTTTTTGTGCTGTAAATACTATGCAATCCTTACCTGGCGCCAGAGGCTTGAGTGCCAGTTTCAAACTCCACATCCTGTCCATCACCAACACTGCCCAGTTTCACCTTGTAGGAACAGTGCCCCGTAAAGTGCCCGAGGGGTGCCTTCGAGATTTGTGGGGAAAATCCCTGTAAACTGCCTGAAATCAAGGAAAATCACAGGAGGGCAGGTGACATCAGCAGGAATCGAAATACAGCAACAGGGATTTTCTGTTTGATGAATGCTCTCACTACATAGGACCTCGTCACTAGGCGGGTAAAAGAACTCTGAGTCCTAGGAAAGAGGGCGGGCCCACAAGAGTCATCCGATACAACCCAACAATGGAACAGTACCTGGGTTCGATTCTTGCTCTGAACTGATTCAGCTGATCACTACCAGTTGGTAGCACTGGTGCTAAAACTGGCCTCGGTATCCCTTGGGCAATGGAGTGGAGAAAAAAAGTAGTTCTTGCCTGCTTTCCAGTGACCCATGTTGGAAAGTATATATATATGTGTGTGTGTTGGGGGCGGGGGGGCAGCAGGCAAGGATAGGATTCAACCTGACTGCCAGCACTCAGTGTTTACTGTCACACATCAACAATCATTCGTTGGGTGAGGTATTGGAAATCTGCCAATCCCAAGGCAACCATAACCCAGCATGAGTCAGCACCTTCACCAGAGGGAGGAAACAGAAATATAAAGTACATGTACTGTTGCGGTTTACTGTCAAGGATATTTCAAGGTGAGCAGTGGAGTGGCAAATGACACAAAGTGAAGGCAACTATTTATTTTTCGTTTCCCTAAATATTTGGCTGCTTCAACTATTAGATTTCATTTCAGATTTTGAAGCAAACAGCACAGATTGGACAATGGCTTTGCCTGAATGATCAAGTGTGGCAGAGCTGTCCCTTTGCAGGTTTCATTCGTCAGGGGAACGGTAACATAGTGGTTATGTTACTGGACTAGTAATCCAGAGACCTTGACTAATAATCCGGTAGGCGTGAGTTCAAATCCCATTCACGGCAGCTGGGGAATTTAATTCAGTTTATTAAATAAATGTGGAATGAAAAGCTAGTATCAGTAATGGTGACCATGAAACTATCGGATTGCTGTTAAAAACCCATCTGGTTCACTAATACCCTTTAGGGAAGGAAATCTGCTGTCCTTACCTACTCCAGACCCACAGCAATGTGGTTGAATTTTAACTGCCCTCTGAAATGGCCTAGCAAGCCACTCAGTTGTTTAAAAAAAAAACGCTAGATCAAAATCCTGGAACTCCCTCCCTAACAGCACTGTGGGAGTACCTTCACCACATGGACTGCAGCGGTTCAAGAAGGCGGCTCACCATCACCTTCTCGAGGGCAATTAGGGATGGGCAATAAAAATGCTGGCCTTGCCAGCGACGCCCACATCCCAGGAACGAATTAAAAAAAAATTGAACTCTACCTGTTCTACAACCAGTCGATGTATTCGGTTGTTGGTATTTAGAATTCCAATTCCACCCATCTTACACCAAGGCTGGAATTTTATCTTGGAGGTAGGGAGCGGCGGCGGGGTGGGGGCTGGAATGCGGAGGGGAAACCCGGGAGATCGGGATTCTCTTAGGCCTAGCCGAATTTAACAACAGGTCCTGCTTTAAATGTTTTCCTCTGTTTCTCGCCAGATTGAGAGGCTGGCTGTCAAGCAGGTAAGCGTAGGGAGCACAGAGGAGGAAGGCCGGGATACTCGGAGGCGGCCGGGATACTCGGAGGCAGTCGGGGGCCAGGATCCTCGGTGGGGGTTGGGGGTCAGGGGCCAGGATCCTCGGAGGTGGTCGGGGGTCAGGGGTCGAACGCCAGCATCGTCGGAAAGAGTCTCGGGGGGGGCGGTGTAAGGGATTCTGACCCTGCGTGTCTCGCAGCCTGTGAGATTCACGCGGCTCTGTGCAGCCTGTATGTCAGTGCGGGTCTAGGCCTTGTTGCCTGTTCTGGTCTCCAGCCAGTCTGGGAACACTAGACACACCTGTGAGTGGTTCGAATCACTCGCCCTTACGGTTCTAGACACTGGACTTAGATGCGAGAGCAGTAATGGAGATGAAACTCATGTAGACTCGGTTGAATGGTACGAAATGGAAAATCTTTATTGCATGATACTTAAGATTATGAAATACATGTCATAAGCACAGATTAATGACAGTACAATCTTACAAGCAGTTATATAGTCGATCTTAGGGAAACGAGGAACGAACGGCACATAGTAAATAGGGGCACACATTACAAATATCCTTAATCCTTAAACCCTCCCCTATCAATATCTATCCTAACTAGATTCGTAGGATTTCGAGACTCATGCTCACCACTCGTGATAACTCGGAGAAATTCCGAATAGCTGATCGGATGTTTTTCACCGCAGCACCCACGTGTCGGTCAGGAGATCTCCTGGTCCCACTTGTTTACTTGCTTCTGCTGCTCCGGCTAGCAGGCTGGACCGTCTGCTGTGATGAAGACCTGTGTTGGTTGGTTTAACAGGTACTTTTCCGAGCACAGTTCAGTCAATATCATCGATGTGATATGTTCTTTGCAAGTTCGAAGAAGTCTTCCTGGCAAGGAAAACTTGGCTGTTCGACCTACAGGCGCGGTCGGGATTTACTGACCGTGGCGATGGATATGGTCTTCCTCTCTTCTCATCTCATCTCATCTCATCTCATCTCGGGCCTTTGGTTCCGCTGCCAGTTACCAACATAGGTCTTCGTTACGCGACACGAGGTAGATCCGAACGGATCAGAAAGTTCAACAGTCTTTTTCAAAAAGGCAACAGGCAAGCAGGAGCCCGACTACGAGTACACAGGAGCAGCCACGATGATAAGAGTCGATCGGATAAGAGAAAGATGGACGGTTTGGAGCCTGCAATTATAGTGCAAAATCTTCCGTTTCCCGCCCAACCTTAATGTCCATTCTTTTGTTTAGGGTCTGGCGCTCAAATGTCTTGTATGGGTGATCTCCGTTCTTAATGGGTTTCGGGGCTACTCGTAAATGTCTGAGTACCTGTTAATATTTCTCCCATTGTTAAATCGGTCGGTGTTCTCCCTGGAGGGGTTGTGGGGCTTCCAAGTGTTTTGTATAACTACCTGCTAACGGCTCTCTCATCGTAGAGTCGTTGGGATTTTACATATTAATGTCTTTTGGATGGGCCCTTGATTACTCGGTACAATAGCTTTCATTCGTACCTGGGAGACCGATTTCAGTATTTATGTGTGTACTGCAAACCCATCATGTCTCGTGTATTATCTTCACTGTGCTGAATCTTAATCGATCTTGCACAAATGTTTATTGGAACGCCATCTTGTCTGCCTGTCGAAAAGTCTAGAGTGTTCTGTCACGAGGTGCGGCGGCCATTTTACAGGCTGCTTGTGTCCACTTTAAACCTGGCAGCATTCTGCTGAAATAAAAGCTGTTTGAACGAAACTCTGTGTTTTCTCCTTATTAATAAAATCGCGATATATTGCGAATTCTACAGTCCCTCCTGTTGATGCGAATAACTCCGCTTATCGTATCAAAAATCATAGTGGTGAGCAATATTATCTCGATTTCTCTCCGAATCCAGCAAATTAATCCCATAATTTTAACCTAGCTAGGGTCTCTGTGTCGTCCTTATTTCCCAAGAAAATTACATTTTATATCACCGTGGGCCTTTATTTGCCCTTAAACTTACACCACTTGTTTTCCTTCCCGGCGTAACCAGGCCGATGCCTCTCGTATCACCTGTATATTCATCTTTTATTCAGGGAAAGGAAAAACAAAACCCAAAACCAAACAATCAATTTTAACTGTAACACCATCACCAAAATAATCAACACCGACTCTTAAAACATGTCGAGTCCCAAACGTATGTACAATCTCTGAAAATCATGATCGAGTACAAACTTCCGCGGCGCACGTGGCGAGCGGGAGTGACGCCATTTTCCGATCACACGGTGCTTTCATCGTGCACGCGCACGTAACGTTCTCGCCACTCTCCCGTGTTTTCATGCTTGGTGAGGCGTTTGTCTCTTTTACAATGTACGACCAATAGGTACACTACAATAAACACTTGGCATACGACTAAAATGTGGGAGGCTATTCTGATCCATGAAGGCACTTCAATATTAGTGAACAGATTCCACCACGGTGGAACTACTATATCCAAAATGTCTGTTCCTATTTCGACAGTTTTCTGCTCTAATGTGTAAAAATGTTTCTGTGACACCGCGACGGCTTTTAAAAGTTTGGTGAGGTGTTCAGGGAGAGGGGGAATGAGGTATCCAAAATGCGCGACGAATCGCTGCAAGTCGGTGAAATTCTCTTTTACTGTGAGATGAACAGTGGATGGTTCAGGGATTGGGATAATTCGCTGTTGTGCTACTTGAACTTCCGCCCTGGGTTTAAAACAGAAACTGCTGTCACTCACCGGACACCGGCTACGGTTTCCATGCTGGTAGTGTTGCGCTGCAGTGGTAACACAATATGTTCCACCCCCGATGTATGCTACCTGCGGAGGCACATGATCTTGTGCCATTGCCTCCATGGTGCAATTCATGGACTTGGCGCCAGTCGTTCTGAACCCGCACTGTGGTGTTAAAAAGGCATTCAAGTGCTGGGGGCACAGTATTATGTGTGCTCCCCTGCCACGACAACCAGAGAGATCTGTACCTGTCATCGTTTGCTCCCAGCGGATGACGTAAGGTGGAACCGCTGCATAACGAATGTGGGCTCCCCCCTGAATGACACCAATGTTCTCTACCCGATACACCGGGGCGGGCTTTGCTGTGTCGCCCAAAACCGGCATGCGTAATACTATTCCCATAATAGTATGGTTTGAACGTCCGCAGTCCACGGGGACTGGGTAAGCTTCTGAAGCTAGCCTGAGCTGGCACGGACTTAATGCGTTCTGAAAAGGGTGGAGCGCCCGCAGGTGTTTGTTACTTATCCAGGACGGAACCAAACCTTGTTTTAAATCCTCCAAATTACTGCGGCCCTCGCCCAGTAACCACGCCCCGTAAAGCACGCACACCTCGTTCTGCGCAGCTTGATCGGATGCATTCCGATCTTCCCTAATCAGGGCATTTACCGTCTTTGCATGTTTCTCCAACTCTGCTATAATTTCCTTTAAATGGAGAGTCATGGCTTGGTCCTCGTGTAAACCCGACCCTACCACTTTATTCTCATCTGTTAGAATGTCTTTTAATTGTGTCTTTAAACCATTAATCTGGGTCTGCAGCTCCACACTGTCTAGAGCGTTGACCACAGATGTACCCGTGTTAAAAGCAGTGAACGCATCGTTCACCAAACCCCTTCTTTGCCTCCCTACTTGATCCAAAACTTCCTGTGGTGCGGTGTACAAACTTGTTTTATCAATTTCCGCGAAATCGAATTCGTAAAATTGTCTGAACATCTTGGTCAACAGGACCTGATACAACTGTTCCGTCTTTTTGGGGCACCACTCTGGTAACCGCACCTCGGTGAGATTTAAAATCACCGAGGCCACCGCGTAATGTACTCCCTGAAATAGTATCTGGTCTGTGGGGACCAGTACCAAACCATTCCCGGGTCCCTTACTAGTTTTAGGGCACCCTTCTTCCTCAGCTAGAACCACCGGAATCGTGGGCGGGGCTTTGCGTGGGCGCGTAATGAGCTCAGTGGCATTTACTGGGATCGGGGAGAATGGGGCTCCGCACCCCCTGGTGCTCGCATCCCACCTCATCCCCTGTCCGTTATCCTGCCATTGATTAATGAAAAATATGGAGATGCCTTTGGGGCAAACGTACTTTGATCCCCACATACATACATAAATTCCCTCGTCCGGTTCCCACCATTTGTCCCAACAGACTTTCACTTGTCCGTTTGTCCCCGTAATTGTCCGATGGGTATTATTACCCAGTCGTTCCCACTCGACCGAGGAGTTCCTCATAGTTTTGCTCAGCTTTCGCAGCCACCACCATCGGCTCAATGGGACATTCCCACTACAAGTCAAACAAATCCGTTTGCCGACGGTGACGCTGATCCTGGGTGCGATGATCCTTACTTTGGGGCACAGTAAAGAAGTCTCTTTGTAGGCAAACCCCGATGTGCTAGAATACTCCGTTGAGTTCGTTCCCAGCCATCCTGGCCACCTTCCCTTGTGGAAATAGGTGCTGGTCTCCTCTGCCTCCCGTCTTCCGGTCCCATCCACCGCGATGGGGGCCGTGTCCCCGGAACATCCAAACACCACGACATCCTTGGTGCGGCCTCGATAGGCCAATCCACATCCGATTGCCGCGAGCAATACTAGAATTCGTTCCATCCTTCCTTGGTTCCTGTGATCAGATAGAATGAGGTAGCCAGCCTCGCAAGAGTCTCTGGCTTTTGTGAAGGGTGAGCGGGTCCCCTGACCTCGCCTCACGTAAACTTCAACGTTCGCTGAATAAACTTTAACTAAACCTATCTTTAAAGCTCCCATCATTTTATCGTTTTCTGTTAAAAACACTACAATCTTAACCTTATCAAAAAACTATAAACTTAACCTTGAACTATTAACTTAAAACTTAAAACTTATAACTTTACAGTGCCGCCCGTTCTCAGGGCGGCCCCTTTAAATTCTGAGAAGGCTGCTGCGAGCTCTTCCCGACGGTGGGAGGGCACTGACCCTTCCCTCTGATCTGCCGCAGCCTGTTGCTGCACTGATTCCTTCCTCTGATCTGCCGCAGCCTGTTGCTGCTGCGATGTGGCCGGCCTGTATCTGGGTTATCTTAACCTTAACTCTACGCCTTGGGGCAGTCTGGGGACATGACCACATCCTCCTGGGCTGGGGTTCTCTACTTGACCTACGGGGAGTTGCTATGGGCGGGGGTTCCGTGATGGACGGACCGGGTTCCGAGACTTCCATCGGGATGACCTGGGGTTCCATCACAGTCGCTGGCTCCGCCTCCGCTGACTCCGCCTCCCTAACCTCGGGGCTTGCAGTTTGTGGCCCCGTCCTGCTTGGCCCAGCAGGCGGCCCTTCACTCGTGATCTCTGCCTCCCCCAAGGACGGGACGTTCAAAGCGGGCGGCCACATCTCTGGGAGCCACACCGGTACTCTCTGTGCTCCCATAGCGGCTGGCCCTGCCTCCCCTAGCTCCTCCCTCCTGTCTTCGGGACCTGCAGCTTGTGTGTCCACCCTGTGTGGATCTCTACCTGCAGCCCCCGTCCCCTCCATATCGTAAATGGGACCGTTCCTGAGAAACCACCCGTCGTCATCACTATTCTCATCTGTACTGTCCTCATCTGACCCGGGTACCCTGAATTCTTCCTCATCTAACCCCCAATTCCAGAAAAACGCTGCATGATCGTCCGGGATGTCCCTTCCCCTGATGCAAGCTGCTATGCCTGCCTGTGTGCCTTGTGGTCCTACCTGGGGCTGTGCTTTCCCATTGGCGGGATTTACCCCTGTAGTTTTCCCTTGCGCACCTGGCTGGTACAGTTTGCATTGGTTTATGTGGAACCACTTAGTGCGCCGAGGTACTTTTACGGCGTAAACCATGGGACTCGCCTTGTCTACAATGTTGTAGGGTCCCATATACAGTGGTTCCAGACTCCCTACTCTGGCGTAGTTTCTGACCATGACCTGGTCTCCTACTTCCCACTCCCGCGTTTTGCGGGGTTCCAGCAACAAGCGATTGCCCTGATGCTGCCTTCCCATGTTCCCAGCCGCCTGCTCATAAACCTGTTTCAGGCGCTCCAAGAGAGTCTGGGCGAACTTGTCCCTGCTTATCTCTTGGAGCTGACCCTCAGTGAGCACCGGTGCTAGCACATGGGTGGGGGTTCGCATGAGCCTCCCAGTCATTACCTCGTGCGGGGAGTACCCCGTACTTTTTGACTGACTGGCCCGGACCCCCATGAGGACTAAAGGCAGAACTTCCGCCCATTTTTGGGGCGAGTTCCTAGTCTCTTTCCTCAATTTCTCCTTCAGGGTCCGGTTCATGCGTTCAACAATCCCGGATGACTGGGGATTGTGTGCTACGTGCCACTTCCCTTCAATGCCCAAAAGCATGAGGGTGTTCTGCATCACCTGGCCGGTGAAATGACTCCCTTGGTCTGACTCCACAAAACGGGGAAGTCCCCACCGCGAGAACACTTCCCGGACCAAGATTTTTGCTGTACCCAGTGCCGTAGCTGTTCGACAAGGGAAGGCTTCCACCCACTTGGAAAACACATCCACCAGGACGAGGCAATACTTATAACCTCCCTGGGTGGTGGGCAGGGGTCCTATATAGTCGATCTGTATCGACTGCCATGGTCCCTCTACCCTTCTTACGTGTCCCATGGGCACCTTCCTTTTCTGGGGGTCTGGGTTGTTTGCAGCGCACACAAGACAGTTTGCACAGAACTCGCGGACTTGTTCCCTGAGCCCTGGCCACCATCCCGCTTGCTCTACCCGTTGCCAGGTAACCTCGGGCCCGGGGTGCCCTGCCCCTGGTCCCTCGTGAGCCAACTGGAGGAATTCCCTCCTGTGCTGCTGTGGCACAACCCACTGCTCCTCGCGGAACAGCATGCCTTCCTTAACTGAGAGGGTTGCCGTACTGTACGGACCTTCTACCTGTCTCCCCTCAGCAATGGTTTTTAGGACTGCTTTTTAGGGCGGGATCCTGGGCTTGGACGGTCTTAAGGTCTAGGGGCAATGCTACCCTGGTGTTCCCGGGATTCCCGTCCCTGCCTCGGACCGCTGCTATGGGTCTGGTCCCATAGGGGTTCCAGAAAATGCCGTTGCGGGCACCTTCCCTGGCTAGCGCATCCGCCTGCTGGTTGCCCTCCCCACGGGGCTCTGTGGAGGAGTGAGCTTTCACCTTATGGATGAAAATCTCTCCTTCCTCCCCTACTGCTGCTGCTAAGATCTTTTCCAGCAAGGGCTTCACCGTTAAAGGTCGCCCGTCCGCGGAGGTGTATCCGCGGCGGGACCAAATGGCCAGGTATTCCGTGCACGAATTGCAGGTGAACATACTGTCCGAGCAAATCGTGTATGGGGTTGGGAAAATGTCTGGGTGGGTCACAACGTACACCACGGCAGACAGCTCAGCTTGCTGCGCGCTCATGGTGCTAGGGAGCTTGATCGCCAGGGCAAGGTCTGCCGCAGGGTCATAAACTCCACACCCTGTGAGTCGCTCGCCAGCAGATACTGTGCTAGACCCATCAACATAAATCTCGCGCCCAGTGGGATGTATCCCGGCCCGTAAACCTATGTTGACGTCCCACACCCCTTCCACCGAACACCGGTGGGCTGTACCGGGGTATACCAAATTGGCCGCAAGCCTGGGCTCGCAAAGACCTTTTACTCTAAGATCCAACTGGGAGAGAAGAAGGGTCCAACGCGCAATGCGCGCGCTGCTTACGGTCCCGTCTTTAATCCTCCCATCCAGAAGCATCTTAGTTGGTGTGTGATGTGTGAGGAGAGTGATGGGAGAGAGCCCTGTGAAGATCGCTGATCTTTTCACAGCCCAATGCGTGGCTAAGAGGTGCCTTTCGCAATTGGAGAAACTTCTCTCCACATCCGTTAACACCCTGGATGAATAGACAACCGGCCTCAGCTTGCCGTGACGCTCTTGGAGCAGTACGGCGCTTAAGCTGTCTCCGCTGGCAGCTACCTCCAGGAAAAACTCCTTCCCCCCATCTATGGCCCCTAAGGCTGGCGCGGTCTGCAGATCCCTTTTTAACTTCTCGAAGGCTGCTTGGCAGCCCTCGTCCCAAAACCACTCCACCCCCTTATGGAGGAGTCGGAGGAGCGGCGCTGCTGTGGCCGCATAATCTTCGATAAAATCCCTGCAGTAACCGGTCAGTCCCAAGAAGGACCTCACACCCCTTACGTTGTTGGGAATCGGTAATTCTTGCACCGACTCCCTCCTTGCTTTGTCTATGGCTCTTTCCCCAGCGCGTATGGTCAGTCCCAGGAATTTTACTTCCCGCTGACCGATACGTGCTTTCTTAGGGTTTATTTTAAAACCCTTTCTCGCTAACAGCTCCAATAACTCGTCCAGTAGTGGTCCGTGCTCCTCCCTTGAGTCCGTAAATAGGAGCAAATCATCCACATACTGTACTATCTGATTGGGCTGACTAAACTCCTTTAAACTTCCTGCCATACACTGATGAAAAATACTGGGGCTATTGTGGAAACCCTGTGGCAGACAGTTCCATGTGTACTGTTGTCCTTTGAAAGTAAAGGCAAACTTGTACTGGTCCTCTCGCCGCAGCGGGATGGACCAAAAACCGTTCGAGATATCCAGCACCGTGAACGTGGTCGCGGACGCTGGGATGCTCCCTATTAGGTCAGCAACTGCTGCTACCGTGGGCGCGCAGGCGGGAATGTTACTGTTAAGGACTCTGTAGTCCACCGTGGCTCTCCACGAATTATCCGGCTTCCTAACCGGCCATAATGGGGAGTTCACGTGTGTGGCTATCGGCCTCAACACGCCCTGCTGCACCAAGGAGGACATTGCTGTCTCCATATCGGGTTCTGCTTCTTTGGGGAAGTTATACTGCTTTTGGGGTCGGGTCATGGGGTCCCCATCTACGCTGACCTCAAACCCGACCACTCTCCCACAATCGTGCTTGTGGGTTGCAAACGCGTGCATATTATCTGACACGTACGTTTGCATGTCCGTTGGGACATCTGCGACCATAAGCCTGAGGTCGTAGCCTCCGGATGGCTGTACGGTACACAGGACCCCTGTTTCTTCCTCCCCCGGAATCACTATTACCTCGCCTTTTTCACCTTTAGCCCCCCAGAGACAGTGATTTCTGAGGTCCACGAGGATCCCGTGTCCCGATAGGAGATCAGACCCGAGAATACCTCTTCCACCCCCCTCCTGCCATGCCATCAGTATACACTTCCACTTAAGGCGAAGTGTTCCTAAACGAATGGATAGCGGAAGGGAAAACGTGCCAGCCTGTTCTTTTCCTGTGAACCCCGCTAACGTGAATGGGACCTTGGTAGATAGCGGCGAGTCAAAAGGGTTATCTGTATGGATTATGGTGCAAGAAGCTCCCGTGTCCAACAAATAACTACCCCTCTGTTTCTCTACCTCCATCTCCACCAAAGGTCGCTTCCACGCATCATAGCTAAGCGGACACAGGTAGACGGGCTGCGCCGGTTCTAGTCATGGGGTACTATTAGACGGTCCTGCGGCACCTACGGGGCCGGTTGCGACCGCCACCTGTCCACGCGCATTCAAGATTAGATTGCGCATGGCTCCTAACACTACTTCGAGGTCGTCAGGAGGGGTGGGTGCCTTAGCTTCCTTAGCCGGGACAGGCGCCTGGGCTCGGACCGCGGGATTTTTATCCTTGGAATCCTTCCAAGGGTTCCTGCAATGCTTGCGCCAGTGCCCTGTCTTCCCACACCCGTAACAAGCATTACCTGCCTGTGGGGCGCGATTACCCTCCTGATGCCACTCTCTTTGATACGGGGCTGCGGGTCGTACCTCATGTACTCTTCCCTTAAGGGGACGTGTTGCCATACCCCTTATATTGCGATATCCTAACGTGAGTCGATTCAAGACCGACTCTTCCGTAATGTTGGGGTCATTGGGATCAAACCATGCTTTTGCCTGCTCTCTGACGGCTGGTAAACTGTTGGCTATTATGCACCTAAGCCAATGAGTTAAAGCGGCGCCTTCCACATCTTCGCGCTCGGGCGCACCTAGACAGCTGCGCTCATATACGGGCCACAGTCTGTCGGCAAAAACCTTCGGGGGTTCTCCCTCCATCTGCACTGTCTGTCCCACTCTAGCAAACGGACCTTCATCGTTCGCCCCCAACACTTCCAGGACCTCATTCTTTAATTCCTCATAACTCTTGGTTCCCCTCTTGCTCTCGCCTGAGAGACACTGAAGGACCGAGCTGTCTAATGAGAACAGCAGCATTTTTGCTGTTTCCCCATCATCGCAGCCGTTAATGGCTGCGGCTTGCTCAACTTCTCTGAAATGTACGGAAGGGTCGTCTGACTCGGTCAGCTTCCGTACGTGATTTATCATAGCTCTCAGCTGGTGTGAGCTGTGAGGCAACACAAGCTGTCCGAGGAGATCCCCCGGTTCTTCCCCACCGTTTCTGTTTGGGCCCCTTTTAATACCCGTTACTGGATACAACGGTCCCTTTCCTACTTCTTTTTCAATGGGCTCTTTCGTTTCTTCCATTGCTTCCTCCCTTACCCAGGTTTCCGAATAGCTGGGTGGCGCGGAGGGCGCAGTGGCTACTACTTCTTCTGCTTTGCTTGGTGGGGATTTCTTAAACTTCTCACTTACTAGCGGCTGGTGTGCTGACGGACTGATCAGGCACACCATGCCGTTCGCTTTGTTTACGGCCTTCTTGAGGTGCTCTATCTCCCTTTGGCAGGCGCTATGGTCGGCTCCCTCAAACTTATCCTCAAGGGCCAACTTATATGCCGCCCTAACCCCCGTTAAGCTCTCTTCTTGAGTTCTTATCTGGGCAGCTTGGCGGTTACATCTTTCCTTTAACCTGCTCTCATTCAACTTTGCCTCAGTGACCTGGCACTCGAGATAATCTATCCTTGTTTTAAGGTGACTGGAGATTTCCTGGCTTTCTTGGTGCAACTCATTTAAATTCTTAATGAGCACCTCCCCTCCAGAAACCTTCTCATCCATTTCTCCCTCTAAATGACTGATTCGAGCTACTAGCGCTGTAATGGTCTGGTTTGAAATCTGAACCTGCCTTTTGTAACACATAAGCCAGACTGCTTTCTCAAGTGTCTTTCTATGTTCTTTACTATCTGTCCACCTTTCGGCTGCCTCTAGTGGACTCTTATCCGCTAACAATTCACTTATCCATTTCTTAGTTAAATTAACCTTTCCAAACACATAATCTGCTATCTTTTCCTGCATAACATTTCGTACAGTCATTCCAAAGTCTAACACACTACCCTCTCGCTGCCAGTGTCCTGCCGCGGTCGCCATTTTCTGTAAGGGATTCTGACCCTGCGTGTCTCGCAGCCTGTGAGATTCACGCGGCTCTGTGCAGCCTGTATGTCAGTGCGGGTCTAGGCCTTGTTGCCTGTTCTGGTCTCCAGCCAGTCTGGGAACACTAGACACACCTGTGAGTGGTTCGAATCACTCGCCCTTACGGTTCTAGACACTGGACTTAGATGCGAGAGCAGTAATGGAGATGAAACTCATGTAGACTCGGTTGAATGGTACGAAATGGAAAATCTTTATTGCATGATACTTAAGATTATGAAATACATGTCATAAGCACAGATTAATGACAGTACAATCTTACAAGCAGTTATATAGTCGATCTTAGGGAAACGAGGAACGAACGGCACATAGTAAATAGGGGCACACATTACAAATATCCTTAATCCTTAAACCCTCCCCTATCAATATCTATCCTAACTAGATTCGTAGGATTTCGAGACTCATGCTCACCACTCGTGATAACTCGGAGAAATTCCGAATAGCTGATCGGATGTTTTTCACCGCAGCACCCACGTGTCGGTCAGGAGATCTCCTGGTCCCACTTGTTTACTTGCTTCTGCTGCTCCGGCTAGCAGGCTGGACCGTCTGCTGTGATGAAGACCTGTGTTGGTTGGTTTAACAGGTACTTTTCCGAGCACAGTTCAGTCAATATCATCGATGTGATATGTTCTTTGCAAGTTCGAAGAAGTCTTCCTGGCAAGGAAAACTTGGCTGTTCGACCTACAGGCGCGGTCGGGATTTACTGACCGTGGCGATGGATATGGTCTTCCTCTCTTCTCATCTCATCTCATCTCATCTCATCTCGGGCCTTTGGTTCCGCTGCCAGTTACCAACATAGGTCTTCGTTACGCGACACGAGGTAGATCCGAACGGATCAGAAAGTTCAACAGTCTTTTTCAAAAAGGCAACAGGCAAGCAGGAGCCCGACTACGAGTACACAGGAGCAGCCACGATGATAAGAGTCGATCGGATAAGAGAAAGATGGACGGTTTGGAGCCTGCAATTATAGTGCAAAATCTTCCGTTTCCCGCCCAACCTTAATGTCCATTCTTTTGTTTAGGGTCTGGCGCTCAAATGTCTTGTATGGGTGATCTCCGTTCTTAATGGGTTTCGGGGCTACTCGTAAATGTCTGAGTACCTGTTAATATTTCTCCCATTGTTAAATCGGTCGGTGTTCTCCCTGGAGGGGTTGTGGGGCTTCCAAGTGTTTTGTATAACTACCTGCTAACGGCTCTCTCATCGTAGAGTCGTTGGGATTTTACATATTAATGTCTTTTGGATGGGCCCTTGATTACTCGGTACAATAGCTTTCATTCGTACCTGGGAGACCGATTTCAGTATTTATGTGTGTACTGCAAACCCATCATGTCTCGTGTATTATCTTCACTGTGCTGAATCTTAATCGATCTTGCACAAATGTTTATTGGAACGCCATCTTGTCTGCCTGTCGAAAAGTCTAGAGTGTTCGGTCACGAGGTGCGGCGGCCATTTTACAGGCTGCTTGTGTCCACTTTAAACCTGGCAGCATTCTGCTGAAATAAAAGCTGTTTGAACGAAACTCTGTGTTTTCTCCTTATTAATAAAATCGCGATATATTGCGAATTCTACAGTGGGGGGCGGTCAGTCGAAAATCCATCCGCGGTGGGGGGTCAGAGTCTGGCGGGGGGTGATCGGAGGCCACGGGGGGGGGGGGGGTGGAATTTGTAGGCCGTGATGATGCTTCCAAATGAGGCACGCCACCTCATTATAATATTTGAAGTGTCAACCCGCCTCCTGGGAGTGTGTTGGCTGCACCACCCCCCCCCCCCCGCCCTCATCCCGCCTCCATTAAAACCGGAAGTGGGGGTGTTGGAGGTGGTTTGGGGTCGGGATAACACTTTAACCTCCCTCCCGACCCCAACACACCTGCTTTTTGGGGTTAAAATTCCCCCCCCAAGTGCATCACGGTCAAAGTCACTGACATCTTTTATGTCTGCACAATCTCCTTGTCCACTCCGCAGCATCCAGAATGGTCTACCCCTCCATCCTCTGTCCACTTTCATGGCACCTTAGCAGGCCCATTCCATGCTATGTTGTGTGCCGCACAAGCTGGATGAGCGAGGAGGCGGTTGGAGACCATGCGTAGCTTCGGTCAAGCCCACTCTCCGGCCAGCTGCTGACCAACGCTGCGATCTTGAACCATTGCTAATTTTGCTACTGTGGCGTTAGCAGCATACTTTGCTTCTGTTAGGTGCTGGACTCAATAACCCTGTCACAATTGTCATGCTGAGCGTGGAAGTCTGCTTCGTGTGGCTCTTCCAGGCCGTGACTTAGTCCGAGTGATATTTATTTGAAATAGGTGTAATGTGAAAGAACGAAGGTGGCAGGACAAGTTGATAAACCTGTTAAAAACACACTTGGGATCCTGGGCTTTATAAATAGAGGCACAGAGTACAAAGCAAGGCGGTTTGGCCAAAATATTTATAAATCACTGGTTAGGCCTCAGCTTTAGTATTGTGTCCAATTCTGGGCACCACACTTTCGGCAGGATGTCAAGGCCTTAGAGAGGATGCAGAGGAGATTTACCAAAATGGTACCAGGGATGAAAGCTTTCCAGTTATGTGGAGAGACTAGAGAAGCTGGGGTTGTTCTCCTTCGAGCAGAGCAGGTTAAGGGGAGATTTATTAGAGGTGTTCAAAATGATGAGGGGTTTTGATAGAGTAGATAGGGAGAAACTGTTTCCACTGGCAGGAGGGTCAGCAATCAGAGGACGTAGATTTAAGGTAATTGACAAAAGAACTGTGTGGATATGAGGAGAAGTTATTTTACGCAGTGTGTTAATATGATCTGGAATGCACTATCTGAAAAGGACGGTGGAAGCAGATTTAATATTAACTTTCAAAAGGGAATTGGATAAAAACTTGAAGGAAAAAAAATTGCTGAGCTATGTGGAAAGAGCCGGGAAGTGGGACTAATGGGATAGCTTTTTCAAAGAGCTGGCACAGGCACGATGTGCCGAATGGCCTCCTGTGTGGTGATATTTTATGATTTTTATGATAGTGACCAAACTTCCGGTTGCTCCTAACCTCTCCCTCTTTGGCTCAGCACTGGATCCAAAATTTGCTCAGTGGCAGGAAGCAGAGGGTAATGGTCGATGGGAGTTTTGTGACTGGGAGGCTATTTCCAGTGGAGTTCCACAGGGCTCAGTACTAGGTCCCATGCTTTTTGTGGTATATATCAATGATTTAGACTTCAGTATAGGGGGCATGGTTAAGAAGTTTGCAGATTATACAAAAATTGGACGTGTGGTTGATAGTGAGGAAGAAAGCTGTAGACTACAGGAAGTTTCAATGAAAGAAAGAAAGACTTGCATTTATATAGCGCCTTTCATGACCTCCGGACGTCCCAAAGCACTTTACGTCCAATGAAGTACTTTTTGAAGTGTAGTCACTGTTGTAATGTAGGAAACATGGCAGCCAATTTGTGCACAGCAAGCTCCCACAAACAGCAATGTGATAATGACCAGATAAATCTGTTTTAATGATGTTGATTGAGGGATAAATTTAGGACACCAGGGATAACTCCCCTGCTCTTCTTCAAAATAGTGCAATGGGATCTTTTACATCCACCTGAGAGCGCAGACTGGGCCTCGGTTGAACGTCTGATCTGAAAGATGGCACCTCTGACAGTGCAGCACTCCCTCGGTATTGCAATGCAGTGTCAGCCTAGATTTTATTTTGCTCAAGTATCTGGAGTGGGACTTGAACCCATAACCTTTAGGCATGGGTGCTACCAACTGAGCCACAGCTGACACTCAATGGACTGGTCAGGTGGGCAGATAAGTGACAAATGGAATTCAATCCAGAGAAGTGTGAGGTAATGCATTTGGGGAGGGAATACACACTAAATGGTGGGATACTGAGAAGTGTAGAGGAATAGAGGGACATTGGAGTGCATGTCCACAGATCCCTGAAGGTAGCGAGACAGGTAGATAAGGTGGTTAAGAAGGCATACGGGATATTTTCCATTCTTAACCGAGGCATAGAATATAAGAGCAGAGAGGTTATGCTTGAACTGTACAAAACATAGAAACTTAGAAACATAGAAGATAGGAGCAGGAGTAGGCCATTTGGGCCCTCGAGCCTGTTCCGCCATTTAATGAGATCATGGCTGATCATCCAAATTCAGTACCCTGTCCCTGCTTTCTCCCCATATCCCTTGATCCCTTTAGCCTTAAGAAATATATCTAACTCCTTCTTGAATATATTTAATGAATTGGCCTCAACTGCCTTCTGTGGTAGAGAATTCCACAGGTTCACCACTCTCTGGGTGAAGAAATTCCTCCTCATCTCAGTCCTAAATGGCTTACCCCTTATCCTTAGACTGTGACCCCTGGTTCTGGATTCCCCCGCCATCGGGAACATCCTTCCTGCATCTAGTCTGTCTAGTCCTGTTAGAATTTTAAAAGTTTCAATGAGATCCCCTCTCATTCTTCTAAACTTTAGCGAATATAAGCCTAATCGACCCAATCTCTCCTCATACGTCATTCTTGCCATCCCAGGTATCAGTCTGGTGAATCTTCGCTGCACTCTCTCCATGGCAAGAACATCCTTCCTCAGATAAGGCGACCAAAACTGCACACAATACTCAAGGTGTGGTCTCACCAAGGCCCTGTACGACTGCAGCAAGACATATTTGCTCCTGTACTCGAATCCTCTCGCTGTGAAGGCCAACATACCATTTGCCTTCTTAACCGCCTGCTGCACCTGTATGCTTACCTTCAGCGACTGGTGCACAAGGACACCCAGGTCTCGTTGCACTTCCCCTTTTCCCAATCTATTGCTGTTCAGATAATAATCTGTCTTCCTGTTTTTGCCACCGAAGTGGATAACCTCGCACTTATCCACATTATACTGCATTTGCCATGCATCTGCCCAATCACCCAACCTGTCCAAATCATACTGGAGTTTCTCTGCATCCTCCTCACAGCACACATGCCCACCCAGCTTTGTGTCATCTGCAAACTTAGAGATATTACATCTAGTTCCCTCGTCTAGATCATTTATATATATTGTGAATAGCTGGGGTCCTAGCACCGATCCCTGCGGTACCCCACTAGTCACTGCCTGCCACTCAGAAAAAGACCTGTTTATTCCAACTTTTTGCTTCCTGTCTGCCAACCAGTTCTCTATCCAAGACAGTACCTTACCCCCAATCCCGTGTGCTTTAACTTTGCACGCTAATCTCTTATGCGGGACCTTATCGAAAGCCTTTTGAAAGTCCAAATACACCACATCTACTGGTTCTCCCATATCTATTCTACCAGTTACATCCTTAAAAACTTCCAGTAGATTAGTCAAGCATGATTTACGTTTTGTAAATCCATGTTGACTTTGTCCGATCCTGTCACTGTTTTCCAAGTGCTCTGCTATGACATCTTTTATAATGGACTCTAGCATTTTCCCCACTACCGATGTCAGACATACCGGTCTATAATTCCCCATTTTCTCTCTAACACCTTTTTTAAATAGTGGGGTTACATTAGCTATCCTCCAATCCACGGGAACTGTTCCAGAATCTGTAGAATTTTGAAGATGACCAGCAATGCATCTACTATTTCTAGGGCCACTTTCTTAAGTACCCTAGGATGTAGATTCTCAGGCCCTGGGGATTTATCGGCCTTCAATCCCGCCAATTTCCCTAACACCATTTCCCTACAAATACTGATTTCATTCAATTCCTCCCTCTCATCAGACCCTATGTTCCCCGACATCTCTTGGAGGTTATTTGTGTCCTCCTTTGTGAAGACAGAACCAAAGTATGGATTTAATTGGTCTGCCATTTCTTTGTACCCCATTATAAATTCCCCTGATTCTGACTGCAAGGGACCTACGCTTGACTTCACCAATCTTTTTCTCTTCACATATCTATAGAAGCTTTTACAGTCAGTTTTTATGTTCCCTGAAAGCTTACTCTCATAATCTATTTTCCCCCTCTTAATTAATCCCTTTGTCCTCCTTTGCTGAATCCTAAACTGCTCTGAATCCTCAGGTTTGCTGCTTTTTCTGGCCAAATTATATGTCCTCTCCTTGGATCTTATGCTATCCCTAATTTCCCTTGTTAGCCATGGTTGAGTCACCTTTTTTATTTTATTTTTATGCCAAACAGGGATGAACAAATTCTGTAGTTCATCCATGCGATCTTTAAATGTTTGCCATTGCCTATCCACCGTCAACCCTTTAAGTAACGTTCCCCAATCCATCCTAGCCAACTTGTGCCTCATACCATCATAGTTTCCTTTATTTAAATTCAGGACCCTAGTCTCTGAGTCAACTACTTCACTCTCCATTTTAATGAAGAATTCCATCATATTATGATCGCTCCTCCCCAAGGGGCCTCACACAGCAAGATTGACAATTAATCCTTTCTCATTACATAATACCCAGTCTAAGATGGCCTGATCTCTAGTTGGTTCCTCGACATATTAGTCCAGGAAACCTTCCCGTATACTCTCTAGGAATTCCTCTTCCACAGTATTGTTACTAATTTGGTTAGCCCAATCTATATGTAGATTAAAGTCACCCATGATAACTGCTGTGCCCTTATTGCACGCGTCTCTAATTTCCCATTTAATGCCATCCCCAACCTCAGCATTACTGTTTGGGGGTCTGTATACAACTCCCACTAACGCTTTCTGCCCCATGGTATTTCTCAGCTCTACCCATACAGATTCTACATCATCAGAGCTAATATCCTTCCTTACAATTGTGTTAAAACACTAGTTAGGCCACAGCTAGAGTACTGCATACAGTTCTGGTCACCACATTACAGGAAGGATGTGATTGCACTAGAGAAGTTACAGAGAGATTTACAAGGATGTTGCAGAACTGGAGAAATTTAACTATGAGGAAAGATTGATAGGCTGGGGTTGTTTTCTTTGGAACAGAGGAGGCTGAGGGGAGACTTAATTGAGGTGTATAAAATTATGAGGGGCCTAGATAGAGTGGAAAGAAGGATGTATTTCCCTTACCAGAGAGAACAATAACCAGGGGGCCTAGATTTAAAGTAATTGGTAGAAGGATTAGAGGGGAGTTGAAAACATTTTTCACCCAGAGGGTGGTGGGGGTCTGGAACTCACTGCCTGAAAGGGTGGTAGAGGCAAAAACCCCCATTACATTTAAAAAGTACTTGGATATGCACTTGAAGTGCCGTAACCGACAAGGCTACCGACCAAGAGCTGGAAAGTGGGATTAGGCTGGATGGCACAGGCACGATGGGCCGAATGGCCTCCTTCTGTGTCGTAAATTTCAATGATTCTATGATCTGTTTTCCTCACTCTTCTGTGAAGCGCCTTGGGAGACTTTCCTGTATTAGAGGTGCGATAGAAATCATTGTTGCAGAGCGTTTTGTTTTATGGACCCTATTGGTGGACATAAAAGATCCAGTGGCCGTATTTGAAGAAGAGCAGGAAGTTCTCTCAATGCCATGGCTGACATTCTTCCCTCAACCAACACCACCAAAACCAGATGGACTGGTCATTCATCTCACTGCTGTTTCTGGGATCGTACTGTGCGCAAAATGGCTGCTGTGTTTGCCTGTGTGACTGTCACTGCACTTAAAAATAATGAAATGTCTTACAAACACAGTTTGAGATGCTTCTGAGAAATGTGATGAGGTGCTATATAAATGTAAGTCTTTTTAAAGCAACAGGAATGTATACTATTTTGATATGATTTTACACGGGCGATCGCTGCATTCAGTACATTGCATTGTTACTTCAAGCTAATCTTCCAGACACTGTACACAAGGGAAACGGTTTTCTAAATTGTGTTTTTTGAAAATACGCAGAAAGAGAAAGAGAGAAATGGAAAAAGGATAGAAGCGGGTTTTCTGGTAAGTAAACATTAAAAACGTCGACAATTCTCCATTGAGAGAATGAATTGAGACATTGAAGTGCATCATTTTAATGCTGTTCAGTTGAATTGAGTGAAACAGAGTTGAATTAGAGTTCAAGGAAAGATGAATAACAATTGATTTTTCAGCTTCATTTGCGAGTGATTGATATGGGAACGGACTCACAGAATACCTCTCAGAATCTAACTACCTTCCTGAAGAATCGTCTCCTTTTGAAGTGAGCAAATCACTGCAGGACCATCTCGAAGCAAGGCTTACCACCTGCTGTTTGCATTTCCCAAAGCGGCACCTTGGTCCATTTACGTATCGCCACTTCCCCGCTTGCGCCTAAAGATCAGGCGGTAGCGGGACGAAAATCAGCAACAAATAAAAGTCCCACTGACCCGCTGCTCGAGGACCGACCCATTCCTATTCTCGTGGGGGTGGGGCCTTGATTTAGGCAGTCAGTGCTCCCTTCCCCCACACAGGTGGGGACTCATAACTGTATGCAAATAGTGCTCAAATGACAGAGTTAAAATTCCAACGTCATTTTTGTCTTTACCCGTGTTGCTGCCGCTCGTTCCTCAACTTACAAACCATGGGTGGTACAGGTCGGGAGGCGGCCATTCCAGTGGATATGTAAAGGGATCCTGAGCTGCAGTCAGGGATAAAGGGATTCGATAGGGAAGATGCAGCAAAGCTACTTCCTCTGGCAGGGGAATCAAGAACATGTGGGCACAATCTTATAATTAAAGCTATGTCATTCAGGGGTAAAATCAGAAGGACTTCTTCACACAAATGAGAGGGACGAAGCAGAAATTGCTATGGGTGAGGGGGGAGTGTGAAATATTAGATGAAATAAACATAGTTAGAGAGGACGTATTAAAGGGTTTAGCAGCTTTAAAAGTGGATAAATCCCCAGGCCCGGATGAAATGTATCCCAGGCTGTTAAGTGAAGCAAAAGAGGAAATAGCAGAGGCCCTGACCATCATTTTTCAATCCTCTCTGGCTTCAGGTGTGGTGCTGGAGGACTGCTAATGTGGTACCGTTGTTTAAAAAGGGAGAAAAGGATAGACCGAGTAATTACAGGCCAGTCAGCCTAACCTTGGTGGTGGGAAAATTATTGGAAAGAATATATCAACGATCTTGACTTGAATATAGGGGGTATGATTAAGAAGTTTGCAGATGATACTAAAATCGGCTGTGTGGTTGATACTGAAGAAGGAAGCTGTAGACTGCAGGAAGATATCAATAAATTGGTCAGGTTGGTAGAACAGTGGCAAATGGAATTCAATTCGGAGAAGTGTAAGGTAATGCATTTGGAGAGGGTGAACAAGGAAAGGGAATACACATTAAATGGTAGGACACTGAGTAGTGTAGAGGCACAAAGGGATCTTGGAGTGCATGTCCACAGATCCCTGAAGGTAGCAGGCCAAGTAGATAAGGTGGTTAAGAAGGCATACGGAATGCTTGCCTTCATTAGCTGTGGCATAGAATACAAGAGCACGGGGGTTATGCTTCAACTGTATAAAACACTAGTTAGGCCTCAGCTAGAGTACTGCGTGCAGTTCTGCTCACCACATTACAGGAAAGATGTGATTGCACTAGAGAGGGTACAGAGGAGATTTACAAGGATGTTGCCGGGAGTAGAGAATCTTAGCTATGAGGAAAGACTGGATAGGCTGGGTCTGTTTTCCTTGGATTAGAGGAGGCTGAGGGGAGACCTTATTGAGGTGTATAAAATTATGAGTGGCATAGATAAAGTGGATAGAAAGGACCTATTTCCCTTAGCAGAGGCGTCAAAAACCAGGGGGCACAGATTTAAAGTAATTGGGGGAAGGTTGAGAGGGGATTTGAGGGGAAATTTCTTCACCCAGAGGGTTGTGGGGGTCTGGAACTCACTGCCTGAAAGGGTGAAAGAGGCAGGAACCCTAACCACGTTTAAAAAGTACTTGGATGTGCACTTGGGATGCTGTAACCTGCAGGGCTACGGACCAAGAGCTGGGAAGTGGGATTAGGCTGGATAGCTCTTTGTTGGCCGGCGCGGACACGATGGGCTGAAATGGCCTCCTTCTGTGCTGTAACTTTCTATGATTCTATGACAAAGGGTGGTAGAAATCTGCAACTCTCTCCCCCAAAAGGCTGTGGATGCCGGGGGACAATTGGAGCTTTCAAGACTGAGATCGATAGATTTTGTTGGGTAAGGGTATCAAGCGACATGGAGCAAAGGCGGGTAAATGGTGCTGAGGTACAGATCAGCCATGATCTCATTGAATGGTAAAACAGGCTTGAGGGGTTGAAGGGCACTCCCCTTGTTTCTATGGGCGCGATCTTGCCAGCCCTGAGGAGGCGGGTATGGAGGTGGGACTGCCGGGAAAATGGCAGAATTTGGAGGCGGGAAGAGATTACAGGCACTTAACTGCCTGCTAACAGGTAGTTAACAGGCAGAAAATAGGCTCAACACCATTTTGCCCACACAAGTGCGGGCTTCCCGAAGGCTGCGAACCCCGCCAGGGTCACCGAGGCGAGTAGTGGGTCTGCAGGGGTCGGAGGGGTGCAAAAGTGCGCTGTGGAGGTAAGTGATGGGTGCAAGTGTGGAGAGGTGAGTAGGTGAGGTAAGTGGAAAGTGATAGAAAAAGTGTACTTACCTTTGTTTCTTCCTGCAGGCTTCAGTCAGTGGGGATGCAGAGAGTCTCGCACCTCCGCGGTAGAGATGACAGATGCCCGTTGCATTCTCCAATGCAACAACCATCTCATTTCTGCAAAAGAAGGAGGTTTGATGAGGTCTTGAATTCAAGACCTCATCAAACTACAGAGAATGTCAGTGTTTGACAGCTTCACAGAGCTGTCAGACGATGACAATTCATCTGTCAAAAATTTTTGACAGACGCAACGTCATACGTTGACGTTCTCTGCAACCGGCTTTCCCTTAATTGGCCTGCTAAGCCCGCTGGGCAGGCTAAACAAGGTTAATCAAGTGAAAATAGCGTGTGTTGGACAGAAGTTGATGAAGGCGGGACTGAAACCCGACAAGTGGGAGTCCCGCCTCCAAAAGCTCCCCATTGGCAAAATCACTCCTAAACCAGAAGGCAGATCTGGCATTCATTTTGTTTGCTATCTCGTGCATATTTTGAGCCTTAAAGGCTTCCATTATTTCATCTCCTTCCTGCTGTAAGTGCTACGAAACTATTCCTGCTGCTGAAATCTGCTGTTCCATTTCACTCCCGACGCTTCCTTCCACCCTCTTTAGGGCCCAAGATGATCGGCTGGCCCAGTGGATTTCCCACCCTCCCAAACGGTGCGCTGCCTATAAGCAATGCGATTGGTTAGCGTTGGCAGCTGGCCCAGCCAATGCCAATGAGGCCCTACCACAAGAATTGATCTGGCCTCCCCTGGGTGACTTCAGGCGGGTGGAGTGGAAGCCCCGCCCATTGCCCAGCACTCACTGCTCAGCGCCCAATGCTCAGCGCCCACTACCCAGCGTGCGCACGACTACGCTCCACATGGAAATTAATCCCGCCATCACCTTGAGAAGGTGTGTGGTGGTTTATTTAGCCGGCTATAAAAGAGCCTCAGTATCCATGCATCATTTTTTAGCGCAATGTCAGCACACCATTACTCGCACAAACTACTTGTCATTTTGTTGTACGTCTCAACAAAGACAAGAGGCCACCAAACACTTGCTCACGGGGGGACAAAAAAACCTGCCCCTTTTTCCAGTTTCTGCATTGCTGTTTCCAAGACATTTAACAAGAATCATAGGGGGAGGAATTCGGTATCGATCCGTTTGGGGCATGATTATCGGCCGGGCGCAAAGTTTATCGCCTGGCGCTAATTATCGTCTCATAGAAACATAGAAACATAGAAGATAGGAGCAGGAGTAGGCCATTCAGCCCCTCTAGCCTGCTCCGCCATTCAATGCGATCATGGCTGATCATCCAAATTCAGAACCCTGTCCCTGCTTTCTCCCCATATCCCTTGATCCCTTTAGCCTTAAGAAATATATTCAACTCCTTCTTGAATATATTTAATTAATTTGTCTCTACTGCCTTCTGTGGTAGAGAATTCCACAGGTTCACCACTCTCTGGGTGAAGAAATTCCTCCTCATTTCTGTCCTAAATGGCTTACCCCTTATCCTTAGACTGCGACCATCGGGAACATCCTTCCTGCATCTAGTCTGTCCAGTCCTTTCAGAATTTTATAAGTTTCAATGAGATCCCTTCTCATTCTTCTAAACTCCAGTGAGTATAAGCCCAATCGACCCAATCTCTCCTCGTACGTCATTCCTGCCATCCCAGGTATCAGCCTGGTGAATCTTCGCTGAACTCCTTCCATGGCAAGAACCTCCTTCCTCAGATAAGGTGACGAAAACTGCACACAATACTCAAGATGTTGTCTCACCAAGGCCCTGTACAACTGCAGCAAGACATCCTTGTTCCTGTACTCAAACTCTCTCGCTACGAAGGCCAACATACCATTTGCCTTCTTAACCGCCTGCTGCACCTGCATGCTTACATTCAGCGACTGGTGCACAAGGACACCCAGGTCTCGTTGCACTTCCCCTTCTCCCAATCTATTGCCATTCAGATAATAATCTGTCTTCCTGTTTTTGACACCAAAGTGGATAACCTCGCATTTATCCACATTATATTGCATCTGCCATGCTTCTGCCCAATCACCCAACCTGTGCAAATCAGCCTGGAGTTTCTCGGCATCCTCCTCACAGCACACACACCCACCCAGCTTTGTGTCGTCTGCAAACTTGGAGATATTACATCTAGTTCCCTTGGCTAGATCATTAATATATATTGTGAATAGCTGGGGTCCAAGGACTGATCCCTGCGGTACCCCACTAGTCACTGCCTGCCACTCGGAAAAAGACCCGTTTATTCCAACTCTTTGCTTTCTGTCTGCCAACCAGTTCTCTATCCAAGTCAATACCTTGCCCCCAATCCCATGTGCCTTAACTTTACATGCTAATCTCTTATGCGGGATCTTATCGAAAGCCTTTTGAAAGTCCAAATACACCACATCCACTGGTTCTCCCTTATCTATTTTACCAGTTACATCCTCAAAAAATTCCAGTAGATTAGTCAAGTATGATTTACCTTTTGTAAATCCATGTTGACTTTGTCCGATCCTGTCACTGTTTTCCAAGTGCTCTGCTATTACATCTTTTATAATGGACTCTAGCATTTTCCCCACTACCAATGTCAGGCTTACCGGTCTGTAATTCCCCATTTTCTCTCTACCACCTTTTTTGAATAGTGGGGTAACATTAACTACCCTCCAATCCATGGGTATTGTTCCAGATTCCATCGAATGTTGGAAGATGATCAGCAATGCATCTACTATTTCTAGGGCCACTTCCTTAAGTACCCTAGGATGTAGATTCTCAGGCCCTGGGGATTTATCGGCCTTCAATCCCGCCAATTTCCCTAACACAATTTCCCTACAAATACTGATTTCTTTCAGTTCCTCCCTTTCATCAGACCCTATGTTCCCCAACATCTCTGGGAGGTTATTTGTGTCCTCCTTTGTGAAGACAGAACCAAAATATGTATTTAATTGGTCTGACATTTCTTTGTTCCCCATTATAAGTTCCCCTGATTCTGACTGCAAGGGACCTATGCTTGACTTCACCAATCTTTTTCTCTTCACATATCTATAAAAGCTTTTACAGTCAGTTTTTATGTTCCCTGCAAGCTTCCTCTCATATTCTATTTTCCCCTTCTTAATTAATCCCTTTGTCCTCCTTTGTTGAATCCTAAACTGCTCCCAATCCTCAGGTTTACTGCTTTTTCTGACCAATTTATATGTCCTCTCCTTGGATCTTATGCTATCCCTAATTTCCCTTGTTAGCCATAGTCGAGTCACCTTTTTTGTTTTATTCTTATGCCAAACTGGGATGAACAAATTCTGCAGTTCATCCATGCGGTCTTTGAATGTTTGCCATTGCCTCTCCACCGTCAACCCTTTGAGTGACATTCCCCAATCAATCCTACACAACTCGCGCCTCATACCATCGTAGTTTCCTTTATTTAAATTCAGGACCCTAGTCTCTGAGTCAACTACTTCACTCTCCATCTTAATGAAGAATTCTATCATATTATGATCGCTCTGACCCAATGGGCCTCGCACAACAAGACTGCTAATTAATCCTTTCTCATTACATAATACCCAGTCTATGATGGCCTGCTCTCTGGTTGGTTCCTCGACATATTGGTCCAGGAAACCATCCCGTAAACACTCCAGAAATTCCTCCTCCAACTGCAAACTTGGCTTTTATCGCCTCTGGAGGTGATTGGAGCGCAAAATCAGGCGCTTCACACCTGTCTTAAGGCGCAAAGGCCGAGGAGCGAGGCGCTACCTCAGAGCGCTGGCGAAGCTCATGTGATGTCAGTCAGCAATGGAACACAGACACACTGGCGCCAGCCAGTTCTTAAAGGGGAGGGTCGATATTGCTCTCCATCCACACCCTGATCATTGCAGCCTTGAATCTCGGCCTGGACAGACCTGCACATCAAATCTGTTGGAAAGAACAATGGCGAGGCTCAGGGAAAGAGCTCAGAGAGCAGCCCCCACAGTCTCTTCTAAATCGATGCAAGGAAGATCAAATCAGAAAGAACCTGCAAAGTGCTGCTCAGTACCCAATACTCCTTCACACAGCGTTGAATCTCTCCAGAGGTCTCTCTCTCAGAATGCGTGGTGCAAAAATTTCGCTGACAAAAAAAGGTAGGAAGCGGTCGCCTTTACAGAGCGCTCCCCCAGTCCCTTCCCGACTGCAAATGCTCCCCTCAACCTGTCGTTACTAGCGGCAGGCAGTAAGGCAGGAGGCGCCACTCAATATCTGGTCAGGGGCGCTATCAGGGCGTTGCACGCTCAACTGATGTCACGATCTGCTGGTGCAGGAGATCGTGGTGGTAGTGTTTAGCTCTGCCGCAAAATGTCTGGTCAATTTCGTGAGCGGTGCAAACATCGCCGCGCCCGGGCGCTAGTTGCTTTGCGCCCCATTAGCGCCCTCTTAAGGCGCTAACGGGAGGAGCAAAGCAACCGAATTTTTCTCCCACAGACTCATACAGCACAGAAGGAGGCCATTCGGCCCATCGTGCCATTGCCAGCTCTTTGAAAGAGCTATTCAATTAATCCCACCCTGCCCCACCCCCCCCCCAGCTCTTTCCCCATAGCCCTGTACAGTTTTTTCCTTTTCAAGCAATTATCCAATACCCTTTTGAATGTTAATATTGAATCTGCTTCCACCGCCCTTTCAGGCAGTGCATTCCAAATCACAACTCACTGTGTAAAAAAAATTCTCCTCATCTCCCCTCTGGCTCTTTCACCAATGTCAAGTGTTTGGTCAAACACTTTATCCCAATCACGGCTCCTTTAACAAATATATATCCAATTCCCTTTTGAAAGTCACTATTGAATCTGCCACGACCACCCTTTCAGCGAATGCCGATTCTGACTGATCTCCTGTGGCATTGCTCACCTGTGGTCTGGGGTCTGGACCAACGTTCCCTTTAAGCTTAGGCCATTTAAGACTGAGATGAGGAGGAATTTCTTCACTCAGGGGTTGTGAATCTTTGGAATTCTCTGCCCCAGAGGGCTGTGATTGCTGAGTCTTTGAGTATATTCAAGGCTGAGATAGATAGATTTTTAGACACTAGGGGAATTGAGGGATATGGAGATCGGGGGGAAAGTGAAGTTGAGGTCGATGATCAGTTATGATCTTATTGAATGGCGGAGCAGGCTCGAGGGGCCGTATGGCCTCCTCCTGTTCTTATTTCTTACGTTCTAAGCTGTGCGGCCACGCAACCGGTGAGCCAGTTTTTAAATAGAAAAACCTCGCATGCGCGGAATTTTGAATGGCCCACGCAGCCTGTTAAAGGGGCCGCGCGGGCCAACAAATAATTCAAGGGAACATTGGTCTGGACCATGTTTGTGATGTTTAGCTGCTAAGCTGGTTTAAACAGGCCTGCACCTTTAAGACCACTGCTAAGGTACTCCCAGTGGTGAAGCAGTCTTTTTAAAATATTTTTGACATTTTTATGTGCACACTTGACAGAAGACCCTAAAACGTAAATAATCAAAATCCCAGCTCAGTCTGTCTGTTGTGTTTGGCCAGCCGGGTGTCTGAGGCAGTCAACATGGTTTTGTGCAAGGGAAATCATGTTAAACCAATTTATTGGAGTTCTTTGAGGAAGTAACATGTGCTGTGGATAAAGGGGAACCGGTGGATGTACTGTACTTAGATTTCCAGAAGGCATTTGATAAGGTGCCACATCAAAGGTTATTGCGGAAAATAAAAGCTGATGGTGAAGGGCGTAACATATTGGCATGGATAGAAGATTGGCTAGCTAACAGGAAACCGAGAGTAGGCATAAATGGGTCATTTTCTGATTGGCAAGATGTAACAAGTGGTGTGCCACAGGGATCAGTGCTGGGGCCTCAACTTTTTACAATTTATATAAATGACTTGGATGAAGGGACCGAAGGCATGGTTGCTAAATTTGCTGATGACACAAAGATAGGTAGGAAAGTAAATTGTGAAGAGGACATAAGGAGGCTACAAAGGGATATAGATTGGTTAAGTGAGTGGGCAAAGATCTGTCAAATGGAGTACAATGTGGGAAAATGTGAAGTTGTCCATTTTGGCAGGAAAAATAAAAAAGAAGCATATTATCTAAATGGTGAAAGATTGCAGAGCTCTGAGATGCAGAGGGATCTGGGTGTCCTAGTGCATGAATTACAAAAGGTTAGTATGCAGGTACAGCAAGTAATTAGGAAAGCTAATGGAATGTTATTGTTTATTGCGAGGGGAATTGAATACAAAAGTAGGGAGGTTATGCTTCAGTTATACAGGGCATTGGTGAGACCACATCTGGAGTACTGTGTGCAGTATTGGTCTCCTTATTTAAGGAAGGATGTAAATGCGTTGGAAGCAGTTCAGAGAAGGTTTACTAGACTAATACCTGGAATGGGCGGGTTGTCTTATGAGGAAAGGTTGGGCAGGCTAGGCTTGTATCCGCTGGAGTTTAGAAGAATAAGAGGTGACTTGATTGAAACATATAAGATCCTGAGGGGTCTGGACAGGGTGGCTGTGGAGAGGATGTTTCCTCTTGTGGGAGAATAGAACTAGGGGTCACTGTTTAAAAATAAGGGGTCGCCCATTGAAGACAGAGATGAGGAGAATTTTTTTCTCTCAGAGGGTCATGAGTCTTTGGAACTCTCTTCCTCAGAGGGCGGTGGAAGCAGAATCTTTGAATATTTTTAAGGCAGAGGTAGATAGATTCTTGGTAAGCAAGGGGGTGAAAAGTTATCGGGGGTAGGCAGGAATGTGGAGTAATCGGATCAGCCATGATCTTATTGAATGGCGGAGCAGGCTCGAAGGGCCGAGTGGCCGACTCCTGCTCCTAATTCGTATGTTCGTATGTAATTGTCTCACTCATTTCATACAGTTCCTGAATTGCCTCATCAGATTCAACTGCCTCTATTAGTTTGGTCTATTTGGTTAATATGTATTGAACGACTAAATCCAAGGTTATTAATGTGAATTATAAGCAGTAGGCGTCCAAATACAGACCCGGAGGCACTCCACTCAGCACTTCCCACTGCTTTAAGGTTAAGTATTAGCCTTTCATGAGGAATTTCATGAAATGTTTTTCGAAGTCTAGGGACAACACATTTAACCGCATTCCACAGCCCACTTGGGCTGTCATTCCCACATGAAAGATCAAGGAGGTTGGGCTGACAGGCTCTCCCCGGTTTTGAATTAGTGTTGGCTGCGATTTACTGGGTTTTTATACAGGCGATTCTCAAGCTTACTCCTGGTAATCAAAACCATTATTTTACTTGCTACTGACGTAAGACTGATTGGTCTGTAGGCCAGATTTAAAAAAATTTGTACCACGTTTGCCCATTTATAATTTAGCAGGACCTCCCCAACATTTATACTCCATCATAATGATTACCAACAGCTCAAGAATCTCATCCCTTGCCTCTCAGTGCTCTAGGGTATACGCTATCCATCCTTGGAGATTTATTTATTTTTGCATCCGTTGAGACTGTTTAAGATTTCCATCTCATTTATCTCCAAGTCATTAATTCTACTTTCATTGGCATTAGTTACGGAGGGTGTGTTTGCCTTCCCCAGCATGTTGACTATTTTATGTTCATTCTCTTATGACCATTCTGTGGTCACTCTCCCTCTGGGATGCCATGTCTTCCTGTTATCTTCTTCAACGCTTCTCCTCTGTTCTCTCACTTGTTCGTGACTGTTCTGTTATTGCATTGAAAGAATTTCTCACTGTTGAAGGCTCCGTTTGTTTTCTTGGTATTTCCAAGTTAACCTTTTTAAAAATTCTATACTTGGCTGTTGGTCCTCGGTATTTCCGCATCCCAGATCTGTGGTCACTTTCATCATGGATGCCCCGATTTCTGTTTCATGTACGTTATCCGATCCATTTACCATTATAGTGTCGCAATTTGGGCTCCCTCCCAATACCTTAGTTTCCCTAAGCAGATCTGTATGGGCTGAAGCTTGCACCCTCAAGCATGACATGAATGGAACAGTGTGCCATAGAATGAGCAATTAGCATGGTATCATGGAATTATGCAATGAGGAATACACAGGCTCCCCATTCCATAATCCGGCCCAATCCAAAATGTAGTAACTATCACTATCGGGCTAAGCTAACAGATTTATTTACAAGTAAGATAATTACACAGAAGCAGCAAGAAGCCAGCAGTGTAATACTTACACAACAAGTAAACCGTTTCAAAAACAATAAAGAGTATGGCACCTTTAGAAGTTCATTTCAAGGACTTTGAACTGAGCCTGTGGTGAACTGTTGCATGGAGCCCATGCCATGATAAAGATGCAGGGCCTGGGGGAAGCACTCCTGCTCCTTCTGGCCCACAAGGAGTTCTGACTAAAGTAATTTTTTTACAGTTTACCGTGGCCCATTCTGTCGAGTCGGCACCTCTTGCCGTGGTTCTGCTGCCTGGCCCCAGACAGTGTGGGACTCCCACTGTTCAGAATGTAAACTAGGCCCTGCCTGCCTGTAGCAGGAGCCTCAGCCCACTTGAAAGTCGGCAAAGTTAAGTATTTAAAACAAAACTTACCTTTTCAGTGGTGACCTCCAGTGGTCCCTTCAAGGAACGCCGGTCAGGCCACTTGTACACCTGGTTTTCCTGAACACAGCCCGCCTGCCACCTTAAAATTGGGCCCATGTCCTGGATGGCTTCCAGCTGCCTTCTTCAGAGCTTCCCAAACACCACTTCCCTCCTCAGTGCTCCAAGAACCCATGTTCTCCCCTCACTGCTCTCTTCTGCCTCCTCAGTGTTCCTAGAGACCCACCCTCTTCCAGCACCTCCCTCCCATACTTCCCCCGAGTGCCCGCAGCCCTCAGCGCTCTCAGCATCCCAACTTCCTGAGCCCATCCAGTCTCCAAGTGATTTAAAAAATGTTTTTTAATTGTTTCCTTCTGGCCTCTAGGGCCTCCCTTGCCCTGAGCTTGCCTCTCCCTCCCCTGATTGTGATCACCTATTGCCCTCTCCCCCCCAATCTCTGACCTGTAGGGGGTGGTGGTTTGTGTCAGCTTTGCCTCTGACTTCTGAGCGGTTCGAATCGCTCCCATTCCCTTGGTTCTAGACCTTGGACTTATTTGGGGGTTGTGATACAAAGGTGCAGCAGACAACTGAGCTTGAGGAAAGAACTTCAATCTTTATTAAAAAGGTAAGACACAAATAATAACACTCTTAACACTCTAAAGGTGGGGAACACTTCGGTCCAAGCGAGGGAAATGACAGTAGAACAATACTTCACCCCTCTCAACCACACTTGTTAGGTTTTGAAGGACCAGGGATAATGCTCACCAATCCTTTGACAGTTGGGCTAAATCGCGGTTTTGGGGTTCGTTCTTTATGGCGGTTAGTGTCTGCCGTACCCCGTACGCAGTAGAGGACTTCACCTGCATCTCTGGTCAGTCTTCGCGAGTCCGCTGATGCGGTAGGGTGCGTTTTAGATCTATCAGGTGAGTACCCAATTTCCTTTTGGTTAGGAGTAGGGTTTAGAGTCTTTTGGTAGAAATCTTACCCAGGGGTAAGTCAGGAGTAGTTTGTAGTGTGGAAACTTTGCGGTTCTTCGGGTTTTCTTCCCTGGAGTTGGTCTTTGTTGGTCGCAGTGGCCTGCTATTACCCGGTCAGTTGGGGGTAATGCGCGGTTGTTGGTTTTGTGAGGCCTTTGGTTTCCGCGATGGCTTTAGGCCTTGTTTAGTGTGTCGGTCGACCTCGTGGAGCCGTCGGTGACTTGTTGCTGCTTGTTGCTCCAGGTGACTGTGTTGGGACCGTTGTTGGAGGTCCGTCGAGGTGGTATCTTCACGAGCTGGACTCAGGTGTGTCTGAGTGGTGAGCGATGCCGACTCGCTTCCAGCTCGGGTTTTCTTCTTCCTGGTTTCTTCTTCTTCTGATGACCACCGGTTGCGACTGACGACTCGACCTTGAACTGCTTGGTGGGCCTTCAATTATACTAAATTGAAGTGGCCTTATCTACCCGCCAAATCTACTCAGTTCATTGTTTGGTTTTTGGCGGGCTCGTAGATCGGTAACGACTTACTAGCACGTTAACTGGGTTTTTTAACAGGCCTTCAAAATCACCCATTGAACATGGCCTTATCTACCCGCCAAATCTACTCAGTTCATTGTCTGAATTTTGGCGGGCCTGCTACCAGTAACTGCTCTGTCAGTGTCAAATGGGGTTGGGATGGTTTTCATCCTGTCGATCTCCTTGGCTGATCACTGGTGATTGGTTTCGTGTTTTGGTTTCTAGGCTGGACTCAGTCTTTTCTATAGAATGGTCCTGAGTGATTTGTATTATGCAAGTTTTCTGATGGGCCCTGTAATCGGTTTGATGGGACCTGTTATTTTGGGTGGGACTGTCTTCTCCTAGGGTCTATTGTCAAAATGTTAATGCATGCTGGGGCTTTGAGTGAGGTCATCCCGGTTACCCAGACATTGCAATTAACTGCAATACCCAAACTGCTTTTACAGAGGTTGAACCCACCTTCTTGTTCCTTTACAGGCCCAGACATAGTTTTAAAATGCCAAAACTTGGTTTTTGGTCTTAAATTCCTTATGTTCGGCCCAAATGCATTTTTATCACTCTGAGGTTGTTCCAAAGTCCTTTTTCCTTAGGTTTTGGGGATCTGTAAATTTTGGGAACCTTACAAACCCACTTACCTGACGGCCGGGGTCCATTCCCGCGGGTCCCTGGCTGAAGCCTCCGCTCGCCACCCTCACATGATTGACGCTGGGTTCAGGCGGGAGCAGGGCCTGCTCTATTTAAACGAGGCCTGGGCTTCGTGTCGGGGGGAGTGACGCTCCTGGCTCGGCCGGAGTAAAAAAAAAAACGGGGCTTCAGAGTGGGAAAGAAGCTGAGAATCGCTAACTGGGAGATTAATAGGCCAGGAATTTCATTGGAGTTGCTCCAGCTCTGCTGCCCCAACTTGGCCGGTAGCGGAAATTCCTGGCCTTAGTTTTTCTAAATCCATAAGCAAGGCTTTGGGAGATCCACTATACTATAACACATTGTGCGTTACCTGCTGAAACATCCCCTGTCATTATAAAATGGAGGGACCTCCAACTCATGGGGAGCAACGCCACGGGAGATCTGCTGTCTTTCAGAGTGTGAGCAGCAATATAACAGAACGTGTGCACCTGACCGACAGACAGAGAGGACACTGACATGTCAAGCAAAAAAGTTGACAAATGCTGGAAATACACAGCAAGGTCGGTGGAGAGAAGAGAGAACAGAGAGATTGGTGTTTAGAGATCGTCCCTTCATCTGAACTATGAGAAGAGAAAATCAATAATAGGCTGTGGATGTTGGGGGACAATTGGAGCTTTCAAGACTGAGATTGATAGATTTTACTCGGTAAGGATATCAAGAGATATGGAGATAAGGTGGGAAAATGGAGTCATGATCTAATTGAATGGCAGTGCTGGCCCGAGGGGCTGAATGGCCTCCTCCTGTTCCTTACGTTCCTAACAACAGATATTCCAGTCCCACAAAGTTAACGGGCTAAGTGATCTTCAACTTACTTACTGGAGACAGTTCAGAGAAGGTTCACTCGGTTGATTCCTGGGATGGAAGGGGTTGTCTTATGAAGAACGGTTGAGCAGGTTGGGCCGATACTCATTGGAGTTTAGCAGAATGAGAGGGGATCTTATTGAAACATATAGGGGGAAAAATTCAGCATCGCCCCGTTTGGGGCACAATTATCGGCCATGCGCAAAGTTTACTGCCTGCCGCTAATTATCGCCTCCGACTGCAAACTTGGCTTTTATCGCCCCTGGAGGTGATTGGAGCGCTAAATCAGGCGCTACACCTCTGTCTTAAGGTGCAAAGGCTGAGGAGCGAGGCGCTAATTCAGAGCGCGGGCGCAGCGCAGGTGATGTCAGTTAGAGATGGAACACAGACACACTGGCATCAGCCAGTTCTTAAAGGGGAGGGTCGATCTTGCTCTCCAGCCACACCCTGCTCATTGGAGCCTTGAATCTCGGCCTGGAGAGACCTGTGGCTAAATCTTGCAGCCAAGGACTATGGAGAGGGCCAGGGAGCGAGCACAGCGCTTCAGCGAGCGGGCCTTGGAGGCTCTGGTTGGCGCGGTGGAGCGCAGAAGATCAATACTGTACCCAGAGTCTGGCAGGAGGCCTTTGCCGCGCAGGTACAGAAGAGTGTGGAGCGTCTCCTCCAGGAGCATGGTGCCCAGGACCCATATACAATGTAGAAAAAAGTTCAACGACCTCACTCGGGTCGTCAGGGTGAGTGGCTTTTTTTCAATACCTCTCCATCCCTCCATCTCAACCTCACTCTATGGCCAGAGGGTCTTAAAACCCCAATGCCCAACACTCATCCAACACCTATGGCCCTCCCATGAAACACACACGCACATTCAACACTTTGCATACAGTAATGGCTATTCACCTATGGGAGGCACATCAGGCAAGATCATGGCTGCATACAGTAATGGCTATTCAGCTATGGGAGGCACATCAGGCAAGACCATGGCTGCATACAGTAATATCTATTCACCTATGAAAGGCACATCAGGCAAGACCATGGCTGCATACAGTAAGGGCTATTCAGCTATGGGAGGCACATCAGGCAAGACCATGGCTGTATATTTACTCAGACACCGTCCTTTTTCTTACAGGCCAAGCTATCTCATAATAGGAGACAGCAGCAACGGACGGGTGGAGGGTGGCCTCAGCTGCAACCCCTCAGCGATCTTGAGGCGCGCGTCCAGAGGACTGTGGCAAGCCAAGTGATCGGTCCCGTCACCGCTGGAGATGCCGACCCCGTTCTGGACAGCAATGGTAAGGTCATCACCTTTTTGTCCTCTGTCCTTCCACTTGTCCCTCACAACACCAGCCTTTGACACTTTCAATCCAACTTACTAAATCGCTGCACTCATTCCTCCCTTACTGCCACCCTGTCCTCACGCTAAAGCCACTCTTGTACCTCCCTGCTTTCAGATGGTGATTCACCAGCTGAGGAGATGGGCCCTCAAGCTGCCAGTGGGAGTGAAGCTGCAGGCGAGGAGGAAGATGAAGCCGGAGCATCAGTGCCACCCTCTCCTGAGGAAGCCCATGCCCACACTGGGAACATGCCTTCCCTGGAGCGGAGCAGGGGGGAAGGGTCTGATGAGGGTGAAGCTCCAGGACCCAGCGGGCTGTGGCAACGCGATGGGGGTAGGGAAGTTTGGGGGCCTTCTCCCCGGAGGGAGAGTATGCCAGCGAGTCCTACTGCACTGGATGCAGAGGAGGAGCGGCTCATCGCTGAAATGAACACCCAGGCGGTGGACATGCACACTGAGCTCATGGGTGCAGTGGGAAGGGTGCCCGAATGCATTGAATCACTGGCAAGGAGTGTGGAGAACTTCGCTGTAGCACAGGCAGATGCCACGCTAAAGCTTAGTGCGGCAATTCAATCTCAGACTGCTCTCATGCAGACTCAGATTGAGGCCACGCGAGCACTGACTGCTGCCATCCTCGCTGGTTCGGACACATTTCCCCGGGGCTCTCACCGCGCCGCAGCAGGCCAGCAATCTGTGCTCCAGCAGATTGCTCCGGATGCTGAAGTGCTGCCCCGTGGGAGTGCCAGTGTGTCGGTCGAGCAGGGAGTTGCTGTCCTCTCTCAAGATGACAGCATTCCTGCTGCCACCACTGTCACTTCTCCACTGCACTTGCCACCACCTGTAGGACAGACTGTTGCCGCCCATGCAGAGTTGGTGCAGTCTGCAGCCGGGCCCTCCAGGCCCAGAGCTGGTCGAGGCCGTCCTTCAAGGGCATCTGCAGTCTCAGGTTCTGACAATCAGCAGCCTTCCACCAGCCTTGCTGCAGCCACTGGGGTCCCATTACGGAGGAGCGGGAAGGGGGGAAGTGCGCAAGGGAATGAGATCACCCTCAAAGGGCTGTGTAGGATGTGTGACAAAATGTTGGTCATTTTTTTATTAAAGGCCGAGGTTCGTGGTCAAACTTTTGTTTAGTGTTTTGGACATTATCTCCAGGTTGTGAGAACCAGTTATGTTAATGACTGTTTTTTTGTGTTTCTTTCTATTAGTTTGTCATGAGGAAATGACACACACAGAGTTTGTAAAATAAATAAGTTTTTGTTTTCAAAATGTACATGTTTGGTCTTTGCAATCATTGCTGCCTTGGCCGGCTTAGGGGTTGCGGGTTGGTTTCAGTCATGTTGTTCTCAATGGCAGAAGCCATTTCCTCAGCAGGGGCCTAGAAGCGGCTTGCTATCAGATGTTGACAGACGGCCCTTCCAGTTTCTACATTGTGGGCCTCCCTCCCGCCTTGGTGCTGCTGATGATCATCCTCCTCCTCTTCCTTCTCCTCTTCCGGTGGTGCTCCAAGGCCTGGTGGCATTGGCTGGGTCCTGAGGATTGCCAGGTTATGCAGCATTCAGCACACAACTACGAAGAGGGAGACTTGCTCAGGTGAGTACTGCAGGACTCCTCCTGAGTGGTCCAGACAGCGGAACCGTTGCTTGAGCACGCCAATTGTGTGCTCAACGATGTTCCTGGTAGCGAGATGGCTCTCGTTGTACCGCAGCTCAGCAGGGGTGTTGGGCATACGGAGCGGTGTCATCAGCCAGGTGAACAGTGGATATCCCTTGTCCCCGAAAAGCCAACCACCTGGGTGATGGGGTGCCTGGAAAAGTTCTGCCACAGCAGTCTGGTGCAGGATGAATGCATCGTGGCAGCTGCCAGGATAGTGGGCATTGACAGCGAGTATCAGTTGTCTGTGGTCACAGACCAACTGGACGTTTAAGGAATGGAACCCCTTTCGGTTGCGGAAATCCTCTGCATTCTCATGCGGAGCACGCAAAGCCACATGCGTGCAGTCAATGGCGCCCTGCACCATGGGGAAGCCCGCTATCCTCGCAAAGCCCATTGAGCATTCATGCTGCTTGGCTCAGGTCATCGGGAAAGAGATGTACTGGCATCTCCTTTTACATAGGGCATTTACGACCTGACGGATGCAGCAATGGACCGCGAACTGGGAGATATATTGGCGATGTCCCCAGTAGCTGATTGAAATGAGCCAGTGGCATAAAAGTTCAGAGCCACTGTTATCTTCACTGCCACCGACAGAGACGTCCTGGTCCTCAGTTGAGGCTGCAGCAGGTGGCAGAGCTCAGTGACCACCACCTTGCTGAAGCGCAGCCTTCGCAATCACTGCTCCTCAGACATATTAATGTAGGAGAATTGTTGGCGAAATACCCTGGGAGGGTAAGGTCTCCTGTACAGAGGCCTGTTGGCCCTCCTCCATCTGGCCATGATTGCCACTCTTCCTCTGCGTCTCTGTGGCCTCCGATTCTGCTGGCGTAGGATGACACCCCCAATCAGTGCAGCCCCCATATTCTCTTGGCAATCAAAGTTATGAAGGTCAAAAACAAAAGTACCTGCAAAGTTATCCTCAGTAGCCAAAACTACTTCACACAGCGTTGACTCAATGCAGAAGTCTCTCTTTCTCTCTCTCAGAATCTCTCTCTCTCTCAGAACGAGTGGTGCAAAAATGTCTACCACAGAAAAATCCAGGAAGAGGCCCCCTTTAAATAGCAACCTCCCCATCCCCACAGCGACTGGGAAGCGCTCCAGTCTACCTGTCGTTGGTTGCGCCAGGTGGAAAGGATGGGGGCGCCACTCAAATTCTGTTCCGGGACGCTACAAGGGCGTTGCACGCTCGAATGACGTCAAGATCTGCGTGCGCAGGAGATCGGGGCGGTATTGTTTAGCGCAGCCGCAAAATGTCCGGTCAATTTCGCGAGAGGCGCAGATATCGCCGCGCCCAGGCGCTAGTTGCTTTGTGCCCCATTAGCGCCCTCTTAAGGCGCTAACGGGAGGCGCAAACCAACTGAATTTTTTCCCCATAAGATTCTGAGGGGGTTGGACAGGGTAGATGCCGAGAGGATGTTTCCCCTCATCAGGGAATCTTGAACGAGGGGGCATAGTCTCAGAATAAGGGGTCGCCTATTTAAGACGGAGGTCAGGAGGAATTTCTTCTCTCAGAGGGTCGTAAATCTTTGGAGTTCTCTACCCCAGAGAGCTGTGGAGGCGGAGTCATTGAATATATTCAAGGCTGAGATAGACAGATTTTTGAGCAACAGGGGAGTTGAAGGTTATGGGGAGCGGGCAGGAAAGTGGAGTTGAGGCCAAAATCGGATCAGCAATGATCTCATTAAATGGCGGAGCAGGCTTGAGGGGCTGAATGGCCTACTCCTGCTCCTATTTCTTAAGTTCTTATGTTACTTAACAGAAAAGCAGGAGATTCTTGTATTTTGTTAAAAAATCATCTCTGTCAAGAAGATATTAAAAGATCATGCAAATAACTAAGACACCAATTTGAAAGGCCCACACAAGGAAAAAAACAAGTGAAATTGGAGGAAAAACAAACAGGGAATACATGCTCAATTGACTTCTATTTCTTGCTAGCGCTGCCTCGTCCTTTGTAACCGATTGCTCTCTCCATCTGCTTCCCTCTTCATCCTGAATGGTTCGTGTCTGGTCTCACAGATTGCTGCAAAGTACAAGATAATCTTCCGTGATTAGGAGGTGTAGACTGTCGCCTTCTGGCTGAAACTAGCACAGCAGCACTGCAGTGGGACAAGGTGTTGAGACCGTTGTAGAGTGAGGCTGAATGAACCACAGCACCTGGGTCGACAATTTCGCAGCCAGGATAAGGGAATATCTGTAGCATTTACCCTGGATTTCCAGGCTTTCCTCAGCTCTTCTGTCAAAGCTATGACGGCCGAGCGGGAGAATCCCCATGGAAATTAAACGCTCCAGGTGCAGAGCTTTGGATGATGGGCGAACATATCGTCAGTGGAGCTTCGGGAGTCATCATCCTAGACTGGGTGTTTTTAGTTGTGCTTCTTTCAGTTCTACACCCACCAGGGTACATCAAGTTCTGCCGCGAACTTAACATTTTGAGTTGCAGTTCTGAGTCTCCCGCTTAGGGAGGGCAGTCAGGCGCTGGTGTGCATTTGCACCCAGGCTGCGACTTTCCGTCTTCAGACCCTGCAGAAATACCTGTACGTCAAGGATCCTCCCAGGTGTTGTGTGCTGCCAATGATTTTCTTCTGCCAGATGCATGGCCTGAGCTATGACCGGCAGCTCCTTTTCATCAAGTTGCATGACGTGGCCTTGCGGGAGTTGCCTGTCTTTTATCAAGGTCTTATCAGGGTCTGGAACATGGTTGCCTCCAGCTGGAGCTCTCCTTCGTCAGAAGTAGCGGCTATCTTGGCGGAACTGCTACTCTGCAATCAACACCTCCACGTGGCTGGCTGGGGCGACACGGAGCTGACATAGCAGCGGGCTTGGGCTGCGAGGGTAACCAGAGTCAAGGACATACTGGATGGCAGAGCAGAGGGTCCGGGTTGTGTAAGAATAAGCCATTTGCTATAAATTTTGCTGTAACTTGACCAAACTTAAAAGTTGACCAAATTTAATATACCAGCATGCTTCGAGAGGCTGAGAGGTTGCTTCCTGTGGGAACTTTGTATGAAAACTGTTCATAGATAAAGAAGACCTTGGATAGAAACAGAGAACTTCTGCTGAAATGTAAAACAGACTGCTATGGTTGTAAGATGTAAAGGCTGCCGGCTACCTTTTAACAGATAAGGGACCTTGAAAGTTCTGTGGAGAAGAAGCTATTGAACTATTAAGCCATTGCAAAAACAGGAATATCCTCAGACTTTGGAATGTAACCAGCCTTGTGGCCCACTGACTGACCACTGATTAGAAGAAGAGAAAAACAACTACTGACTATTCTTTGTATAAGTTTGGGACACGTATGCTGTCGGAAGGTTGCCAGGTTTTAAGGTAAAAAGATGCTGTAAGAAGACACTCGGGGCTGCAGTTGGGCAACCTGGTCAGTTGCCAGTTAAAGCCATACGTCTAGTCATCGCCGAACTGACCACTCACTGGTGTTAGTATGTATGTAGTGTTGGTTTATTATCGCTTAATCTTAAAGTAAGGGAATAAACCTGTGTATGCTCAGATATAATCAGGAGTATTGGCCCAGAAATTGATCTCGCTCTGTTCCCGCGGGGGTAAGCCTTCCCCGCGATGTCTCACCTCGCTTGTGCTTTTTCAGATCCAGCTCGCACGAACTTGATGTTCTGGACAGCTGCTGTGCAGTGCTTGCGTATCCCACCGGCGTAGTGAATTCGTGCGAGCTGTGGGATCACCTGACTCAGTTAGAGTCAATGGCAGCACACCATCTTCCATTCATAAGTTTCACAGACCTGCTGTGAAATCTATGAATCTTACACCCCCCCAAAATAACAGCTAAACCTCAATTAAATTAAAAAAAAAACCATCACATTAATAAAATAAGTATAGTTAATTAAATTAACCATTTTAAATAAAAAATAAAATTTTTGAAAAAATTTAAAATCTTTTAAAAAGTTATAAAAATAAACTTACCTGTCTTTAAAGTCTCTAAAAAAGATATACCTGTTAAAAAAAATTCAAAAAAATACTTAATTCACTACTTACCTTCTTAAAAGTGAGTCTTACTCCTCCTTTTTACATTTCCAAAATCTTCAGTACTTACCTGCGCGTCCAAAGCATGAAGTGCACAGCGTGTGCGCAGCCTGTAGCGCGCACGCGATGCACCCGCCCCCTTTTCAGAAGAGCAATTGCCGGTTTTCAGCGCATGCGCAGAGCATGCAGAAAACCGGCAATTGGAGTGGGAATACGCGAGAGTACGCAGTGCGTACTCTCGCGTCCCGGGATCAATTTTCGGCCCATTATATGCAACAGTTTTCGGTGACCTTCACCGGAGTCAGGGACCTACTTGATGACGGAGCAGAGGGTTCGAGCTGTGAAGATTACCAGAGTCAAGGTTGTAATGGAGGGCAGCGGAGCAGGCCGGAGCGTCAGCTGTTGTGGCGCTGCGCCCGGCCACAGTCATCCAATTAGCAGCTCGGCCCGGACCCCCTTCGGTGTATTGAGGAGGCTTCAGTGTGTGCAGGGATCCCACCCAATCTTGCCCCCGTTCAGGTGAGGTTTCTCATCGGCGTGAAGCCCCGAAACCTCCCCCAGGAACTTGCCCCATCTCACTTAAATTCCCTCCATGCCACTCCACACTGCGCGGAGGGGTTTCCTGTACAGGCTGCTCCTGCACACTCTCCACTGGCAGGTCACCTTGCTGTTTGTTGGAGGCGGAGGGGTGGAGGGCTCTCTATTCAGGAGTCCTTCTCTGCACCATTGGGGATCTGGGGTGGAGAGTGTTGCACAGAGCAGTAGCATGCAACAGTTGTTTAAGCACCTTCACGGACTCCCAAGCCGCATGTGAGTCCATGGCCCATGTATATATTCAGTGTGAGAGGTTGCAGCCCCTGTATAGTTATCTGAAGGGGCTGCTCCTCAAATTTGGTTGCACTTTAGGCCAACGCTCCTAATCATTGGCTGCCCGGTGCGGAGGGTAAGTCGGACGATTTTCTCCTGGACCTGCTGGTGTGCGTGGCTTAAAGAGCAATTTGTAGGTGTAGGATGGGTGGGGCGTCGCTTTGGCTGCCTGCCTCTCTTCTGCGGTCTTGTTCGGGTGGCCCTACAGAGGGAACATGTGGTGTTCACCAGTACGCTTGATGTCTTCTCCGACCGGTGAGCACAGCAAACAAGAAAGACTTACATTTATATAGCGCCTTTCATGACCACCGGACGTCTCAAAGCGCTTTACAGCCAATGAAGTACTTTTGAAGTGGAGTCACTGTTGTACTGTGGGAAACGCGGCAGCCAATTTGTGCACAGCAAGCTCCCACAAACAGCAATGTGATAATGACCAGATAATCTTTTTTTGTTATGTTGGTTGAGGGATAAATATTGGCCCCAGGTCACCAGGGATAACTCCCCTGCTCTTCTTCGAAATAGTGCCATGAGATCTTTTATGTCCACCTGAGAAAGCAGACGGGGCCTCGGTTTAACATCTCATCCGAAAGATGGCACCTCCGACAGTGTAGCACTCCCCTGGAGTGTCAGCCTGGATTTGTGTGCGCAAGTTCCCTGGAGCGGGACTTGAACCCACAACCTTCTGATGCAGAGGTGAGTGAGTGTACTACCCACTGAGCCACAGCTGACACAGGGTATTGAGTGTCTTATTGACACTTTTAACAACATTATGATTTAATTGGGAAGGTTCCCTTTGCTTTTGTTGGGACTTTGTTGCTTATTTTGGCTTCTTTTAGTTTGATTGGACCATGTGTTTAAGAACATAAGAACATAAGAAATAGGAGCAGGAGTAGGCCAATCGGCCCCTCGAGCCTGCTCCGCCATTCAATAAGATCATGGCTGATCTGATCCTAACCGCCAATCTACTATCTATCACAGAACCATCTCCTGCATCTAACAGAATTGCACACACGAAATAGGAGCAGAATCAGGCTACACAGTCCCTGGGCCCGCTCCACTACCCACAGGGCCATGACCGATCCGAACCTAGACTCATGTCCAAATTCCTGCCCGCTCCCCGTAACCCTTAATGCCCTTTACTTCTAGGAAACTGTCTATTTCTGTTTTAAATTTAATTAATGTTGTAGCTTCTACAGCTTTTTGTGGCAGCATATTCCATGGACCTACCACCCTCTGAGTGAAGTAGTTCCTCCTCATCTCAGTTTTGAAAGAGCAGCCCCTTATTCTAAGACTATGTCCCCTAGTTCTCGTCTCACCCGTCATCGGGAACATCCTCCCCGCATCCACCCGATCCAACCCCTTCACAATCTTATATGTTTCAATAAGATCGCCTCTCATTCTTCTGAACTCCAATGAGTAGAGTCCCAATCTACCCAACCTCTCCTCATATGACCACCCCCTCATCCCCGGGATTAACCGAGTGAACCTTTTTTGCACTGCCTCGAGAGCAAGGATGTCTTTCCTTAAGTAAGGACACCAAAACTGTATGCAGTATTCCAGGTGCGGTCTCACCAATACCTTGTACAACTGAAGCAATACCTCCCTATTTTTATATTCTATCCCCCTAGCAATGAAAGCCAACATTCCATTTGCCTTCTTAATCACTTGCTGCACCTGCATACTAACCTTTTGAGTTTCGTGCACCAGGACCCCCAGATCCCTTTGCACTTCAGTACTCTCCAGTTTCTTGCCATTAAGATAATAAATTGCTCTAGGATTTTTCCTGCCAAAGTGCATCACCTCACACTTTCCAGTGTTGTATTCCATCTGCCAAATCTCTGCCCACTTACTTAGCCTGTCTATGTCCCCTTGCAGGTTTGTTTCCTATAGTGGTGGTGCCCTAAAAGGGGCACTTGTGATGATTCTTGTTGTGATGATTCTTGTTTGATGACCTTGTGGCAACCCAGTGTCACCCTCATTGGTCCACCAAAAAAGGCCCAGGCTAGAAGCTTTAACAATTTGTGAACAAAGTTCCTTATCAGCTGGGGATGCCTATCCTGGAGGTCTATAACAGGTGCCAATCATAATCTTAGGGCCATTAACTTCAACTAATTGAATCCAAACAGCTAGAGCTACTACTGATGAGCCAATATCTTTTTTCGAGGCGGGGAGCTTGTCTCTGACAAATCAGGCTACAACTCCTCCCTTCTGACCTATTCCATCTTTCCTGAAACAGTTATACCCTGCCATATGGCATTCGACACCATCATTTAAATCTAGCCATGTCTCAGTAACATATAACATCTGGGTTTTCTAATGCTGCATAAGGTTGTAGTTCCAGCAGGTTATTTCTAAGACTTCTTGCATTAGTGTAGAAACACTTCAGTGGCCTATCAGTTAGCTGACTCTGGGTACCATTCCTTTTCTGTGCCTTAACTTTAGAAAATCTGGGTGGTCTATTAGTGCTACCTACCCTAGTAAAACTACTGACTGGTTTATCTATTCTAACTGTGTCAGCCGTGGTTCAGTGGGTAGTACCCTCGCCTCTCAATCCGAAGGTTGTGGGTTCAAGTCCCACTCCAGAAACTTGAGCACAAAATCTAGGCTGACAGTCCAGTGCAGTACTGAGGGGTGCTGCATTGTCAGAGGTGCCGTCTTGCAGATGAGACGTTAAACCGAGGTCCCGTCTACTTTCTCAGGTGGGCTTACAAGTTCCAAGGCAATATTTTGAAGAAGAGCAGGGGAATTCTCCCCAGTGTCCCGGCCAATATTTATAATTCAATCAAAAAAACAGATTATCTGGTCATTATCACATTGCAGTTTGTGGGAGCTTGCTGTGCACAAATTGGCTGCTGTGTTTCCTACATTACAACAGTGACAACACTTCAAACAGTACTTCATTGGCTGTAAAGCACTTTGGGAGATCCTGAAGTTGTGAAAGGTGCTATATCGCCCCTCCCGATCTCTGGAATCTCCTCCAGCCCCACAACCCCTTGAGGTATCTGCGTGCCTCTTGAGCATCCCTGATTTTAATCGTTCAACCATTGGTGGCTGTGCCTTCAGCTGCCGAGACCCTGAGCTCTGGAATTCTCTCTGCCTCTCTACCTCTCTTTCCTCCTTTAAGACGCTCCTTAATACCTGCCTCTTTGACCAAGCTTTTGGTCATCTGCCCTAATTTCTCTTTATGTGGCTCGGTGTCAGATTTTATTTGGTAACGCTCCTGTGAAGCGCCTCAGGATGTTTTACTACGTTAAAGGTGCTATATAAATACAAGTTGTTGTTATATAAATGTAAGTCTTTCTTTTTATCTTTAACCCTTGGCTCAACTGGTTTAAATGCTCCCCAAAGGCAACCTCAAAATTCTCAGCCAACATCTTTGCACCCAGGAAGTTAAGATGCGACCTCCTAATGAGACAATCTCAGCCTTCAGAAGCCCTGCTCTCCGAGAGGTCAAGGAAGCTGAGCCTCTGTCTGTGTACCCTGTTACTTGGGTAGTGCCTCCTGCGACCTCGGCCCCTCTGTTGTCCCCCTCTCTGTTGTCCACCTGCAGCTCCCCCCACATCACGCCCTTGCTGCTGTTGATCAAAAGCAGCCATGACGTCACCCATCCTGATCTCTATTCAGCACCTCCAACCTCTCCAATTAAGACTCTCACAACAAGGTCTCGAACCAAACTGAGAAAGCAGCTGCGAACACTGAACTTTTATTCAGATTGGGTAACCTAACCTTTAACCACCTTGATAAAGTGTCGCTCAATCTTGCCTCGCTTTCACTGCCAAACTGTGCAGCAGGCGATAATGCCAAATCGGGCTCAAAATCACGTGATAGGTGCTTGATTTAAATATGTTAATGCGGACCCGTCTCTCCACGGCAGGAACTCGGACAGCCCGATATCCGCTGCCTTTAAATCGGAAACAGGAGTGTGCACGGTGGGCTGGGGTCGCGTTTCGCGCATTTGACAACTTAACCCCCTTCCCCCGCCCATTGTGTGTAGGGGTTTAATATCGACCCCTTTGACTCTAACTCTAACCCTAATCCTAAACCCCAAAACCCTTAAATAAACCCGGAGGGCTGCGGTGTCAGCTGACTAGAGGCATGCACGCCATCCCAGGAACGGTGATCCTGGCCCTCCCGCACCAGACCCGCACCAGAATCGTTTCCCCCTTAACTTTTCAGCATCGTTTCCTTTTATTTCTAGTTTATTTGCTTCTATCTTGCAGCTTCTTAATTCTTTTACCCTTTATTATTTTTTGGACTCTTGCAGGATCTCCTTGCTTTATTATTCGCTGTTCCTGCTTCCTCCTTGACCAAAGATCTTGCTGTTGTGTCTCAGTTGTTCCGCTGCCTTCATCTTCTTCTCTTGGGTCGGTTCACTGGCGTCTGGATGCCCCGAACTCCTCCTTTTATACTATTCTACCCACATTCCAGAACACGCCCATTTCAAATGCCAACCTTCCAATTTCGAAAGCCAATCTTCCAATCCCCAACAGCATTGGCTTTCAAACAACAACTGTTTGTAAACAGATTCCTTTACACATGGTCCCAGGCACTGAGTGTGCAACACTCCAACCATTTCTCTGACTTTTTTTGGACTTGTTTTTTTCTTTTAAGCCCTCGACATATTTGTTATTTAAAAATTGAAATTATTTTTTTACTGTGAGGATATCTTAAGAAGGTGACTGAGGTGGTTGTCAGTCTGCCCTGCCTTTTGCTTTCAGTCTCCATTTACTGTTAAATACTGCCTCAGCCCTTAGACAGTAATCGGCATATTAGCCAAGTTTTAATTTTTCTGCATTCGTTTGGATTCTCCTACGTGCTTCAGTTATTAGGCTGAGGGAAGGGCACAGTGGGTAGGCAGGCAATTGGTGAGACAGGCTTAAGGCTTGAAAACTCCAGGGCACCAATCCATTTTCCTCTCTGAGTAGCATTCTTCACTGTCCAAAAAAATGATAAAGGGTTTTATGTCTTTTCCTTTCCTAAGATTTTGCAATAAAGTATCTCCAGCAAAAGTTTCGGTGAGTAATTTTAACAAAACGCAAAAGTGAATGAATGTAAAACCTTCAGAACTGGTTGGCGAGGTGAGGAGATTGCTCTGTTGTGAATGACTGACGTTTCTAAATTGCAGTAACGTGGCAATCTTATGGCAGACTACTTGATGGATTGGAAATTGTTCTGTGTGATATTATTGTATGAATGCTTCGGCCGTTTAAAATGGAAGGGATTGTTCCCCCGTTTCATTCCTAGATTGTTTCCTGGGATCAGAGGCCTGTCCTATGAGGAGAGATTGTGTAGAATGGGTCTATACTCTCTGGAGTTTGGAACAATGAGAGGTGATCTCATTGAAACGTATACAATTCTTAGAGGCCTTGACAGGGTAAATGCTGAGAGATTGTTTCCCCTGGCTGGAGAGTCTAGAACTAGGGATCATAAGTGACACAGTGGCATAGTGGTTAGCACTGGTGCCTCACAGCGCCAGGGACCCGGGTTCGAATCTGATCTCGGGTGACTGTCTGTGTGGAGTTTGCACATTCTCCCCGTGTCTGCGTGGGTTTCCTCCGGGTGCTCCGGTTTCCTCCCACAGTCCAAAAATGTGCGGGTTAGGTTGATTTGGCTATGATAAATTGACCCTTAGTGTTAGGGGGGATTAAATATGGGGATAGGATGGGATATGTTAGGGGGAATTAAATACGTGGGGTTACGGGGGTAGGGTGGGATATTTGTACTGTGGGGATTAAAGCAGGGACAGGGTACTGGATTTGGATGATCAGCCATGATCGTATTGAATGGTGGAGCAGGCTCGACGGGCCAAATGGCCTACTCCTGCTCCTAGATTCTATGTTTCTATGTAATCACAGGATAAGGGGTCGGCCAGTTAGGGCTGCGATGAAGAGAAATTTCTTCACTCAGAGGGTGGTGAATCTTTGGAATTCTCTACCCCAGAGGGCTGTGGAGGCTCAGTCGATGAGTATATTCAAGACTGAGATCGATAGATTTTTGGGCACTAAGGGAATCAAGTGATATGGAGTTAGGGCGGGAAAGTTCAGCCATGATCTTATTGAATGGTGGAGCAGGCTCGAGGGGCTATATGGCCTACTCCTGCTCTTATTTATTATGTTCTTATTAGCGGTTAGAGGAGTTCGACATGGACGCGTCAAGCTTTCTTAAAATATTGCATGCCGTAATTTTCACATGTATAACCAATCCTCTGCATTTTCTGCAGCCAATCAGCATTTGGATATCTACCCCCTTTGCTGAATTGGCCAATTCAAACTTCCCACCCAGCTCTCTTTGTGGCTTCCTTAAGTTTGCCACCCTGGTCAGTGGGATATGAAAGGGTCAGGTAGAGAGGTCTTACTGAGAAGCACAGCTTACGTAAGGATACGTGAAGTTTTGCAGCATTGTTGCTGAGACATTTGCAGAGATCAGTTTCAAATTAGTTCTTGTCTTTTACAAGATCAAATCATTTCCCATTAAGTGTCAAACTGTGTTAATGCATCATTCTATTCGCTGTAAACTGCTTTGGGACGCCAATGATGAGGCACAATATAAATGTGACAACAACAACTTGCATTTATATAGTGCCTTTTAATGTAGGAAAACTTCTGAAGGTTCTTCACAGGAACGTAATCAGACAAAAAATTATGAAAAGTGACACGAAGCTAAGGAAGGAGATGTTGGGGTGGGGGGACTAAAAGTTTGGTTATGGCGGTGTGTTTTAGTGAGGGTCTTCGAGGAGAGAGAGGTAGCAAGGATTAGTGAGGGAATTCCAGGGCTTAAGGCCGAGACAGCTGAACGCCCGGCACCCAATAGTGGGGCGAAGGAAGAGGGGGATGCACAAGAGGCAAGAATTAGAGGAACGCAGAGATCTCGTAGGGCTGGAGATAGGGAGGGGCGAGGCCATGGAGGGTTATGAACATGAGGATGAGAATTTTAGAATCGAGGCATTGGTGAACTGGGAACCAATGTAGGTCAGCGACAACAGGAGTGATGGATGAGCGGGTTAGGATACGAGCAGCAGAGTTTGAGGTGAGCTCAACACAGTCAAGGACTCCGGAGAGGAAAGGGAGGTTGGAGATGGGGCGGTAATTTGCAAAGACAGCGGGGTCAAGGGTGGGTTGTTTGAGGAGGGGCTGATGCCAACAGATTTGAAAGTAAGAGGGACAGTACCTGAGGAGAGGGTGCCGTTTACAATGTAAGCTAGTTACATTGTGTGTTGCAAATACCTTGTGGTTGCAAAGCAATTAGAAACCACTTGACACAGACTGCTGGCTTTGTGCTAAAATCTATCAAATTAAGGTTAAGTGTTTGGTAACATACCAATGGGCAGGGGTCTTGCATCTGGGAGAAGTTCTTGAAAACTGAAACCTATCATGTTAAATTGATAAACTTAAAAAGCACTTATCATTTACCTATATCCTGGTTTTTGACTTGAAAGGATATGCAAGGTGTATCCCCAGCCAGCAAGCAGCCCTTGTACGATGAAAACTGGACTACCATGTGCAATTCTGAAAGATACATATTAGGATTCTCTTTGTGCTGGGATGAAATGATAGCTGAGCAGAGTGTTAATGGACAGCTCCATGTCCAGGTGGAGATGCATGTTGAGCCATCACTCTGAGTTGCCAGTTCTGTTTTGTATCACTGTCCCACGGGTCATGCGGTTCTTGTGGAGTTGCACGGGCGACATATAAACGGTATGTGTAGGGCACGAGTCCAGCTTTAATATTAACAGCAGACTTCGCGAAGCGTCACGTCTTCAATTAGCTTTGTACCCAAGGATGGAGTGCGAGTCAAACATTCTATAACCGTGCAAGCTGCTGTCGTGTCGATTGCTACTGCTTGTCTGTTGCTTTTAATAAACCTGCTCCATTCAAAGCCTACACCACAGTCTGTTACTTCTTCCATTTTCTGAAGTCACGATCACAAGAGGCGTCATGCCATATCCAACAAGTTAAATACAGCTTCGAGGGATTCTATTCAACTCCTAGATAATGCTGCTTAACCAGATATTGTGTACATAAAGTCACACTCTGGTTTGTAGGCAGAAAAGGCTCATTTACAGGAGAGATCTTTAGCACACAGCACAAGAAAAGTATCTAGTTAAAGTCTAAAAATGTAACCGAGGTTTAGTTTAAAACAGCAGACGGAGGAACTTTGTACAAACACAACAGTAACTATGTGCATTTATATAGCGCCAGTAACATTGTGAAATATCCCATGGTCCTTCACAATTGAGGGCCAGGAGTAGGAGGGAGGTTAGGTTAATGGCTGAAGGCTTTGTCCAAGAGGTAGGCTTTGATGAGGCTTTTGATGGTGAGGAGAGATGGAGTGAGGCAGAAGAGTATAAGGAGAGAGTTCCAGAGTGTGGGGACAAGGTGGCTGAAGGCTCCTCCGTTGATAGTTCTAGTAGAGTGGAAGGAGTCGGGGAGTGCACAGTAGACCAGAGGTAGAACAACAGAAGGTGCGAGTCGGGACATTGGGCTGGAGAACATAGGGGAAAGTGGAGCTATGGAGGGACTAAAAGACTGGGAAGAGGATTTTGGAACCAATGCTCTGAAGTTGAGGTGTTTGTTTACGAATATTGTACAGCATGCTTTCATCCCACTGTGTTTATTAATATGTTTTTTCTTAAGAGACACTCAGTTACTTAGACTTGTTGAAAACCCAAATTAATTAATTTTGATTTGTTCCTGGGGTCCTGCTGAGTATTGTTTACTGATGGAACAAACTGAAAGCAAATCAGTTGCATTGTTGGACTCGAGGCTAATTCCACCATGCCGTGCTTCCTCATTGCCTGGCAACAGACTCACTTTATATTGCTTCCTGTTTGCAGAACTACACTTCTGTCCCAGCTTTAGAATTTAGCTTTGGTTTTCTTCAAATTAAGACATGAATATGCAGGACACGTACAGTAGATCCATCAGCAAACTTTAACGTTTTGAGTGTGGAGACACTTTGTTAAAATTGGAAGCCTTGTAGGACTGAACAAAATGGGGAGGAACAAGAGTTAAATGCCAAGAGTCAGGCATGCTGTTCCTATCACAAGGAGATAGTGGACTGGTGTACTCTTCTTGTTGGGTGATTAAACGAATAAACTGTAACTTAATAAAACTTTAAAGGAGCCTTAACAAATTAAATTAAAATTTCATTGGCCGGGGTGATGATGCACTCCAGTCCCCGCGGCGCCCACTGGCCGCGGAAGGCCTCAAGCATGCCGGCGGACAAGTGGACTGGTGTAATGATCTATTTTTGTTCATATTTTAAATTACGTTTATTTTAATTGGTAGATTGAGTATGACCAAAACAGAATTGCAGTGTGGTGAAGTGATGAGCATTTTGTACTGTGACTTCGTGCCCCTAGTCAACTGTTTAATTGATAACCCCAACAGCTTTATTCAATTAGACATGAACATTAGATTAATTATAGGTGATATTTATCTTACACATTAGCAGTGATTGTGGTTTAATCTCCCACCTGTACAATTCCCTCATTAATCTCCACACTCACAACAATTGGATTCTTCACTCAAGTTTCTCTCTCGCACACGACTTGATCTTTTGAACACTCATTGACTCCAAAATGGTGGAAAATGCACCAAACAAGAAGATTCAAAGGTTTTTCTGAGGTGTGCTACCACTGTCCCCCCTCCACCCGCTTTGTGGTTTCAACACGCACGTGCTCTGTTAAACCTTTGAAATCCGCCACTGCTGCGGACCGGATTTTTGCATACTTTGGTTTTAGTTTGGAATTTTGGATAAATCTGAAGCTTGCGTTACAACAAGCCCGTGGGGTCGTTCGGCTCGGCCCGACTGCCTGCCTCTCTTCCGCGGCCACGTTCGCGCCTGGGTGGCCCTGGAAATGGAGCACGTGGTGTCCACCGGCACGCTCGAGTCATTCCGCGACCGGTGGGCACTGCAGGGACTGGAGTGCATCCTCCCCCCTGGGGAATAGAATTTTAATTTGATTTGTTAAGTTTTCTTGAATGTTTTTTGTTAAGTTACAGTTTATTTGTTTATTGTTTCACCAAAAGAGCTACAACAAGCCTGTGTCTCCACTTCACTTTGCTGTCTATCTGCTTGATTCCACGTGTTTGTTGCTCTTTTTGAGTTGTTCCCTATTCCGGGGGGAGAGGGGGTTTGGCCTGTGTCAACTTTGATTTTTGAAGGTGTTAGTCAGCTTTTGCTAGTTTTCTAGGCTGGTGATATTAAATTTTCAGTCTTGTATCTGCCAAAGTCTAACTTCCCGAGTGGGCCATTTCTTTCCTTTCCCTCAACAGAACATTGACAGCATAGAGAGACATGATGAGAAGTTGGAGCGAGGCAACTGGTCCTTGAAAACTGACTACTTGCTCTCAATGATCGGCTACACCGTGGGTCTGGGCAATGTCTGGCGATTCCCTTACCTGGCTTACAAAAATGGAGGAGGTACTGTCATCAAATCCAAAATACAGGGGAGAGAAAGGCACAAAATGAAGGGGAATAATTCATTGATTTATGAAGGAGACACATGGACAAGACCCTTTCTGAATTAATCAGACAATACAAGGTTGAAAAACTTTAGTAGAGGAACGATTAAGGTGGTTGATAGTTATAAATTCTACGAGTGGGGCTTAAGCAGTAGGAATAGCACTATTCCTGGGCCATTCGGGGTTGTACAGCTTCATTAATCTATCTTTGTACCATGCTGTTGTTTATCTGAAGTTTTCAAATTCCTGCATGGCCTTGCCCCTCCCTATCTCTGCAATCTCCTCCAGCCCCATAATCCTTCAAGATATCTGCGCTCCTCCAATTCTGACCTTTTGCACATCCCCGATTTTAATCTCTCCACCATTGGTGGCCGTGCCTTCAGATGCCAAGGCGCTAAGCTCTGGAATTCCCTGCCTAAACCTCTCCGCCTCGCTACCTCTCTTTCCTCCTTTAAGACACTCCTTAAAACCTACCTCTTTGACCAAGCTTTTGGTCACCTATCCTAATATCGCCTTATGTGGCTCGGTGTCAAATTTTGTTTTATAACATTCCTGTGAAGCACCTTGGGACGTTTTACTACATTAAAGGCGCTATAAAAATACAAGTTGTTGTTGAAGCAATGGCTCTTTTTGATAGCCCAGCAATAACATCAGTGTGAATCTGAATTGGCAGTGTTTCAGCACTACGGAGAAATGTTCCATCCTCGTGCTAGATTTAACACCCAACCCATAGAAGCAGAGTGTGCTCGAAAGCAGGCTTTCTGTTTCACCTCCAGCATCAGTTACACAAACTAATTCTATTTGAAGCACATTTGCTTTGTGTTGGCTGCCTTGTGAGACTCCTTGAGCACCCTCACCTCTGAGTCAGAAGGTTGTGGGTTCAAGTCCCACTCCAGAGACTGGAGCACAAAAATCTAGGCTGACACTCTGTGCAGTGCTGAGGGAGTGTTGTATTGCTGGAGCTGCCAACTTTCAGATGAGACATTAAACCGAGGCCTCGTTTGCCCTCTCAGGTGGACGCAAAAGATCCCATAACACTTTGAAAGAAGAGGAGGGGAATTCTCTTCGGTGTCCTGTCAATATTTATCCCTCAACCAACATGACTAAAAAGAGATGATCTGGTCATTATCACATTGTTGTTTGTGGGAGCTTGCTGTGCGCAGATTGGCTGAAGCGTTTCCTACATTACAGCAGTGACTATGATTCAAAAGTACTTCATTGGCTGTAAAGGAGTTTGGGATGTCCTAAGGCCATGAAAGGAGCTATATAAATGCAAGTCTTTTTACAAGGAGCTGGGATGTTGATTGTGATGCTGTAGGATACGAGCCTGAATGTTAAAAGTGGCTGGTTTATTTTTATGTGTTTTGTATTAAGTTGTGAAATAATAGAATGGGATGGGGCTGCCCTCCTGTGACCAGTGAGGGGTGTGGGAGATTTAGGTGTGTAAGGGGTATCTTAAGTGAGCGGTTCGAATCGACCAACACCCCTCCGGTTCTTAGACTTTGGGCTTATTTAGGGGTTGTGAACAAAATTGCAGTAAACAGGTTCTGATGAAAGAAATTTACTTTATTAAAAGAAAAAAAAAGGTAACAAACTTGAAACACACTTATTACTTAAACACAGATTCGGGGAACACACGGTACAATCAAGGGAAATGACAATATATCAAACAAAACCTTATCCCTCCCAAATATCCCACTATCTGGCTAGGTTTTTGGTTTCAGGAGATCAGGGATAATGCTCACCAACGAATCCTTGACAGGATAGTAGAGTCTTTTTGTTTAAAAGGACTCCGGAAGGACCTTATGGTTTCTTCTTGCGTGCTGGTCTTCTTCCTCGTGGCTTGTGGTAAGTTTTGCTGGAGCAGGGAGAGAGCTGTGTTCGCATCGCCAGTCAGTCCAAAGAGAGAGAGATTATGGCACAGGCTTTCAAATTATACTGTTTCTTTTTCGCGCTCAAAAACCCCTTACTAAAACAAATTCCTTTTTGAATGTAAATGACCCTTGCTTCGTCCAATTGTTTAGTTTTTTGGCGGGCTGGCCAGTTCCGATGGTTTTTGCTTAGTGTTAATCGCTTTCCGATTTAAACACCGCCTTATCTACGCGCCAAATCTCCACCTATTGTCCTTCTGTTGGCGGGCTTTTAAATCTGTTCTCTGGATACCTGGTTGATTGTTTTTTTGGATGGGATAATGGCTATGAAACTGTGTGATCGAAGTTATATTGTCATTGAATCGTTTTTAGATTACCAGCATCTTGTTTGCCCCTGGGAATCCATATTTGAATGTGTTTGTGAGTTTTTTTGGTTTTGTCGACAGTTTACTGCACTGCCTGGCCATGCCCCTCTGCAGCCTGTGTGTCTGTGAAGGCGTCTTTCCCAAGTAAGATTCGAAAAGTCAGTTTCCTCAGGGTTTTCTTCTTGTGGTCTTTAGGTTTTTACATCAAATCACTTCACTGAGGTCCCATCATCCCAAGTTTGTATGAAACGTCCAAAAATCACTCCCTTTTGGGCTCTGTTCGAGTTTCTGGGGGATTTTGCGAAGCCTACAGGTGAGAAATGTGATCTCATGAGGACCCTGCATGCAAACAGCCTGACCTCGCCGGTCGCTCATTGGCAGAATGCAAGGTTCGCTCATTGGCAGAATTTTCAGGTAGTGCTCATTTGTCGCTCATGACACACCAACTGGGAGTACCAAAGCCATAATATCAGGTGGCAGCAGCCAGTAAAGGGCTGCTGACAGGCCTTTGTGCACAGGACAATTTCCTGGCATGGGGTTGGGGAGGAAGGGAGGAAGGGCATTGGAAAGGGGATTACTGGTGGGCAGGTGCCAGAGGGTACCAGGCAGGAGCTTTTTTAAATCGGCAACGTGGGTTCTCTTTGGCACCCACCCCAGGCACGCACCATATGTGCGCTGCTCAGGTGCTCCAGCTGCATCATGGAGAGGCTGCCTAATTTTAGATGGAATTCAGGGGCCTAATGAACCGAGCACCTAGCCTGTGCTCAGCCTCCTTGTACTCACTGCCTGCATTGGGCGCATTGTAACCCTCAGGCTTCATGCAAGATAGGGAATTCAGGGCAGCAAGCTCCTGCTATTGTATTGTCAGGCGCATTAACATATAAATGGACTTATTAATTTCCACTCCAATAGTGCATGTACAAACTTGGTCACTCTAATGTCGATACAATCTTTTCTAGCTTTCCTTTCCCATTTTTTTCAGGTGCGTTTCTTATACCCTACTCAATCATGCTGGCACTCGCTGGGCTGCCAATGTTTTTCATGGAAACCGCCTTGGGGCAGTTTGCCAGCCTCGGACCTATTCAAGCGTGGAAAGCTGTGCCCATCCTGCAAGGTTAATGTTTCTAGGAAGCAACGTAATCTCTGTAGCAGTTTAAAACAGAGGTTTTCAAACTTTTTTGTGCGTGGAATCCCTGGAAGTATCTACACACTCTGGGGGCTCCCTGCAAATGCCACGTGTTCCTCTGGAACCCCTTGGAAACAATGACGTATTCCAGGAACCACCTGGACATATTTGCACACTCGCAGTGACTCCCTACAAATATGGTCAAGCCCCAGCGGACTTCCATAAGACATTTTCAATCTTTCCAAAGGAAAGCAGTGCAATTATTACAGAAAATGGTGTAGAAATTTGAAATGGCCTATTTTCAGACTGGCAGCAGCTCTCAGGAGTGCAGTGGAGCTGGACGGAGCATGCCTGCTCCTCCCGATACCACAGGGCAGTGGGTAAACAGAAACACTTACTCTTAGGTAGAGGTCTCTTGTTAGGCTGCAGCGATCCCACCATAGCCTGAGCAAGCAGGCCCATCGCCTCCTCTACTCAGCGCTACGGAATTTTGCTGAGGAGGTCCTTAAACAGATGCTAGGCCCCTCATTATCATCTGTAAGTACTCTAATACCTGCTTAATCATCCGAGGCCAATATGGTGCCAAACGTATTTCAGGCCTCCTTGGGGCCCACAGCGTAGTCCTACAAAAGTGATCATTTTTGTCTCCGTCTTCCAGGCGAAAAAGGGAGCAAGGCCCATTTTCTACCTCAATATGGTCTATTAGTATCCAGCTACAGAAATAGCATACTAGTGAGTTAACTAATACAGGAATCTGCTGACACTGGCGGTCTCGGGTCCCCATTTCAGATAACAGTTTGAAAACCTTTGGTTTAAATTAACGGTAGTGGCCAATTGACACTAACAATATCGGATATATACTGGTTATATTCTCCTTATCAGACAGAGGTTTAAGCCAGCCTTGCTGATGACTGTTTGCAATCTGATCTGTCGTACACTTTTACAAAGACAGGCAGAGACAGTGAGGAGACAGACACGGCGAGGGAAATGTTTTCTTCCCTTGTTCCAAATTTAGTCTCAGATATTAGACCTAATACCGGGAGAACTCTGTCTTTTAGTTGTTAATGCTGATGTTGTTTTCATGGTTTGACAAGCGATAAGACGGTTAATTGAGATTGTGTGGTAGTTTTATCAGTATTCGTTTAAATGGGGCAACTGGGAGCTTATCAATCGTTGAACGTGATTTGACTTCAATTTTGAATTGGTATAAATTGGTAGGAAGGATTTGGGCTTTTTTATACTAGTTTCTGTAAGCAGGCCTTGTCTGCTACTAACTGACTCTCAGATCCTTTACACTGCCATGTTTAGTGTTGGTATACCTCTGGTCCAACAACTAACCCCGGTGAGCCTGTACCTGGCTCCAAGTTATTACGCAAACCACCTCACATCTAAATTGCTTCCCGAATAGTGTCTGCACCATATCTGCTACACTTTCTCCATCCAAAGTGGGCAATGGAGCATTATTTTGGCTGAGGCACACCCTTTTCAAAAAATACCATGAAAGTGCGCCATTCTCTCCTCCTGTTCCACACTAACTGACTGTGCACCACAAAGAGACTACCCACTCACTCTAGCCCAAGTCCCCGTGTCCTGTAAGCTGGATGTTGACTAACGATTCACAGTTATTGGCTGTGACAACTGCTCTGTGTTTGGTGGGGTCTGGCTATTTACACAACTTGCCTGAGTCTCGTGGTGGCATTCATTCTTCCCAGCAGTGTCCAGGACCAGACCTGTAGTAACAAATGCTCTCTGCATCCCGCCTTAAGTATACTTGAAACACTTGCTTATGGGTCTGTGCTTCTCCTAACACTTTTATCTTGCAGTCATGGCAAAGAGACAGCTTTCGGTCCAGGAGTCTTCTGAACCACAACCTCTGCCTTTATGTGTGCTGTTAGTGGGTAGTGTGCCATGGGGTTAACAATTACCTCTGACTTATGGCTCAATGCACCAGTGGCTACTTGGAATGCCTTCCATATACTTCTCTGATAGGTGTTAAAACCCCCACACTGTGGCCGGAATTTTCTCAAGGGAGGCAGGCTGAGTGCGGGGGGCCTCCGAGGCAGGTTGGAAACCTGGGAGGCCGACTTTAATGGCAGAGCCTGATTTGAATGTGAGGCCTCGGATTCCCGCCGGCAGCCAGCCAGATTGAGAGGCTGGATGCGAGGGGTCGGTCTGGGAGAGGGATTGCGGGGTCGGCATGGTCGGGGATCGTGGGGGGGGAGGGCGTTCAGTGATCGGCATGGTCGGGGAATGGGGGTGTCGCTGATTGGCGGGGTGGAGAGGTCGGCTGGCGATCGGGGACCGGGAGGGGGTTGGAGGATTGTTCGGGGATCGAGAGGGGGTTGGAGGATCGGTCGGGAATCGAGAGGGGGGTTGGAGGATTGTTCGGGGATCGAGAGGGGGTTGGAGGATCGGTCGGGAATCGAGAGGGGGTTGGAGGATCGGTCGGGAATCGAGAGGGGGTTGGAGGATCGGTCGGGGATCGGGGATCGGGGATCGAGTTGGGGTTGGAGGATCGGTCGGGAATCGAGAGGGGGTTGGAGGATCGGTCGGGGATCGGGGATCAAGTTGGGGTTGGAGGATCAGGAGGGGGTTGGAGGATCAGGAGGGGATCGGGGATCGGGAGGGGGTTGGAGGATCGGGAGGGGGTTGGAGGATCGGGAGGGGATCGGGGATCGGGAGGGGTTGGAGGATCGGGAGGGGGTTGGAGGATCGGGAGGGGGTTGGAGATCGGGAGGGGGTTGGAGGATCGGGAGGGGGTTGGAGGATCGGGAGGGGGTTGGAGGATCGGGAGGGGGTTGGAGGATCGGGAGGGGATCGGGGATCGGGAGGGGGTTGGAGGATCGGGAGGGGGTTGGAGGATCGGGAGGGGGTTGGAGGATCGGGAGGGGGTTGGAGGATCGGGAGGGGGTTGGAGGATCGGGAGGGGGTTGGAGGATCGGGAGGGGATCGGGAGGGGGTTGGAGGATCGGGAGGGGGTTGGAGGATCGGGAGGGGATCGGGAGGGGGTTGGAGGATCGGGAGGGGGTTGGAGGATCGGGAGGGGGTTGGAGGATCGGGAGGGGGTTGGAGGATCGGGAGGGGATCGGGGATCGGGAGGGGGTTGGAGGATCGGGAGGGGATCGGGGATCGAGTTGGGGTTGGAGGATCGGGAGGGGATCGGGGATCGAGTTGGGGTTGGAGGATCGGTCGTGGATCGGGGATCGGGAGGGGGTTGGAGGATCAGGAGAGGGTTGGAGGACCGGGAGGGGTTTGGAGGATCGGATGGGGATCGGGGATCGGGTGGGGGCGGGATCGGCCGGGGATCAGAGGAATCGGGGATCGGCGGGGGGTTTGGAGATTGGCATGGGCTAGGTCGGGGATCGGGAGGGGGCGTCGGGGATTGCGGGGGGTCGACAGGGTGGGCGTCGGCCGGAGCATCAGTGGGGTGGGGGGGGGATAGAGGGGATCGGGGCCGGTCACCGGAGGATTGTGGTTGGCCTCAGCATCATTGGTGGGGTGGCGGGGGAGGCCTTGTGGTGGGGATCGGAGGCTCGGGGAAGTGATCGGGGGCTTGGGGAGGTGATCGGGGGCCTTGTGGTGGGGTCTCTGATCGCGGGGGGTGGGTCAGGCAGGGACCCTGGATCCAGGAGGTGGGTATAAAGCCACTTACCTCCTGGATGCTGCAGTCCCCGCCTCTGTTTAACTGCTCGGTTTCACGAATTGTGTGAAACCCGCCCGCAGGCAGTTAACGACAAAATGGAGGTGAAAAAAGAAGCTTCCACCCTCATTACAATATTTAAATTAAGGTACCGCCCCTGGAAGGGGGTTGGCTGCCCGCCCTTCACTCCCCCCCCTCCCCCCCCCCCCCTGTCCCGCCTCCGGTAAAACCAGAAGTGGGCAGGTTGGAGGCGAGATAAGGTCGGGAAACTTGTTTTTTTTACAATTTAACTGCCCTCACACTCCAAACCCACCTGTTTTTTTAGGTTAAAATTCCAGCCAGTGAAATCATTAAATTCAGGCTAAAACGAATAGAGTAATTTATTCACAATTAAAGTAATTACACAGAAGCATTAGATGCAGGAAGATACAGATTCTACAAATACTACAAATAAAGGTAAAGGTAAAATGTATTTCTTAGAGTCTGATAATCTGCTCGGCTTGGATAAACCAGCTTTTCATTGACTTCCCTTGTAACGTCATAAATAAGCAAAGTGATTCCAATGTGGACCTCACAGAGTTCAACTTCACAAGTGAACTGAACTGAAGTTGGGCAGTTACGGCAATTTTTTTGCTGTTCATATCACAGGTGTTTTAAGACATTAACTAGCTTCCTTGTAAGCATTTCCATTGATGGATCAGCCATCAGAGGTAATGAATTTGTCTTTCTCCCAGTCTGCAGACTCCCATATATTAACATTCTAAATCGAGACTGCTCAGTCACCAAGTATTTTTGGCCTAATTAGTTTCTGATTACAGGCAGTGCGACTAAAGGAGGCTCACCAATTCTGCACAAATCTGATAAGATGTGGTCAGATTCGTATATCGTCACAGAGATCAGATGTAGCTTGCTTCAACCAACTTTTAAATCACATCTATCCTATTTTTCTAAAATCATTTATATAATATATATAGAATCATAGAATCATGGAATGGTTACAGTACAGAAGGAGGCCATTTGGCCCGTTGAGCCCGTGCCGGCTCTCTGCAAGAGCACTTCAGCTAGTCCCACACTCCTGCCCTTTCCTCATAGCCCTGCAAATCTTTTTCCTTCAGATACTTATCCAGCTCCCTATTGAAAGCCACAATTGAATCTGCCTCCACCACCCTTTCAGGCAGTGCATTCCAGATCCTAACCACTTGCTGCGTAAAAATGTTTTTCCTCATGTCGCCTTTGGTTCTTCTGCCAATCACTTTAAATCAGTGTCCTCTGGTTCTCGACCCTTCCGCCAATGGGAACAGTTTCTTTCTATCTACTCTGTCTAGACACAACATGATTTTGAACACCTCTATCAAATCTCCTCTCATCCTTCTCTGCTCCAAGGAGAACAAACCCAGCTTCTCTAGTCTATCCACGTAACTGAAGTCCCTTGTCCCTGGAACCATTCTCGTAAATCTTTTCTGCACCCTCTCTAAGGCCTTCACATCCTTCCTAAAGTGTGGTTCCCAGAATTGGACACAATACTCTCGTTGAGGCTGAACCAGTATTTTATGAAGGTTTATCATAACTTCCTTGCTTTTTTACTCTATGCCTCTATTTATGAAGCCCAGGATCACGTAAGCCTTTTTAATTGCTTTCTCAACCTGCCCTGCCACCTTCAACGATTTGTGCACATATACCCCCAGGTCTCTCTGTTCATGCACCCCCTTTAGAATTGTACCCTTTAGTTTATATTGCCTCTCCTCGTTGTTCCGACCAAAATTTATTACTTTGCATTTTTCTCCGTTAAATTTCATCTGCCACGTGTCCGCCCAATTCTAAGTCTTCTTGAAGTCTATCACTATCCTCCTCACTGTTCACTATACTTCCAAGTTTTGTGTCATCAGCAAATTTTGAAATTGTGCCCTGTACACCCAAGTCCAAGTCATTAATATATATCAAGAAAAGTAGTGGTCCTAGTACCGACCCCTGGGGAACACCACTGTATACCTTCCTCCAGTCCGAAAAACAACCGTTCACCACTACTCTGTTTCCTGTCACTTAGCCAATTTCATATCCATGCTGCCACTGTCCCTTTTACTCCATGGGCTTCAACTTTGCTGGCAAGCCTATTATGTGGCACTTTATCAAACGCCTTTTGGGAGTCCATGTACACCACGTCAACCACATTACCCTCATCAACCCTCTCTGTTACCTCATCAAAAGACTCGATCAAGTTCGTTAAACATGATTTGCCTTTAACAAATCTGTGCTGGCTTTCCTTAATCATCCACACTTGTCCAAATGATTGTTAATTTTGTCCCTGATTATCGTTTCTAAAAGCTTCCCCACTACCGAGTTAAAATGACTGGCCTGTAGTTGCTGGGTTTATCCTTACACTCTTTTTTGAACAAGAGTGTAACATTTGCAATTCTCCAGTCCTCTGCACCACTCCTGTATCTAAGGAGGATTGGAAGATTATGGCCAGTCCCTCCGCGATTTCCGCCTTTACTTTCCTCAGCATCGTAGGATGCAACCCATCCAGTCCTGGTGACGTATCTACTTTAAGTACAGCCAGCCTTTCTAGTACCTCCTCTTGATTAATTTTTATCCCATCTAGTATCTTCACTACCTCCTCTTTCACTATGACTTTGGCAGCAGCATCTTCCTTGGTAAAGACAGATGCAAAGTATTCATTTAGTAACTCAGCCATGCCCTCTACCTTCATGCGTAGGTCTCTTTTTTGGTCACTAATCGGCCCCACCCCTCCTCTTACTACCTTCTTTCCAGGTGAAACAGTTGTACTTCTTGCAATTTAGTATATTGTATTCACTGCTCACGATGCGGCCTCCTCTATATTGGGGAGACCAAATGCAGATTGGGTGGCTGCTTTGCGGAACACCTTCATTCAGTCCGTAAGCGTGACCCCGAGCTTCCGGTCGCCTGTCACTTTAATTCACCGCTCCACTCCGACCTCTGTCCTCGGCCTTTTACACTATTCCAACGAAGCTCAACATAAGCTTGAAGAACAGCACCTCATCTTTCTATTAGGCACTTTACAGCCTTCTGGACTCAACATCATGTTGAACAATTTCAGACCATAACTTCTGCCCCTATTTTTTCAGATGTCAGCTGTTGATGATTCTGCCGTTTCCATTTACACCTCTTCTCGAGTCATCTTTTGTATCTTTACTTGTCCCATTACCATCTCCTTTTGTTTTGTACTATCATACCTTTTGTCTTTTAATCACTCCTGCCTTCCATCCAATCACAGATGTTACCTTTTGTTATTTCCTCTCCTCCCCTCCCGTCCCTGCCCCTGCACCTGTAAACTCTGTTACATCTCTAACTTTTTCCAGTTCTGACGAAAGGTCATCAACCTGTAACGTTAACTCTGTTTCTCTCTCCACAGATGCTGCCTGACTTGTTGAGTATTTCCAGCATTTTCTGTTTTTAATTCAGATTTCCAGCATCTGCAATATTTTACTTTTGCTTCATCTTATACTGAATTGTCCTATGAATGCACCCCAACACTTTATTTTCTCTAGCTTACACTTCAGGGCATTTCTCTAGTTATCACTTCAGGGCATTACTCATGTAACTTTAGAGATGTATGCACTAGAATGCCTAGATCTTTCTTTCTCCACCTTCTTTAATGTTTTTCCCTGAAGGGTGTATCAATGTTGAGCACTCACCCTGCCCACATGCATAACATTATAATTATCCAAATTAAACATAATTTGCCAGTCTTGATCCCAATATCCCAACACATTAAGATCCGTTTGAAGCAGGCGAGCATCGTCTACAGTCCTAATACTTGCAGAGATCTTGGTATTGTCTGCAAATTTGCAGATCATGCCCCAATACCTACATCCAGATCATTAATAAAAATAGTAAAGAGCAATGGTCCCAACACCAATCCCTGCAGGGCACCACTGGTCACCAGTCTCCAAACAGATCCAAATCCATCTATAACTACTTTTTGCCTACATCCTGCCAGCCAGTTCTCAATCCAGCTGAATGTATTACCACTGATACCAGAGGCTTCAATCTTATGGATAAGCCTCTTGTGTGGTACCTTATCAAAAGCTTTTTGGAAATCTATGTAGACAATGTTTACTGGGCTTCCCTCATCCACCAACTTTGTAACTTCTTCAAAAAATTAAATTAGATTTGTAAGGCATGACATTTTTACGAAGCCACGTTGGGTGTCCCTAATATGTCCCTCTCTATCCAAGTATTCATATATTACATCCCTAATGATTCCCTCAAGCATCTTTCCTATTACTGATGTCAAGCTAATGAGCCTGTAGTTACCCGGGTCTGTCTTATCACCTTTTTAAAAGATGGGGACTACATTAGCCTCTATCCAGTCTACGGGACCATCCCAGAGTGCAGTGAGCTATTGGCCCAGAAATTAAACATGGATGGTTCCCGCGGGGGTAAGGATTCCCCGCGATATCGCACTCCGCGCCTACCTTTTTGTTTGGGGCCCACACGAACTTTAGTTTCAGAGCCTCTTCTTGTTGCAACCTGCGCAGTGTGTGCGTATCCCAGAGGCGCAATTAGTTCGTGCGAGCTCTGGGATCACGTGATTCAGTTAGAGCCAATGGCAGCACACCATCTTTCATTCATAGTTTTGACGGCAAGAGCTGTCAAAGCTCTGAATACTACAAACCCCCAAAAGAACAGCTAAACCTCAATTAAATTTAAAAAAAGCCATCACATTAATAAAATAAGTATAGTTAAATAAATTAACCACTTTAAACAAAAAATTAAATTTTTGAAATTTTTTAAATCTTTTTAAAAGTTATAAAAATAAACTTACCTTTCTTTAAAGTCTCTAAAAAAGATAAACCTGTTGAAATGTTTTTTAAATAACACTTAATTAACTACTTACCTTGTTAAAAGGGGTCCTACGCCTGCTTTCTTTATGTGTAAAATCTTCACCACTTACCTGCGCGTTCAAAGCTGAAAAAAAACTAAGTGCACTGCGTGCGCACAACCTGTAGCGCGCACGCGGTTCACTTAGGAACTGCCCCCTTTTCAATTCACGAAGTACCGGTTTCCCGCGCATGCGCAGTGCATGCAGGAAACCGGCAATTCGGGATCTAATACGCGAGAGTACACAGTGCGTACTCTCGCGTATTAGGTTTAATTTTCGGGCCATTAAAAATACAGGCTAGGGGCTCACACAGCACATGCCCCATCTCCCTGAGGACCCTCGGGTGGATATCATCCGGCTCGGCTAATTCTATCTAAAACAATATGTTCATCTATGTTAATATTACTTGTTTTATTATTAAAATCATTCAATTCTAATAAGTGAGCATCAGCTTCAAGAGTGAAGACCGATCCAAAGTATTCATTTAATATTTCCGCCATACCCAGTGAGTCCTCTGTAACCTGTCCTTGATCACCCTTCAGTGGCCCAGTACAGTCGTTGACAGTTCTCTGACTCTTCACATAACTGAAAAAGCTTTTCCCATTACTTCCATAATTGTCTGCGATCCTCTTTTCCATTAGCCTTTTTGCTGATCTAACAGCAGCCTCCGTTTTCTTTAGCTGTTCCTTGTACTCAAGTCTGTTTAGTTGACTAAGAAAGACTACGAAAAATTCAAAAATAGGTTTAGAATGCATGTACGTAAATGCACAAAGTGTGGTGAATAAGGTTGGTGAGCTACAAGCACAATTAGCTGTGTGGCAATATGATGTTGTGGCAATAACGGAAACGTGACTTAAAAACGGTGAGGACTGGGCACTTAATATTCAAGGGTACAGGGTGTTCAGAAAAGATAGGGAAGGAAAAAAGGGAGGTGGGGTGTCAGTGCTGATTAAGGAAGACATTGTAGTGTTGGAAAGGGAGGATGTTCTTGAGGGGACAAGGACAGAATCCATTTGGTTAGAGTTGAGGAGCAAAAAGGGTTTGATCACGCTATTGAGGGTATTCTATAGGCCTCCAAATAGTGAGAGGGAGGTAGAGGAGCAAATCTGCAGGGAAATCGCAGAGATATGCAAGAGCTATAGAGTGGTGATATTGGGGGACTTTAATTACCCAAATATCGATTGGGATAATTTAAAGGGAAAGGAGGGGGAGGAATTTCTGAAATGTGTTCAGGAGAATTTCCTTGACCAGTATGTTCCTGGCCCAACTAGGAAGGAGGCATTGCTGGATCTGGTGCTGGGGAATGAGGTGGGCCAGGTCGACCAAGTGTCTGTGGGAGAACACTTGGATACGAGTGATCATCGTATCATAAGATTTAGATTAGCAATGGAGAGGAGCAAGGAACAATCTAGAGTGGAACTTCTAAACTGGAATTGGGCTAACTTCAATGGGATGCGAAAGGATCTAGCCAGGGTAAAATGGAACCAAAGACTGACAGGAAAAACTGTAACGGAACAATGGGTGATCTTTAAGGAGGAGATGTTCCAAGTACAGGCTAGGTACATTCCAACAAGAGGGAAGGTAAGGGAACCAAAGCAAGGGCTCCTTAGATGACGAGGGAGATAGAGAAGATGATGAAACAAAAAAAGAGGGTGTATGATGCATGTCAGGTGAATTCTTCAGGGGAGAACCAGACCAAATACAATAAGTTGAGAGGGGATGTGAAGATGAAAGTAAGATTGGTAAAGAGAGAATATGAGAGTAGAATGGCGATTAACATAAAAGGGAACCCAAAAATCTTCTACCGGCATGTAAACAGTAAGCGGGTAGTAAGAGGCGGGGTGGGGCCTATTAGCGACAAAGAAGGTGTTATAAGCTTAGAGGCGCAGGGCAAGGCTAGAATACTCAATGAGTACTTTGTATCTGTGTTTACTAAGGTGGTGGATGCTGACAAAATATCGGTAGCAGTGGAAAAGGTAGAAGCAATGGAAGCGGTGAAAATTGATCAACAGGATGTACTAGAAAGGCTGGGTAGGCTTAGAGTGGATAAGTCGCCTGGTCCAGATGGCTTGCATCCCAGATTGCTAAGGGAATTGGGGGAGGAGATAGTGGAAGGGCTTGCCATAATTTTCCAATCTTCCCTAGATGGAGGTGCCTGAGGATTGGAAAGTGGCAAATGTGACACCATTGTTCAAGAAAGGGTGTAAGGACAATTCTAGTAACTACAGGCCGGTCAGTTTAACATCAGTGGTGGGTAAAGTTTTAGAAACAATAGTCAAGGAAAAAATTAATGGACACTTGGAGAGGTTTAAGCTAATTAAGGAGAGCCAATACGGATTTGTAAAAGGCAGATCATGTTTGACTAATCTAATTGAATTTTTTGATGAAGTAACAGGGAGGATCGATGAAGGGAATGCAATGGATGTTGTCTACATGGATTTTAAGAAGGCGTTTGACAAAGTACCACATAGAAGGCTGGTTAACAAAATTGAGGCTCATGGAATAGGTGGGTCAGTGGTAGCTTGGATAAGGAATTGGCTTAAGGACAGAAAACAGTGAGTTGTGGTAAATGGCTATTTTTCAGACTGGAGGATGGTAGACAGTGGTGTTCCCCAAGGGTCAGTGCTGGGGCCACTGTTTTTTTTGATATATATAAATGATCTGGATATTGGAATACAAAGTAGAATTTCTAAATTTGCCAATGACACCAAACTTGGGGGTGTGGCAAACAGTGAGGATGATACCAATCGACTGCAACAGGACATAGAAAGGCTAGCAGAATGGGCAGACAAGTGGCAGATGGAATTTAATACAGAGAAGTGTGAGGTGATGCATTTTGGCAGAAGGAACAGGGAGAGGCAATATACACTTAATGGCACAGTTTTAAAGAGTGTGCAGGGACAGAGGGACCTGGGAGTTAATGTGCATAGGTCCCTGAAGATGGCAGGACATATTGAGAGAGTGGTTAACAAAGCATATGGGATCTTGGGCTTCATAAATAGAGGTATTGAGTACAAAAGTTATGCTGAATCTTTATAAAGTGCTGGTTAGGCCACAACTGGAGTATTGCGTCCAGTTCTGGTCATCACACTTTAGGAAGGATGTGAAGGCCCTTGAGAGGGTGCAGAGGAGATTTACTGGAATGGTTCCGGGGATGGGGGATCTTAGCTACAAGGACAGGTTGGAGAAGCTGGATTTGTTTTCATTAGTGTAAAGGAGGTTGAGGGGTGATTTGATAGAGGTGTACAAGATTTTGACGGGTTTGGATAGGCTAGACGGGGAAAGGCTTTTCCCACTAGTTGATGGTACAAGGACGAGGGGACACAGATTTAAAGTTTTGGGCAAGAGATACAGGGGAGACATGAGGAAAACTTCTTACACAGCAAGTGGTGATGACCTGGAATTCGCTGCCGACGGAAGTGGTGGAAGCGGAGACACTCAATGTTTTCAAGGGGAGACTGGATAGGCACTTGAGGGAAATAAACTTGCAGGGCTACGGGGATAGAGCGAGGGAATGGGACTGACTGGATTACTCTGCAGAGAGCCGGCATGGACTCAATGTGCCAAATGGCCTCCTTCTGTGCCGTTATGACTCTATGGGCTCAATTTTCACCGGCCCTTGGAGGCGGGAGTGGTGTGAAAATAGCAGATTCGGTGGTCCCGAACCCATCCCGCCCCCAACCCGCCTCCATGCCAGTTTCCCAGGAGGCGGTTACTCGACCTGTGCTGGGACCCGCCTCCCCGAGGCGGGAAGGGGATTAGTGCCAATAAACTGCCTGTTAACAGGTAGTTAACAGGCAGTTTTTTGCCTGATCCCTATTTTTAGCCCTGAAGCGTGGGCTTCCCGACAGGTCCGAACCACGCCGATTTAGCGAGGCGGACCGTCGGTCTGGAGGGCTTGGAGGGGTCGAGATGTCCGGTGTGCAGGTGAGTGATGGGTGCATGAGTGCAGAGGTAAGTGTGTTTGGTGTGTGTGTAAAGTGTTTTAAGAACTTTTACTTACCTTAACTTTGTCCTGCAGTCTAGCGTCCTTAAGGTGTCGTGAGTCCCTCACATCCACGGCACAGAAAGCAGAATGGCTGAGGAGCTGTCAAAAGCTGCAGTCTCTGCTTTCTGTGCTGGATTGATTTCTAACTGAGTCTAAGTACAGGGACTCAAGTTAGAAATCATATTGTCAGTGTTTGACAGCTTCACAGAGCTGTCAAATGCTGAAATTTCATCTGTCAAAAGCTCTTGACAGATGAAATTTCAATGGTTGACGTCACCTGTATCCAAGGGACCCTTGATTGGCCTGTTGAGCCCGCTGGGCGGGCTTAACAAGGTCAATCAAGGGAAAATACAGTGGGTTGGCCACAAGTCAATGGAGGCGGGACTACAACCCAAAAAGTGGGAGTCCCGCCTCCATCACGTCCCCAGTGACAAAATCCAGCCCTATGACTCTATGGGGTAAAAATTCAGTTGGTTGCGCCTCCCGTTAGCGCCTTAAGAGGGCGCTAATGGGGCGCAAAGCCGCTAACGCCCGGGTGCAGCGATGTTTGCGCCACTCGGGAACTTAACTAGAGATTGTGCGGCGGCGCTAAACTTTACCGCTGCGACCACCTGCGCGCGCAGATTGTGACGTCATTCCATGGTGCAACGCCCTTGTGGCGCCCCGGAGCGGAAATTGAGTGGCGCCCCCTGCCTTACCGCCTGGCGCATCCAACGACCAGAAGACTGGAACGCTATCAATCGCTGTGGGGCTGGGGGGGGGGCGCTATTTAAAGGGGGCCTCTTCCTGTCTTTTATTGTTGGTGGCATTTTTGAACTACGCATTCTGAGAGAGAGAGGGAGAGACTTCTGGAGAGATTCAACGTTGTGTGAAGGAGTTTTGGGTACTGAGCAGCACTTTGCAGGTTCATTTTGATTTGCCATTCCTTGTATCGATTTAGCAGAGACTGTGGGAGCTGCACTCTGAGCTCTTTGCCTGGTACTCTCCATTGTTCTTTCCAGCACATTTGATGTGCAAGTCTCTCCAGGCCGAGATTCAAGGCTGCAATGAACAGGATGTGGATGGAAAGCAAGATTAACCATCCCCTTTAAGTACTGGCCCGTGCCATTGTGTGTGTGTTCCATTGCTGACTGACATTACATGAGCTTCGCCAGCGCTCTGAGTTAGCGCCTCACTCCTTGGCCTTTGCGCCTTAAGACAGGTGTGCAGCGCCTGATTTAGCACTCCACTCACCTCCCGGGGCGGTAAAAGTGAAGTTTCCAGTCAGTGCCGATAATTAGCGCCAGGCGCTAATATTTGCGTCCAGACGATATTTGCGCCCCAAATGGGGCGCGACCTAATTTTTCCCCCTATGAGTATTAAATGTCTTTAATTTATAGAAACATTTCTGTTTACATCGTGGTCAGCACTGAGTTCAGGCAAGTGGAAATTCCGCATTGCCACATTCCAGTTGTTAGTACAGATTACCTCAGCCCTTAATTCGGAGGACTGGCTGGGTTTACGGTACCTTCACTCACCCCTGTAGTTTTAATTGCCTTCTCTGGCAGTCCGCGTGCACACTTGCGCTGCTGCTGTCAGCTGTGGCTAAGTGGTAGCACTCTCACCTCTGAGTGTGTTCAAGTCCCAGTCTGGAGATTCGAGCACATAATCTAAGCTGACACTACAGTGCAGTACTGAGGGAGTGCTGTCAGAGGTGGCATCTTTCGGACGAGACATTAAACAGAGCCCTGTCTATCCTCTCAGGTAAAAGATTCCATGGCACTACTTTGAAGACAAGCAGGAGAGCTATCCCTGGTGTCCCGGCCAATATTTATCCCTCAACCAACATCAGCAAAACAGATTATTTGGTCATTTATCTCAATTGCTGTTTGTGGGACCTTGCTGTGTGCAAATTGGCTGTTGTGTTTCCTACATTAAAACAGTGACTATACTTCAAAAATAACTTTATTGGTTGTGAAGCGCTTTGGGACGTCCTGTGGTTGTGAAAGGTGCAATAGAAATGCAAACTCTCTGTTTCTTATAATTGATTGACTGTTTGCAACAAAACAAAATTGTTTTGTCCGACCAACTTGCGTGCATGTGAAAATTAAACAGTTTGCCTGTGATATTCTATTCTAAACTACTTTGTTCTCAATCGGTTTGAAGGTGTGGGTTTGACAACGGTCATGTTGTCAACATTTCAAGGCATGTACTACAACTGCATCATCAGCTACAGCCTGTTCTACTTTTTTGCTTCCTTCCAATTCCCCCTGCCGTGGGCCGACTGCTTCAGTTGGTGGGGTGCAGATGAAAGTTGTGACATGATTTCCCAAGGTACTGTGTTAACTTCTATTGGGTAACGTGTAAACTTTGACTTGTTCAGCTGAAGATTTCTCATTCTGTTTGGGTGAGAAAAAGTTGGTATCAATAGCCTACAGATAGCATATAAATGCTCCCATGAAAGTGAGGAGGTAAAATAAAGATGTTAGTGAGTCAAATAATATTTGAATATTCATGCTTCTACATGGATGTGATTAAAAAAAAGGTGTTACCTTATCAGAATATGATGGGGCTACGAACATCGCCAATGAGATAATGGCCTATATCTATCATCCCATACTCCCAGCAGGAAGTGGTCCTCACAGAGGCTGCCTCTTGGGATGTGCTTCCTGCAGATCGATACCTGTGCCATTGGACTCAATATCCACCCCCTCCAACACCAGTGCACCATGGCTGCAGTATGTAAAATGTACAGGATGCACTGCAGCAACTTACCAAGGTTACTTTCACTGCACCTCCTTCCCCCTGTAACCGCTACTCTCGAGAAGGACAAGAGCAGCAATGTCTTGGCAACACCGTCACCGCCATGTTCCCTCCAAATCACACACCATTCTCACTCGGACATACATTGCCATTCCTTCAGCATTGCTGGTCAATATCCCTACCTAACACCATTGTAAAAGCATCACCATCACAAGGAGTGCTGCAGTTCAAGTAGAAGGCCCACCTCCACCTCCTCAAGACAACTCGGAACAGGCAGTAAATGCGGCCTTGCCAGCATTGTCCACTTTCCAGGAACAAATAAGGAGAACGTTCCACTTTCTGCTGGGAGTGCCAGAGCACAGAATCACCTCTCAATTGTCCTTCATTGATGCTTGAGTGTTGGCACTGATGCATCAATGTTTCAACGTTTAGGCCTCAGTAGGTTGGACAAAGGAGTTGGATTCTAGGCAATTATTGACCAATTATTTTTCAATCTCCAAACTGAATAACGATGCTGGGAGGTTCATAGAGCATGTAGGCAAAATATTCAAATAGAAGAGAAAATAATGAAATTGAGGTGGAGAAATTGGACAAGGAGAGCAGTGCTTTAGAAAAAATGTTTTAAAGAATTTTAATGTGAATATTAATATGACACTAATAAAGTTACTTTGTTGAGGCTGCCGCGAAACACGAATTAAGACTGAATCCATGTGTGGAAAACAAAGGCTTTTTAATACAACTGCATGGTCCAAAATGGCTGAAAACAACTGCTCCCAGAATTCTCTGGAAAAATCCTGAGGCCCCGCCCACTCCTTTTCTCCTGCCTTAAAGGCAAGGTGCCTTAAAGGCAAGGTGCCCGATATTTTGTCCATGGACGGAAAAGTGGATAATGCCCGTTTAGATCCGCCACAACTTCTCATTTTTGATTAACTGATATTCTACTATATCAGAAATTGCTTCACAGTATATGAGCTCAAAAGTTGACAAAAATCTCATCCCAGGGAGACTGGGGTTCCCCAGAAATGGCAGTAATCTAAAGCATGAATCCATCCTTGGACATCATATCACCTCCCTGCCCATGGCCTCGACTGCTGGGAGGGACAAGAGCACCAATGTCATTGGAACACCATCACCTCCAAGTCACACACCATTCTGAGTTGGATATAGATCACTGTTCCTTCATTGTCGCTGGATCAGTATCCTGGAATTCGCTACCTAACACCACACAGAACCCTCCCATCTACAATATGTGTCAATCTACACGATAGAGTGTTTTGCGTGTGTGCCGAATTTTTCATTCAACAGCACAACAGCGTAGTCGAGTGGTACACATGACATACACTCAGACAGGCAGCGTAAACATTTTGCCTCCAGGCTCCTCGATTGCCTGGGACCCAGTAAGAGAGGGCAGGAGATTGCAGTTAGCATAACGATAAGGACCTGAAGGCCACACGTGCCAACAGCAAGAGAGAAATAAGCAGCAGTCCATACATGTTGGCCCAGGAGGCAGCCAGAGGGTGAACGACAGGGACTTCCGTTGCTCTTTCCGATGAGTTATTGATTTGCTCACTGCCGACTTCCTCCTGAACACAAGGCCTTGAGGAGGAGCAGGGAAAGATAGTGGCGTGGTCAGAACTTATTACCCATATTCAGATTTTTAAAAGGAAACATGCATTGTGGGAAAAAGAGAGATAAAAAGGGCATATGGGATTGTGGGTTTTATATGTAGAGACAATGAATAAAAAAAGCAAAGCGCTAATGATGTGTTGGTGCAAGATATTGGCTTGGCCTTGGTTGGAATACTGTGCAGGATCCCATTATAGAAAGAATAATGGAGACATGGGAAATGCAATGTTGATTCACTAGGGTGAACCCAGAGGTGAGAGGATATGGTTATGACCTTAAAAAAAAAAGCTGTAAATTGTTGTGGTTATGATACTGGACTAGTTAACGCACAGTGTGAGAATTCAAACCCAACCAAGTTGTGATATTGAATTCAACAAATCTTGGATTTAGTTCCATCGCTTGGTTTCATTTGAACTTGTGGGCTGGCACCAGAGAAAAAATAGGACCGTGCAAGTTGTCAGATTGTCATAGAAACCTTCAGAGAATGGAACCTGGGCCTCCCACCCCTCACACACCCCGCCCCCACCACGTCCAACCTCCGTGTCACTCCAGCTCCACATTATGTGGCTGACTCTTACACCCGGAATTTCCTCCGTGCTTCTTCAAATCGGCCGGCGTCAGTTCGACGGAAGATCGGTGGAAACCCTGGATAGATGCGCAAACGGGCTTTCCCTCGAAGTGATGGTGGCCGATCGGGAGGGAGTTGCGGCATTAGGTGTCCTCTGAAGTGGCCTCGCAAGTCACTCAGCTGTACAGAAAAACATTACTGCCACCCTGGCAGGAATAAACGTGGTCTTGTCAGCCAGAATTAAAAAGTACAGACTACAACCGATATTGTTAAGAGGGGAACATTTAAAAAGGGTAAAAGGTGAGAGATTATTTTTAGTGTTTGGATCAAGGGGACATTATCTTGATATCAGGGGAGGTAAAACGGATTTTATTTTCATGTGAAGGGGCTATTAGAATAAGGAATGCCTTCCTGCAGATGATTATTGACGTCAATTTAATCACTGTGTTTAAAAGGAAATTAGATAAATCCTTTAAACAAATAATATTAAACTGTACAGAGAATGAACAGGGAAATGGGATTAGAATAGAGCGTTCTGGCATGGAGCACAGGAACAATGTGCCAAATGGTCTTTTGCTGTGATGGGCTTTCCATGACTCTCTTTTGCCCATTTTTCAGATTTCAGATGCAATCTTACATTTCCATCTGGAGAGTTTAACATAATCTATAACAAACTCTGCAAAAATTGGTTAAATCAACAGACCCGAAGTGAACATTACTGGGAGTAAGTATAAATTTTGCAGGTAACAACTATAAATATTGCCTATTGGTGAAGTTAGTAAATTGAATGTGCTGTTTGTTGATTAATGAAATTACGCTATTTAGATAGAGGTCTGGGAGGACGGGGTTCGATTTCTGTGTTGAAAGCTATTCTGGCGGGGGGTGGGCGGTTTGCTGGGTGGTCATGGAATCAGTGTGGGACACGGTCCGTTTTTTGGCCTGGGCTCCACCTCATAATGTGTTCGGCGAGCTGCTGGCGTGAGACACGATCCCCGATAGACAGCTTAGATATCGATGGGCGGAGAATTGGGCGCCGCCGACGAAATTAAAGGACCTGCAGCGGCACCTTCAAGGGCAGCACTTTAGCGCAGTGGGCATCTTGGGATAGAGCCTGCAGCAACTAGTACATTAAATTTGGAAGCCTTTAAGGTTAAAAACCCACAAGCAACTGCCATAAAAATGACTTCCATCCTGGTTTCCCTGACTGCCGCTGTGGAGCCCTTTAATTTTCTCTGGAAGCAGCCCCCTCCCGACTTATAGCGGCTATGGTCGGTGGAAACATAGCATGGGGCTCCCAACTCTGCCATCTGACCCCGGTCACCATATATGGATGGGCATCCCGAGCGGTTCCGACTGGAGCCTGGATGGAGGTGTGCCCAAAAATCGGGAGCAACAGCAACTTAGCGCATTGTTTTGGTCCCGTTACAGCCCCATTTTCAAGTGCAAACGGGATGGTAGTGTGCAGGAAACTCACCCCCACTGTTTCAATTGCGTATCCATTACAAAAAGAAACTGGACCTGCCGTTCGAATACTGGTGAAAGGCACACTGGTTTGAGATACTGCAGGTGTTTATACAGTGAAAAGAGGAAGCTGCAGAGATAGTGGATGCATTGGTTTTAATCTTCCAGAATTCCCTCGATTCAAGAAAGGTCCTCGTAGATTGGAAGGTAGCAATGTAACCCCGCTATTTAAGAACGGAGTCAGAGAGAAAACAGGGAACTATAGGCCAGTTAGTCTGACATCAGGAGTGGAGAAAATGCTAGAATCTATCATTAGGGATGTGGTAACAGGGCACTTAGAAAATCGCGATATGATTATGCAGAACCAGCATGTTTTATGAAAGAGAAATGTGAGAAGTCGCACAACACCAGGTTATAGTCCAACAGCTCTATTTGAAATCACAAGCTTTCGGAGTGCTGCTCCTTCGTCAGGTGAAGTGTTCACCTGACGAAGGAGCAGCGCTCCGAAAGCTTGTGATTTCAAATAAAGCTGTTGGACTATAACCTGGTGTTGTGCGACTTCTCACATTTGTCCACCCCAGTCCAACACCGGCATCTCCACATTATGAAAGAGAATTTGTGTTTGAGGGTGTAACTAGCAGAACAGATAAGGGTGAACCAGTGGATGTGGTGTATTTGGATTTTCAAAAGGCATTCGATAAGGTGCCACTCAAGGTTGTTACACAAGATCAGGGCTCATGGGTTGGATAATATACTAGCATGGATTGAGGATTGGTTGACAGACAGAAAACAGAGAGTAGGGATAAATGGGTCATTTTTGGGTTGGCAGGCTGTAACTAGTGTGGTGCAAGGATCAGTGCTTGGCCCTCAGCTATTTACAATCTATATTAATGACCTAGATGAGGAGACTGAGTGTAATGTATCCAAGTTTGCTGACAATATAAAGCTAGGTGGGAAAGTAAGCTGTGAGGAGGACATAAAGATTAAAGGATTGGGCAAGAAGGTGGCAGATGGAGTATAATGTGGGGAAATGTGAAATTATTCACTTTGGTAGGAAGAATAGAAAAGCAGAATATTTTTTAAATAGTGATAGACTAGTAATTGCTGGTATTCAGGGGGATTTGGGTGTCCTTGTACACGAATCACAGAAAGTTAACATGCAGGTACAGCAAGCAATTAGGAAAGCAAATTGAAGGGAGTTTGCAGTATAAAAGTAAGGAAGTCTTACTGCAATTTTATCGGGTTTTGGTGAGACCACACCTGGAGTACTGTGTACAGTTTTGGTCTCCTTACCTAAGGAAGGATAGACTTGCCTTAGAGGGAGTGCAGTGAAGGTTGACTAGTTCAATTCTTGGGATGAGAGTGTTGTTCTATGAGGAGATATTGAGTAGATTGGGCCTATATTCTCTGGAGTTTAGAAGAATGAGAGGTGACCTCATTGAAAAATGTAAAATTCTTAGAGGGCTTCACAGGGTAGATGCTGAGAGGTTATTTCCCCTGGCTGGAGAGTCTAGAACTATTGGTCATAGTCTCAGGACAAGGAATCGACCATTTAGGACTGAGATGAGGAGAAATGTCTTCACTCAGAGGGTTGTGAATCTTTGGAATTCTCTACCCCAGAGGGCTGTGGATGCTCAGTCATTGAGTATATTCAAGACTGAGATCGATAGATTTTTGGACACTAAGGAAATCCAGGGAAATGGAGATCGGGCGGGAAAGTGGAGTTGAGGTCGAAGATCAGCCATGATCTTATTGAATGGCAGAGCAGGCTCGAGGGGCCATATGACCTACTTCTGCTCCTATTTCTTATGTTCTTATGAAATCTTCACTTAAGTTTTTATTAATATGTTTGTACAATTTAAGACTCATCATTAAATGTCCTATAAAATAAAAAGCAACAATCCTTAAGATTAGTGCCAGGGCATTTAAGAGGGAAAGCAGGAAGCACTTATTCACACAATAGGTAGTAGAACTCTTCCCACCGCCCCCCCCCCCCCCCCCCCCCCACTGTCCTCCCCACCACCTCCCCCCACCACCCCCACCCCCAAAGGCTGTGGATGCTGGGATAATGAAGCTTTCAATTGATAGTTTTTTGTTAGATAAGGGTAATAAGGGATACAGAGCAAAGGCGGGTAAATGGAGTTGTGGTACAGATCAGCCCTGATCTAATGGAGTGCTGAGCAGGCTCGAGGGGCTGAATGACCTCCTCCTGTTCCTAATACAAAAGCAAAATACTGCGGATGCTGGAAATCAGAAGTACAAACAGAAAATGCTGGAAACACGCAGCAGGTCAGGCAGCATCTGTGGAGAGAGAAGCAGTGTTAACGTTTCAGGTCGATGACTCTTCGTCAGAACTGTTCAAATAGGGAATTCAAAAGAAACTTCTTCACCCAGAGAGAGGTGAGAGTTGTTCTGGGGGGTGTGGGGAGGGGGGCTTCAGACGAACCGGCAGTTTATGGTGGGTCCAGGAAGAGAACTCCAGATCTCCCTAGCCCTGCTTTAAAGGGCCGCTGGTTAAGCTGCTCACCGCCTAGTACTAAGAAGCAGAGTGTGACACTCCATCCATTTGTACCTCGAGGTTGCAATCAGGACCCTGATTCACATATTGCAAATGGTCTCCTGCTTGAAACAGGTGGGCACTCAGGAAGCCCCTCTCAGAACCCAATCCAAGATGGTGGCAGCCAGAGCTCCAGCGTAAATGGGGCGGTAAGTAATCCAGCACTAACTGTTCACGCTGGATAGAGCGAATTAAAATTGGTCCTGTAGAATACGTAAGAAAGGAGGTAATGTTCAACTTTTACACAAGCTCAGTTGGGCCTCAGTTGGGGTATTGTGTGCAGATTATAGGAAGGAGAAACACACCAGCCTGATACCAATGGGAAACACATTACCAAAGATGATGGATTACAGTTCTGAACATCAGAACAGGGATAGGCGATTCGGTCCCTCAAGCCTGTTCCAGATTTCCAATACTCTTTGTGTGACGAATTGCTTCTTGACATCACCCGTAGCATAATTTTAAGGTTATGCTCCCTTGTTCTGGACTCCCCCACCAGAGGAAATAGTAGATCTCTATCTACCCTATCATAGACAGAATTACATAGAATATACAGCACAGAAACTGGCCATTCGGCCCAACCAGTCCATGCCGGCATTTATGCTCCACACAAGCCGTCTCCCATTCTTTCTCATCTAACTCTATCAGCATAACCCTCTGTTCCCTTCTACCTCATATGCTTATCTAGCTTCCCTTTAAATGCATCTATACTATTCGCCTGAACCACTCCCTGTGGTCGCGAGTTCCACATTCTCACCACTCTCTGGGTAAAGAAGTTTCTTCTGAATTCCCTATTTGATTTCTTGGTGACTGTCTTTTATTGATGGCTTCTAGTTCTGCTCTTCCCCACAAGTGGAAACACTCTATCTGTATCTACTCTATCAAAACCTTTCATGGTTTTAAAGGCCTCTATGAGGTCACCCCTCAGCCTTCTCTTTTCAAGAGAAAGAAGACCCAGCCTGTTCATCCTTTCCTGATAGGTATAAACTCACAGTTCTGGTATCATCCTTGTAAATCTTCTCTGCATCCTCTCCAGTGCCTCTATATCCTTTTTATAATATAGCAACCAGAATTGTACACAGTATCCAAGTGTGATCTAATCATGGTTTGATACAAGTTTAGCATAATTTCTCTACTTTTCAATTCTATCCCTCTAGAAATAAACCCTAGTGCTTGGTTTGCTTTTCTTATGGCCTTATTAACATGCATCGCTACATTCAGTGATTTGTGTATTTGTACTCCGAGATCCCTTTGCTCCTCTACCCCATTTAGATTCGTATTTTCCAACTAATATGTGACCTTTTTCTTAGTGTTGTGGAGTATTTTAAACCAACACTTGACACAAGGTTTTCAGATTCGATAATCAAGTTGTCTTTATTACATCGGCGGGAGATAGTCTGCTCTGTCTTAGCCAGACTTATCCAAATTGTTACAGCAAACACTACAGTTTTATAAATTACAATACACATGCCCAGCTGATGCAAAATTAATTACTGCCACCTGATTGGACCTTGGCCCACATACATCTTCACTGATTGGTTGCCGATGCCGCGTTACATTAAAGTACCGCCTTTATTATCGGAAAAGTATATGTCCGTTATCCCACAAGCTGTTGTTGCACCAATGACCTTTGTTTATGCCAGATGGGGTCTCGCCAACATAGTACTTCTGACTCATTGTTTTACTTTCCTGCCAGAACAGAACTTACATCCTCTAGGCCTCTTATGGTTCCACATCCGGCTATTTGCAATTGTCTCTAAGTGACACAACTTGCAGTCGTTAATCATTCTAACACTACTGCTTAGGTTATCTCAACTGCCAGTTCAGCAACTTAGAAAAAGCTTACTACTGCAAAGGCCTATTAGATTATTGTCTTTATTACACCATTCAGTGAAACTGCCAGCGATGTCAGTTTAACTCTTTCCCCACTGCAATCCTCCCTTTTGGTACTTGGCCCCTGCCCAAGTTAAACCACATGTATAAGCATCGCTGTGCCTCCTACCCCATGCGGTGATCAGGCGTTGGTTCGGGAGGCCCTGCATATCCATCATGTTTAGAGCAAACTTGTGTTTACCAGCTCTTTCCGACTCGCTTAAGCTCTTTGTTTGGTCCGTTTCTTTTTACAAGCGGTGCTCGCTGCCATTCCCCATCCTATAGCCATGACTAACTGTACTATCACTAATATATGAGAAATGATGCGGATCCATGGGTGTATGTTGACATTCATTCCCCAATCCCACAGCTTCTCATATCACGGGACTTCCTGTAGCTCTACCTCTATGTCCCTTTCTAATTCCCCAAGATTCCTTTGCAACACTATGTATTGTTTCACCATCTTACTTAAATCCTCTTTCATTTCTTGCAGATCCTCTTGCAGGCGGGGTATTGGGGCCCCTACCAGATCTTCATAATTAACCAACTCGTCCTTTAGACTATCTGTCACATTTAGTTTTATCTCCTCCCTTGAATGTACATACACCAATCTGGTGTGTCCAATTGTCACAGGGATCTTTGGCGTAAAGCAGAAGTTAGGCATTGTGATTGTACATACAAGGTTACTATATTGGTACTCAGTCTCTGTGGTGGCTATACAATACTCCCCTTCGTCTCTATATCCCGAGCGGGTGTGATGGTGATCAACATGTGATAATTCCAACACACACCCCTCTGTCTTATTATAGCCGCACTCATCCTTAGGGCCTTCTCCTACCGGATGTGGGCATATCATAAGCGTGCCTTTCCCGTGGCATCCGTTTAGGGAGACTCCTCTCATAGTACCATTCTTTCTGATGGCATAGGTATCAATTGGATAATATTGGAGGTATGTCTCAACCCTCACTATGCCTATGTTTGTTACCTGGTACTGTGGGTATGGAGTCGTGTCTAGTCCCACCACTGGTATCAGGAGTACCATGCCTATCATTGCTGTCACTTCTGCTTTACATTTTTGTATCACTGGATATAGTCTGGTCATCCCTTTGAGGGTGCAAGCACTCAGAGGGCCTGGATTCTGGCTCAGGCCATGGAGCTGTGTGCTGTTAATCCAGTCTGGTATCTTGCCTCACTGTATCTGTGCCAGATTGTGTTTTAACTGTCCGGTGATCCATTGGCCATAGGCATGACACAAGCCTCTCCCTACCCCGTCTTTTGTCTGTTCCTCATCTCTATGGTTTAGTTTGTTGATAATGCTAGCATGGTCCTCGATAACCTTGATTCCCTCGAGTAATTTCCTTATCGTATGTCCTCCCAACTCTGATCCCTGTCGAACCAAACCAGTTTCCGTCTCTAAAATCTGTTGTATTACCCTTTGTAGTCGTTCCACACTACTTTGGACTCCTTGTATATCTAGGGCATTAATGAATGATGTCCCCATGTTTATTCCCGTGAGTATATCAGTTCCTAAGCTCCTCTTAATCCTTTGGTGAAATGCAGCATGTCCCCTAAAATTAGTAGCCCCTGTCGCATCAGCAGCTTGGTTAATTACATTCTTTATCATATATGCATACAATTCTCTAGTTTTAGTAAACCTTTCACAATATCCTGGCCATTGTAACATGGTTAAGTTGATTAGTACTGGTACAATTTCGTGTCTCACGTTATCATACAATTGTTCTCCCTCAGTGAATAGCACCAGTCCATTCTCAGGCCCAGGCGTCAATTTCGGACACCTCCGTTCTTCAGGTATTGTTGTGATTGGGGGTGTTGTTGGTTCGAGGGTTAATCCTTGTGGTGTGGTCCTTGTTGTTGTTGGTTGAGGTGTTGTAGTGCCGTGTACAATAGTCCATCTTGTAACATTATCCACGCAGCTCAGGACGTATCCTCCCCCTACTTGACCCAACACCTGCCAATGTCTATTACATCTTACCATATTGCTGGCATTTGTCATTCAACAGGGTCCGCATGTTTGTTGATCCAGGTACCGTTACACCTGTAACATCCTTTTCCTTGTTTTTCACACTCGTAACTGTGTGATATGATGGAGCCTCCCGTGAAGTCGCCATTAGGGGATCTTAACTTGCAGTCCATTTCTTCCCGCCCGTTATTTGGGTTTACAAGTGCTGTCATCAGGGTAGTTGTGATAATCCATCTTACGGGATCCATGTTTATCTGTAATTTAAACGGAGGTCTGGTCGTCACCAGAGGTTAGCTCATCTCCGATGTTTATTCCATTGTTTCTGTGGGATTTAAGGTCAGATGGGTTATTGTTGTATCGTTTTAGTTGGGTCCAATGTTTCCATCTCCCTTTCCCCTCATTTCTAAACATGCGCACGTATCGCTGGTCAGGATAACCTCAAATGGTCCAGTCCATCTAGGTGGGAATCCCGATCTCTCTGGCAATATTTTAACAAATACCTGCTCGCCCACCTTGGGTAGGGGCTCCAAGGCCCCCTGCTTTTGTGTATTTTTATCTCTGATGTCTTGTTGTTCTTTAACTTCTTGTTTGAGCTCCTTCAATTGATTATCCAATGTTTGTACGTATTTCCTAATTTTATCTTTTAATGGTCCTAGTCCCTCGCTACCAGATGCTACTCCTTCCAGCAGACACATTGCTCGTCCAGTCATGAGTTCATATGGTGTCAGTCCAGTCACCCTGTTTGGGGTGGCTCTCAGCCTCATCAGGATACACGGAAGGACATCCACCCATCCCTGTCCGGTTTCGGCTATGGCCTTACTTAAGGCTGTTTTCAGGGTTCTGTTCATTCTCTCTACCATGCCTGAGCTTTGCGGATGATAGGGGATACGGAACTTCTGTCTTACTCCTAGTAGCTTACAAACTTCTTTCATTACCTTACCCGTAAAGTGGGTACCTTGATCTGAATCTATTTGCAACGGGACCCCCCATCTCGGTATCACATCGTATGCAAATATTCGGGCCACAATCTGAGCACTACAGTTTCTGGTAGGGAATGCTTCCACCCACCTTGTAAACTGACCTATGATCACTAAGCAGTATTTCTTCCCTCTGCTGTTAGGTAGGGGTCCAGTAAAGTCTATCTGGAGGTTTTCCCAGGGGCCTTTGCGTCATGGCTGGTGGGCCATCCTAACCTTTATGGGCCTACCCGGGTTGTGCTGTCCACAGATGATGCAGCGTCTGCAGTATCTTGCCACATCTTGTCCCATTCCACTTCACCACCAATCTATACTTAGCCTACCTATCATGCCATTCCACCCCCATGGTCTGGCTCATGGTATATTTTCAACAAATTCTCCTGAATACAGTGAGGGGCTACCACCCTGTGATCCTTTTTCCATATTCCATCTCTACCTTTGGCTGCGCCTCTCTTTGTCCACTGCTCCTGCTCCTCCATTTCGGTCTCCTCTTGGATTCTTTTAATGTTCACTTCCTCTGCTCCTATTCTACCTGCTGCTATTGGTGTCGGCATCTCTGTGTCTGCCGCTGCTCTTGCTGCCTGATCAGCTAGCATATTTCCTTTTTGTTGCTCGCTCACTATCTTACGGTGTGCCTTTATTTTCATCACTGCTACCTCTTCTGCTCCTTTTACTGCTTCTACTCGGTCTCTCACTACCTCCTCATGCTGTATTTGTCCTCCTCCGGAGGTTACATATCCTCTCCTATTCCACGCTATCATATAATCATGTACTACCCCAAATGCATATCTGCTGTCTGTATATATATTTACTCGTTTTCCTTTTGCCAATTTCAATGCTTCCGTTAGAGCCACTAGTTCTGCTACCTGCACTGAGGTTCCTCCTTCAAGCCCTCCCTTTGCGACTGTTTCACTGTTCTTGGATACTACTGCCCAACCAGTGTGTGGCTCCCCATTTATATATCGGCGAGATCCGTCTACATAAAAGGAGTTTTCAGGATTTTCAAGGGGCAATTCTAATACGGTTCCTCTGACCTCTTCTTCGAATACTAACTGACACTCGTGTGCCTCACCCTCTGATAGCATTCCCTCTGCAGGGTTGACTCTATGTTCCCTTATAATCTGGACTGATCTGTCCTTGGGTATCAATACTGCTTCCCAAGCCGCCCACCTTCTGTCTGATACAGCCTTCATTTTACCTGTGTTTAACAGGACCACCACTGTGTGTTGGGTGTGTAATATCAGCTGTCCTGACATAGTGACGGGCTCGCATATCCGCACCGCCCATGCGGCGCAGTCGAGGGCCGCCATGCATCTCGCCATTCCTTTAGCCACGGGGGTTTGTTGGGTGGAGTAATAGGCAATTGGCCTCATATCTCCCCCATACTCTTGGGTGACTACCACGTTATAGAAGTTCCCGTCTATACTATAGGATATATGGAATGGTTTGACTATATTTGGCAATCCTAGTGCGGGTGCGAACGTCAGGGCTGCTTTTAATTTTGCGTAAGCCTTGTCCTGCTCCGATTCCCATTCTATCATATCAGTGGCGGGTGTCCCCCCTTTAACTTACCGTTGAATCGGTTCTGCTTTCCCTGCAAAGTCTGATATAGAATTCCTGCAGTAGTTAAATAGTCCCAACACTTTCCTTACTCCCTGGACGGTCACTGGCCTTGGCATGTCTTTTATGGCTGCCTTTCGTTCCTGCAGGAGTGCCTTAATACCCCTGGCTAATTTCGTGCCCTTGATACCTTACTTTGGACAGTCCAACCTGTGCCTTTTTGGGGTTCAATTTAAAGCCAGCTTTCTTAAGTGTCTGGATGGTGGCTAGTAATGCTCCCATGTGTCCTTTGGCATGCTCTGATGCAATCATTATGTCATCGACATATTGGAGTAAGGCGCTCTGGTACTTTGATAGGTCTAACTTGTCTAAGGCTTGACTCAGTACACGGTGGAATATATTTGAACTATTATGGAACCCCTGCAGGACCCTGGTCCATGTATACTGTCTATCCCCGACAGTAAAGGCGAATTTCCCTTGTGATTCCTCTGCCAATGGTATGGACCAGAACCTGTTCGCTATATCCAAAACTGTAAATATCTTAAAGTCTGGTTTCAGACCATTAAATATTGTCGAGGGACTTGCCACTATCGGATGTTCTGGCGGAGTTACCTTATTCAGTAATCTATAGTTAATCTGGACGATCCGTCTGGTTTACCTACTGGCCAAATTGGTGAGTTTGTGGTTGCTGTGGTTTCTTTTAACACTCCTTGTTTCACTAACTCGGTTACTAACCTGGATACGGACTCTTTGTGCTCCAGTCCAGGTATCATGATAGGGTTAATTATAGTTAGTCCGCAGTCCTGTTTAGAGGTGGCCCATACTCCTTCTACCGCCTGGCATAGGACTCTCCATATTCCATCTTGTGCCCAATCCCTTTCTAATTGTTTAATACTACCGATCTTTGTCATATAACTGGCCATATTCCTGGCTTCAAATTTGTCAGCAATTACGCGCTTTCGTAATACAGTCTTATTTCGTACATCTATCACCAGGTCCAGTTCACTTAGTATATCCACTCCTAAGATTATTCCCTCTGGGTTATCACATACCCATAACTGGACCGGGAGAAAAATTCCTCCTAGTTCCAATAATTGTGTCTCGCTTTTGTAAGCGCGATTACTCTTCCCGCCCACTCCTTGTATCATTATTGAGGTTTTTGTGCGTGGGAGGTCCAAATTGGTTATAGACACTGATGCCCCTGTGTCAACTAACATATCACACTGCCGGCCCCCTAACAGTGCTGTTAGATACAGACAGGGATCGGTGCCCGTACCGGGGGCCGATGCTACCTAGCAGGACTGTGTCAGGGCTTTGATTAGTTCGATCAGTTGATTCGTATTCATATCGGCCACGTCCGTTATTTTCTCGCTACGAGCTGCCTCTTGTTGTCTTGGGCCTTGGCCTTCCTTTCCCCCTCCCTTGCCCCAACAGTCTCGCTGTTTGTGTCCAGGTTTATTACAGTTTTTACATCTCCTTCCTGTGTCTTTCCTAGTTAATGTGCACTCATAACTCTTGTGCCCTGGCCTATTGCATTTAAAACAGACTTCCATCTCTTTTACTGCAGCTACCTGTTCCTCCAAGGCAGCCACCTTAACATTCTGCTGGTTGTCCACCTTGGTCGCCCATCTGATCAATTCATCAAAGGTCAGCATGGTGACCAGTCCAGTTTTTATTGTGGCCTGATGGGCACCACTCAGCCCTTCCTTGTACATTTTTAAAAATGGCAAATTGTCTCGTTGTGGTGCTATTATACCTGAGTGGGCTACAAAACTAGTCCACTTCCATTCTCCATAGTCATGGGCGGGCTCCCCTTTCCCCTGATTAATTCCAATAACTAGTCCCCAGTTTACTGGTACTAATCCTAAGACTTGTGTAACAGCGGTCCTAAATGCTGTATAATCCACATCTCGTTGCTGGTTTGTGTCAGCTTCACCTCTGACTTCTGAGCGGTTCAAATCGCTCCCATCCCTTGGTTCTTGACCTTGGACTTATTTGGGGGTTGTGACAAAAAGTGCAGCAGACAACTGGTTTTGATGCAAGAACTTTGATCTTTATTCAAGAAAGTAAAACACAACACAAACACTCTTAACACTCTATAAATGGGGAACACTTCGGTACAAACGAGGGAAATAACATTAGAAGAATACTTCGCCCCTCCCAATCCCACTTCACTAGCTAGGTTGGGCTCTGGAGGACCAGGGATGATACTCACCAGAATCCTTGACAGTTCATGGTTTTGGGGTTCACTCTATATGTCGGTTGGTGTCTGCCGTACCCCGTACGCGGTAGAGGACTTCAACTGCGTATCTGGTCAGTCTTCGCGAGTCCATTGATGCGGTAGGGTAAGTATTGGATCTATCAGGTGAGTAGCCACTTTTCTTCAGTTAGAAGTAGGGTTTAGAGTTTTTAAGGGAAAATCTTACCCGGGGTAAGTCAGGAGTAGATTGTAGAGTGGAAACTTTGCGGATCTTCGATTTTTCTTCGAGTTGGTTTTCTTTGGTCGCGGTGGCCCAAATATTGGTACTTGGTGTTCGGCTGGTTGTTTCATGAGGGCCTTGTTGCCGCGAGGTGTCTGATGGTCGCTGAGGCAGTCGTTCTGGTTTCTTCTCGTGTCAACCTACTTTGTTGGATGGTCTGGCCTTCGAGCTGTCGACCTCCTGGCTGGACACGGAACGCTGAACGGTGGTGTTGTAGAACTGTGTAGCGGAGAATGCCTCCGTCGATGTCTTCTTGTTCTTCCTTCCTCTTCTTCTTTTTCAGGTTGAGAACGGGCCTTCAATTATACCCATTGAAGCTCCCTTATCTGCGTGCCAAATCAGGTCCCGGTCTTTGTTAGATTTTGGTGGGCTCGTTAATGGTAACTTGTTTGTTAAGGTGTGAAGTGGTTCCGGGATGGCCCCATCCTGTTGATTTGCCACTTAATCGTAGTTGATTGTCCTCATGTTTTGGGTTTCTTGACTGGGCTTAGGATTTCTATAGAGTAGGCCGAATTAATCTGTTTTATGCATGTCTTTAATGGGCTCTGCAAATTGGGGTGGAGACTGTTTTTCCTCGGGTTTATTGTTAGGATGTTAATGTCTGATAGGGGCCGATTTACACTCCCAGCGAGGTCATGCGGTTCCCCAGACAGTTCCCATTAGCTCCAATACCCAAACTGTTTTTACAGAGGTTGAACCCACCTTCCTTCACAGCTTTTTCTCCCTTACAAGCCCAGACATGTTTTAAAATACCAAATCTCGATTTTTGCTAAAAAATGTCCTTCGGTTAGGCCCAATGCACTTCACCATCCTGTAATAGCTAGAACAGAGTCCAAAGTCTTTTTCCTTAGGGTTTTTCTTAGAATTTAGGGGGATCTGTGAATTTTAAGAATCTTACAGGGGCGACATCTTGACACCATGTCCCATCCCTATATTGTTGAGGTAATTGACCCCACATATCTTCGCTCATTTTTGCCCTCACTAGTCCATCAACATCCCGGTTGTGGAAGTTGTGACATATTCTCATTTCTCTTAGTTTCTGCCAGAATATGGCATTACTCTGACGGGGCTTTAGTTCCGGCAGTATTTGAAGCAACTTTAATTTATCTCCGGGGGAGAAAGATACGTAAGTAGTTTTTATCTGAGCTGGCACTGCTGGGATGGCTCCGATGCCTGGGGGTGCCCCTGCCGGTATAGACACCGCGGGAGTGCCCGGAATAAATTCCACCTCAATAGGTGCCGCTTTTACATCGTCATATGGGGGCGGGATTTCACCATCATTATAGTCGGGGTCATATTCAGCTACTTTTCGGCTTAGCGCGTCCCAGTCTATCCTGTCCTCGTCTACTCCTTTCACCTCTGACAGCGCTACAGGAGCTGTTGCCATTACTGGTACTCGGGTACAATTTTGGCACCGTTTTTGGTCCAAATTCGAGTACGTCTACTCAACTCATAATATGCGCGAGCCACTAAAATGATGGCCTTTTCTTCCTTTAATTTGTTTCTGTGGCCCACCATTCTCTTTGTTTTACCGGTGGGTCGTTTGGTTGCCAATCGTTTTTAACCATGTTGACAATTAATCTTCTATTTTTGTCCGCGAAATAGCGTGTCAGAGACCCCACCGGTCCCCACTCGAGTTTTTCACTTCCCATGGTTAATTGTTTTCAGCGGTACGTCCCTTACTTTACTCTCGCAGAGTGAGACAGTACTTGCAACCGCAGTTGTCAGAGGTACCTCCCTTGCTTTACTCTCGCAGAGTGAGACGGTACATGCAACAATTTTGTTCGGGTAATTTGTTGTCAGAGGTATGCTTCGCACTACTTGCAACTGGAGTTGTCAGAGGTATGCTTAAACTTTCTGCACTACTTGCAACTCGAGTTGTCAAAGGTATGCTTTAGACTTTTACTCCAAAGTTAAGCCACTACTTGCAAGTCATACCACACCCATACTTCTGCGCGTTTCACCTGAACCCCAAGACCGCTTGACTTATCGATTCAAACCTTTTAGTTCTTTGATACCAAAGGGGGCGGTGGACACGAGACAGTTTTGCCTTGCCCTAACTGTACGTGGTATTTAAAAGTACTCACGTTTTTGGCTTAGCTTCACTCGCCCGTGCCTCCCGTCCGTGTGCATCCTGTTCGTGACGCCAATTGTTGTGGAGTATTTTCAACCAACACTCGACACAATGTTTTCGGATCGATGATCAAGTCGTCTTTATTACACCAGTGGGGAGGCAGCCTACTCTGTCTTAGCCAGACTTCTCCAAATTGTTACAGCAAACACTACATATTTGTACATTACAATACACATGTCCAGCTCATGCAAAATTCATTCCTGCCACCTGATTGGACCTTAGCCCGCATGCATCTTCACTGATTGGTTGCCTATGCCGTGTTACATTAAAGTACCGCCTTTATTATCGGAAAAGTATATGTCCGTTATCCCACAAGCTGTTGTTGCACCTATGACCTTTGTTTATGCCAGATGGGGTCTCACCAACATTGTACTTCTGACTCATTGGCCCAGAAATTAAAGACTGAGTGTTGACGCGGGGGTAAGGCTTCCCCGCGATATCTCACTCCGCGCCTTCCTTTTTCCTCTGGGCCCACACGAACTTTAGTTTCAAGGCTGCAGCTGTGCAGTGCTTGCGTGACCCAGAGACGGAGTTAGTTCGTGCGAGCTCTGGGATCACGTGATTCAGTTAGAGCCAATGGCAGCACACCATCTTTCATTCATAGTTTTGACAGGAAGACCTGTCAAAGCTATGAATAATATACCCCCCCAAAAGAACAGCTAAACCTCAATTAAATTAAAAAAAAAGCCATCACATTAATAAAATAGGTATAGTTAAATAAATTAACCACTTTAAACAAAAAATTAAATTTTTGAAAAAATTTAAAATCTTTTTAAAAGTTATAAAAATAAACTTACCTTTCTTTAAAGTCTCTAAAAAAGATAAACCTGTTGATAAAAATTTAAAATAATACTTAATTAACTACTTACCTTGTTAAAAGAGGGTCTTACGCCTCCTTTCTTTATGTGTAAAATTTTCCATGCTTACCTGCGCGTTCAAAGCACTAAGTGCACTGCGTGCGCGCAGCCTGTAGCGCACACGCGGTTCACCTAGGAACCGCCCCCTTTTGAATTCACGAAGTGCCGGTTTCCCGCGCATGCGCAGTGCATGCTGGAAACCGGCAATTGGAGACCTAAAACGCGAGAGTACACAGTGCGTACTCTCGCGTATTAGGTCTAATTTTCGGGCCATTGTTTTACTTCCCTGCCAGAACAGAAATTACATCCTCTAGGCCTCTTATGGTTCCACATCCGGCTATTTGCAATTGTCTCTAAGTGACACAGCTTGCAATCGTTAATCATTCTAACACTACTGCTTAGGTTATCTCAACTGCCAGTTCAGCAATTTAGAAAAAGCTTACTACTGCAAAGGCCTATTAGATTATTGTCTTTATTACACCATTCAGTGAAACTGCCAGCGATGTCAGTTCAACTCTTTCCCCACTGCACTTAGCAAAATGTCATACCTCATATTTATCTGTGTTAAAATTTGTTTGGTAATTATATTCCCATTCTGCAAGTTTATTGATGTCTTCTTGTAACTTGTTGCAGTCCTCCTCAGTATTAACTATTGCCCCCAATTTGGTGTCATCTGCAAATTTTTAAATTATGTTTTTGATTCCAAAGTCTAAATCATTAATATAAATTGTGAGCAACAGTGGTCCCAGCACTGATCCTTGTGGGACCCCACTTCCCACCTTCTGCCACTCTGAATAGCTGCTCTTTACCCCTACTCTCTGCTCTCTGTCTTTCACCCAGCTAACTATCCATTTTGCTACTTATGTAAGGGGTCACGGTACTGGTGCGAGGTGAGGCCTTCGTTGCCTATACTATTGCTTGCTCTGGTCTCCGGCCAGACTTTTGCAATAAGCACCTGTGAGTGGTTCGACCCATTTGCCCTTACGGTTCTGACACCTGGACTTAGATGCAAGGAGCAGTAATGCAGAGAAAAGACTCAAATAGACCCGGTTGAATAGCACGAAATGAATATCTTTATTGCATGGCGTCTAAAATCATGAAATGCATGTCATAGGCACAGATCAAAGAGAGTACAAGTATACACACGTTCATAAAACTTGGTCTATGGAAATGGGGAACACACGACACATCGTAAAAGGGGGAACACATTATACATTAACCTTAGAAAAACCACCCTCCCTCAGTATACCTAAACTACGTCTGGATTTGTAGGATCGGAAAACATGTTCACCACTCGGCTCACTTCGGAAATTTAAAGTGAGGCACTCAGCTCGTTTTGCTGCAGCGCCTGACTGTCACGTGGTTGTAAGAGTTTCTGCACCCCACTTGTTTACTCTCGCTGCCGCGAAAGGTAAGCCAGATTCCCTGATGTCATGAAGTGGTCGATGGATTCAGACCGGATCGTGGAGTAGTCCGTAGAATTCAAAGAAAACGGTTTATGTAGTAGTCTGTAGAATTCAAAAGATGGATTCTGTCGTTATATCTTCGGGCGCGGTCGGGGTTTACTGACCGCGGCGGCACGTGGAATTTCTTCTCGTCTTTCTTCTCGTCTTTCTTCTGGTTGCTCGGGCCTCTGGGTCCGGACACCGTTTACCGACGCTTGGGATGGTGTACCCTGTTACTTGCCCTGTCGAGGCGGCTCGTTCCGATTGAGCTCCACCCAACACTTGAATAACCGACCAGCACGGCGAAAAGTCAAGAGCCAAGAGAGCCCGAGAGGGTCCAGCCCGAGAGAGAGAGAGTCAAGGAAGAGCCCAGGAAGCGCCCGCGATGGACATTTGTCCCCTATAGTTATACTGCTTTGTCGGCCTTATCTCCCGCTCAAATCTAAACGTTTATTCTTTGTGTGATTTTGGCGCCCAAAACTCCCAGCATGGGGCAATTATCTCCTTAACGGGTTTCGGTAACACCTGAAACTGGCCAACTATCCGTTAATACCTTCTCCATTGTTGAGCCAGCCAGGATGTGTATGAATCATCTCCTCGACTGGTTTTGGGGCCCCCCCGGATACTGGCTTAATCACCCGCCAATGTCTCTCTCATTGTTGAGCCGGGGGGGTATTTGTGTATTGATGTGTCTGGATGGGTTCTCGATGGCCCAGTTCAATGATCCTTACTGTGCGTATGAAACGATTCCAGCACTTATATCATTGCTATTGTCCAGGATGCAAACGGGTTGCATCCTGCCTTTTCAATGTGTACCGAGTATGATCCGATCTCATACTGAATGTATATTCAACGCCATCTTGTCTGTCCACTGTGTCTCTGGAAGCTTCTGCCACGATGCGCAGCGGCCATTTTACAGGCTTCTGTGTCCTTTATTATCAGGGCAGCATTTCGTTTAATAAAAATGATCAATTGAACCTGCTTCTTTCATATTATTTTGAATCGCGATAATTGCGAAACTCTACAGTCCCTCCTGTTGATGCGAATAACTCCGCTTATCGTATCAATTAAATGCTGGTGAGCAAATTATCCCGATTCTCCACATCCAAACACTCCCGGTAATTAAACTATCTATGGCCTCCATGACACATGTAGTCTTCATTTCCCAGAGAAAAACACACTGTCTATCTTGGACAATCGTAGGCAGCATTGCCTTTAAACTTACACTGCGTATTCGCCTTCCAGGTGCAAAAGGCCGATGCCTCTCGCACTACCTGTATATGCATGTTTTATTACAAAAGGAAAAATAATTAAACCAACTGTTTTAAAAATACAAAAGTTCCAAACTCAGTCACAAATACTTATAACTACAACAATTACAAAAAACACACACGGTAAAATGGAGGGGCGCCATCCTGGCAGTTTACGCGGTACTTTCCTCGTTCACGCGCACGTAACGTTCTCTCCACTCCCCTGTGTTCTCCTGCCTCGTGAGGCATTTGCCCCTTTTGCAGTGCACGAACAACAGGTACACTACAATTACAACTTGACATACTACCAAAATGTGGGAGGCTATCCTGATCCATGACGGGACCTCAATATTAGTGAACAGATCCCACCACGGTGGGGTTACTATGTCCAATATCTCTGCCCCTATCTCTACAGTTTTCTGTTCCAGGGTGTAAAAATGTTTCTGTGATACCATGACGGCTTTTAAAATCTTGGTGAGGTGTTCAGGGAGAGGGGGAATGATGTACCCGAAATGCGCGACGAATCGCTGCAAGTCTGTGAAATTCTCTTTTACAGTGAGGTGAACGGTAGATGGTTCAGGGATCGGGACAATTCGCTGTTCTGCCACTTGAACTTCAGCCCTGGGTTTAAAACAGAAACTGCTGTTACTCACCGGACACCGACTGTGCTTTCCATGCTGGTAGTGTTGCGCTGCAGTGGTAACGCAATACGTTCCACCCCCTATGTATGCCACCTGTGGGGGCACATGATCTTGTGTCATTGCTTCCATGGTGTAATTCATGGGCTTCGCGCCAGCCGTTCTGAACCTGCATTGTGGTATTAAAAAGGCATTCAAGTGCTGGGGACACAGTATGATGTGTGCTCCCTTGCTACGACAACCCGAGAGGTCGGTACCTGTCATCGTCTGCTCCCAGTGGATGACGTAAGGTGGGACCGCTGCGTAGCGAATGTGGGCTCCACCCTGAATGACTCCAATGTTCTCCACCCTGTACACCGGGGCGGGCTTTGCTGTGTTGCCCAACACCGACATCCGTACTACTATACCCATGATAGTGTGATTTGACTGTCCGCAGTCCACTGGGACTGGGTATACCTCTGAGGCTAGCCTGAGCTGGCACGGGCTTAATGTGATCTGAAAAGGGTGCAGCGCCTGCAGGTGTTTGTTGCTTATCCAGGACGGGACCAAACCTTGTTTTAAATCCTCCAGATTACTGCGGCCTTCGCCCAGTAACCACGCCCCGTATATTACGCACACCTCGTTCTGCGCAGCTTGATCGGATGCATTTCGATCTTCCCTGATCAGGGCATTTACCGTTCTCGCATGCTTCTCCAGCTCTGCTATAATCTCTTTTAAGTGTAGTGTCTTGGCCTGGTCCTCATGTAACTCAGACCCTACTACCTTGTTCTCGTTTGTGAGGATGCTTTTTAACTGTGTCTTTAAACCATTGATCTGTGTCTGCAGCTCCACATTATCTAGAGTGTTGACCACAGATGTTCCCGTATTAAAAACAGTGAACACATCGTTCACAGCACCCCTTCTTTGTCTCCCCACCTGACCCAAAACTTCGTGTGGTGTGGTGTATAAGCTTGTTTTGTCAACCTCTGCAAAATCAAACTCATAAAACTGCCTGAACATGTTTGTTAACAGGACCTGGTACAATTTTTCCGTTTCTTTGGGGCACCATTCTGGCAAATGCACCTCGGTGAGATTTAGAATCACCGAGGCCACCGTCTAATGTACCCCCTGATACAGTATCTGATCTGTTGGCACCAGTACCAGACCATTCCCGGGCCCCTTAGTGGTTTTAGGGCACCCTTCCTCCTGAGCTAATGCCACCGGAATCGTGGGCGGAGACTTGCGTGGGCGCGTGATGAGTTCAGTGGCGTTTACCGGGATCGGGGAGAATGGAGCTCCGCATCCCCGGGAGCTGACGTCCCACCTCATCCCTTTCCCGGCATCCTGCCACTGTTGTAGGGAAAATATGGATATACCCTTGGGGCAAACGTATGTCGATCCCCACATACACACATATATTCCCTCATCCGGTTCCCACCATTTGTCCCAACAGACTCTCACTTGTCCGTTACTCCCCGTAATTGTCCGATGGGTATTGTTACCCAATCGCTCCCACTCGACCGAGGAATTTCTCATAGTCTTGCTTAACTTCCGTAACCACCACCATCGGCCCAATGGGACGTTCCCATTGCATGCCAAACAAATCCTTTTGCCGACAGTGACGCTGATTCTGGGTGCAACGATCCTCACCCTGGGACACAGTAAAGAAGTCTCTTGGTACACAAACCCGGATGCGCTGGAGTATTCCGTTGAATTCGTTCCCAGCCATCCCGGCCACCTTCCCTTGTGGAAATAAGTGGCGGTTTCCTCAGCCTTTCGCTCCCCGGTCCCATCCGTCGCGATGGGGGCCATGTCCCCGGAGCAACCGAACACAACGACATCCTTGGTGAGGCCCCGATAGGCCAATCCATATCCGATCGTTGCGAGCACTACCAGAATCCTTTCCATATCTCCTGGTTCCTGTGATCAGATAAAATGATGTAGCCAGCCTCCCAAGAGTCTCTGGCTTTTGTGAAGGGTGGGCGGGTCCCTTGACCTCGTCTTACGTACAAGACATGTATACTGGATAGACCTTAACTGTTCCTATCACTAACTCCCATCATTTTACCATTTACTTATGAAATTAAACTACAATCTTAACCTGATATTAAAACACTATAAACTTAAACTTATCCTCCTAAAATAACCTGTACAGCGCCGCCCGTTCCCAGGGCGGCCTAGCTAAATCCTGAAAAGGCTGCCACGAGCTGTTCCCCGTGGCGGGGGGGCACTGACCCTTGTCTTTGATCTGCCGCAGCCTGTCGCTGCCGAGCGGGGACTGGGACCTCCCTGGGCTGCCTTGGACTTATGCCTGGGGGTGTACGAGGGATCTGGCCACAACTTCCTGGGCTGGGGTGTCCGACTCGACCTGCGGAGGGCCACCTTGGGCAAGGCCTCCAGGACCGACGGACCGGGGACCGGGACTTCCGCCGTCACGGCCTGTGGTCCCACCACAGCCGCCGGCCCTGTCTCCCCTGGCTCCTCTCCCCTGGCTCCGCCCCCCTGGGCTCGGGACCTGTGGTTTCCGACTCCACCCTACTTGTTTCTCCAGTAAGTGGATCTCCACTCGCAATCCCTACCTCCCCTATGCTTGGGTCGAGGGCGGAACCTCCGTCCTCCGACCCCACCACCTCTCCGACCGGGTCACAAACTTGGTTGAGCCCTCCGAGCTCTTCCTCATCCGAATCCCAAGAAAAAGAAAAGACCCTACACTTTTCCAGAATGTCCTCTCCCCTCACACAGGCTGCTTTACCGGCCTGTGTGCCCTGCGGTTCTACCCGGGGCTGAGAGTCCCCACTCGCAGGTTTGGCCCCTGTGATTGGCCCCTGTGCACCCGGTTTATACAGCTTGCACTGGTTAATGTGGAACCATTTTGTGCGCCGGGGTACCTTTACGGCATGCACCATGGGACTCGCCTTATCTACAATACTGTAGGGTCCCATATATAGCGGCTCCAAGCTCCCTACTCTGGCATAGTTCCTAACCATGATCTGATCTCCGACTTCCCACTCCTGCTTCTTACGGGGTTCCAGCAACAGTCGATTGCCCTGATGCTGTCTTCCCATGTTCCCAGCCGCCTGCTCGTAAACCTGCTTCAGGCGCTCCAAGAGGGTCTGGACAAACTTGTCCCATTTCACCTCTTGGAGCTGTACCTCAGTGAGCACCAGGGCTAGTACATGGGTGGGGGTTCACATGATCCTCCAGTCATCACCTCGTACGGGGAATACTCCGTACTCTTCGACTGGCTGGCCCGGATTCCCATGAGGACTAGAGGCAGGACCTCCGCCCATTTTTGGGGCGAGTTCATAGTCTCTTTCCTCAGTTTTTCCTTGAGGGTCCGGTTCATGCGTTCAACAATCCCTGATGACTGGGGATTGTGCGCTACGTGCCACTTCCCTTCAATGCCCAAAAGCATGAGGGTGTTCTGCATCACCTGGCCGGTGAAATGACTCCCTTGGTCTGACTCCACGAAACGGGGGAGTCCCCACCGCGAGAACACTTCCCGGACCAAGATCTTGGCAGTACCCAGCGCCGTAGCTGTTCTACAGGGAAAGGCTTCTACCCACTTGGAAAACACATCCACCAGGACGAGGCAGTATTTATAGCCTCCCTGGGTGGTGGGCAGGGGCCCTATGTAATCGACTTGTATCGACTGCCATGGTCCCTCCACCCTCCTGATGTGCCCCATGTGCACTTTCCTTTTCTGTGGGTCTGGGTTGTTTGCAGCGCACACAAGACAGCTTGCACAGAACTCGCGGACCTGATCCCTGAGTCCCGGCCACCATCCCGCCTGCTCTACCCGTTGCCAGGTAACCGCAGGCCCGGGGTGTCCTGCCCCTGGCCCCTCATGAGCCAGCTGGAGGAATTCCTTCCTGTGCTGCTGCGGCACAACCCACTGTTCCTCGCGGAACAGCATGCCTTCTTTAACGGAGAGGGTTGCCGTACTGTACGGGCCCTCTACCTGCTTGCCCTCAGTAATCGTTCTGAGAACTGCTTTTAGGGCGGGATCCTGGCTCTGGACGGTCTTAAGGTCTAGTGGCAGTGCTACCCTGGTGTTCCCGGGATTCCCTTCCCTGCCTTGGATCGCTGCCACGGGTCCGGGTCCATAGGGGTCCCAGAAAATGCCGTTACGGGCACCCTCCCTGGCTAGCGCATCCGCCTGCTGGTTGCCCTCCCCGCGGGGTTCTGTGGAGGAGTGAGCCTTCACCTTGTGGATGAAAGTCTCCCCTTCCTCCCCCACTGCCGCTAGGATCTTTTCCAGCAAGGGCTTCACCGTTAAAGGTCGCCCGTCCGCGGAGGTGTAGCCACAGCGGGACCAAATGGCCAGGTATTCCGTACACGAATTGCACGTAAACATACTGTCCGAACAAATCGTGTATGGAGTTGGGAAGATCTCTGGGTGGGTAACTACGTACGCCACCGCAGACAGCTCAGCCTGCTGCGCGCTCATGGTGCTGGGGAGTTTAATTGCCAAGGCAAGGTCTGCCGCAGGGTCATAACTCTACACCCTGTGAGTCGTTCGCCAGCGGACACTGTGCTGGAACCATTGACATAAATCTCGCGGCCGGTGGGATGTATCCCGGCCCGCAAACCTATGTTGACCTCCCACACCCCTTCAACCGAACACCGGTGGGCTGTTCCGGGGTTTACCAGGTTGGCCACGAGCTTGGGCTCGCAAAGACCTTTAACTCTGAGATCCATCTGGGAAAGGAGAAGGGTCCAGCGCGCAATGCGAGCGCTGCTTACAGTCCCATCCTTAATCCTCCCATCCAGAAGCATCTTGGTTGGCGTGTGATGGGTGAGGAGAGTGATGGGAGAGAGCCCTGTGAAGATCACTGATCTTTTCACAGCCCAATGCGTGGCTAAAAGATGCCTTTCGCAGTTGGAAAAACTCCTTTCCACATCCGTTAACACCCTGGATGAATAAACAACCGGCCTCAGCCTGCCGTGACGCTCTTGGAGCAGCACGGCGCTCAAGCTGTCTCCGCTGGCGGCTACCTCCAGGAAAAACTCCTTCCCCCCATCTATGGCCCCTAAAGCTGGCGCGGTCTGCAGATCCCCTTTTAACTTCTCGAATGCTGCCTGACAATCCTCGTCCCAAGACCACTCCACTCCCTTATGTAGGAGTCGGAGCAGCGGGGCTGCTGTGGCCGCATAGTCCTCGATGAAGTCTCTGCAGTACCAGGTCAGTCCCAGAAAGGACCTCACACCCGTTATGGTGTTGGGAATCGGTAACTCCTGCACCGACTCCCTCCTAGCCTTATCTATGGCTCTTTCCCCAGCGCGAATGGTCAGACCCAGGAATTTTACTTCCTGCTGACCGATCCGTGCTTTCTTAGGGTTAACTTTAAAACCCTTTCTCGCTAGCAGCTCCAATAACTCGGCTAACAGTGGTCCATGCTCCTCCCTTGAGTCTGTGAACAGGAGCAAGTCGTCCACAGTACTGCACTATCTGATTGGGCTGACTAAACTCCTTTAAACTTCCTGGCATACACTGATGGAAAATATTGGGGCTGTTGTGGAAACCCTGTGGCAGACAGTTCCATGTGTACTGTTGTCCTTTGAAAGTAAAGGCAAACTTGTACTGGTCCTCCCGCCGCAGCGGGATGGACCAAAAACCGTTCGAGATATCCAGCACCGTGAACGTGGTCGTGGACGCTGGGATACTCCCTATTAGGTCAGCAACTGCTGCCACTGTGGGCGCGCAGGCGGGGATGTTACTGTTAAGGACTCTGTAGTCCACCGTGGCCCTCCATGAATTATCCGGCTTCCTTACCGGCCATAATGGGGAGTTCACGTGCGTGGCTATCGGTCTCAACACGCCCTGCTGCACCAATGAGGACATTGCTGTCTCCATGTCGGGTTCTGCTTCTTTGGGGAAGTTATACTGCTTTTGGGGTCGGGTCATGGGGTCCCCGTCTACGCTGACCTCAAACCCGGTAACCCTTCCACAATCGTGCTTGTGGGTTGCAAACGCGTGCATATTATCTGACACGTACGTTTGCATGTCCGTTGGGACATCCGCGACCATAAGCCCGAGGTCGTAACCTCTGGATGGCTTCATGGTACACAGGGCCCCTTTTCCTTCCTTCCCTGGGATTACAACTACCTTGCCTTTCCCACCCCTGGCTCCCCAGAGACAGTGATTCCTAAGGTCCACGAGGATCCCGTGTTCCGCTAGGAGATCCGATCCGAGGATACCTTTGCCACCCCCTCTTGCCATTTCATCAGGATGCACTTCCATGTGGTGTGGAGTGCCCCTAAATGAATGGAGAGTGGAATGGAGAACGCGCCAGCCTGCTCTTTTCCTGTGAACCCTGCTAATGTGAATGGGACCTTGGTAGACAGTGGTGAGTCAAAGGGGCTATCTGTATGAATCACGGTGCATGAAGCTCCCGTGTCCAGCAAATAACTACTCTTCTACTTCTCTACCTCCATCTCCACCAGGGGTCTTTTCCACGCATCATAGCTGAGCGGACACAGATAGACGGGCTGCGCGGGCTTTAGTCATTGGGTACTGGCGGGCGGGGTTGTGGCATCTGTGGGGCCGGTAACGACTGCCACTCTCCCGTGCGAAATCATAAGAGACCGCATGGCTCCTAACATTGATTCGATCGCGTCGGGATGGATAGGCACACCAGCTCCTCTCTCAGAGACAGGCGTTTGGGCTCGGACTGCGGGAGCTTTTTCCCTGGAGTCCTTCCAGGGATTCCTACAGTTTTTCCGCCAGTGACCTGCCTTCTCGCACCCGTAACAAACACTACTGGTTTGTGGGGCGCGATTTCCCTCCTGATGCCACTCTTTCTGAGCCGGAGCTGCGGGATTTGCTTCATGCACTTTTCCCTTAAGGGGACGCGCTCCCGTGCTTCTAGTGTTCCGATACCCTATGGTGAGGTGACTCAGGACAGACTCCTCCGTTGTCTCGGGGTTGGTGGGATCAAACCATGCTCTGGCCTGCTCCCTGACGGCTGGCAAGCTGTTGGCCACTATGCACCTGAGCCAATGAGCTTTCCCGGCACCGTCCAGGTGGTGGCGCTCGTGCGCACCTGGGCAGCTATGCTGGTATACTGGCCACAGTCTTTCGGCGAAAACCCGTGGGGGTTCTCCCTCTATCTGCACGGTCTGACCCAGTCTGACGAACGGACCTTCGTCATCCGCCCCCAACACTTCTAGGACCTCGTCCCGTAAATCCCCATAGCCCTTAGCTCCCCTCTTGCTCTCGTCGGAGAGACACTGAAGGATTGAGCTATCTAAAGAGAACAGCAACATCTTGGTCTTTTCCTTGTTGTCGCAGCCATTAATCGCTGCGGTCTGTTCTACTTCTCTAAAATGCACGGAAGGGTCTCCTGACTCGGACAGCTTCCGGACATGGCTGATCATTGCCCTCAGCTGGTGTGAGCTGTGGGGCACTACAAGTTGGTTCAGGATGTCCCCGTCTTCTCCATTGTTCCCATTCGGGCCTCTCTTATGACCTCGGACCGGACACATCGGTCCCGGTCTCGACACTACCTCCGGGGATTGTCCTACCTCGGGAACCTTCTTCTCTATTTCCACCACTTCCTCCCTTACCCAGGTTTCCGTATAGCTGGGTGGCGCGGAGGGCATGGTGGTTGATACCACATCTGCTTTTCCCGGTAGGGATTTTGGGAATTCCCTACCTACCTGTGGCTGGCTCGCTGACGGGCTGATGAGACACACCAAGCCGTTTGCCTTATTCAGGGCCTCTCTCAGGTTCTCTATCTCCCTCTGGCAAACACTGTGGTCGGCTCCCTCATGCCTATCCTCGAGAGCCATCTTGTATGCCGCCCTAACTCCCCTCAAACTTTCTTCCTGGGCCTTTATCTGGTTAGCTAGGCGGATACACCGTTCTTTAATCCTTCCCTCACTTAATTTGGCTTCCGTGACCTGACATTCTAAGTAATTGATCCTAGCCTCGTGGTGGTTGGCTACTATTTGGCGTTCCTGATGCAACGCATTCAGTGATGCAATCAGTCTCTGTCCTCCCGTAACCTTTTCCTCCATCTCTGTTTCTAATTCTCTGATCTGAGCTGCCTGTGCTGCAATGACCTGGTCCGAAAGTTGGACTTGCTTCTTGTCGCACATCAGCCAGACCGCTTTCTCTACCGACTTCTTATGATCTTTGCTACCTGTCCATCTGATGGCGGCGTCTAGCGGACGCCTATCCGTCAGTAGGTCACATATCCACCGTTTGGTGAGGTTTACTTTCCCAAACACATAGTCGGCTACCTTTTCGTCCATTACATTTCGTTTATTCAAACCTGGGTCTAAGACATTACTCTCTTGCTGCCAGGGTCCCTTCGTGGTCGCCATTTCTGTAAGGGGTCACGGTACTGGTGCGAGGTGAGGCCTTCGTTGCCTATACTATTGCTTGCTCTGGTCTCCGGCCAGACTTTTGCAATAAGCACCTGTGAGTGGTTCGACCCACTCGCCCTTACGGTTCTGACACCTGGACTTAGATGCAAGGAGCAGTAATGCAGAGAAAAGACTCAAATAGACCCGGTTGAATAGCACGAAATGAATATCTTTATTGCATGGCGTCTAAAATCATGAAATACATGTCATAGGCGCAGATCAAAGAGAGTACAAGTATACACACGTTCATAAAACTTGGTCTATGGAAATGGTGAACACACGACACATCGTAAAAGGGGGAACACATTATACATTAACCTTAGAAAAACCACCCTCCCTCAGTATACCTAAACTACGTCTGGATTTGTAGGATCGGAAAACATGCTCACCACTCGGCTCACTTCGGAAATTTAAAGTGAGGCACTCAGCTCGTTTTGCTTCAGCGCCTGACTGTCACGTGGTTGTAAGAGTTTCTGCACCCCACTTGTTTACTCTCGCTGCCGCGAAAGGTAAGCCAGATTCCCTGATGTCATGAAGTGGTCGATGGATTCAGACCAGATCGTGGAGTAGTCCGTAGAATTCAAAGAAAACGGTTCATGTAGTAGTCTGTAGAATTCAAAAGATGGATTCTGTCGTTATATCTTCGGGCGCGGTCGGGGTTTACTGACCGCGGCGGCACGTGGAATTTCTTCTCGTCTTCCTTCTCGTCTTTCTTCTGGTTGCTCGGGCCTCTGGGTCCGGACACCGTTTACCGACGCTCGGGATGGTGTACCCTGTTACTTGCCCTGTCGAGGCGGCTCGTTCCGATTGAGCTCCACCCAACACTTGAATAACCGACCAGCACGGCGAAAAGTCAAGAACCAAGAGAGTCCGAGAGGGTCCAGCCCGAGAGAGAGAGAGTCAAGGAAGAGCCCAGGAAGCGCCCGCGATGGACATTTGTCCCCTATAGTTATACTGCTTTGTCGGCCTTATCTCCCGCTCAAATCTAAACGTTTATTCTTTGTGTGATTTTGGCGCCCAAAACTCCCAGCATGGGCCGATTATCTCCTTAACGGGTTTCGGTAACACCTGAAACTGGCCAACTATCCGTTAATACCTTCTCCATTGTTGAGCCAGCCAAGATGTGTATGAATCGTCTCCTCGACTGGTTTTGGGGCCCCCCCGAATACTAGCTTAATCACCCGCCAATGTCTCTCTCATTGTTGAGCCGGGGGGGTATTTGTTTATTGATGTGTCTGGATGGGTTCTCGATGGCCCAGTTCAATGATCCTTACTGTGCGTATGAAACGATTCCAGCACTTATATCATTGCTATTGTCCAGGATGCAAACGGGTTGCATCCTGCCTTTTCAATGTGTACCGAGTATGATCTGATCTCATGCCGAATGTATATTCGACGCCATCTTGTCTGCCCACTGTATCTCTGGAAGCTTCTGCCACGATGCGCGGCGGCCATTTTACAGGCTTCGGTGTCCTTCATTATCAGGGCAGCATTTCGTTTAATAAAAATGATCAATTGAACCTGCTTCTTTCATATTATTTTGAATCGCGATAATTGCGAAACTCTACACTTATCCCTGACTCCGCATGCTCTGACCTTAATCATTAGCCTATTATGTGGTACCTTATCAAAGGCCCTTGTCTACTCTCTCTGTTACCTCTTTAAAGAATTCAATGAGGTTGGTCAAGAAAAGACTTTCTCTTTGGAAATCCATGCTGACTATTCATTAATATATTTTTGGTTTCTAGATGTTTTTTCTATTTTCTCCTTTAGTTGGGATTCCATTATCTTTCCTACCACCAATGTTAAACTGACTCGCCTATAGTTCCCTGGACATGTTTTATCTCCCGTCTAAATATAGGTATAGCATTACTTCCTGTCCTCTGGCACACACCTTTTTCTAACAAATTATTAAATATGTGTAATAGTGCCTCTGCTATCTCTTCCCTAGATTCTCTTAAAATGCATGGATGCAATCCGTCCGCACCAGGGTTTTATTCTCTTTGAGTTTGATACAAAGATGGGAGGGAAAGTAGTGAGTGAGGAGGACATAAAAAACCTGCAAGGGGACATAGACAGGCTAAGTAAGTGGGCAGAGATTTGGCAGATGGAATACAACACTGGAAAGTGTGAGGTGATGCACTTTGGCAGGAAAAATCCTAGAGCAATTTATTATCTTAATGGCAAGAAACTGGAGAGTACTGAAGTGCAAAGGGATCTGGGGGTCCTGGTGCACGAAACTCAAAAGGTTAGTATGCAGGTGCAGCAAGTGATTAAGAAGGCAAATGGAATGTTGGCTTTCATTGCTAGGGGGATAGAATATAAAAATAGGGAGGTATTGCTTCAGTTGTACAAGGTATTGGTGAGACCGCACCTGGAATACTGCATACAGTTTTGGTGTCCTTACTTAAGGAAAGACATCCTTGCTCTCGAGGCAGTGCAAAAAAGGTTCACTCGGTTAATCCCGGGGATGAGGGGGTGGTCATATGAGGAGAGGTTGGGTAGATTGGGACTCTACTCATTGGAGTTCAGAAGAATGAGAGGCGATCTTATTGAAACATATAAGATTGTGAAGGGGTTGGATCGGGTGGATGCGGGGAGGATGTTCCCGATGACGGGTGAGACGAGAACTAGGGGACATAGTCTTAGAATAAGGGGCTGCTCTTTCAAAACTGAGATGAGGAGGAACTACTTCACTCAGAGGGTGGTAGGTCCATGGAATATGCTGCCACAAAAAGCTGTAGAAGCTACAACATTAATTAAATTTAAAACAGAAATAGACAGTTTCCTAGAAGTAAAGGGCATTAAGGGTTACGGGGAGCGGGCAGGAATTTGGACATGAGTCTAGGTTCGGATCGGTCATGGCCCTGTGGGTAGTGGAGCGGGCCCAGGGACTGTGTAGCCTGATTCTGCTCCTATTTCGTGTGTGCAATTCTGTTAGATGCAGGAGATGGTTCTGTGATAGATAGTAGATTGGCGGTTAGGATCAGATCAGCCATGATCTTATTGAATGGCGGAGCAGGCTCGAGGGGCCGATTGGCCTACTCCTGCTCCTATTTCTTATGTTCTTATGTTCTTATTTCTCCTCTTTATTTTAAATGCAGATATATAATTTCTAATCTCATTTTCCAATGTCATGTTCACCTGATCCATTTCCCTGGTAAACACTGAAGCAAAGTAATTATTTAATGTTTCTGTCATTTCACTATCGCTGCCTGTGATTTTGTTCTGACTGTCCCTTAATGGGCCTATTCCATCTTGACTTTCCTTTTTTTTAAATTTAGGTGCCTGTAGAATATTTTACTATTTTGTTCTTTGTTCCTTGATAATTTAATTTCATAGTTCCTCTTTGCATTCCTAATTTTTTTTTTACTTCTTTCCTAATCTCTTTGCAGTCTAAGAACATAAGAAATAGGAGCAGGAGTAGTCCAATCGGCCCCTCGAGCCTGCTCCGCCAGTCAATAAGATCATGGCTGATCTGATCCTAACTTCAAATCTAAAGAACACAAGAAGTAGGAGCAGGACCCGGCCACTCAGCCCCTGGGCCCGCTCCGCCACCCACAGGGCCCTGACCGATCCGAACTCAGCCTCATGTCCAATTTCCTGCCCGCTCACCGTAACCCCTAATACCCCTTTACCTCTAGGAATCTATCTATTTCTGTTTTAAATTTATTTAATGATGTAGCTTCCACAGCTTCCTGGGGCAGCAAATTCCACAGACCTACCACCCTCTGAGTGAAAAAGTTTCTCCTCATCTCAGTTTTGAAAGAGCAGCCCCTTATTCTAAGATTATGCCCCCTAGTTCTAGTTTCACCCATCATTGGGAACATCCTTACCGCATCCACCCGATCAAGCCCCTTCACAATCTTATATGTTTCAATAAGATCGCCTCTCATTCTTCTGAACTCCAATGAGTAGAGTCCCAATCTACTCAACCTCTCCTCATATGTCCACCCCCTCATCCCCGGGATTAACCGAGTGAACCTTCTTTGTACTGCCTCGAGAGCAAGTATGTCTTTTCTTAAGTATGGACACCAAAACTGTATGCAGTATTCCAGGTGCAGTCTCACCAATACCTTATATAACTGCAGCAATACCTCCCTGTTTTTATAATCTATCCCCCTAGCAATAAAAGCCAACATTCCGTTGGCCTTCTTGATCACCTGCTGCATCTGCATACTAACTTTTTGATTTTCTTGCACTAGGACCCCCAGATCCCTTTGTACTGCAGTACTTTCCAGTTTCTCGCCATTAAGATAATAACTTGCTCTCTGATTTTTCCTGCCAAAGTGCATAACCTCACATTTTCCAATATTGTATTGCATCTGCCAAATCTCCGCCCACTCACCCAGCCTGTCTATATCCCCTTGTAGGTTTTTTATGTCCTCCTCACTCTCTACTTTCCCTCCCATCTTTGTATCATCTGCAAACTTTGATATGTTACACTCGGTCCCCTCCTCCAAATCGTTAATATAGATTGTAAAGAGTTGGGGACCCAGCACCGACCCCTGCGGAACACCACTGGCTACTGGTTGCCAGTCCGAGAATGAACCATTTATCCCAACTCTCTGCTTCCTGTTAGATAACCAATCCTCCACCCATGCCAGAATATTACCCCCAATCCAGTGATTTTTTATCTTGAGCAATAATCTTTTATGTGGCACCTTGTCGAATGCCTTCTGGAAGTCTAAATACACTACGTCCACTGGTTCCCCTTTATCCACCCTGTACGTTATGTCCTCAAAGAACTCAAGCAAATTTGTCAGACATGACTTCCCCTTCATAAAGTCCTATTAAATTATGTTTATCTAAATGTTCCATCTCCCTTGTCATGCTCTCCCCTGCCGTCCATATACTTAGTGTATGCCTCTTTCCTTACCCTCAATTTTTCCCTTATGTCTTTATTTATCCTTGGTGTCTCATCAATGTTTAGTTTGTTCTTGTTTTTTTAGCGGAATGTATTTTTCCTGGACTCTTTTGAACACCATTTAAATGTTTCCCATTACTGTTCTACGTCATTGTTTACCAATATTGTTGTCCATTTTATTTCCCAAGTTCTATTCTCAGCCCCTCAAAATTAGCTTTTCTCCAATGTATTACCCTGGACGTTGTCATGCTTATTTCCTTCTCAATTATTATCTTAAGCCATATTATATTATGGTTACTATTGCCTAGATGTTCCCCTAATTTTACTTCTCTTATCTGCTCTGGTTCATTCCCCATTACTAGATCCAGTTGTGAATCCTCCCTTCTTACATACTGGTTAGAAAGTAGTCCTGTACACATTGTAGGAATTCCATTCCCTTATTGTCCTTACCTACCTCTTCTAGCCTATTAATTTTGTGATGGTTGAAATTCCCCATGATGATTATTGTATGTTTTTTACTAATTTCCCTAATTTGTTTGCATAGTTCATCCTCCACCTCCTTTCCATGATTAAGTGGTCTGTAGACTACCCCTATTAGTGTGATTGATCCTTTATTATCTTTTATCTCTATCCACATGGATTCTATTTCTGTCTTACTGATGGCTGCGTCACTTTTTATTACTGCCATTATGCTATCTCTAATAAGTACTGCTACTCCACCTCCCCTTTCACCCTCTCTATCTTTTCCAAACATTATACCCTCCAACTCTATTAATCATCTTAAACACCTCGATCAGATCACCCCTTAATCTTCTATACTCAAGGGAGTACAAGCCTAAACTATGCAACCTGTCCTCATAATTTAATCATTTTAGCCCCGGTATCATTCTGGTGAATCTGCGCTGCACCCCCTCCAAGGCCAATATATCCTTCCTGAGGAGCGGTGCCCAGAACTGAAGGCAGTGTCCAGATGGGGGTCCAACCAGAGCTTGATATAACTGGAACTAATGTTTCCTTTAAGCTGTGCGGCCGCGCAGCGCTCCAGTGAACCTGTGCAGCCGGCTCACCGGCTTTTCAATGCAAAGACCGTGCACGCATGGTATCTAGAATGGCCCGCATAGCCCCTTAAAGGGGCCGCGCGGTGCCAAAAATAATTAGACTGGAACCCTTTTGTATTTCAGCCCTCTTGAGAAAAGAGTCGACATTCTATTAACATTTTCAATTATTTTCTGTACCTGTCCACTAGATTTTCATGATTTCTGTACTTGGACCCCTAAATCTCTGCTGCTCCCCAGTTCCGAGCTTCTTGCCATATGCTCTGATCTTTCTAAGGTCCAAAGTTGATGACCTCACACTGAACTCCATGGGGGAAAAATTCAGTTGCTTTGCGCCTTCCGTTAGCGCCCTAAGAGGGTGCTAATGGGGCGCAAAGCAACTAGCGCCCAGGCACGGCGATGTTTGCATCGCTCGCGAAATTGACCAGACATTTTGCGGCGGCGCTAAACACTACCGCCACAATCTCCTGCGCCCGCAGATCGTGACGTCAGTCAAGCGTGCAACTCCCCGGTAGCACCCCGGACCGGATATTGAGTGGCGCCCCCTGACTTACTGCCTGCCGCTAGCAACGATAGGTTGAGGGGAACGTTTTTGCAGTCGGGTAGGGACTGGGGGAACGCTATTTAAAGGCGACCGCTTCCTGCCTTTTTTTGTCGGCGACATTTTTGCACCAGGCATTCTGAGAGAGAGAGACTGACTTCTGGAGAGATTCAACGCTATGTGAAGGAGTTTTGGGTACTGAGCAGCACTTTGCAGGTTCTTTTTGATTTGACCTTCCTTGCATCGATTTAGAAGAGACTGTGGGGGCTGCACTCTGAGCTCTTTCCCTGGGCCTCTCCATTGTTCTTTCCAGCAGATTTGATGTACAGGTCTCTCCAGGCCGAGATTCAAGGCTGCAATGAGCAGGGTGTGGATGGAGAGCAATATCGACCCTCCCCTTTAAGAACTGGCCGGCGCCAGTGTGTCTGTGTTCCATTGCTGACTGACATCACATGAGCTTTGCCAGCGCTCTAAGGTAGCGCCTCGCTCCTCGGCGTTAGCGCCTTAAGAGAGGTGTGTAGCGCCTGAATTAGTGCTCCAATCACCTCCAGGGACGATAGAAGCCAAGTTTGCAGTCGGAGGCGATAATTAGCGCCAGGCGCTAAACTTTGCGCCCGGCCGATAATTGCGCCCCAAACAGGGCGATACCGAATTTCTCCCCCCATGAGTTTTGCCCTCTCACTTAATCTATCAATTTCCCTTTGCAACTTTATGCTCCCATCTACACTATTTACTGTGCCACCTAACTTGGTGTCATCAGCAACCTTGGATATACGGCTCTCTAGTCCTTCATCTAAGTCATGTAGAAATATAGTGAAAAGTTGAAGCTACAGATCCCTGGGAGACACCACTCGTCACATCCTGCCAGTTTGAGTACATACCCATCATCCCAACTCTCCGGTGGTCACTTTGACCAAAAAGTGAAAACAGAGACTAAATGGATGCTGTGCTCATAAGACTAGGCCATTTGAAAGTCTGGATTTAGCACACAATTTTGGTCCTAATTGTTGATTACCATAATTTGAACTCGCCTGGAGGTGCTAAAGCAGACATCTTCAGGTTTAGCACTCAAGCACTGATTAGACACAATTTTCATGGAGCAGTATATGCGGGTTCCTGGCACCCACTTCCACTGAACGTGTGGTGTGCCTGCTGGCACACAGCGGCACGTTGCAGAATGGCTCAGGGACCGGGGGAGAGGGCGCACACATTCTCGGGCACGACACTGGAGGTCCTGGTGGAGGGGGTCCAGAGGAGGAGGGTTGTCCTATACCCGCAGGGGGAAGGATGCCACCTCGCCCCCCTGTTCCTCTCTGCTGCAGCAGCTTAAATATTCACTCCCTCCACCACCGGCGTACCGTGGCTGCAGTGTGTACCATCTACAAGATGCACTGCAGCAACTCGCCAAGGCTTCTTCGACAGCACCTCGCAAACCCGCGACCTCTTCCACCTAGAAGGAAAAGGGCAGCAGGCGCATGGGAACACCACCACCTCCAAGTTCCCCTCCAAGTCACACACCATCCTGACTTAGAAGTATATCGCCGTTCCTTCATTGTCGTTGGGTCAAAATCCTGGAACTCCCTCCCTAACAGCACTGTGAGAGTACCTTCACCACACGGACTGCAGCGGTTCAAGAAGGCGGCTCACCACCACCTTCTTAAGGGCAATTAGGGATGAACAGCAAATGCTGGACTTGCCAGCGTCGCCCACATCCCATGAACGAATAAAAAAAAAGTGGTGGGATACTTGAGAAGTTAGGCCTTGATATGAGAGCTGAGAAGATTGAGGGGTGACCTGATAGAAACTGTCAAGATTATAAAGGGTAATGATAGAGTAAACAATGATATTGTTCACACTGATGGCAAGTCGGAAAGGAGAAATTAATTTAAGATAATCACAGAAGATATAAAGGGGAGCTTAGAAATGATGCTTTACACAGTGTTTAGTTAGAAGGTGAAATTCTGTGCCACAAACCATTGCTGAAGCAGAATCCATAAATTCCTTTAAATGATAGCTGTTTGAAAACGAAAATGGGAGAGTATGGGGAGCAAGCAGGTGAGTAGGATTAGATTAGGGGGCTCACGTAGAGAAAAGTACCAGTGCAGACTTGATGGGTGAATGTCCCCTTTTGCGTGCTGTGATATCCTATGTTTGAACGACTCTAAGGACTGTTAAGGCCTTGGTTATGGTCAGTCATGAGGAACTCGTGCAGAATTACACAGGACGTGATATAAATGAGTCCTGAGCTCAAACTCAGAGCTGGAGTTAGTTAACTGCACGAAGGTCAAGGTCTTGAAGTATCATCATAAAGCTGATGGAGAATGAAATGTACCCGAGAGTTTCCGGCCCCACATCACGCCTGCAATGCCTATCTGCGGTCTCCTCCTGCTTTGAGGCAGGAGAAGACCGCAGCCGTGGAGTTCTTGAAAGAAATGTTTTGCCGAGCTTGGGTGGCAATCCGGGCGGCAATGCCCTGAGGTGCCCTCCAACAGTGACCCCCCCACTGGAGTTTGCGGGGTCAGTGGGAGGCCCACCTCGTCTGATTGGCTCCCTGAGCAAGGAACAATTATGAGTAAAATTCGTCTCCATTTTTGTTTCTTTGTCGACACATGACTGCATTTTTTTTCTCTTACCGTGACGCTCTCTTTGAAGTAATGAAACAACCTCTAGGTCTCCATCGGGAATGAAGTCTTGAATAAAAAAGGAGGCCACATGCTCTTGTATATAATCAACACTGTCCTTATGTTTTCTGTCTTCATTCATTTAGTACCGCAGTTTTGCGACGTTCAAGTTCAATTAATGAGACTGGGAAGGTTGTCTGGCACCTAGCTCTCTGTCTGCTTCTGACCTGGCTGATAGTTTTGGTCGTGCTGTGTAAAGGAATCAAATCTTCAGGAAAGGTAAAAACTAATTTTGGAGAGCCTTAAACAACATTTCTACATCGGCCAAGGCTGTAGGGGAAGGGTATTAAGAAATAGAATACAAAAATGAAGACAAAGTGTGCCCTAGTTACAGGCCTGAATCTGGTGATAGATCACCCAATGCACTGTGTGATGGCTCATAGAAACATAGAAAAATAGGAGCAGGAGTAGGCCATTCGGCCCTTCGAGCCTGCTCCCCCATTCAATATGATCATGGCTGATCCTCTATCTCAATACCATATTCCCGCTCTCTCCCCATACCCCTTGATGCCTTTTGTGTCTAGAAATCTATCTATCTCCTTCTTAAATATATTCAGTGACTTGGCCTCCACAGCCTTCTGTGGTAGAGAATTCCATAGGTTCACCACCCTTTGAGTGAAGAAATTTCTCCTCATCTCAGTCCTAAATGTCCTACCCCGTATCCTGAGACTGTGACCCCTCGTTCTAGACCCCCCAGCCATGGGAAACATCCTCCCTGCATCCAGTTTGTCTAGCCCTGTCAAAATTTTATACGTTTCAATAAGATCCCCTCTCATTCTTCTAAACTCTACTGAATACAGGCCTAGTCGACCCAATCTCTCCTCATACGACAGTCCTGCCATCCCAGGAATTAGCCTGGTGAACCTTTGCTTCACTCCCTCTATGGCAAGTATATCCTTTCTTAGGTAAGGAGACCAAAACTGCACACAGTACTCCAGGTCTGGTCTCACCAAGGCCCTGTATAACTGTAGTAAAACATCCTTGCTCCTGTACTCAGGCTCCTGAGGTTCAGATGTTGGTGCATGAGGTGTTGGCTTGTGCTTCTCCATGGTCAGTGTTGCAGCATACTCTGCAAGGAGGTGCAGCCAAGTTTCAGGCCACAGTTGATCATTACTGTCCCTCAGTTGTGTCAGCCTTCTTCTGTATGGTAGTTGCAGGTGCCCTTACAGCTTGATATCCGCATCACTTCTGAGCCAGACCCTGAGATACCCTCTCCCTCGCATCCACCTACCCCGCCCCCCCCCCCCCCCCCCCCCCGCTCCTGGTCATTCTCAGATAGATATGACAGGGGTTGCAGAGATGGTTGGTGGCACCTTGTCAGCTAATCAGAGAAGCCTAGCTCCCGATCACCCTGCCAGCCCTTCTTTCATGCAGTGCTGCATAAAGCACGCTGAGATCAGGATTCTTCTGAAGAATCAGCTCGCATAAATGTGAGTCAAGCATTCAGATATTGTAGCGAGGCCCCTCTGGCAGAGGAGCCTCCACCTGCACTGTGTCTGTGTCTGCTAAAGAACGGCCATTTCACCTCTCTTTGCAGATGCAGATACCCACCTTTTGGGCAGTCATACATGCCCCGCCCTCTGCAATTCTCTCAAACATGTCATCTTAGATTATTCCCATTGGTGCCTGGAAAGGGAGGTAGGGACAAAAATAAAAACAAATGCATGAACAACTGGCAGGAAATACAGCAAAAGTAATATCGTAATAGCTCAGGAATGGCCCATCTGAACCACTGTGGACCTTTTAAAGGTCCTTGCTCATAAAAAGTTCTCCCTGAGGCACCATTTATCTCATTGCTGTTTGTGGGATGTTACTGAGCACACGTGTCTTTTGTGCGCGCACACAACAGTTCAAAAGCTCTTGATTGGTTGTGAAGTGCTAAGGATTTTAATTGTCATCACAGTTGCTTCAGTAGGTTTGATTTTCAAGTTTTTATTTGAGTGAAGTAAGATTTAATTGGACAACAAAAGTAGCCTTGACATCTATGGATCAAGTTCAATGCATTTGTCCCATTGAACTTGTTGGAATGTGTTGCCACTTTGATTATCAATACAAATAATTTAGAATAATACTTTGCTATTTAGAATCAATATGCAGCTCAGTGTTAACTATACCCTTCATGTGGTTACTACTCCTCCAATTGTCTTCTGCTTCATTCTCTGCTTTGATTACAATCCTATTAGTTTTCTATTCAATCGGATTCAATACTGGAAATGTTGTACCAGCAATACAGGAAAATCTAACAACCTGCTCTCCATGGTCAGGTGGCGTATTTCATTACGCTATTCCCTTATTTGGTCCTAATTTTACTTCTGATCCGAGGAGTTACCCTGGAGGGAGCCGACAAAGGAATTGAATTCTACCTTGGAAGGGAGTCAGACTTCTCCAAACTGGTTGATGCTGAGGTAAACACACCCGGATAATCAATTTCATGCATATTTCTTAGCCAGAGAGTTTTATATTTCACTCTATTTTTCTGTGTATTTAACCACATAGTCAATTTATAAGTTGAGTGCTGCATCTCAAGTTAAAGTTAGCGGGTGGAATGGGAGCTGATGGCTGCATTATTCTTTTGATCCCTCCATGTTTTTAGTGAGTATCTTGCAAGAGATTGATTACATATACATATACCTGGGAATTTTTATCAATTTACTGTTGGGTGTATAAGCAAAAGAATGCTTAATGTGTTTGTACGACATTGCCCTGTCTGCTATTTTAATGTATGTATTAACCTGCATACTTTAAATAAGCTAACATCTTCGCTAAAGTAACAGACAAAGAAATATTGACATCATCTGCCATAATCGACAACAGCAATTTCTGGCCTTTGTTCATGTTAACATTTTTATGACTTTGTGAATTTTGTACTCATCAAAATAAAAAATATTAGCACTGGAGAACGAGACACCTTCCCAGAGACCAAGCATTCCCAGGTCAGCTATCACAAGGCTAGATGTAGAATAAAGCTCCCTCTACTGTGTCATAGAATCATAGAATCAGAGAATGGTTACAGCACAGTAGGTGGCCATTCGGCCCGTCGAGCCTGTGCCGGCTCTCTGCAAGAGCACTTCAGCTAGTCCCACTCCCCTACCATTTCTCCATAGCCCCGCAAATTTATTTCCATGAGGTACTTATCCAATTCCCTTTTGAAAGTCACGACTGAATCTGCCTCCACCACCCTTTCAGGCAGTGCATTCCAGATCCTAACCACTCGCTGCGTAAAAATGTTTTTCCTCATGTCGCCTTTGGTTCTTCTGCCAATCACCTTAAATCTGTGTCCTCTGGTTCTCGACCCTTCCGCCAATGGGAACAGTTTCTCTCTATCTACTCTGTCCAGACCCCTCATGATTTTGAACACCTCTATCAAATCTCCTCTCAACCTTCTCTGCTCTAAGGAGAATAACCCCAGCTTCTCCAGTCTATCCACGTAACTGAAGTCCCTCATCCCTGGAACCATTCTTGTAAATCTTTTCTGCACCCTCTCTAAGGCCTTCACATCCTTCCTAAAGTGCGGTGCCCAGAATTGGACACAATACTCCAGTTGAGACCGAACCAGTGTTTTATAAAGGTTCATCATAACTTCCTTGCTTTTTTCCTCTATGCCTCTATTTATAAAGCCCAGGTTCCCGTATGCTTTTTTAACCGCTTTCTCAACCTGCCCTGCCACCTTCAACAATTTGTGCACATATACCCAAGTCATTAACATATATCAAGAAGAGCCGTGGTCCTAGAACCGACCCCCGGGGAACACCACTGTATACCTTCCTCCAGTCCGAAAAACAACCGTTCACCACTACTCTCTGTTTCCTGTCACTTAGGCAATTTCATATCCATGCTGCCACTCTCCCTTATATTTCATGGGCTTCAACTTTGCTGGCAAGCCTATTTTGTGGCACTTTATCAAATGCCTTTTGTCGCCAGCAGGTGCCTAAGCCCCAGCCTTGGAATGGAGCCAATGATTTACAGTGAACGCAGTCAATTAGGAAATTGGATTACACACTTAAAAGCATGGCTGAGAATAGAGACTCCCACAGGGGATTCACCAACAATCAGAAAACAGAGAAACAATGTGGTGGTTTTAACCCTGCATACTCGGTGGAAACCGGCGAGGTGTGCCATTAAAATTGCTTAGGTCACTTACCCGCACTCAAGCTGCCCAGATCCTGTGAAACGCCATTTCCACGCAGGCTCCTGTATGGGTGGCTCAGCTGCCCATCCAAAGCCGGTAGAGTCCTTCTTTAAATATGCAGATTGGGGTCCCGACTACAATTTTAAGTCTGCCCTGAGCGAGGAAGCCACTGTGGCTTTTCCACCAGGCTGAAGCAAGTTGTGAGGATTGGGACATGAAGAGACCCTAACAGATAAGTTTTTTACCTTCCTTTGTGGGGCCATGAGGAGCAGGCCACCCCTGTCCTGGATTCCCCCCCACCTTTCCCTCCCGCGAAAACCTCCCGAAATCCCCTTCCTCACACTAACAATAATAAAAACAACAAACATTTATATAGCACCTTTAATGTAGTAAAATGTCCCAAAATACTTCACTGAAGTGTAATCAGACAAAGATTGACAGCGAGCCACTTAAGGAGCGATTAGGATAGGTGGCTAAAGGATTGGTGCAAGTGATAGTTTTTAAGGAGCATCTAACAGGAGGAGAGAGAGGTGGAGAGGTTTAGGGAGGGAATTTCAGAGCCTAGACAGCTGATGGCATGGCCACCAATGGTGGGGCGAAGGAATTTCAGGATGCACAAGAGGCCAGAATTGGAGGACCGCAGAGATCGCGGAGATTAGCTCCACCAACTTCCTTTCCTGGCTCCCATGTTAGTGGATATTGTTAACGGTTCTCTCTCCTCAGGTACTGTCCCCCTTTCCTTCAAATCTGCCGTCATCACCCCTCTCCTCAAAAAAACAACCTTTGACCCCTCCATCCTTGCAAACTATTGCCCCATCTCCAACCTCCCTTTCCTCGCCAAAGTTCTTGAACGTGTTGCCACCTCCCAAATCCATGCCCATCTTTCCTGGAAGTCCATGTTTGAATCCCTCCAATCAGGTTTCCTCCCCTGCCACAGTACTGAAACAGCACTTATCAAAGTCACAAATGACATCCTATGCGACTGTGACAAAGGTAAACTATCCCCCTTCTTCCTTCTCAACCTGTCTGCAGCCTTTGACATGGTTAACCACAGCATCCTCCTCCAACGTCTCTCCACCATCGTCCAGCTGAGTGGACCACACTCCCCTGTTCCATTCTTATCTATCTAATTGTAGCCAGAGAATCACCTGCAACAGCTTTTCTTTCTGCTCCCGCATCATTACCTCTGGTGTCCCCCAAGGATCTATCCTTGGCCCTCTTCTATTTCTCATCTACATGCTGCCCCTCGGCAACATCATCCGAAAACCCAGCATCAGTTTCCACATGTACGCTGACGACGCCCAGCTCTACCTCACTACCTCTTCTCTCGACCCCTCCACGGTGTCTAAATTATAAGATGGCTTATCCAACATTCAGTTCTGGTTGAGCAGAAATTTCCTCCAAATAAATATTGGGAAGACCGAAGCCATTGTCTTCGGTCCCCGATGCAAACTCCGTTCTCTAGCCACCGACTCCATCCCTCTCCCTAGCAACTGTTTGAGGCTGAACCACACTGTTCGCAACCTTGGTGTTATATTTGACAACAAAATGAGCATCTGACCACATATCCGCGGCATAGTTAAGACCGCCTATTTCCACCTCTGGAACTTTGCCTGACTCCGCCCCTGCCTCAGTTCATCTGCTGCTGAAATCCTCATCCATGCCTTTGTTACCTCTAGACTTGACGATTCCAATACACTCCTGGCTGGCCTCCCACATTCTACCCTATGTAACTTTGAGTTCATCCAAAACTCTGCTGCCCGTGTCCTAACTCGCACCAAGTCCCTTCACCCATCACCCCTGTGTTCGCTGACCTACATTGGCTCCTGGTTAAGCAATCCCTCGATTTTAAAATTCTCATCCTTGTTTTCAAATCCCTCCATGGCCTCGCCCCTCCCTATCTCTGTAATCTCCTTCAGCCCCACAACCCCCCGAGATATCTGCGCTCCTCTAATTCGGCCCTCTTGAGCATCCCCGATTATAATTGCTCAACCATTGGCGGCCGTGCCTTCTGTTGCCTAGGCCCTAAGCTCTGGAATTCCCTCCCTAAACCTCTCCGCCTCTCTTTCCTCCTTTAAGACGCTCCTTAAAACCTACCTCTTTGACCAAGCTTTTGGTCACCTGCCCTAATTTCTCCTTATGTGGCTCGGTGTCAAATTTTCTTTTATAACGCTCCTGTGAAATGCCTTGGAACGTTTTGCGATGTTAAATGCATTATATAAATACAAGTTGTTGTTGTTTGTTGTGGGGCTGGAGGAGGTTACAGAGATAGGGAGGGAAAAGGCCTTGCAGCGATTTGAAAACAGGGATGAGATTTTTTAAATTGGCCCTAGAAATAGTAGATGCATTGCTGGTCAGCTTTCAAAATTCTATAGACTCTGGAACAGTTCCCATGGATTGGAGGGTAGCTAATGTAACCCCACTATTTAAAAAAGGTGGTAGAGAAAAAACGGGGAATTATAGACCTGTAAGCCTGACATTGGTAGTGGGCAAAATGCTAGAGTCCATTATAAAAGATGTGATAGCAGAGCACTTGGAAAACAGTGACAGGATCGGACAAAGTCAACATGGATTTACAAAAGGTAAATCATGCCTGACTAATCTACTGGAATTTTTTGAGGATGTAACTGGTAGAATAGATAAAGGAGAACCAGTGGATGTGGTGTAGTTGGACTTTCAGAAGGCTTTCGATAAGGTCCCGCATAAGAGATTAGCATGCAAAGTTAAAGCACATGGGATTGGGGGTAAGGTACTGATTTGGATAGAGAACTGGTTGGCAGACAGGAAGCAAAGAGTTGGAATAAACAGGTCTTTTTCCGAGTGGCAGGCAGTGACTAGTGGGGTACCGCAGGGATCGGTGCTCGGACCCCAGCTATTCACAATATATATTAATGATCTAGACGAGGGAACTAGATGTAATATCTCTAAGTTTGCAGACGACACAAAGCTGGGTGGGCATGTGTGCTGTGAGGAGGATGCAGAGAAACTCCAGTATGATTTAGACAGGTTGGGTGATTGGGCAGATGCATGGCAGATGCAGTATAATGTGGATAAATGCGAGGTTATCCACTTTGGTGGCAAAAACAGGAAGACAGATTATTATCTGAACGGCAATAGATTGGGAAAAGGGGAAGTGCAACGAGATCTGGGAGTCCTTGTGCACCAGTTGCAGAAGGTAAGCATGCAGGTGCAGCAGGCGGTTAAGAAGGCAAATGGTATGTTGGCCTTCATAGCAAGAGGATTCGAGTACAGGAGCAAGGATGTCTTGCTGCAGTTGTACAGGGCCTTGGTGAGACCACACCTTGAGTATTGTGTGCAGTTTTGGTCGCCTTATCTGAGGAAGGATGTTCTTGCCATGGAGGGAGTGCAGCGAAGATTTACCAGACTGATACTTGGGATGTCAGGAATGACGTATGAAGAGAGATTGGGTCGATTAGGCTTATATTCGCTAGAGTTCAGAAGAATGAGAGGGGATCTCATGGAAACTTATAACATTCTAACAGGACAAGACAGACTAGATGCAGGAAGGATGTTCCCGATGGCGGGGGAGTCCAGAACCAGAGGTCACAGTCTAAGGATAAGGTGTAAGCCATTTAGGACTGAGATGAGGAGGAATTTCTTCACCCAGAGAGTGGTGAACCTGTGGAATTCTCTACCACAGAAGGCAGTTGAGGCCAATTCATTAAATATATTCAAGAAGGAGATCGATATATTTCTTAAGGCTAAAGGGATCAAGGGATATGGGGAGAAAGCAGGGACAGGGTACTGAATTTGGATAATCAGCCATGATCTCATTGAATGGTGGAGCAGGCTCGAGGGGCCGAATGGCCTACTCCTGCTCCTATCTTCTATGCTTCTATGAGACGTTGCTGGACCGGGAGCCAATGTAGGTCAGTGAGCAATGGGTGATGGGTGAACAGGACTCGATGGGAGTTCGGATACCGGCAGCCGAGTTTTGGATGAGATCAAGTTTACAGAGGATATCAAAAGCATGCATGAGGGTTTCAATTGCAGATAAGCTAAGGCACGGGCGAAGACGGGCGATATTACGAAGGTGGAAGTGGGTGACCTGAGCGCTGGCAGGTGGCCAGGGATGCCTGACCTGCCAGAGGCTGGAACCTCCCTCCCGGCCACGACCCACCAGAATGGGAGAGGAAGTGGACTGGCAGCATACTAATGAGACATGAGAGTTAACGTAGCCCAGGCCTGCTCTCTGCACTCACTTTGCCATCCACCTGTAAAATAATCCGCCCGCAGTTAAACTCGAAGCCCAAGATAGATTAGAGGAAAACATCCCGCTAACCAGCAAGGTCCTGGCCTGTACTGAGTGACCTGATCCAGGATTGTGGCAGCAGTGCTACCGTTGCCCACAGTGCTTCTGCATCAAGAAAGGAAAAGAGTTGGACACCTCCCCACTCCTGATGACTCTCCAGCAACTCCTGCTGCCCGTGTGCATGTGATGGCAGGATTAAGGTTTGTTGTGATCTCCTTCACCATTGGCTCACAAATGGTCAATGGCCATGTGACCAAGACACTGCGGATGGTGACAGTGAGCTATGACACTGAACCCAGGTGAGTTAATGCCTTCCCGAGAGGAGGGAGGAGAGCGGGGAGCAAAACATTGGCAAATGTTGAGCTATCGGGAAGAAGTCCAAGAAAATTCTTTCGCTGCTAATTAATTCTACCGTACATTTTTCAGGTTTGGAAAGATGCTGCAACACAAATTTTCTATTCTCTGTCGGTGTCCGTGGGAGGTTTAACAGTACTGTCATCCTACAATAAATTCCACAACGACTGCTACACAGATACCTTGGTTATCAGTATTGTTAATTGTGCTACGAGTGTGTTTGCTGGATTTGCCCTCTTCTCCATCCTTGGACACATGGCTCATGAACAAGGCAGGCCTGTTTCAGAGGTTGTACATTCAGGTATCTGCAATGTTAAACAGATTATCTTACCTATGCAATATCAAAAATCAAAATGTACCATCTCACATTTACTGATATTGAATTCCATCTGCAAATTTTTGCCCATTTTACCACCTTATCATATCGTTACAGCTTCCTTTGGTCCACAGAATTATTTAATATGTCTCATACTTTGATATTGTCTGCAAATTTGGAGACTGCTCCCTCTAGCCCTATACAGGTATTTTTTAATGTAAAATGTGTTACACCACTTTTCCCAATAGCTTGGGCTTGGATTTGATATTTTTACCCAGAGCTATGGCACGCTGAGCTGAATTTAGATCCAGTGATGGGATGCCTCTCCAGTGGAATGAAGATTGGGGGTTCTACAACAGGCGAGAGATCCGCTCCGCCATGATGCCATTCAGGTGGCAAAGTTGAAAATTAACCCCGTAATGTTTGATTACAAAGCCCAATGGGAGAACTGGGCAATGGTCAGCCTGCCGAACTGCCATGGCTGGTCAGATGCTGCCTTCCATGCCTTGATCTCGGGGACCATTGAATTCTATGGTGACTTTCTCTGGGACATACTGTAACACTCTTCTCCCCTCCCCTTCACCAGAACTACCTAAACAGTTGCTTTAGCATCCCAGATTCAATAAAGGTGCTTGTTTGCACATGTGCACCTTCATATCTGTTCGCTGCTGGGTAATGGGATTGTACAGATGTGTTATCAGCCATGGTTACATTGCAAAGCTCATATCTCCAAAGAACCAGGTATACTACTATTAATACTACTATAACAACAAATTAACACACATGTACACACCACTTTTAACATAGAAAAATGTCCCAAGGCACTTCACAGAAGGCTAAGGAAAACCGGATGCACCATTGATTGGATGTGGTCTGGATTGGATGTGGACTAGATGTAGACTTGATTGGGACTTGTATTGGATCTGGACTAGATCTCAACTTGGACCGGACTTAGCTGCCTTTGTTTGTACTGGTACCATTTACGTAGATGAGTGCATGGTAAAATTGCCTTCAGTGACCTGTTTACTGGAATTGTTCATATAAGCTGATCTAAGATAGTGTAATGCACTTCACGAATCTCTGAATGAAGCTTTGTGGCCTAAAAGAGATCCTGGGCTTCATAAATAGAGGCATAAAGTACAAAAAGCAAGGACGTTATGCTAAATCTTGACAAAACACTGGTTAGGCTTCAGCTGGAGTACAGTGTCCAATTCTGGGCACCGCAGTTTAGGAAGGATGTGAAGGCCTTGGAAAGGGTGCAGAGGAGATTTACTGGAATGGTACCAGGGATGAAGGATGTCAGTTATATGGAGAGACTGGAGAAGCTGGGGTTGTTCTTCTGAGAGCAGAGGAGGTTATGGGGAGATTTTACAGAGGTGTTCAAAATTTTGAAGGGTTTTGATGGAGTTAATAAGGAGAAACTGTTTCCATGGGCAGGTGGGTTGGTAACCAAAGGCCACAGGTTTAAGTTAATTTGCAAAAGAACCAGAGATGAGTTGGCGAAAAAAATTTTTATGCTGCAAGTTGTTGTGATCTGGAATGCATTCCCTGAAAGGCCGATGGAAGCAGAATCAATAGTAACTTTCAAAAGGGAATTGGATAAATACTGGAAAAGGAAAGATTTGCAGGGTTATGGGGAAAGAGCAGGGGAGTGGGACTAATTGGACAGCTCTTTCAAGAGCCAGCACAGGCACGATGGGCCGAATGGCCTCCTTCTGTGCTGTATCATTTGAAAAGTTGAGGGCATTGCAACCTCTGTTTGCAGAGGGTGTTTGACTCTGCCTGCAGGTCTTTTAGCATCGGAGCAAAAAAATATTCCCAATTACTGTGTTGATAACTCCAAACATTCACATGCATTAAACTGCCTAACACCAGGTCTGACCTACCAGCAAATGCCCATTTCCTGAGGCGTCTCAGCTGTGCGCCTGTTTCCCACAACTGGTTGTTAGCAAGGCTGTAACAAGCAGCAATATTATTTTGTTCAGGGTCATTACTTTTTTTGGTGAGGTAGGAATCATCACCAGGACATCACTAAGCAAGGACAAAAAGTCCATTCACACTTTGGGCGGTGATTCTGTCCCTTTTTACGAATGTCTGTCAGCTTTTCGATCAATTGATTGACGGGAGCAATTCTGGCACCTACCTACCACCGTTCGACGTGATCCGTTTGCAATTTTCAAGAACATACCATTTACCTAATAAGGCTAAGCTGGTTGCTGTTCTCCATGTTGGACTTGTTTGATAAACGAGACACCACATTCCTGTTGTAATGGTTTGCTGGGCAATAGCAGGTCGGGACAGCAGGGTCATTTCCTGCTTTGATGATTAGAACACATCTCATAAAGTATGGTGATTCCAACAACTCCATCCTCCCTCGGTATGACACTGGGGGCGGTTGGCAGTAGACTCGCATAGGCTTTGAACCCACAATCTTCTGACACTGGGGCATAAGGGCTGCCGACAGTGGCAACTCATTCATGATCTCATCAAATCCAGCAATGGGATTTCAAGACATACTTTCAGAGAAATCCTGCATTTCTTCATCTCTGGAGAGGTGAGCTTATACAAGAGACAAAATCCAGCACAGATCGAATATGCCACAGTAGAAAGGGATGCTGGATTGATTCCCATAATGTCGAGTTGTCAAATTTAGCTGTGCTTCTTGTGATGAGGCACTAGTTGCCATAAATTGGATAGGATTCCTTCCCAGTCCCCTGGTGCGTCCTTACTGAGGTGAGACTTGGGGGCAGACACCCGATGCCTTCCTTGTCAGGGGTCCTGCTCAGTCAGCTAAAACCAGGGAGACTGGAGTGAAACTGGTGGGAGGTCATAACAAGACTCTCATAGTTGCCAAATTTCAAATCTGTAAATAATGTAGGGTGCGGGGAATAAAAGGCTTCTCTTAAGCTACATTTTAATTCACTCGGAATATGAAGTGTAAATATATGGTGAAGTTTATATTTCCTGCGCGTCCATTTTCTTTTTAACATTGATTTATTTTGGATCTCAGACTTAATGTCACACTGCAGTTTTATGCCACGAGCCAGATTTGAAGCATTTCAGAGGAGCTGTATTCAATTCTGTTCTGAAGTGAATGACGTCACTTGACATTCGGGTAGATTTTAACGCCAGACATGGCAGGGCAGGGCAGGGCACCTTGCCCGTTACCACCAGCGGGAGGTTGCTGTCCCTTTTCGAGAGCCCGAGCCTCCTTACGACATGGCCAGTGAGCACTCCTGCTTCTGCCGACCCCACGACAGCGTTTATGTTTCTGGGGCTTCTTCCTCTTCACCGTCCGGTTCAACTGGGCGGAGATTGCATGGCGCGCAGAGCTTCGCCTACTTGCCTCTCCGAGTTGCACAAGGCCGAAGTGCGTGCAGGGCAGAGAGTCCTGCCTGATTCAGGCAGGCGCCTGCGCTGCCCAATAGAAGACCCCAGCAAACATGGTGCAGAGAGGGAACAGGCCGGTCAGTGATGCGCAGAGGTCGCAACTCAAATACCATCCCGTTACCGCTAGGCTGGGTGAAGTTCAAGTCTGACCTATTACCTTGAGCCTCATTAATGACACTACATCAATTTTGTCCACTGTCTAGGTATAGGTTTGGTTTTCTTTGTCTTCCCAGAAGCCCTTCTCCACCTTCCAGCTTCCCCTTTCTGGTCCGTTATATTTTTCTTCATGCTCATCACACTAGCGCTGGCCAGTCAGTTCGCACTTGTAGGTAAGTGTAACGTTTCTTATTTCCATCTATATCCCATTTTACCGTAAAGGAAACTACATAATTAATTCGTTAAATGATTGTTTAGTTCATTTTTACAATAATTTCTTCATAACTTGTTTGTGAAAATGTACCAGCCATTATAACTGATAACAGTAAGAACATTGGCCTGTAATTTGCAGTCAGCGGCGAAACAAAGGCGTAAGCTTCCCGCAAAGATCTCGCGATCTCTGTGGCGAGAAGTTTGGCTTTTCCGACGTTCAGTTGAGATCAGCGTGAGTTAACGGGGAATCCCTAACACGAGCTGCTGTGACCTCAACAAGCTGTCTAAGCAGCCAATCACAATGCAGAATTCTCACAGACCGGGAACCAGGAAGTGAAGAAGCTCCTTTTATTCTGACTTTTTAAAACTGTTAGAGAGCAAAACAAAGATTGGAGCTCTCACACGGGGAAAAGACAAACCCGAAATAAAGGTGAACAAACTTAATTTTTTTTTTCAAAAAGTTTCATAAAAATTGTAACTTTTATTGAAATGGATAAATTTGACACTCCACAAAATTAAAATTAGTTTTTCAGGGCCATAACGTTTGTTTAGCTGTCAATACGCTGTTAAAACCCCAGTTACATCTAATCCAAAAGGGTCTAACATTTAATGGGGTATTTAACAGCGATATTACTGTGGAAAAGCCCAAGTTTTCGTCAGTTTCACTGATTTCCCTGATTACAGTAATTGGCGGTGATGGGGGTGGGGGGTGGGTCACAGCACAGCCAGTGTCGAAGCAGTGAATTACTGACCGCAACTTCAGGATTTCCGCGTTAGGACGCACATGTGTTAAATCCTGAATTTGCGGTCAGTTTCAGCGGGGTAATAACAGCGAACGCTGTTTGTTGTTATTACCCACCGCAAATTCCAGGCCAATATATTGGAGCTTCCATACAATTGCACCAGCCATTCTATGCAGCCAGATTTCATCAACTGAGATCCTGAATGATCTGTTTGTTTGTTTATTAAGCTCTTGCTTTTGTTATATCGGTCATCAAACGTAAGCCCCAGGAGAACAGTTGCTTCTATTCTGTCCAAATTGGTGCACCCTTTTGCATATTATCACCAATATCTGATCTTACATTTTCAGAGCTGCTGAAGGCTTTTGAGGTACCCACAAACTACACTTTGTCTTACACCTAAAGAACAGGAGGAGGGCATTCAGTTAGACCATAGTTGATTTGCATCTCAACTCCATTTACCCGCCTTTGATCTATACCCCTTGATACCCTTACCCAACAACAATCTACCAATCACAGTCTTGAAAGCTCCAGTTGACCCCAGCAGCCACAGCCTTTTGGAGGAGAGAATTCCAGATTTTTACTACCCTTCGTGTGAAAACGTGCTTCCTGATTTCACTCGTAAATCACTTGGCTCTATTTCTAAGATAATGTCCCCTTGTTCTGGACTCCCCCACCAGAGGAAATAGATTCTCTGGGGGAGAAATTCGGTTGGTTAGCGACTCCTGTTAGCGCCTGGTGGGGACGCTAACGGGGCGCTAATGAAGTAGCGCCGGGGCGAGGCGAATCCAGCGCCGCATGACAAATTCAGTCTCCTCTTAATGCCGCCACTAACAGTTAGAGCCTGGGGCTTCAGCTCCAGGCAGATCGTGATGTCAGTGAGCGTGCAACGTTCAGTGAGCGCCCGATCTGCCAAATTGATTATCGTCCCCTGCCTTAGCGCCTCGCCCCGACAGTGACAGGAAGAGGAGGCGTGAAGCAGGCGGATGGCGGCTCCAGGGGCGATATTTAAAGGGATGAGTTGCAGCTGTCAGGTTAGTGCTGTTTCACTGCTTCCTTCTCAGTTTGCGATTGTGCAAGTGTTTAATTCAGTCATTTAAAGGTTCTTTAGTATCAGGAGTGTTGTGGCTACTAAAAATTTGTTACATTTATTCTGACAAAATTTCAAAATGCTACACATTGTCACATTAATGGGGGCTGTACTGGCAGTCGACCTCACCCTCCAGGATCTACTGTGGAGGGAGCGAAGGCAGCGAGAAAGATTGCAAGATGTGGCCAGAGTGAGGAGGAGGGATCAGGGCTCTCAACAGGAGTCCTTACCCTCCGAGGTATTCTGAGACCACTTCTACCTCCAATTAAGCGAGGAGCAGTGTATTTGAAGGCTCCACTTCAGCAAGGAGGTGGTCACCGACCTCTACCACCTCCTGCAACCAGACCTCGAGCCTCAGATCAGGGCGACCACGGCTCTCTCAGTGGCAGTCAAGGTCACCGTCGCCCTCAATTTCTTCGCCAGCGGTTCCTTCCAGTCTGCAACAGGAGATATAGCGAACATCTCGCAGTTCACCGTCCATTGCTGCATTCGGGAGGTCACAGTGGCTCTCTACAATAAGAGAAGGGACTACATTTCCTTCCCCATGACCAGAGAGAAGCAGGACGAGCGTGCATGTGGCTTTGCCAGGATAGCAGGCCTCCCCATGGTGCAGAGCACCATTGACTGCACCCACAATGCTTTGCGGGCACCGCATAACAATCCTGAGATCATCCAAAACCGCAAAGGCTGCCACTCACTGAATGTGCAGTTGGTGTGCAACCACAGACAGTGAATCCTCAATGTGAATGCCCGCTATCCTAACAGCAGCCACGATGCCTTCATCCTGCACCAGACCGGTGTGCCAGCGCTCTTCCAGTTGCCACATCAAGCTCGCGGCTGTCTGGTCAGAGACAAGGGCTATCCGCTCTCCACCTAGCTCATGACTCCCCTCCGCAACCCCAGCACTCCTGCTCAGCACTCATATAATGAGAGCCATGCTGCCAGCAGGAACATCATCGAGCAGACCATCGGGGTGCTCAAGCAATGGTTCCGCTTCCTTGACCGCTCAGGAGGAGCCCTCCAGTACTCGCCGGAGTGGGTGTCCCATTTCGTGGTGGTATGCTGCCTGCTCCACAACTTGGCCATCATGAGGGCCCAGCCCTTGCCACCAGGGATTATGGGACCACCTCAAGAGGAGGAAGAGGGAGAGGAGGAGGAGTACAAGGAGGAAGAGGAAGACGTGGAAGACATTGAGGAGGAGCTGAAACAGGAGCAAGGGAGGAGGCAGCCACTTAATTGGCCTTCTGGAAGGGTGATCCCTCACCGCCTCATCAGACTGTGGTTCCAATAAATTAAACCCCAGATTCCCAATGCTCACCACATCCCAATCGCTCACCACATCCCCATCATTCCATCCCCTATCGCAGGCCATATCAGCGCAAAGCTGAAATAAGAGACACCACAAATGCTGCAGAAGCTCATTCTCAGCATTGCTGGTTCTGCAGCTGTCTCAGCAAGCAGCAGAAGGCCAAGGAGAAGGAACCGGACCACTGAAGGAGGTGTCATTATGGTAGATCAACGGCCAAGGGACAGAGTCATAGGGGAAAAAATTCAGTTGGTTTGCGCCTCCCGTTAGCGCCTTAAGAGGGCGCTAATGGGGCGCAAAGCAACTAGCGCCCGTGCGCGGCGATATCTGCGCCTCTCGTGAAATTGACCGGATATTTTGCGGTGGCGCTAAACAATACCGCCCCGATCTCCTGCGCATACAGATCTTGACATCATTCGAGCGTGCAACGCCCTTGGGGAGCCCCGGAACGGAATTTGAGTGGCGCCCCATCCTTTCCCCCTGGCGCAACCAACAACAGGTAGACTGGAACACTTCCCAGTCGCTGTGGGGATGGGGGGGGGGCGCTATTTAAAGGGGGCCTCTTCCTAGCTTTCTCTGTGGTAGACATTTTTGCACCACTCGTTCTGAGAGAGAGAGAGAGATTTTGAGAGAGAGAAAGAGAGACTTCTGCATTGAGTCAATGCTGTGTGAAGTAATTTTGGCTACTGAGCATAACTTTGCAGGTACTTTGGTTTTTGACCTTCGTTACTTTGATTGCAAGAGACTATGGGGGCTGCACTGATTGGGGGTGTCGTCCTACGCCAGCAGAATCGGAGGCCACAGAGACACAGAGAGAGAGTGGCAATCATGATCAGACGGAGGAGGGCCAACAGGCCTCTGTACAGGAGACATTACTCTCCCAGGGTATTTCGCCAACAATTCTCATATATTAATATGTCTGAGAAGCAGTGTTTGCGAAGGCTGCGCTTCAGCAAGGAGGTGGTCACTGAGCTCTGCCACCTGCTGCAGCCAGATCTGCAGCCTCAACTGAGGAGCAGGACATCTCTGTCGGTGGCAGTGAAGATAACAGTGGCTCTCAACTTTTATGCCACTGGCTCATTTCAGTCAGCTACTGGGGACATCGCCAATATCTCCCAGTTCGCGGTCCATTGCTGCATCCGTCAGGTCACAAATGCCCTCTATAAAAGGAGACGAGAGTACATCTCTTTCCCCATGACCCCGGCCAAGCAGGCGGAACGCGCTATGGGCTTTGCGAGGATAGCGGGCTTCCCCATGGTGCAGGGCGCCATTGACTGCATGCATGTGGCTTTGCGTGCTCCGCATGAGAATGCAGAGGATTTCCACAACCGAAAGGGGTTTCCATTCCTTAAACGTGCAGTTGGTCTGTGACCACAGACAGCTGATACTCGCTGTCAATGCCCACTATCCTGGCAGCAGCCACAATGCATTCATCCTGCGCCAGACTACTGTGGCAGAACTTTTCCAGGCACCCCATCACCCAGGTGGTTGGCTTCTCGGGGACAAGGGATATACACTGAGCACCTGGCTAATGACACCGCTCCGTACGCCCAACACCCCTGCTGAGCTGCGGTACAACGAGAGCCATCTCGCTACCAGGAACATCGTTGAGCACACAATCGGCGTGCTCAAGCAACGGTTCCGCTGTCTGGACCACTCAGGAGGAGCCCTGCAGTACTCACCTGAGCGAGTCTCCCTCTTTGTTGTTGTGTGCTGCATGCTGCATAACCTGGCAATCCTCAGGACCCAGCCAATGCCACCAGGCCTTGGAGCACCACCAGAGGTGGAGAGGAAGAGGAGGAGAAAGAGGAGCAGGATGATCATCAGCAGCACCAAGGCGGGAGGGAGGCCCACATTGTAGAAACTGGAAGGGCCATCCGTCAACGGCTGATAGCAAGCCACTTCTAGGCCCCTGCTGAGGAAATGGATTCTGCCATTGAGAAAACATGAATGAAACCAACCCGCAACCCCTAAGCCGGACAAGACAGCAATGATTGCAAAGACCAAACATGTACATTTTGAATACAAAAACTTATTTATTTTACAAACTCTGTGTGTGTCATTTTCTCATGACAAACTAATAAAAAGAAACACAAAAAAACAGTCATTAACATAACTGGTTCTCACAACCTGGAGATAATGTTCAAAACACTAAACAAAAGTTTGAACGTCTGGGTGTTCATTTCAGCGATGAGCCGCTCCTCCTCTGCGTCCAGTGCAGCAGGACTCGCTGGCATACTCTCCCTCTGGGGAGAAGGCCCCCGAACTTCCCTACCCCCATCGCATTGCTGCAGCCCGCTGTGTCCTGGAGCTTCACCCTCATCAGACCCTTCCCCCCTGCTCCCCTCCAGGGAAGGCGTGTTCCCAGTGTCGGCATGGGCTTCCTCGGGAGAGGGTGGTGCTGATGCTCCGGCTTCCTCTTCCTCCTCGGCTGCAGCCTCACTCCCACTGGCAGCTTCAGGGCCCGTCTCCTCAGCTGGTGAATCACCATCTGAAAGCAGGGAGGTACAAGAGTGGCTTTAACGTAAGGACAGGGTGGCAGTAAGGGAGGAATGAGTGCAGCGATTTAGTAAGTAGGATTGAAAGTGTATAAGGTTGGTGTTGTGAGGGACAAGTGGAAGGAGAGAGGACAAAAAGGTGATGACCTTACCATTGCTGTCCAGAACGGGGTCGGCGTCTCCAGTGGCGACGGGACCGATCACCCGGCTTGCCACAATCCTGTGGACGCGCTCCTCAAGATCGCTGAGGGGCTGCAGCTGAGGCCGCCCTCCACCCTTCCGTTGCTGCTGTCTCCTAGTATGAGATAGCTTGGCCTGCAAGAAAAAGGATGGCGTCTGAGTAAATATACAGCCATGGTCTTGCCTGATGTGCCTGCCATAGGTGAATAGCCCTTATTGTATGCAAAGTGTGTAATGTGGGTGTGTGTTTCATAGGAGGGCCACAGGTGTTGGATGAGTGTTGGGCATTGGGGTTTTAAGACCCTCTGGCCATAGAGTGAGGGAGAGATGGAGGGATGGAGAGGTATTGAAAAAAAGCCACTCACCCTGACGACCCGAGTGAGGTCGTTGAACTTTTTTCTACATTGTATATGGGTCCTGGGCACCATGCTTCTGGAGGAGAGGCTCTGTGCCACCTCCCTCCACACTCTTCTGTAATCGCGCGGCAAAGGCCTCCTGCCACTCTCTGGGTACAGTATTGATCTTCTGCACTCCACCACGACAACCAGAGCCTCCAAGGCTCGCTCGCTGAAGCGCTGTGCTCGCTCCCTGGCCCTCTCCATAGTCCTTGGCCGCAAGATTTAGGCACAGGTCTCTCCAGGCCGAGATTCAAGGCTCCAATGAGCAGGGTGTGGCTGGAGAGCAAGATCGACCCTCCCCTTCAAGAACTGGCCAGTGTGTCTGTGTTCCATCGCTAACTGACAGCACCTGCGCTGTGCCCGCGCTCTGACATAGCGCCTCGCTCCTCGGCCTTTGCGCCTTAAGAGAGGTCTGTAGCACCTGATTTAGCGCTCCAATCAACTCCGCGGGCGATATAGAAGCCAAGTTTGCAGTCGGAGGTGATAATTAGCGCCAGGCGCTATACTTTGCGCATGGCCGATAATCGCGCCCCAAACGGGGCGATACTGAATTTTTCCCCCATAGAGTCATAGAGCTATACAGCACAGAAAGGGACCCTTCGGCCCATCGTATCTGCGCCGGCCATCAAGCCCTGTCTATTCTAATCCCATTTTCCAGCACTTGGTCTGTAGCCTTGTATGCTATGGCGTTTCAAGTGCTCATCTAAATGCTTCTTGAATGTTGTGAGGGTTCCTGCCTCTACCACCCTTTCAGGCAGTGAGTTCCAGATTCCAACCACCCTCTGGGTGAAAAAGTTTTTCCTCAAATCCCCTCTAAACCTCCAGCCCCTTACCTTGAAACTATGCCCCCTGGTTATTGACCCCTCTACTAAGGGGAAAAGTTCCTTTCTATCTACCCTATCTATGCCCCTCATAATTTTGTACACCTCAATCAGGTCCCCCCTCAGCCTTCTCTGCTCTAAGGAAAACAACCCCAGCCTGTCCAGTCTCTCTTCATAGCTGAAGCGCTGCAGCCCAGGTAACATCCTGGTGAATCTCCTCTGCACCCTCTCAAATGCAATCACATCCTTCCTATAGTGTGACGACCAGAACTGCACACAGTATTCCAGCTGTGGCCTAACTAGCGTTTTGGACAGCTCCATCATAACCTCCCTGCTCTTATATTCTATGCCTCGGCTAATGAAGGCAAGTATCCCATATGCCTTTTTAATCACCTTATCTACCTGTCCTGCTGCCTTCAGAGATCTATGTACATGCACACCAAGGTCCCTCTGATCCTCTGTCCTTCCTAGGGTCCTACCATTCATTGTGTATTCCCTTGCCTTGTTAGTCCTCCCAAAATGCATCACCTCACACTTTTCAGGGTTAAATTCCATTTGCCACTGTTCTGCCCATCTGACCAACCCGTCTATATAGTCCTGTAGCCTAAAGCTTCCCTCCTCGCTATTTACCACTCCACCAATTTTTGTTTCATCTGCGAACTTACTGATCATACCTCCTACATTCATATCTAAATCATTAATGTACACTACAAACAGCAAAGGACCCAGCACCGATCCCTGCGGTATACCACTGGATACAGGCTTCCAGTCACAAAAGCAACCTTCACCCTCTGCCTCCTGCCACTAAGCCAATTTTGGATCCAATGTGCCAAATTGCCCTGGATCCCATGGGCTCTTACCTTCTTGACCAGTCTCCCATGCGGGACTTTGTCAAAAGCCTTACTGAAGTCCATGTATACTACATCAACTGCACTACCCTCATCCACACCTAGTCACCCCCTCGAAAAATTCAATCAAATTGGTCAGACATGACCTCCCCCTGACAAAGCCATGCTGACTATTCTTGATTAATCCTTGCCTCTCCAAGTGGAGACTATTTCTGTCCCTCAGAATTTTTTCCAATAATTTCCCTACCACTGATGTTAGGCTCACTGGCCTATAATTCCCTGGTTTATCCCTACTACCCTTCTTGAATAATGGTACTACGTTAGCTGTCCTCCAGTCCTCTGGCACCTCCCCTGTGGCCAGAGAGGTTCTGAAAATTTGTGTCAGAGCCCCTGCAATCTCCTCCCTTGCCTCACACAGCAGCCTGAGATACATCTCGTCTGGGCCTGGGGATTTATCCAATTTTAAGCCCGCTAAAACCGCTAGTACCTCCTCCCTCTCAATACTAATTTGTTCAAGTATATCACAATCCCCCTGCCTGATTTCTATGCCTACATCATCCTTCTCCATAGTGAGCACAGATGCAAAATATTCATTTAAATCCTCACCCACATCTTTCGGCTCTACACACAGATTGCCACTTTGGTCCCTAATGGGCCCTACTCTTTCCCTGGTTATCCTCTTGCCCTTAATATACTTCTAAAACACCTTGGTATTTTCCTTTATTTTGCCCGCCAGTGTTTTTTCATGCCCCCTCTTCGCTCTCCTAATTTCTTTTTTAAGTACCCCCCTGCACTTTCTATACTCCTCTAGGGCTTCCACTGTTTTTAGTCCTTTGTATCTGCCAAAAGCCTCCCTTTTTTTCCTAATCCATTCTTGTATATCCCTTGACATCCAGGGTTCCCTGGGCTTGTTGGTCCCACCCTTGACCTTTACGGGAACATGTTGGCATTGTACTCTCTCTATTTCCTTTCTGAAAGACTCCCACTGCTCTGATGTGGATTTTCCTAAAAGTAGCTGATCCCAATCCACTTTGGCCAGATCCTGCCTTATCATATTAAAATCGGCCTTCCCTCAATTTAGAACCTTTATTTCCGGTCCATCTTTGTCCTTTTCCATGACTACCTTAAATCTCACCGAATTATGGTCACTGTCACCAAAATGCTCTCCTACTGACACTTCTACCACTTGCCCAGCTACATTCCCTAGAATTAGTTTCAGTACCGTCCCCTCTCTTGCAGGACTTTCTACATGCTGGCCCAAAAAGCTCTCCTGGATGCACCTTAAGAATTGTGCACCCTCTAAGCCTTTCACACTCTGACTATCCCAGTTAATATTGGGGAAGTTGAAATCCCCTACTATTATTACCCTATTATTTCTACACTTCTCTGAGATTTGCCTACATATCTGTTCCTCTATCTCCACCTGACTGTTTGGGGGCCTATAGTACACTCCCAGCAAAGTGCTTGCCCCCTTTTTGTTTTTAAGTTCTACCCATATGACCTCATTAGAGGAACCTGCTTAGATATCATCCCTCTTTACAGCAGTAATTGACTCCTTGATTAATATTGCGACACCCCCTCCTCCTTTACAGCCCCCTCTGTCTCGCCTGAAGATTCTATACCCCGGAATATTGAGCTGCCAGTCCTGCACCTCCCTCGCAGATTCGCAGATTCTGTGATCAGGCATTTGTGGCATTGGTCTTTGCTGTGGAGAGACGGAGGGCGGAGCTCTACCCAGCAAGTAGGAGGAAGCCCTCACCACAAGTCTTCCGCACCATGTGGAGGGAGGTAGCCCAGCATGTCTCGGGCAGCACTGTGGTTCCCAGGACCCACACACAGTGCTGGAAGAAATTTAACAACCTCACTCGGGTGGTTCGGGTGAGTCAATGCTTCAACAAATGCTACATACCACCATCTGAACCATAGTCTGCACACACTGCCCAAAGCACCACACCCCCAGCACTCACCCACCAACAATCTTCACCAACCAGCACTCACACCCACATCTCACAACTTGTACACAATGACAGCTATTCAACTATGGCAGGCACATCTCCCAAACACACTGCTCCACACCCACTCACACACTTAAAAGACATGACGGTGGATAGGCAATGGCTAACATTTAAGGAACGAATGCATGAATTGCAACAGTTATACATTCCTTTCTGGCGCAAAAACACAAAAGGAAAAGTGGCCCAAACATGGCTAACAAAAGAAATTAAGGATAATATTAGATCCAAAGAGGAGTCATATAAAGTTGCCAGAAAAAGTAGCAAGCCTGAGGATTGGGAGCAGTTTAGAATTCATCAAAAAAGTACCAAGAGGTTGATTAAGAGGGGAAAAATAGAGTATGAGAGTAAACTTGCAAGGAACATAAAAGCAGACTGTAAAAGCTTCTACAAATATGTAAAAAGAAAAAGATTAGTGAAGATAAATGTAAGTCCCTTACAGTCAGAAATGGGAGAATTTATAATGGGGAACAAGGAAATGGACGGGCAATTAAACAAATACTTTGGTTCTGTCTTCACGGAAGAGGAAACAAATAACTTCACAGAAAGGCTAGGGAACCAAGGGTCTAGTGAGAAGGAGGAATTAAAGGAAATTAGTATTAGTAAAAAAATAGTGCTGGAGAAATTAATGGGACTGAAAGCCGATAAATCCCCAGGGCCTGATAATCTGCATCCCAGAGTACTAAAAGAGAGTAGCCATGGAAATAGTGGATGCATTGGTTGTCATCTTCCAAAATTCTATAGATTATGGAACAGTTCTTGCAGATTGGAGGGTGACAAAGGTAACCCCACTATTTAAAAAAGGAGGGAGAGAGAAAATAGGGAACTACAGACTGGTTAGCCTAACATCAATATTAGAGAAAATGCTAGAGTCTATTAAAAAGGACACTTAGAAAATATTAACGGGATTAGACAAAGTCAACATGGATTTATGAAAGGGAAATCATGTTTGACAAACCTACTGGAGTTTTTTGAGGATGTAACTGGTAGAATAGATAAGGGAGAACCAGTGGATGTGGTGTATTTGGATTTTCAGAAGGCCTTTGATAAAGTCCCACATAAGAGGTTAGTGTGCAAAATTAAAGCATATGGGATTGGGGGTAATAAACTGGCATGGATTGAAAATTGGTTAACAGACAGGAAACAGAGAGTAGGAATAAATGAGTCTTTTTCGGGGTGGCAGGCGGTGACTACTGGGGGACCGCAGGGATCAGTGCTTGGGCCCCAGCTATTCACAATATCTATCAATGATTTGGATGAGGGAACCAAATGTAATGACATGAAACTAGGTGGGATTGTGAGTTGTGAGGAGGATGCAAAGAGGCTTCAAGGCAATTTAGACAAGTTGAGTGAGTGGGTAAATACATGGCAGATGCAGTATAATGTGGATAAATGTGAAGTTATCCACTTCGGTAGGAAAAACAGAAAGGCAGAGTATTATTTAAATGGTGATAGATTAGGAAATGTTGATGTATAAAGGGACCTGGGTGTCCTTGTACACCAGTCACTGAAAGCAAACATGCAGGTGCAGCAAGCAGTTAGGAAGGCAAATTATATGTTGGCTTTCATTGCAAGAGGATTTGAGTACAGGAGCAAGGATGTCTTACTACAGTTATACAAGGCCTTGGTGAGACCACACCTGGAGTACTGTGTGCAGTTTTGGTCTCCTTAGCTAAGAAAGGATATACTTACCATAGAGTTGGTGCAGCGAAGGTTCACCAGACTGATTCCTGGGATGGCAGGACTGTCGTATGAGGAGAGATTGGGTCAACTAGGCCTGTATTCACTAGAGTTTAGAAGAATGAGAGGGGACCTCATTGAAACGTATAAAATTCTGACAGGGCTAGACAGACTGGATGCAGGGAGGATGTTTCCCCTGGCTGGGGGGTCTAGAACGAGGGGTCACAGTCTCAGGATGCGGGGTAGGACATTTAGGACTGAGATGAGGAGAAATTTCTTCACTCAGAGGGTGGTGAACCTGTGGAATTCTGGATCACAGAAGGCTGTGGAGGCCAAGTCACTGAATATATTTAAGAAGGAGATAGATAAGATTTCTAGACACAAAAAGGCATCAAGGGGTATGGGGAGAGAGCAGGAATATGGTATTGAGATAGAGGATCAGCCATGATCATATTGAATGGCGGAGCAGACTCGAAGGGCCGAATGGCCTACTCCTGCTCCTATTTTTCTATGTTTCCTTTCTCTTGCAGGCCAAGGTGGCTCACAACAGGAGGGAGCAGGAGCGCACAGGCGGGGGACAAGCCGACACCCAACCACTGTCTGAGCTGGAGACTCGAGTGCTGCACATTATTGGGCGCCAGATGGTGAGCGCCATGGCCACTGGCGACGTTGACCCCCTTGGGGACAACAACGGTATGTTCATCCCGACTCCTTCTTCTCACATCCCACTTACTCCTCACCCCACAAGTCTTTCCCACTTTCCAGCTAATCATGCTGCATGCATGTATTTCTCCCTTCCTGCCCCCCTCCCCTCACCTTAAACTGAATCTTGTGCCTTTATGCTTTCAGATAATCAGCAAGCACCTGAGCAGCCTGTCCCTGAGGGCACCGTAGAGAGCGAGGCAGGAGAAGAGGAGGAGGAAGAACACACCACGTCACTGCATGTCTCACCCGCAGGCACCAGCTCAGATACTGGCACTATGTATTCTTTAGAGGCTAGTATAGTAGTGGGATACGCATAGTCTGAGGCAGCAGGGATGAGTGGGCTGCAGCAAGGCCAGGGGGAAAGGGTAGCTCGGGAGCCAGTTCCCCGGAGGGCGAGTTAGCGCGCGAGTTCTGCTGCACAGGACTCAAATGAGGACTTTGATGGGGAGGCCTTTAGAAGAAGGGTGATGGGCATGCACATGCAGATGATAGGTGCAATGGCAAGGGTGCCCATGAGCCTCTCGGCAATGATTAGAAGCGTGGAGGAGTCCACCTCCAACATTGCACAAGGCTCTGCGCACACCATGGAGCCCATCATTTCCAGTCTGCAAAGGATGGTGGACTCCCAGAGAGATCGTGGTGACCCAGACCTGATGCCGCGGGTGATGGGCGATCTGGCAGCTTCCATTGCAGCACAGGCAGAAGCAATGCACGAATTAGTGCTGTAATGCAGTCAATGCTTGGTGGCGTTCAATCTCAGACTGCTCTCATGCAGTCTTAGCTTAATGCAATGCCATCTCTGACTGCTGCCATCGTGGCTGGGTCTACCATCGTCGACCGGGGCTTTCACGGTGTCGCAGCAGGCCAGCAATCTGTGCACCAACAGATTGCGAGGGATGCTGAGGTGCTGCCCCGGGGGAGTGGCAGTGGGTTGGTGGAGCAGGAACCTGCTGTCCTCTCTCAGGATGACAGTATTCCTGCTCCCACCATTGTCCTTGTCACTGCCTGTCATCCAGCCAGCCCAGACTGCAGCTGCCCATGCTGAGGTGGTGCAGTCTACAGCCGGGCCTTCCAGGCCCAGAGCTGGTCGAGGGCGTCCTGCAAGGCCATCTGAAGTCTCCCGCACAGGACACTCAGCAGCCTTCCACCAGCCGTGCTGCAGCCACTGGGCCAACACTTCATAGGAGCACTAGAGTAGGCAAAGGTACAGTCACGAGAGGCACTAAGGGATTGCACAAGGGTGAATAGGTAATATTGTTGTTGTAAATATGCGTTCACTGATTATTGATAAATTTATTAATTCTGTTTGGATTATTTTGTGGTGTTTCTTATTTCAGCTTTGCGACAGGGATGGAATGATGGGGAAGTGGTGAGCATCGGGGATCTGGGGTTTAATTTATTGGAACCGCAGTCTGATCAAGCGGTCACGGACCATCCTTCCAGAAGGCCGATTGAGTGGCTGCCTCCTCCCTCGCTCCTGTTCCTCCTCCTTCTCCTCGTCTTCCTCTTCTTCCTCATCCTCATCCTCCTCTCCCTCTTCCTCCTCCTGAGGTGATCCCGCAATCCCTGGTGGCAATGGCTGGACCCTCATGATGGCCAAATTGTGGACCACCATGAAATGGGACACCCGCTCAGCCGAGTACTGGAGGGCTCCTCCCGAGCGGTCAAGGCAGCGGAACCGTTGCTAGAGCATGTTGATGGTCTGCTCGATGATGTTCCTGCTGGCAGCATGGCTCTCATTATATGAGTGCTGAGCAGGAGTGCTGGGGTTGCAGAGGGGAGTCATGAGCCAGGTGGAGAGCGGATAGCCCTCGTCTCCGACCAGCCAGCTGCGAGCTTGACATGGTGGCTGGAAAAGTGCTGGCACACCGGTCTGGCACAGGATGAAGGCATCGTGGCTGCTGCCAGGATAGCATTCACATTGAGGATTGGCTGTCTGTGGTCGCACACCAACTGCACATTAAGTGAGTGGTAGCCTTTGTGGTTACGGAAGATCTCAGGATTGTTATGCAAAGCTACGTGGGTGCAGCCAATGGCGCCCTGCACCATGGGGAAGCCCGCTATCCTGGCAAAGCCACATGCACATTTGTCCTGCTTCTCTCTGGTGACGGGGAAGGAAATGTAATCCCTTCTTCTACTGCAGAGAGCCTCTGTGACTTCCCGGATGCAGCAATGGATGGCAAACTGCCAGAAGTTAGCTGTGTCTCCTGTTGCAGACTGGAAGGATCCGCTGGCGAAGAAATTAAGGGCCACAGTGACCTTGACTGCTACTGAGAGAGCCGTGGTCGCCCTGATCCGAGGCTCCAGATCTGGTTGCAGGAGGTGGCAGAGTTCTGTGACCACCTCCTTGGTGAAGCGGAGCCTCCTAATACACTGCTCCTCTCTTAATTGGAGGTAGGAGAAGTGCTCTCGGAATACCCTCGGAGGGTAAGGCCTCCTGTTGAGACCCCTCATGGCCCTTCTCCTCCCTCTGGCCACATGTTCCACTCTTTCTCGCTGCCTCCACTCCCTCCGCCATAGATCCTGGAGGGTGAGGTCGACTGCCAGTACAGCCCCCATTAATGTAAACCAAGTGTAGCACTTTGATATGTTGTGAGAATAAATGTTACTAATTTTGAGTAGCCACAGCACTCCAGAGACTAATCAACCTTTAAATGAATGTGCAACAGTTTAATTCAATGTCAAACTGACAAGGAAGCAGTGAAACAGCACTAACCTGAGAGCTGCAACTCATTACTCATGATCCCTTTAAGTTGCGCCCCTGGAGTCGGCATCCGCCTGCTTCACGCCTCCTCTCCCTGTCGTTGGGGCAAGGCACTAAGCCATGTGGGGGGTGGGGGGGGTGGCGGCGGGCAACAATGAATTTTGCAGTTCGGGCACCCAGTGAGCGTTGCACTGGCGTCACAATCTGCCTGGTGCTGAGGTCCCCGGCAGTAACTTGTAGCGGCAGCACTACGTGGGTTCCGGATTTGGCGTGCGTTGCCGGATTCGCCTCGCCCTGGCGCTACTGCATCAGCGTCTCGTCAGCACCCCCGCGAGGCGCTAACCAACTGAATATTTCCCCCTCAGACCTGGAATTTCCTGCAGGGGCACAACCTGGAAGTTCGACCTGAAAGTCCGCACATTCCCGCACTCGTTCGGCCTAGGGCACAGCAGCATAGTGGTAATGTCACTGGGCTAGTAATCCAGAAACCTGGACTAATGATCCAGGGATATGAGTTCAAATCATTGGCAGCTGGGGAATTTAAATTCAGTTAATTAAATAGGGAAAGTAGAGAGTGAGGAGGACATAAAAAACCTACAAGGGGATATAGACAAGCTGGGTGAGTGGGCAGAGATTTGGCAGATGCAATACAATATTGGAAAATGTGAGGTTATGCACTTTGGCAGGAAAAATCAGAGAGCAAGTTATTATCTTAATGGCGAGAAACTGGAAAGTACTGCAGTTCAAAGGGATTTGGGGGTCTTGGTGCAAGAAAATCAAAAAGTTAGTATGCAGGTGCAGCAGGTGATCAAGAAAGCCAATGGAATGTTGGCTTTTATTGCTAGGGGGATAGAATATAAAAACAGGGAGGTATTGCTGCAGTTGTATAGGGTATTGGTGAGACCGCACCTGGAGTACTGCATACAGTTTTGGTGTCCATACTTAAGAAAAGACATACTTGCTCTCGAGGCAGTACAAAGAAGGTTCACTCGGTTAATTCCGGGGATGAGGGGGTGGACATACGAGGAGAGGTTGAGTAGATTGGGACTCTACTCATTGGAGTTCAGAAGAATGAGAGGCGATCTTATTGAAACATATAAGATTGTGAAGGGGCTTGATCGGGTGGATGCGGTGAGGATGTTCCCAATGATGGGTGAAACTAGAACTAGGGGACATAATCTTAGAATAAGGGGCTCCTCTTTCAAAACTGAGATGAGGAGAAACTTTTTCACTCAGAGGGTAGTGGGTCTGTGGAATTTGCTACCCCAGGAAGCTGTGGAAGCTACTTCATTAAATAAATTAAAAACAGAAATAGACCGTTTCCTAGAAGTAAAGGGAATCAGGGGTTACAGGGAGCGGGCTGGAAATTGGACATGAGTTTGAGTTCGGATCGGTCAAGGCCCTGTGGGTGGCGGAGCGGGCCCAGGGGCCGAGTGGCCTGGTCCTGCTCCTGCTTCTTGTGTTCTTTAGAGTTGAGGTTGGATCAGATCAGCCATGATCTCATTGAATGGCGGAGCAGGCTCGAGGGGCCGATTGGCCTACTCCTGCTCCTATTTCTTATGTTCTTATGTTCTTAATATATCTGGAATAAAAAGCTAGTATCAGTAATGGTAACCATAAAACTACCAGAGTGTCGTAAGAACCCATCTGGTTCACTAATGTCCTTTAGGGAAGGAAATCTGCCGTCCTTACCTGGTCTGGCCTGTATGTGACTCCAGACCCACAGCAATGTGGTTGACTCTTAACAGCCCTCTGAAATGGCCTAACAAGCCACTCAGTTGTACCAAACCGCTATAAATAAGTATACAAAGAATTAATCTGGACGGACCACCCAGCATCGACCGAGGCACCGGACACGACAAAGGCACTACCAGCCCAGTCGACCCTCCAAAATCCTCTTCACTAACATCTGGGGACACGCAACTAGTCTAGCAACAGCCTGCCATGGTCATACTCACAAAATCATAACTTTCAGCCAATGTCCCAGACTCCTCCATCATCATCCTTGGGTAAGTCCTGTCCCATCAGCAGGACAGATCCACCAGGGGTGGTGGCACAGTGGTATACAGGAGGGAGGGAGTGGCCCTGTGAGTCCTCAACATTGACTCCGGATCCCATGAAGTCTCATGGCTTCAGGTCAAATATGGGCAGGGAAACCTCCTGCTGATTACCACCTACCGCCCTCCCTCAGCTGATGAATCAGTAGTCCGCCTTGTTGAACACCACTTGGAAGAAGCATTGAGAGTAGCAAGGGCACAGAATGTACTCTGGGTGGGGGACTTCAATGTCCATCACCAAGAGTGGATCGGTAGCACCACTACTGACCGAGCTGGCCGAGTCCTGAAGGACACAGCTGCCAGTCTGGGCCTGCGACAGTTGATGAGAGAACCAACACGAGAGGAAAAACCTACTTGACCTCCTCCGCACCAAACTATCTGTCGCAGATGCATCTGTCCCTGACAGTATTGGTAGCAGTGACCACCGCACAGTCATTGTGGGGACGAAGTCCCGTCTTCACAATGAGGACATCCTCCATCGTGTTGTGTGGCACTACCACCGTGCTAAATGGGATCGATTCAGAACAGATCTAGCAGCTCAAAACTGGGCATCCATGAGGTGCTGTGGGCCATCAGCAGCAGCAGAATTGTTTTCCACCACAATCTGTAACTTCATAGCCCGGCATATCCCTCACTCTACCATTACCATCAAGCCAGCGGACCAACCCTGGTTCAATAAGGGGTGCACAACAGCATGCCAGGAGCAGCACCAGGCGTACCTAAAAGGGAAGCATCAAAATCAGAGCAGATATTTCTTCTTTAATATGAAAATTGAAGTTTCAACTCATTTAACCATCATTCATGCACATCAGGCACAGCGCTTGCAAGAACCAGCAATCCGGGAAGCTTTTCAATTTTTAATGTGGCTTATATTGATGCCATTAAAATATGTTAAAAGAAAGAGAAAATACAGTGCAGGTCTCATTGAATTTAAACAGAACAACACTCAAACATTTGCAGTAAATAACCAGAACAATAACTTAGTTTCCTGCAGCGTCTGAACATTTGGCTGTAATTTGAAGAAAGCCTCTGAGCAAGCGCAATTGCAGGAAACTCGTGCATATAAGGGTCTGTAACTTGGGGGAGGGGCCATTTTTATGAGTGGAGATGCGTTCGGGCGGAGGGACCGATAGACGATTGTAAAAGATCGAGAAGATTCAGGCGTATTATACTTGCGTGCGTAACTCACTTAAACTCAAAATTCTGTGGTCCTTCAGACTGTGTATTTGCTTTGTTCCCTGATTGCGCCTGTTTCTGGGTGCAAATATGCAGGAAATTCCAGGCCTCGATTTCATGTGTCATCCACTGAGGCCTTTAATGAAGAATTTAATCTCCCGCCCTTCCCTCCTCTCATGCTCCTTCCTAACTTTTCGGGCAGCTGTTGCTTTCTCCTGCAGCCTCCGGCTCTTTTTCACCTCCTGTTTGAACCTTCCCTGCAGTTTCAGCCTCTTCCTTACATTAGGTTTGGGCCAAGGAGCTGCCCCTTCTCCCTCCTTCTGCCCCTCATTAACCTTTCCCTTTCCACACGATGTTGCCCCACCCCCCACTTCCATGTCTCTGACTCCCCACTCTCGAGCTCTTCTGTAACCTCCCGTCCCTGCTCCCCGCATCTCCCTTAGAGAGTCTTCCTGTTATCACGGTTTCTCCAACAGTGCCACTCCCTTCAGCCTCATCTCCATTGCTGGCCCTTGCTCCCCGTTCCTTCTCTCTCTGAGACAATGGCGCATCTGCACCTATCTTGCTCGCTTCTGGTGTCTTTGTCTCCCTGCCCCCGTCCTGCTGCCACTTTAAGGCTCCTGCCTCTTGCACCCTCTCCTTGTCTTGCCCCCTCCTGCTCCCCGAGATGTCCGACTCCCCGTCTTTCTTTGGAGCACTTACACTTACCCCGCACCCCACTCCCGCCTCCTCTCCCCCCGCAGACACCAGATTCTTTAGGGAGAGCTGAACCGTATTATGGCTCGACTCTGCCCTCGACCCATGCTGCCCTCTGCCGTCTTTGTCCTTTTCCACCGTACTTGGTGTGTTTTCCACCATCTCCATTCTGTTCTCTGCTCCGCAATTTTCTGCCTCTTCCTGCGCTCTTTTCTCCTTCAATTCACCAGCTGTGTCCTCCGCCTGCTCCACTCCTCCGGCCGCTCCACTCACACCTCCTGCTCCTTCTCCTTCTCCCATCTGCTCGTCACTCAAGGGGCTTCTTTCTGCCACACAGCTACAGCGGGTGGGGCCTTTGTGACACACCCCACAGCTCTCCGCCTTGCAGCTCCGAGCGATGTGTCCAGACTCGCCGCAGTTATAACAGTACAAGTCTGGACAGCTTCTTACAAGATGATCGTGTCCAAGACAATAATAACAAACCTTCACCTGTTATCATGCAGTACCCAGAAGTACTGCACTCCTTCCATTGTCTTGAATTTCATGCTATACGGCAATGACTTCACCGCCTCTGGGAACCGCACCTTTACATATCGGGTTCCATCTGCTACCCGCGTTCCTGGATAGTATCTCCTCTTTATTGCCGAGCAAATTTTAATGTCCCATGACTCCAACTTTTTTATTAGCACATCGTCCTCAATATAACCCAGCAGGTTTAAGAATGAGACCACCACCTCTTCAGAATATAGCAGAGATACCTCCAAGAACTTATCTCTAACCTTCAAACTCAGTAAAAGTATTTCCAACTCCTCTCGGCCACTGACCGTCACCTCGAACCCAAAATTTGGCTTTGGTCGGCAGGCAAAGCAGCTTCCCTCGCTGCAGTCCTCATGTACCGCTTGGATAATATCCCAAGCTCATATCTCCTTATCCTCACACTGAACTACCACCGTGTTTTCTTTTCCAAACCTCCTGGGGTCCCGACCCAAATCTTTGGGCCTTTTTTTCTCCCTTCCCCCAACATTTTCTCCCCTCATTAAATTCATCCTGGGAACATTTTCCTCTGAGGAGTCTGGTACTCTGGGTCCCTCAGCAGCTGTTTAAGGAACAAAAAGGCCCTAAAACATGAAAAATAAAATCCCACCAACAACCTTTTACAAACTCACTCCAACTCCCTGCAGTAATCAAGCACCCAGCAGCACCTACTCACTCCTAGCCCCTCCCACCTAGAGCGTGCTACCCACTGAGCCACGACTGACCCTACCTTGCTTGCTAAACCTTTGTTTTCGGCATGTGCGTTTTAAGGCAAGAAGAAAGGTCTGAGGCCTGTTCACCTGATAACATGCCCCCCCCCCCCACTTGGCCAGTCAATGCTGGCACAAGCAGTGCATTGCAACCCTGAGCTAAATCAACCTCATAACCTTAAATCATGACAAAGTGTTCCCCAAGCGGAAGAAGCAACTGTGATGACCGCAGGAGGTGAGGTCCCATGAGCTCCCTGGAATGGATGTGGATGTGATCCTTTGGATACAGGGCCGCCTGATGTCCCTCTGACAGCTGGAGTCATGCCTGAAAATGCTGCGTGCAGCTTCCCGCTTTGCGTCACTTGCCCCGCACTTGGTGAGGCTGGGTTGCAACGGGAGGATGTACAGCCATCTTGAGAGGAAGCGACGTCATTGGCATCTGTCTTTGGCCTCGCCACTGATTCTGGGCAACGCAGGTGGAGGGAAAGCCCTGTGTGAGCACAGTTCATCAGAGTTCTCCAGTGCGATGAAGCCCACTATCATTTCTCTTTCCAAACAATCTCATATTGAATCTGGTCAGCACGACTTTGGACTGTACTAAGTCCAGGAGCGAGAGGTGGGCTTTCTTCTGGTTCTGTATATGCCAGTTAGTGACTGATATCATTGCCTATTTTGTTTTCAACAGAAACAATTATAACAAGCCTGCAGGATGGGTTTCCTGTATTACTACGAGATAAACGCTTTCATCTGACAGCTATCATTTGCCTGGTCTTGTACTTATGTGGCCTTTTACTAGTAACAGAGGTACGAAGTGATTTAATGTATTACTAGATTTCTTTATATTATGACGGTAGCTATGTTCTGAAGAACAAGTTGCATTATATTCCGCCAACATGATGTATTGGTAATATTGTTTTTCCCCATATTTAGTATTGTGCAGTGAGTTGATGCAGGACATGTTAAAACTCCCCCATCCATCACGGAATGCAAGCCACAGAAACATTTTTTTTTCTGTTTAGCGATGAGCAGCGTGGGAATTCTTTCCCTGAAGAAAACGTGTTGAAAGATAATTAGTATCTGTTAAAGGGGATATCTATTTCGAGAGGCGTTCACTGTTGATATAAAGCTGCCCGATTACCCAAAACACCCGTCTGTTTCCATCCCCCCCAAAATGCCCCTGGGAGGGTGAGATTCTCTGCACACTTCTCCATTGTTGCTGTTAATCCCACTTCATGTCCAGCCAATATGTGATACATATCTCTGGGATGAAGTTTGTCCGATGAGTTTCACTTCCTCTTTGAAACTGCCGTGTACTGTATTAATGTCCATCTTGTGGTCTGGTTGAGAACCAATGCTGTGTACCTGACTAGGGCATGAGATTGAAGGGCAGTTAAGACTAGGGTTTGGACCCACAAGCTGTTGTCTGGGAGTTTGGTGTTTGCCGACTAGAATTAGCAGCCTTTCCTCATGTTATTTTCTCTTCCCATTTTATCTGCATTATTTTTGGGGCTAATTATGCTTCCTCGTCTCAGTGCCAGGAAGATGTCTATGCATTGTGCGCAACTTGCGCCAGTAGTGTGTAAGGCTGACCTTGCATTCATTCACAAGATGAGCTTGTTTCAATGATTTCCACACACTCCCTGGCACTGCACTGGGGTAGGGATATTCAGTGAAAGTGACTGCTCCTCTTTATAGGTAAGCAACATAAGTGTGGTGGCAAGGCGGAACAGGACCTGCTTCTATTGAGGAAGCAGCTCTGAAGGACATGCTGCAAAGGAAGACTTGCATTCTTTGGCACTGAGAGAATATCCCCTGATCAAGAAATGCTTGAAATGCCTGCTTGGATGTGGGAGAGCGGGCCAATTAAGTCCCCTGTGTCCGTAGGTCTGACCCCAGGGTGGTGTTCTGTATGTTTAAGGCGACAAAAGGCCTGAGGCCTGTTCATTTGATAACATGACGTCCACTTGGCACAAGCGGTGCCTCCGATCACATTAATCTGCCTGGATTTGCTTTTACTGGGAAGTTGGCGTACTATCTTTGCTCGACAAGAAAACTATTTATAAAGGTTCACTTTATGTTCACCTGAAGTCAACCGTAAAGAAATACCCACAGTAATCCTTAAGCGTATATTTGATGGACATTAAATGTAATGCAACAATGCTTGTATGTGCTACAGAATATTTCATATTCACCAAGCACAATCAATGCTCAGCAGGAAGTGACTTTGGGGAATATTAATACATATTTAATGTGGTGAAATGTAAAACTCAATCTTATGAATGGAAACAAATTGCACGAAAGTCTCCTCCATGCAGTGCATCTTGGGATAAATGATAGCTGTGGATTTGACTTACTTTCAGCAAGTGGTGACAAGAGAAAACCCAAATTACAAACACTTGTTAATACTTTCATAATAGTGATCTTATCCTGTTGTCATTTTAATACTTTTATAATGGGTCTGAAATGGAAGTGCTCTGTTAGGCAGAATGGGTTTCGTCACTGCTACCGACCAAACAACATTAGATGAAGGGTAAATTTTCTTGGTTGGCTCTTCTTTAAAAAGGTTTAGCTAAGGTCCAAAAATGAAATCTAAATCAGTTATCGGATGTGCAGATGTCTGAAAAACGAATAGCTGCACTGTAATTGCTGCTGGTTTGTGAGATTATTTCATGCCAGTTGGATTTGTGATGGAGTGGAGGGATGTAAGACGTTTAGATTCACCCTTGTCCTCCAACCTGTCAAACAGTTTCCAAAGTCCAGACCCGTCAAACAGACAACACAAAACCCAAGGATTCAGGAATAAATTCCTTCACTTAAAATCAGCAAGAGGTTACAAGTAAGCTCACACAAAACTCTTGCATATTAATACTCCCAATTATATCTGAGCACACACAGGTTTATTCCCTTACTTTGAGATCAAGTGATAATAAGCCACCACTACATATGTACTAACACCAGTGAGTGGTCAGTTCGGCGATGACTAGACGTACGACTTTAACTGGCAACTGACTGAGTTGCCCCCGACTGCAGCAGTCCTGAGTGTCTTCAAACAGCACCTCTTATATCCTAAAACTTGGCAACCCTCCCACTGCGTACATGTCCCTAACTATACGGCATAGTGGTCATTAGTTGTTTTCCAGTTATTCTTTTCAATAGTCCGTTAAGCACCTTCAAGGCCGGTTACATTCCATAGTCTGAAGATGTTTCTGTTTTTGCACTGATTCCACAGTCCCATAGTCTGTTCCCACAGAGCCTTCAAGGTCTGTTTTCCTTATCTGTCGAAACGTTACTTAAAGGGTTGACGGTGGATCGGCAATGGCAAACATTTAAAGATCGCATGGATGAACTACAGAATTTGTTCATCCCTGTTTGGCATAAAAATATAACAAAAACGGTGACTCAACCGTGGCTAACAAGAGAAATTAGGGATAGCATAAGATCCAAGGAGAGGACATATAAATTGGCCAGGAAAAGCAGCAAACCTGAGGATTGGGAGCAGTTTAGGATTCAGCAAAGGAGGACAAAGGGATTAATTAAGAGGCGGAAAATAGAGTATGAGAGTAAGCTTGCAGGGAACATAAAAACTGACTGTAAAATCTTCTATAGATATGTGAAGAGAAAAAGATTGGTGAAGTCAAGCGTAGGTCCCTTGCAGTCAGAATCAGGGGAATTTATAATGGGGAACAAAGAAATGACAGACCAATTAAATATATACTTTGGTTCTGTCTTCACAAAGGAGGACACAAATAATCTCCCAGAGATGTCGGGGAACATAGGATCTAATGAGAGTGAGGAACTGAATGAAATCAGTATTTGTAGGGAAATGGTGTTAGGGAAATTGACGGGATTGAAGGCCGATAAATCCCCAGGGCCTGATAATCTACATCCTAGGGTACTTAAAGAAGTGGCCCTGGAAATAGTAGATGCATTGCTGGTCATCTTCCAAAATTCTATAGACTCTGGAAGAGTTCCCATGGATTGGAGGGTAGCTAATGTAACCTCACTATTTAAAAAAGGTGGTAGAGAGAAAACGGGGAATTATAGACCGGTAAGCCTGACATTGGTAGTGGGGAAAATGCTAGAGTCCATTATAAAAGATGTAATAGCAGAGCACTTGGAAAACAGTGACAGGATCAGACAAAGTCAACATGGATTTACAAAAGGTAAATCATGCTTGACTAATCTACTGGAATTTTTTGAGGATGCAACTGGTAGAATAGATAAGGGAGAACCAGTGGATGTGGTGTATTTGGACTTTCAGAAGGCTTTCGATAAGGTCCCACATAAGAGATTAGCATGCAACGTTAAAGCACATGGGATTGGGGGTAAGGTACTGACTTGGATAGAGAACTGGTTGGCAGACAGGAAGCAAAAAGTTGGAATAAACGTGGAATTAATGTGTTCCCGGATTAGGATATGAATCGGGTCTTTTTCCGAGTGGCAGTCAGTGACTAGTGGGGTACCGCAGGGATCGGTGCTAGGACCCCAGTTATTCACAATATATATTAATGATCTAGATGAGGGAACTAGATGTAATATCTCCAAGTTTGCAGACGACACAAAGCTGGGTGGGCGTGTGTGCTGTGAGGAGGATGCAGAGAAACTCCAGTATGATTTGGACAGGTTGGGTGATTGGGCAGATGCATGGCAGATGCAGTATAATGTGGATAAATGCGAGGTTATCCACTTTGGTGGCAAAACAGGAAGACAGATTATTATCTGAATGGCAATAGATTGGGAAAAGGGGAAGTGCAACGAGACCTGGGTGTCCTTGTGCACCAGTCGCTGAAGGTAAGAATGCAGGTGCAGCAGGCGGTTAAGAAGGCAAATGGTATGTTGGCCTTCATAGCGAGAGGATTCGATTACAGGAGCAAGGATGTCTTGCTGCAGTTGTACAGGGCCTTGGTGAGACCACACCTTGAGTATTGTGTGCAGTTTTGGTCGCCTTATCTGAGAAAGGATGTTCTTGCCATGGAGGGAGTGCAGCGAAGATTCACCAGACTGATATCTGGGATGGCAGGAATGTCGTATGAAGAGAGATTGGGTCGATTGGGCTTGTATTTGCTAGAGTTTAGAAGAATGAGAGGGGATCTCATTGAAACTTATAAAATTCTAACAGGACTAGACAGACTAGATGCAGGAAGGATGTTCCCGATGGCGGGGGAGTCCAGAACCAGGAGTCACAGTCTAAGGATAAGGGGTAAGCCATTTAGGACTGAAATGAGGAGGAATTTCTTCACCCAGAGAGTGGTGAACCTGTGGAATTCTCTACCACAGAAGGCAGTTGAGGCAAATTCATTAAATATATTCAAGAATGAGTTAGATATATTTCTTAAGGCTAAAGGGATCAAGGGATATGGGGAGAAAGCAGGGACAGGGTACTGAATTTGGATGATCAGCTATGATCTCATTAAATGGCAGAGCATGCTCAAGGGGCCGAATGGCCTACTCCTGCTCCTATCTTCTATGTTTCTATGACAGTTGGCAGCCTTCACAGCTTGCAACCGTAGCATCTTTTATTTTGCAAAGTTCTCACAGCAACCAGTCCTTTTGTCCTCGCAAAGCATGATGGTACATAAATTGTGATCAACTTTTAAGTTTGGTCAAGTTACAGCAGAAGTTATAGCAAATCGTGTGTTCTTACAGGGAGAGGAGCTTTTTGTACCGAGACAGTGGGAAATAATGAGTGAGCCAGACAAATAGTTCCTCAGCATTGTTAAGTAACAATGGACTACAATGTAACTGTGCTGAAAAGGTTGTTATCCGTGGAACTACAGTGACGGCAGAACTGGCTAAGAGAAAATGGGAGTTATTTTAATGTAACGAGCCTGACGGGTTCGGGTCGCATACTCGTCGTACATCCCGCCCGATTTTACATGTCAACGGAGAATAAGATCGGGTGGCCGGTCCAATTCTATCAGTCCCCATCAGTTGGGTTAGGTAAAAATTTCCCCCAGTGTGTATATTTTCTCTGCTCTCCAATATTAATGTGCCAGAAAGCACTATAGGGAGGCTTGGCTGCCTTATGGTTAAGTAAGGAAGAAAGTTACATCAACGTACAGTATTCTGCAAAGGATCATTATCTTCATCCCTTTTTAAAAATATTTTTCAGGCTGGGATTTACTGGATACATTTAATTGACCATTTCTGTGCAGGATGGGGCCTACTTTTGGTTGCTTTACTGGAAATCATTGGCTTAAGCTGGATCTATGGTAAGTGCAACAAAAACGAATTAGAATCCCAGAAACTAGTTGAAACATCAAATAATAAATGTACTCATTCAGTCTCCATGCCTCTTCAGATGCAGCAACACAACTGAATATGGTGACTAAGATTGGCTGGGGAAAGGAAATTGGCAGATTGCAATTTACTTACCCCGTCTGATACACTGAAAGAACTGAGGTTGAGAGGTAGCTGGTTCATGAGCAACACCCAGTACGAGATGAACTTCTACAGCAAAGAAGCTGCCCTGAAGACAGAACAAACCAAGTCATTGTGTATCTCTGCTTTCTTGTTGTTCACAGGGGTAAACAGATTTATCAAGGACATTGAGATGATGATTGGGGAAAGGAATTGGCTCTTCTGGCTGTGGTGGCGAATGTGTTGGGTTGTAGTCACGCCAAGCCTGCTGACAGTAAGCAGATGTTACATCTTTTAGTGATTTCAACTAAAAATAATCAAGCTGCAGATTGTGTAACTCATTCTGTTTCTGATCTTGTTTTGTGCATTCATTTCACACAGCTAATCCTAATCTGGTCCATAGTAACGTTTGACCCACTAATATATGGAGGTGTTGAGTACCCTGTCTGGGCAACAACGCTTGGCTGGTGCATGATAATCTTCTGTTTGATATGGATCCCCATTATAGCCGTGATAGCGATTGTATTTGCTGAAGGTGACAATATGGGCCAGGTGAGGAAACATCTTTAAATCGTCTAAATTGCATTAGTGATACAAATGTTCTCCACAATAAAGAGAGCTCATTGCAGAGTAGTGCTACACTTCTTATACGTCTGAGAGACTGGAGAGACCCATACAATTCATGACATAAAAGAAGGAGATCCAGTTGAAAGAGCTGTTTGGACTTTCTGTAAAGGGTTAGTCACTGCTGCTTCCCTTTTACATTTTTTTTCTTATTTTCAAGAGACGTAAACTCCATGCTGGATACGGAAGGATGCAGTAGTGCATAGACAGAAAAACATTGCAGAGAGAGAGAGAAAGATACTGTACTACAGAGAGAGAGAGAGAGAGATACTGTAGTACAGAGAGAGAGAGAGAGATACTGTAGTACAGAGAGAGAGAGAGAGAGAGAGATACTGTAGTACAGAGAGAGAGAGAGAGAGAGAGAGACTGTAGCAGAGAGAGAGAAAGATATTGTAGTACAGAGAGAGAGAGAGAGAGAGAGATACTGTAGTACAGAGAGAGAAAGAGAGAGAGAGAGAGACTGTAGTACAGAGAGAAAGATATTGCAGTATAGAGAGAGAGAGAAACTGTAGTACAGAGAGAGAGAGAGATACTGTAGTACAGAAAGAGAGAAATATATTGTAGTACAGAGAGAGAGAGATACTGTAGTACAGAGAAAGAGAGCGATACTGTAGTACAGAAAGAGAGAAATATATTGTAGTACAGAGAGAGAGAGAGATACTGTAGTACAGAGAGAGAAAGATACTGTAGTACAGAGAGAGAGAGAGAGATACTGTAGTACAGAGAGAGAGAGATACTGTAGTACAGAGAGAGAGAGAAAGATACTGTAGTACAGAGAGAGAGAGAAAGATACTGTAGTACAGAGAGAGAGAGAGAGATACTGTAGTACAGAGAGAGAGAGAAAGATACTGTAGTACAGAGAGAGAGAGAGAGATACTGTAGTACAGAGAGAGAGATACTGTAGTACAGAGAGAGAGAGAAAGATACTGTAGTAGAGAGAGAGAGAAAGATACTGTAGTACAGAGAGAGAGAGAGAGAGAGATACTGTAGTACAGAGAGAGAGAGAAAGATACTGTAGTACAGAGAGAGAGATACTGTAGTACAGAGAGAGAGAGAGAGATACTGTAGTACAGAGAGAGAGAGAGATACTGTAGTAGAGAGAGAGACACTAGTACAGAGAGAGAGAGAAATATACTGTAGTACAGAGAGAGAGAAAGATACTGTAGTAGAGAGAGAGAGAGAGAGACTGTAGTACAGAGAGAGAGAGAGATACTGTAGTACAGAGAGAGAGAGAGAGATACTGTAGTACAGAGAGAGAGAGAGAGAGAGATACTGTAGTACAGAGAGAGAGAGAGAGATACTGTAGTACAGAGAGAGAGAGAGAGATACTGTAGTACAGAGAGAGAGACACTAGTACAGAGAGAGAGAGAGAAATATACTGTAGTACAGAGAGAGAGAAAGATACTGTAGTAGAGAGAGAGAGAGACTGTAGTACAGAGAGAGAGAGAGAGATACTGTAGTACAGAGAGAGAGAAATATACTGTAGTACAGAGAGAGAGAGAGAGAGAGATACTGTAGTACAGAGAGAGAAAGATACTGTAATACAGAGAGAGAGAGAGAGAGAGATACTGTAGTACAGAGAGAGAGAGATACTGTAGTAGAGAGAGAGAGATACTGTAGTACAGAGAGAGAGAGAGAGATACAGTAGTACAGAGAGAGAGAGAGATACTGTAGTACAGAGAGAGAGAGAGAGATACTGTAGTACAGAGAGAGAGAGAGATACTGTAGTACAGAGAGAGAGAGAGAGAGAGAGATACTGTAGTACAGAGAGAGAGAGAGAGAGATACTGTAGTACAGAGAGAGAGAGAGATACTATAGTAGAGAGAGAGAGAGAGAGACTGTAGTACAGAGAGAGAGAGAGATACTGTAGTACAGAGAGAGAGAGAGAGAGAGAGATACTGTAGTAGAGAGAGAGAGAGAGACTGTAGTACAGAGAGAGAGATACTGAAGTACAGAGAGAGAGAGAGATACTGTAGTACAGAGAGAGATACTGTAGTACAGAGAGAGAGAGAGAAAGATACTGTAGTACAGAGAGAGAGAGAGATACTGTAGTACAAAGAGAGAGAGATACTGTAGTACAGAGAGAGAGAGAGAAAGATACTGTAGTACAGAGAGAGAGAGAGAGAGAGAGATACTGTAGTAGAGAGAGAGAGAGACTGTAGTACGGAGAGAGAGAGATACTGCAGTACAGAGAGAGAGAGATACTGTTGTATAGAGAGACAGAGAGAGATACTGTAGTACAGAGAGAGAGAGAGACTGTAGTACACAGAGAGAGATATACTGTAGTATAGAGAGAGAGAGAGATACTGTAGTAGAGAGAGAGAGAGAGAGACTGTAGTACAGAGAGATACTGTAGTAAAGAGAGAGAGAAAGATACTGTAGTACAGAGAGAGAGAGAGAGATACTCTAGTAGAGAGAGAGAAAGATACTGTAGTACAGAGAGAGAGAGAGAGAGATACTGTAGTACAGAGAGAGAGAGAAAGATATTGTAGTAGAGAGAGAGAAAGATACTGTAGTACAGAGAGAGAGAGAGAAAGATACTGTAGTACAGAGAGAGAGAGAGAGAGAGATACTGTAGTACAGAGAGAGAGAAAGAGATACTGTAGTACAGAGAGAGAGAGATACTGTAGTACAGAGAGAGAGAGAGACTGTAGTACAGAGAGAGAGATACTGTAGTACAGAGAGAGAGAGAAATATACTGTAGTACAGAGAGAGAGAAAGATACTGTAGTACAGAGAGAGAGAAAGATACTGTAGTAGAGAGAGAGAGAGAGATACTGTAGTAGAGAGAGAGAGAGAGAGAGACTGTAGTACAGAGAGAGAGAAAGATACTGTAGTACAGAGAGAGAGAGAGAGATACTGTAGTACAGAGAGAGAGAAAGATATTGTAGTAGAGAGAGAGAGAGAGAGAGAGAGATACTGTAGTACAGAGAGAGAGAGAGAAAGATAATGTAGTACAGAGAGAGAGAGATTCCGTAGTACAGAGAGAGAGAAAGATACTGTAATACAGAGAGAGAGAGAGAGAGAGATACTGTAGTACAGAGAGAGAGAGAGAGAGAGTGAGAGATACTGTAGTACAGAGAGAGAGAAAGAGATACTGTAGTACAGAGAGAGAGAGATACTGTAGTACAGGGAGAGAAAGAGAAAGATACTGTAGTACAGAGAGAGAGAGAGAAAGATACTGTCGTACAGAGAGAGAGAGATACTGTCGTACAGAGAGAGAGACATACTATAGTACAGAGAGAGAGAGAAAGATACTGTAGTACAGAGAGAGAGAGATACTGTAGTACAGAGAGAGAGAGATACTGTAGTACAGAGAGAGAGAGAGAGATACTGTAGTACGGAGAGAGAGAGAGAGAGAGAGAAAGATACTGGAGTACAGAGAGAGAGAGAGAAAGATACTGCAGTACAGAGAGAGAGAGAGAGAGAGAGAGACTGAAGTACAGAGAGAGAGAGAGAAAGATACTGTAGTACAGAGAGAGAGAGAAAGATACTGTTGTACAGAGAGAGAGAGAGAGAGATACTGTCATACAGAGAGAGAGAGATACTGTCGTACAGAGAGAGAGAGAGAGATACTGTAGTACAGAGAGAGAGAGAAAGATACTGCAGTACAAAGAGAGAGAGAGAAATACTGCAGTACAGAGAGAGAGAGAGAGAGATACTGTAGTACAGAGAGAGAGAGAAAGATACTGTAGTACAGAGAGAGAGAGAAAGATACTGTAGTACAGAGAGAGAGAGAGAAAGATACTGTTGTACAGAGAGAGAGAGAGATACTGTTGTTGAGGCTGCCGCGAAACTCGAGTTAAGACTGAATCCATGTGTGGGAAACAGAGGCTTTTTAATACAACTGCATGGTCCAAAATGGCTGAACAGACTGCTCCCAGAATTCCCTGGAAAAATCCTGAGGCCCCGCCCACTCCTGCCTTAAAGGCAAGGTGCCTTAAAGGCAATGTTCTCAATATATTGTCCACGGACGGAAAAGTGGATGATGCCCATTTAGGTGGCGATCCGCCACACAGCTCCCCCCAGAATCCGCTTAGGAGGTGTGGACTAGACGGTGCGGCAGTCTGATGGGCCGGCAGGAGCGGCTCTTGTAGGACGCCGGTGGACGTGGAACGGCCGGGCGTGGAGCTGCCAGGTGAACCGGCTTGAGGGCAGGTCGGCCGCGTGGCGGTTGGACGAGGTACAGGGACCCGCTCACCGGGCTCCGAGTTTGCTGGCTTGAGTCGGTCAACCGACACTTTTTCGGTCCTGTTGCCCACTTGCAGGGTGAAAAATTTGTCCCCAGCCTGTAGCACCTTGTAGGGCCCGTCGTACGGGGGTTGAAGGGGTCCGCGGTGGGCGTCGTGCCGCACGAAAACGAACCGTGCCTGGTGCAGGCTTAGTGGGACGTGTGAGGTGGATTCGCCGTGTCGGGCAATGGGCACCGGGGCGAACTGCAGCGCCGGTGAGGCGAAGTCGTGGCGTTGCTGGTCGGCTGACCAGGGTGTCGTGGCGGTGGGCAGGAACTCGCCGGATACGCGCAGCGGCTGACCGTACACGAGCTCTGCTGCCGATGCATGGAGGTCTTCTTTAACCACAGTGCGCAGGCCGAGGAGGACCCACGGAAGTCAGTCAGTCCAGGCGCCATCCTGGAGGCTGGCTCGAAGAGATGCCTTCAAGGATCTGTGGAACCGTTCACACAGTCCGTTGGCTTGGGGGTGGTACGCTGTGGTGCGGTGAATGGTCACCCCGAGATTGCGTGCGACGGCGGTCCAGAGTTCAGAGGTAAATTGCGGACCTCTGTCCGACGTCATGTTGGAGGGGACGCCGAACCGTGCGACCCAGGTGCTGACGAAGGCTCTGGCGTTGTCGGCGGTGGTGGTAGAGGTCAGTGGAATTGCCTCGGGCCAGCGCGTGGTGCGGTCAACGATCGTCAGCAAGTGCGTGTGGCCTTGCGATGGCAGCAGGGGCCCGACGATGTCCATGTGGATGTGGTCGAATCTCCGCGACGGGACGGTAAACTCCTCGAGGGGTGCTTTCGTGTGTTGCTGTACCTTGGCCCGTTGGCAGGCTAGGCAGGAGTTGGCCCAAGTACGCACATCCTTGCGAAGGCCGCGCCAGACAAAGCGGTTGGCTACCAATTTGATGGATGTGCGGGCTCCGGGATGGGAGAGGTTGTGGAGAATGTCGAATACACGGCGTCGCCAGGATGCTGGGATGACGGGCCGAGGTTGACATAGGGATATGTCGCACTTGACCGTGACTGCGGTCGGGCCACAGGCGATGTCGGCCAGGCGTAGCCCTGGTAGGTTGGTAGGTGCGGAGAGCAGATCAGGGTCGGTGATCTGGTCTGCTGCGAGTTGAGCGTAGTCGACTGCCAGGTGTGCGGCGTGGATGGCGGGGCGGGAGAGGCAGTCGGCTACCACATTGTCTCGGCCGGAGACGTGTTGGATGTCCGTGGTGAACTCGGACACTGCCGCGAGCTGGCGCTGCTGCCTGGCGGACCAGGGGTCGGTTGTCTTTGCCATTGCGAATGTCAGGGGCTTGTGGTCGACAAACGCAGTGAAGGGGTGGCCCTCAAGCAAAAACCGAAAATGGCGGACCGCCAGGAACAGCGCGAGGAGCTCGCGGTCGAAGGTGCTGTACTTGACCTCCGGGGGGCGTAGTTGGCGGCTGAAGAAGGCAAGAGGTTGCCAGGCGCCGTCGACCCACTGTTCATACATGGCGCCGACCGCGTGGTCGGAGGCGTCCGTGGTGAGCGCTACCCTGGCATTGGGCCGTGGGTGCGCGAGCAGGGTGGCGTTGGCGAGCGTGGTCTTGGTGGAGTCGAAGGCGGTGGACGCGTCTGCCGTCCATTCGACTGCCATCTTGCCGCTCCTGCCCCGGAGGGCTTCACACAGGGGCCTCATAAGGGATGCCACTTTGGGGATGAAGCGGTTATAGAAATTCACCATCCCGAGGAACTCCTGGAGGCCTTTGATGGTGGTGGGGCGGGGAAATTGTTGGACGGCCTGCACCTTGGTTGGCAGGGGAATGGCCCCAGCATGGGTGATGTGGTAGCCGAGGAAGTCGATCTTGTCCAGGCCGAACTGGCATTTGGCTGGGCTGAGGATGAGCCCATGGTCGCTGAGGCGCCCGAACAGGATGCAAAGGTGTTCGAGGTGTTCCTGCTTGGAGGAACTGGCTACCAGGATGTCGTCCAGGTAGACGAACAGAAACTTCAGGTCCCAAAGGACCGAGTCCATGAGCCGTTGGAATGCCTGGGCCGCGTTTTTGAGGCTGAAGGGCATCTGCAGGAACTTGAACAGGCCGTAGGGGGTGATTACGGCCGTCTTGGGGACGTCCGCGGGGTGGACGGGGACTTGGTGGTAGCCGCGCACCAGGTCGACCATGGAAAAGACTGAGCGGCCGGCCAGTCTAGCCGAGAAGTCCTGAATGTGCGACACGGGGTACCGATCAGGGGTGGTGGCGTCGTTGAGGCGGCGGTAATCCCCGCAGGGTCGCCAACCCCTGCCTGGTTTGGGGGCGATGTGGAGTGGGGAGGCCCAGGGACTGTTGGAGCGGCGGATGATGCTGAGCTGTTCCATGGTGGCAAACTCGGTCCGCGCGACCTCCAGTTTGGCCGGGTCCAGCCTGCGGGCGTGGGCGTACACTGGGGGGCCTGTGGTGGGGATGAAGTGTTCCACCCCGTGTTTGGCGGCCTCCGCAGAGAAGGTCGGATTGGTAAGGGCCGGGAATTCGGCCAGGAGTGCCGAGTAGTTATCCATGGCCCAGGCGTGGCACTGTGACGCCATGTCGGCGGGTTGACGGGGGGCCATGGCGCCCAGGATGGGGGACATGTCGTTCATGTCCACGAGGCGGTGACGAGGGATGTCTACCAGTAGGCCGTAGGCACACAGGAAATCTGCGCCGATGAGGGGGGAGAGCACCTTGGCAGTGATGAACTCCCATCGGTAGCGGCGACCAGCGAGGTCGAGGGTGACTGTCCGAGTGCCGTACGTCCGGATTTCCGAGCCGTTAGCAGCAGTCAGCGCCGGTCCTCGTTCGCCCTTTTGGATATCGAGGGAGGAGGCCGGGACGATGCTGTGCTGAGCTCCAGTGTCGCACAGGAACCGGTGGCCGGTTTTGTCATCCGTGACGTACAGCAGGGAGCCCGCGTGGCCCACGGCCATCGCGGGGGCTGGTACGGGGCGGACTTGAAAGAGCAGGGAGGTGTGCACCGTTGTGCCCTGGCGCTGAACCGTGCGTGGTAGTAACAGTGGCCCGGGTTAGTGGGGCGCGAAGGCCCCATGGGCCTGGTGGCTGGTCCTTGTGGCCGCGTGGTGGCCGGTGAGGGGCGCGCCCAGGCATTGGCTGCCAGGTCCGGAGTGACGTCGCGGCTGGAGTGAGCGGACAGCAGCTTGTCGGCCTCATCGGCCAGGGCTTCCAGGTTCGTGAGGCCGGACGCCACGATCGCTGGGCGGCGGATGAACAGTGTGCGGAAGAGGGATCCGAGTGGGCTCTCGTCGGTGAGGGAGAGCATGTGGGAGAGGAGGTCTGACGGTGAGGCATCACTGAGGCCTGGAAGGTCGAGGAGGTGGCAGTTTCGCTGATATGCCGAGGCCGTAAATTTTTTAAGGAGCACTGCCTTCAGATGTGCATACTTGCCTTCCTCTGCTGGGTTCTGCAGCGCTGTCCAAACCTTCGAAACTGTGGTGCTACCGAGTGATGTGACGAGGTAGTCGTACTGCGTCCCATCTGTGGTGATGTTTCGCAGCTGGAAGCGGGATTCAGCTTGGAGAAACCAGGCTTCGGGCTGGTTTTCCCAAAACTCCGGCAGTTTCACGGAAACTGCGTTCATGTCCGCCATTGCAGTGCTCGGAATACGTTCTGAGCGCCGGGGTCACCAATGTTGAGGCTGCCGCGAAACACGAATTAAGACTGAATCCATGTGTGGGAAACAGAGGCTTTTTAATGCAACTGCATGGTCCAAAATGGCTGAACAGACTGCTCCCAGAATTCTCTGGAAACACCCCGAGGCCCCGCCCACTCCTGTCTTAAAGGCAAGGTGCCTTAAAGGCAAACTGCTCGATATATTGTCCACGGACGGAAAAGTGGAATATACCCGTTTAGGTGGCGATCCGCCACAATGTAGTACAGAGAGAGAGAGAGAGAGAGATACTGTTGTACAGAGAGAGAGAGAGAGAGAGAAAGATACTTTAGTACACAGAGAGAGAGAGAGAGATACTGTTGTACAGAGAGAGAGAGAGATACTGTAGTACAGAGAGAGAGAGATACTGTTGTACAGAGAGAGAGAGAGAAAGATACTGTTGTGCAGAGAGAGAGAAAGATACCGTAGTACAGAAAGAGAGCGAGATACAGTAGTACAGAGAGAGAGAGAGAGAGAGATACTGTAGTACAGAGAGAGAGAGAGAGATACTGTTATACAGAAAGAGAGAGAGAAAGATACTGGAGTACAGAGAGAGAGAGAAAAATACTGTAGTACAGAGAGAGAGAGATACTGTAGTACAGAGAGAGAGGGAGATACTGTAGTACAGAGAGAGAGAGAGAAAGATACTGGAGTACAGAGAGAGAGAAAAATACTGTAGTACAGAGAGAGAGAGAGACAGATACTGTAGTACAGAGAGAGAGAGAGAGAAAGATACTGTAGCACAGAGAGAGAGAGAGAAAGATACTGTTGTACAGAGAGAGAGAGAGATACTGTAGTACAGAGAGAGAGATACTGTAGTACAGAGAGAGAGAGAGATACTGTAGTACAGAGAGAGAGAGATACTGTCGTACAGAGAGAGAGAGAAAGATACTGTAGTACAGAAAGAGAGAGAGAAAGATACTGTAGTACAGAGAGAGAGAGAGAGATACTGTCGTACAGAGAGAGAAAGATACTGTAGTACAGAGAGAGAGCGAGAGATACTGTAGTACAGAGAGAGAGAGAGAAAGATACTGTAGTACAGAGAGAGAGAAAGATACTGTAGTACAGAGAGAGAGAGATACTGTAGTACAGAGAGAGAGATACTGTAGTACAGAGAGAGAGAGAGAGATACTGTAGTACAGAGAGAGAGAGAGAGAGAGAAAGATACTGTTGTATAGAGAGACAGAGAGAGATACTGTAGTACAGAGAGAGAGAGAGAGATACTGTAGTACAGAGAGAGAGAGAAAGATACTGTTGTATAGAGAGACAGAGAGAGATACTGTAGTACAGAGAGAGAGAAATATACTGTTGTATAGAGAGACAGAGAGAGATACTGTAGTACAGAGAAAGAGAAAGAGAAAGAGAGATACTGTAGTACAGAGAGAGAGAGAGATACTGTCGTGCAGCGAGAGAGAAAGATACTGTTGTATAGAGAGACAGAGAGAGATACTGTAGTACAGAGAGAGAGAGAGAGATACTGTAGTACAGAGAGAGAGAGAGATACTGTAGTATATAGAGAGAGAAATATGCTGTTGTACAGAGAGAGAGAGAGAGAGATTCTGTAGTAGAGAGAGAGAGAACGATACTGTAGTACAGAGAGAGAGAGAGAGAGAGATACTGTAGTACAGAGAGAGAGAGAGATACTGTCGTACAGAGAGAGAGAGAAAGATACTGTTGTATAGAGAGAGAGAGAGAGAGATACTGTAGTACAGAGAGAGAGAAAGATACTGTAGTATATAGAGAGAGAAATATGCTGTTGTACAGAGAGAGAAAGATACTGTAGTACAGAGAGAGAGAGAGATAAACATAGAAACATAGAATCTAGGAGCAGGAGTAGGCCATTCGGCCCGTCGAGCCTGCTCCGCCATTCAATACGATCATGGCTGATCATCCAAATCCAGTACCCTGTCCCTGCTTTAATCCCCACAGTACACATATCCCACCCTACCCCCGTAACCCCACGTATTTAATTCCCCCTAACATATCCCATCCTATCCCCATAACCCCACATATTTAATCCCCCCTAACACTAAGGGTCAATTTATCATAGCCAAATCAACCTAACCCACACATTTTTGGACTGTGGGAGGAAACCGGAGCACCCGGAGGAAACCCACGCAGACACGGGGAGAATGTGCAAACTCCACACAGACAGTCACCCGAGGTCAGATTCGAACCCGGGTCTCTGGCGCTGTGAGGCACCAGTGCTAACCACTATGCCACCGTGTACTGTCGTACAGAGAGAGAGAGAAAGATACTGTTGTATAGAGAGACAGAGAGAGCTACTGTAGTACAGAGAGAGAGAGAGAGAAATATGCTGTTGTACAGAGAGAGATATACTGTAGTAGAGAGAGTGAGAGAAAGATACTGTAGTACAGAGAGAGAGAGAGATACTGTAGTACACAGAGAGAGAGAGAGAGAAAGATACTGTAGTACAGAGAGAGCGAGATACTGTAGTACACAGAGAGAGAGAAAGATACTGTAGTAGAGAGAGAGAGAGATACTGTAGTACAGAGAGAGAGAGAGAGAAAGATACTGTAGTACAGAGAGAGCGAGATACTGTAGTACAGAGAGAGAGAGAGAGAGAAAGATACTGTAGTACAGAGAGAGAGAGAGATACTGTAGTACAGAGAGAGAGAGAGAGAAAGATACTGTAGTACAGAGAGAGAGAGAGATACTGTAGTACAGAGAGAGAGAGAGAGAGAAAGATACTGTAGTACAGAGATGGGACAGAGGAGGTTGCTGCTGTATTTTCATAGAGAAGAATTCTACCATTTGTTGGATATAGAAAGTTGCTGCAGTGTTGGGATTCAGAAACATGCTGCACTATTCAAATTAGTTTGGTTACTGTGGTGTTGCATGGATAAGGAGGCTGCTGGTTTTGGATGGAGAAGGATCCTGCATTGCTAAAATGGAGAAGGTTGTGGCAGTGTTTAACTGGAGAAGAATGCTGCTTTATTGAGATAGCGATAGCTGCATCAATGTTGGGATGGCGAAGAATGCTGCAGTGTAGGGATGGAGAACGTGGTGCAGTGCTGGGATGGAGCAGATTCATCAGTGTTGGGTAGGAGAAGATGCTGCATTACTGAGCTGGAGAAGGATTCTGCATTGTTGAGATGGAGAAAGATGGTACATTGCTGAGATTGAGATAGATGCTGCAATGCTGGGATGGAGAAGGAAACTGCAGTGTGGAATGGATAAGATGCTTCAGTGTTGGGATGGATTGGAGTGCTGCAGGCTTGGAATGGAACAAGTGGCTGCAGTGTTTGGATGCAGATGAATGCTGCTGTATTTGATGGAGAAGATGCTGTAATGTTTTGATGGAAAGGATGTTGCATTGCTGAACAGAGAATGATACAACAATGACAAAATCTTGCATTTCTATAGATTGTAGGCTGGTCAGGAGAGCGTTGGAATAGTCACAAATCAAGCTAACAAATATATGGCTGACGGTTTCAGCGGCAGAGGAGCTGAGGCAGGGGCAATGCGATAGAGGTGGAAATAAACGGTCCTAGTGATAGCGCGGATATGTGGTCGTAACCTCATCTCAGGCTCAAATATGACACCAAGGTTGTGAATGGTCTAGTTCAGCCTCAGATCATTGACAGGGAGAGGGATTAAGTCAGTGTCTAGGGAACGGAGTTTGTGGCGCGGACCGAAGACAATGGCTTCAGTCTTCCCAATATTTAGCTGGAAGAAATTTCTGCTCATCCAGTACTGAATGTCGGTTAAGCAATCTGACCAATCAGAGGCAGTAGTGGGGGCGAGAGAGGTGGTGGCGAGGTGGAGCTGGGTGTTGTCAGGGTACACGTGGAACCTGGTGGCGAGGTGGAGCTGGGTGTTGTCAGGGTACACGTGGAATCAGGTGGCGAGGTGGAGCTGGGTGTTGTCAGGGTACACGTGGAATCAGGTGGCGAGGTGGAGCTGGGTGTTGTCAGGGTACACGTGGAACCTGGTGGCCAGGCGGAGCTGGGTGTTGTCAGGGTACACGTGGAATCAGGTGGCGAGGTGGAGCTGGGTGTTGTCAGGGTACACATGGAACCTGGTGGCCAGGTGGAGCTGGGTGTTGTCAGGGTACACGTGGAACCTGGTGGCCAGGTGGAGCTGGGTGTTGTCAGGGTACACATGGAACCTGGTGGCCAGGTGGAGCTGGGTGTTGTCAGGGTACACGTGGAACCTGGTGGCCAGGTGGAGCTGGGTGTTGTCAGGGTACACGTGGAACCTGGTGGCCAGGTGGAGCTGGGTGTTGTCAGGGTACACATGGAACCTGGTGGCCAGGTGGAGCTGGGTGTTGTCAGGGTACACGTGGAACCTGGTGGCGAGGTGGAGCTCGGTGTTGTCAGGGTACACGTGGAATCAGGTGGCGAGGTGGAGCTGGGTGTTGTCAGGGTACACGTGGAACCTGGTGGCGAGGTGGAGCTCGGTGTTGTCAGGGTACACGTGGAATCAGGTGGCGAGGTGGAGCTGGGTGTTGTCAGGGTACACGTGGAACCTGGTGGCCAGGTGGAGCTGGGTGTTGTCAGGGTACACGTGGAATCAGGTGGCGAGGTGGAGCTGGGTGTTGTCAGGGTACACGTGGAACCTGGTGGCCAGGTGGAGCTGGGTGTTGTCAGGGTACACGTGGAACCTGACGTTGTGTTTTCGGATGATGTCACTGAGGGGCAGCATGTAGATGGGAAATAGGAGGGGGCCAAGGATAGATCGAATGCTGTGGTGTTTAGATGTAGAATTATATTGCAATGTTTGTAGGGTGAAAAATACTGCAAAGTTGAGACTGAGAAGGAGGCTTCAGCTTTTAGGCTGGTGAATAATTTTACAATGTTTGGATGAAGAAGGGTGCTGCTGTGTTTTGACAGAGTATGATGCTGTTGAAACCCTGATCCATGCCTTTGTTACCTCTAGACTTGATGATTCCAATACACTCCTGGCCAGCTTCCCATGTTCAACCCTCCGTAAACTTGAGGTCATCCAAAACTCGTGTCCTAACCCATTCACCCATCACCCCTGTGCTCACTGACCTACATTGGCTCCTGGTTAAGCAATGCCTCGCTTTTAAAATTCACATCCTTGTTTTCACTCTCTCCATGGCCTCACCCCTCCCAATCTCTGTAATCACCTCCAGCCCCACAACCCTCCAAGATATCTGCGCTTCTCCAATTTTGGTCTCTTGAGCACCCTGATTTCAATCGCTCCACCATTGGTGACCGTGCATTCTGCTGCCTAGGCCCTAAGCTCTGGAATTTCTTCTCTAAACCTCTTCGCCTCTCTACCTCTTTCTCCTCCTTTAAGATGTTCCTTAAAACCTATCTTTTTGACCAAACTTTTGGTCATCTGCCCTAATATCTCCTTATGTGGCTCAGTGTAAAATTTTGTTTTAGAACACTCCGGTGAAGTGCCTTGGGACGTTTTACTACGTTAAATGTGTTATATAAATACAAGTTGTTGTTGCTGCGCTTTGATTGAGAAGGTTGCTCCTGTGCTGAAACTGAGAAGGATGCTGTGTGTTGGAAAAGAAGCACTGCAGCTGACTTGATGAGTGTCATTATTGCTTTCTGGGGAAAGATAAGCAATGATCTGAAGAAGGTATGGGAGAATCTGGGGCATAGTAACAGGCGTGTCAGGTAATGAATATGTCGCAATTACTGCAGTGCACTCAGATGAGTGACACTTGCTGTAGTCGTGAGTTAATAACAACACAAACTATTGACCATTTTAATTTTGTTTTCACAGAAATTTTTAGCGAGTTTCAAACCAGCTCCTGACTGGGGTCCACTGTTGTTACAACACAGAGGGGGAAAATACAAAGACCAAATCGATCCTATTGAAAGGCTTAGCAGTGCAAGCATTTCGGCTTTTTGTGTATTCAAGTTAAAACATTAGGGAGGATTTAGGGATTAGGGAGGAAAACTTTTTGCGATTTTCAGGCTAAATGGGCAGAGCCTGCCCCATGCACGCGCCTTTCCTTTTGTACCAGGCAGTGAGTGGCCTAACCAGGTGTCCTTGACGGATGCTCGAGGAAAGGCCTGGAATTTTTTTTTGGGAGGGGGAGAATTTTTGTGGGGCCGGGAGGAACAGGATTATCTCAGCCTCCCACAACTGGCGAGGTGCAGCAGGGGTGTCCGCCTAATGCCCGCAGCTCAGTGACGCCATTCAAGGGAGGCCCAAGCCCCAAATGGGTTCAGGCCTCCTCACCCCGATGTGGCTGCTCCGCTGACTTGGTGCCTGTTTCGGGCACAGGTTGAATTCCGCCTCCCCTCGGACCCCTTTTTTTGCAGCAAAGTAACCTTTTTTCTCCTAGAGTACTCCAGACCATCCCAGGGATACCGTCATAAGTTATGTCAACTAGTATTGCTGTTTCTTGTTGATTGTTAATACTCCTCTTTAGATTTGCAATTGATGGCTTGAGAGGATAGGTTATATTGACTCCTGTATTTGCTGCTGATGTATTTATACAACATTCTTATAAATAAATGGTTTTAAACAAACAAGAATGTGGTCCACGGCAAACAATGAATCGGGAATGGCTGCTGTTTATTTTGTCCAGCTGGACGCTTTGAGAGCTAAACTGAACCAGGCACTTTGAAACAACAAGGACTCAAAAATAATATAAAGGATCTGGCTGCCCAGGTCCAAGGCAGAAGTGCTGCCGGTGTAATATTGTTGAAGCGAAATGGGCTTAACTCGGGCCCTTGCAGCATTTGTCACTGATCGATAAGGAGATTATCCTCTCTGCCATTCTAACCAAGGCATCAACACGACGGCAACGGCAGCAGAATGTCCGAGGAAATTCACGGCCGTGTTTGTTACTGATTCAGCGTTGAGCGATTGCAACCCAAAAATCAGTGATAGCTGTCCCAAAAAATAAAGAAAAACATTACTGATGTTTTGGGAGGAGTTGGAAGGGGGTTATTGAAAGAATCAGGATCAATCTTTTTTTTAAAGTTTAATGCAGGACACCTAACCGCACTTTGCATCAATAGCTCTCTGTACAGTAATCTTCTTTTAAATATCGAGTAGGACCAAATGGATGGAAGACACCAAGAACATATTCAAACTCTGTCTCCATCTTAAACTGTATTTGCTGGTTTCTAGTTGAGCTAACTCGTTTTTTTACAGTAACTTTTCTTGAAGGATGAATGGCAGCTTCTCACAGTGTGGCGTCGAATCCTCCCGACGCCCAAGGGTTCAGAGTGACTAAATAAGTCAAATCCCATCTTACTTTCCAGGGAATCCTGGGCTTTTACCAGTGTTTAGGAAATAACCTTTCACGATTACACTCATTTAGAATTGGGCCCACTTGATTACAGCGGCTGAATGAATCACATCTCATTTTTATCCCACGGGATCCTATTTTTACCAGTGTTTCAGGATCCTTGAATTGCAATGTGTGGCATAGTTTTGAAGCTCTATTGTGAGTGTGTGTACATTGCTCTTGCAGTTATGAGGCTAACAGTCATAGCTGGAATTATTCTGTCTACAGATGTTCTAGTTCTGTTTTGATGCTAATTATATGGTAATGATACAATCATTAATGTCAAAGCACTATTTCCTTCCGATGGTAAGTGAAGCCATCAAATGGAAATGAAATTCTTGGTTTGGCAGAGCCCTTTAACTGGTGGCTTTGTTTTTGAAGTTGTTGCGTGCTGATTGATTAACAACAACAACTTGTATTTATGTAGCACCTTTAACGTAGCTAAATGTCCCAGGGTGCTTCACAGGAGCGTTATAAAACAAACTATGACACCGAGCCACATGAGGAGATATTAGGACAGGTGACCAAAAGCTTGGTCAAAGAGGTAGGTTTTAAGGAGCGTCTTAAAGGAGGAAAGAGAGGTAGAGAGGCGGAGAGGTTTATGGAGGGAATTCCAGAGCTTAGGGCCTTGACAGCTGAAGGCACGGCCACCAATAGTTGAGTGATTAAAATCAGGGATGCGCAAGAGGCCAGAATTGGAGGAGTGCAGATATCTCGAAGAGTTGTGGGGCTGGAGGTGATTACAGAGATAGGGAGGGGCGAGGCTATGGAGGGATTTGAAAACAAGGACGTGACTACATTTTATTCAAGGTGGTAAATGTGAGTTCATAGCAATCATTCCAAAATCAGGAACTTCATGTTTGAATCCCTCCAATTAGCTTTTCGCCCATGCCACAGTACCGAAACAGCTCTCATCAAAGTCACAAATGACATCCTATGTGACTGTGACTAAAAGATAAACTATCCCTCCTCGTCCTTCTTGACCTGTTTGCAGCCATTGACACGGTTGACCACTCCATCCTCCTCCAATGCCTCTCCACCGTTGTCCAGCTGGGTGGGACTACACTCGCCTGGTTCCATTCTCATCTATCTAATTGTAGCCAGAGAATCTCCTGCAATGGCTTCTCTTCCCACTCCCACACTGTTACCTCTGTTGTCCCCCAAGGATCTATCCTTGACCCCCTCCTATTTCTCATCTACATCTACGGTGGCATCATCCGAAAACACAGCATCAGTTTCCACATGTACACTGACGACACCCAGCTCGACCACACCACCACCTCTCTCGACCCCTCCACTGTCTCTAAATTGTCACACTGCTTGTCTGACATCCAGTACTGGATGAGCAGAAATTTTCTCCAATTAAATATTGGGAAGACCGAAGCCATCATCTTCAGTCTGTAAGACGTGCAGAATTACCCCTCGCCCCGTCCAACAGGTTATAGAGTTTGGACTTGAGACTTATGAGAAATTACACCAGACACACGGGTTCTGCCTTTAACCTTTTATTGTTCCTAAGACAGATTCAAAACCCCAACCACTATTCGAGCAGTTCACCAATAATGTCACAGGAAATCATACATATAACCACCTGCCGATGATCGGTCCAGCGTTGATTGCAGGCCACGTCCTTCCGACTGCAGCTCTTCGCCTTCCGACTGCTGCTCTCTGAATTGAGACAATCAGCCAGGCCCCTCCTACTGACTGCAGTGCCGATAATTTTCGCCACTGGTTTTTATACAGTTTTTCTTGTCTTTTTCAGTAAATCAATCATTCAGAGATTGTGAGATGTTCTTTTAATGTTTGACCTGAGTTGTTTGAGCTGTCAAACTTTCGCACTCACACCTCCTGTGTGGTTATCCATTAGTTGCCTTTATCAAAGCCCAAAATTGTTCATTCACTCATAAAAGTTTACAAAAGTGACAGAAAACCACTTGGTCACATTTCATGTGTTACGTCGCATCCTGCATTTCAAAACTTCAAAGGTTTGACTCCTTCCCTTTAGCCACCAAAAGTCATTCTACAATCTTGTAGCCTATTTTGTTGTAGACACAAATCTAAGGGGGTTTGTTTATCTCTGTTGTCTATGACTACCCCCTGTAGTCACAACCATTTGTTCTGTCTGTATCTGCTTATCCGAAACACAGCTCTTGAAATATCTCCATCACAAAATATAAAAACAGATAGTAAGAGTTTCTAAAGATATTTAAAAAAGAAAAGAGTTAGCAAAGTGAGCATTGGTCCTATAAAAAGTGAGTCTGGGGAATTAATAATGGAAAATAAGGAGATGGCAGTTGAATTGAACAGGTATTTTGCATTGGTCTTCACTATAGAGCTTACAAGTAACATTCCAGAAATAGCTGTAAATCAGGAAATGGAAGGGAGGGAGGAACTCAAGAAAATGGTACTGAGCAAATTGTTGGAGCTGCGGGCTGACAAGTCCTCGGGTCCTGATGGACTTCATCCTAGGGTCTTAAAAGAAGTGGCTAATGAGATAGTTGATGCGTTGGTTTTAATTTTCCAAAATTCCCCAGATTCGGGGAAGGTTCCATTAGATTGGAAAATAGTGAATGTAACTCCTTTATTCAAAAAGGGAGGGAAACAGAAAGCAGGAAACTACAGGCCAGTTAGCTTAACATCTGTCATAGGGAAGATGTTAGAAGCTATTATTAAAGACGTTATAGCAGGGCATTTAGAAAAGTTCAAGGTAATCAGGCAGAGTCAACATGGTTTTGTGCAAGGGAAATCATGTTTAACCAATTTATTGGAGTTCTTTGAGGAAGTAACATGTGCTGTGGATAAAGGGGAACCAGTGGATGTACTGTACTTAGATTTCCAGAAGGCATTTGATAAGGTGCCACATCAAAGGTTATTGTGGAAAATAAAAGCTCATGGTGTAGGGGGTAACATATTGGCATGGATAGAAGATTGGCTAGCTAACAGGAAACAGAGAGTAGGCATAAATGGGTCATTTTCTGATTGGAAAGATGTAACGAGTGGTGTGCCACAGGGATCAGTGCTGGGGCCTCAACTTTTTACAATTTATATAAATGACTTGGATGAAGGGACCAAAGGTATGGTTGCTAAATTTGCTGATGACACAAAAATAGGTAGGAAAGTAAATTGTGAAGAGGACATAAGGAGGCTACAAAGGGATATAGATAGTTTAAGTGAATGGGCAAAGATCTGGCAAATGGAGTATAATGTGGGAAAATGTGAAGTTGTCCATTTTGGCAGGAAGAATAAAAAAGAAGCATATTATCTAAATGGTGAGAGATTGCAGAGGGATCTGGGTGTCCTAGTGCATGAATCACAAAAGGTTACTATGCAGGTACAGCAAGTAATTAGGAAAGCTAATAGAATGTTATCGTTTATTGCGAGGGGAATTGAATACAAAAGTAGGGAGGTTATGCTTCAGTTATACAGGGCATTGGTGAGACCACATCTGGAGTAGTGTGTGCAGTATTGGTCTCCTTATTTAAGGAAGGATGTAAATGCGCTGGAAGCAGTTCAGAGAAGGTTTACTAGACTAATACCTGGAAAGGGCGGGTTGTCTTATGAGGAAAGGTTGGATAGGCTAGGCTTGTATCCGCTGGAGTTTAGAAGAATAAGAGGTGACTTGATTGAAACATATAAGATCCTGAGGGGTCTGGACAGGGTGGATGTGGAGAGGATGTTTCCTCTTGTGGGAGAATCTAGAACTAGGGGTCACTGTTTAAAAATAAGGGGTTGCCCATTTAAGACAGAGATGAAGAGAAATTTTTTCTCACAGAGGGTCGTGAGTCTTTGGAACTCTCTTCCTCAGAGGGCGGTGGAAGCAGAGTCTTTGAATATTTTCAAGGCAGAGGTAGATAGATTCTTGGTAAGCAAGGGGGTGAAAAGTTATCGGGGGTAGGCGGGAATGTGGAGTAATCAGATCATCCATGATCTTATTGAATGGCGGCGCAGGCTCGAAGGGCCGAGTGGCCTACTCCTGCTCCTAATTCATATGTTCGTATGCTTTTGTTACCTCTAGACTTGACTATTTCAATGCACTCCTGGCTGGCCTCCCACATTCTACCCTACATAAACTTGAGGTCATCCAAAACTCTATTGCCCGTGTCCTAACTGGCTCCCAGTCCTGTTCACCCACCACCCCTGTGCTCGCTGACCTACATTAGCTCCTGATTAAACAAGGCCTCGATTTTAAAATTCTCATCCTTGTTTTTAAATCCCTCCATGGCTTCACCGCCCCCCCCCCCCTCCCCCTCAACACCCCGCCAACATCTCTGTAACCTTCTCCAGCCCTACAACTCTCCGAGATATCTGCGCTCCTCCAATTCTGGCCTCTTGAGCATCCCTGATTTTAATCACTCCACCATTGGTGGCCGTGCCTTCAGCTGCCAAGGCCCTAGGCTCTGGAATTCCCTCCCTGAACCTCTCCGCCTCTCTACCTCGCTTTCCTCCTTTAAGACGCTCCTTAAAACCTACCCCTTTGACAAAGCTTTTGCTCATCTGGCCTAATTTCTCCTTATGTGGTTCGCTGTCAAATTTTGTTTTATAACGCTCCTGTGAAGTGCCTTGGGACATTTTACTACATCAAAGGTGCTATATAAATACAAGTTGTTGTTGAAATGACAGCTCTTATTAAGACATCTCGTCCACTGTAAGCAGTGATTGTACGGTAACCTTGCCACACTCAGGATGATTACTGCTGCCGTATTTTACATCACTGCCACTGTTACTGCTGACACATATGAGGTTAAGAAGGTGGGAACAATCCAACTCCATTCCACTTACTCACACTGCCTCCTCATTTAGGTTAAAGTTCTGGACAGAAACCGCTTCATCTCCCTTCTGCTCAATACCACGTCTCCACTCCTCTATACACTGTTGAATGAGCAAGTTATCACAAGCCAAGTTAGAAAACAGGAAGACAGGATGTTATACTATGAATTGTTCATGATTTCACACCATCACATGGCAGAAGGCACTTGTATTAACAACAACTTTCATTTACATAGCACCTTTCACAAGCAGAGTCAGACAAAAATGGATGCCAAGCCAATGAAGGTGATATTGGGGGTTGGGGATTGACTAAAGGCTTGGTCAGGGGGATAGGTTTCAAGGAAGGTCTTAAAGGAAGAGAAGGAAGTGGAAAGATGGAGAGGTTTAGGGTAGATTAAGAAAGCAATTGAGTAAATTGACCCATCCAATGCTCCCAAAGGGATCATGAGGTGGATACGGAGCTACACCACTGTCGTGCCAATGCTCCAACACCTTCTCCCTTTGAGGACAGCTGTGCACTGGGAACATTGGGTCCATGAATTGACTGTAATATGTAATGTTACCAGAGCTTTCTATGTTTTGATGACACATGAAATATCATATGGGTGTGAATGTGGCAATATCATAAAATAACACTTTAATCACTGTTAACTAATATTGTGCATTACAAATTAGCCCTGTGACATCTAAACAGACTATGCATGGAGAGAATCTGGTAGGACAATTGAGCAGAAATTAACAAAACCAAAGGTAGTGATCTGAGAGTCAGCAGTATTTGGTACCGAGAAAGTCCTGCATAATCCTACTCCAAAAAGGGAAGCTTCACAAACAATAACTTAATGCCTGAGAGCTGCATCCACTGCATAAATAAATTGGCGTCAGTGCCTGTGAAATAGTTTGCAACATCAGAGGCTTTTGGACCCATTTCTTTGGCCAATCAAGTGACAATATTTCAAACTTGAGATGCAGGGAGCGACCAAGAAGGCTGAAGTCGAAAGGTAAGCACATTTAAAATTGCAAAAACGTAGTTAAAAAGGATTGTTGATAGATTGCTGATAGAGTTTGTTTGCAGCACCAAGTTATTTATCATCTCAATGTCTTTACCTGCTCCACAAGCTGAAGTAACAAAGTCTGTCTGTTCAAATACCTGTTCCTCAAAGATGGAGGACTCTGACACCATCTTATTTTTATCTGCCTCACTCTGCTTTATGCTATTTAAGAATGATTTAAAATCAATTGTCTTTTGTTGTTTAGGAACCTCGCTTTGTCTGATAGAGCTGAAGGACTTATCGACACCCTCCTCCCCAGTTTCAAGGCACAGGCTGGTATATACTGGCTCTGCAGAATCAAGTCCAGCCAAGAAAGATTTGAAGTCAATTTTTTTTTGAAGCCCAGGTGTAACTTTTGTTTCAGAAGACATGACCGTCTCTTCGAGACCTACTCTTCGCACTTCAAGCCCAGGGATGGGGAAGATTTGATGTATGCTGACAGTCTCACGTGTTCACAGGACTCAAATTGTTGCAAAGGGGGTCAAAGAGGTGCATGAAGCAGTGCATCCATTCCAGCAATGCTGAAATTTGCATTTAGTGGCATCATGTCCCTTTCAAACTCTTCCTGCTGGTTCTCCTTTTGGCTGTCTTTTCCATTTTCCACATCTTCTTGCATTATCATAATCATTTTATCAGTCACAAACTCCTTGACTTCTTTGGTCTCTGCAAAGCTGACGCTTTGAGAGCTCCTGCAAAGTTTTCCCACCGGCTCCATCTTTTGGCTGATATCAGCTTCTTTCAGAGTTCGAAGTGTGGCCCCTGGAAACTTTCAAAATACCCGACTGTCTCCTCTTGCATTTCCCGTCCCTGATTTCAGCATTAGCCTCTGGAAATACAGAACTATTTTCATCCATGGTTTAAGCCAGAAACTGAAAACCTCGGCGCTGACCCTATTTGGACCCCGAAGGCCACCGCCCACCAATCAAGATTATATTAGATGGGATAAAAAAAGAGTCAAATAAACAAGAACATTGATTGGACGGAGAAGCCAAGAGCATAGGGAAAATAAACTGCACGTAGATCAGCACACGTGACCGTTGGGTGTAACTATATTTGTTAAGTATATGGACCAGAAGCCTAAAAATTATTGTGAGTGAGATTGTTCTATAAACAGTCAACATACTATAGGAACAGGAGGAGGCCATTCAGCCCCTCGAGTCTGTTTCCCCATTCAATTAGATCATGGCTAATCTGTACTTTAACTCCATTTACCTGCCTCTGCTCCATATCCCTTGATACCCTTACCTAACAAAAATCTATTGATCTCAAGTCTTAAAAATGTCAATTGACCCAGCAGCCACAGTCTTTTGTGGAAGAGAGTCCCAGATTTCAACTACCGTTTGTGTGAAAAGGTGCTTCCTGATTTCACCCTTAAATGGACTAGCTCTAATTTTAAAATTATGCCCCCTTGTCCCCTCACTGGAGGACATAGTTTTTCTGTAGCTACCCTATCGAATCCCTTTATCATGTTGAAGACCTCAATTTGATCTTCCCTCTATCTCAATCAAATTCCTCTCTCTACTATTTTAAAAATGAGAAGTCGCACAACACCAGGTTATAGTCCAACAGATTTATTTAATTTTACTATTTTAAAGGAAGCTGTTTATTTTTCATGGGTTAGTGCTTCTGTTAAAATGGTGGTGGGAGGAGGTTGATAGAGTGCATTAAATATACGTACCGATAACATCATCCACAGTAATTATCAGGCTCCAACAGTCAACCCCAGGAGCAGTTAATAGTGCGTTTACACTTTGCAATATAGGTGCAGCGGAACTAGCATCAGCTGGCATTTAGCACTTGCTGTGAGAGTATTTGGAGAGGCAAATGTTCAACCTAACTGCAACTGGTGAAAAAGCACCTTTGATTGAGTTGCATTTGAGATTGATTAAGTTTAAACAAGAGCTCAGGTTCTTTAATCAGCTGCCTTCTAGTTTCAAATGTTATAAAGAACTGACTGTTCCTTCTGAGTGGACAGGTGCAGAACTTTGCTGTTGCACCACTGTGACATGCCCCCATTGTCAAACCTGTAGCTGCACAGATTACAGTATCATTAACAAGTGAAAGTAATACATATAATCTGCAATAACTACCTTTAGTCTGGCAGAGCAATCTATTAACAGTAGAAGTACTCTGGGAGCTTGGATGTCATTATGACCTGACTAAACAGAGTTACACCCACTTTTAAATTACATAAAGAACTCGGCTTCTGACTGTGGAAGAGTCATTGCCTGGTGTGGAGCTGAATCATCCTCAACCAGAGTCTCAGAGCAGTGCAAAGTTCGAAGACTTTAGGACAAAAAGTGGAAGAGTCGTTCATCATTGTTCACAAATAGACAGCTTTGGTGGTCTCACAGAATGATCACCAAATACAGCTTCCAGAGGACACGGTGAGTATTTTCATAGAGTCATAGGGGGAAAAATTCAGTATTGCCCCGTTTGGGGTGCAATTATCGGCCGGGCGCAAAGATTAGCGCCTGGCGCTAATTATCGCCTCCGACTGCAAACTTGACTTTTATCGCCCCTGGAGGTGATTGGAGCGCTAAATCAGGCGCTACACCTCTGTCTTAAGGCGCAAAGGCCGAGGAGTGAGGCGCTAACTCAGAGCGCTGGCATAGCTCATGTGATGTCAGTCAGCAATGGAACACAGGCACAATGGCGCCGGCCAGTTCTTAAAGGGGAGGGTTGATCTTGCTTTCCATCCACATCCTGCTCATTGCAGCCTTGAATCTCGGCCTGGAGGGACCTGTACATCAAATCTGCTGGAAAGAACAATGGAGATAACCAGGGAAAGAGCTCAGAGTGCAACCCCCACAGTCTCTTCTAAATCGATACAAGGAAGGGCAAATCAAAATGAACCTGCAAAGTTCTGCTCAGTACCCAAAACTCCTTCACATATCGTTGAATCTCTCCAGAAGTCTCTCTCTCTGTCAGAATGCGTTGTTCAAAAATGTCACCAACAAAAAAAGGCAGGAAACGGTCGCCTTTAAATAGCGCTCCCCCAGTCCCTTCCTGACTGCAAAACGCTCCCCTCCACCTGTCGTTGCTAGTGGCAGGCGGTAAGGCAGGGGGCGCCACTCAATATCCGCTCCGGGCGCTAACGGGGCGTTGCGCACTCGACTGACGTCACGATCTGCCGGCGCAGGAGATCGTGGCGGTAGTGTTTAGCGCTGCCGCAAAATGTCTAGCTAATTTCGCGAGCGGCGCAAACATCGCCGCGCCCGAGCGCTAGTTGCTTTGCACCCCATTAGCGCCCTCTTAAAGCGTTAACGGGAGGCGCAACCAACTGAATTTTTCCCCCATAGAGTTATACAGCACAGAAAGAGGTCCTTCAGCCCATCGTGTCTGCGACGGCCATCAAGCCCTATCTATTTTAATCCCATTTTCAGCACTTGGTCTGTAGCCTTGTATGCTATGGCGTTTCAAGTGTTCATCTAAATGCTTCTTGAATGTTGTGAGGGTTCCTGCCTCTACCACCCTTTAAGTCACTGAATTCCAGATTCCAACCACCCTCTGGGTGAAAAAGTTTTTCCTCAAATCCCCTCTAAACCTCCTGCCCCTTACCTTGAAACTATGCCCCTGGTTATTGACCCCTCTACTAAGGGGAAAAGTTCCTTTCTATCTACCCTATCCATGCCCCTCATAATTTTGTTGGTTGCGCCTCCCGTTAACGCTTCAAGAGGGCGCTAATGGGGTGCAAAGCAACTAGCGCTCGGGCGCGGCGATGTTTGCGCCGCTCGCGAAATTAGCTAGACATTTTGCGGCGGCGCTAAACACTACCGCCACGATCTCCTGCGCTGGCAGATCGTGACGTCAGTCGAGTGCGCAACGCCCCGTTAGCGCCCGGAGCGGATATTGAGTGGCGCCCCCTGCCTTACCGCCTGCCACTAGCAACGACAGGTGGAGGGGAGCGTTTTGCAGTCAGGAAGGGACTGGGGGAGCGCTATTTAAAGGCGACCGTTTCCTGCCTTTTTTTGTTGGTGACATTTTTGAACAACGCATTCTGACAGAGAGAGAGACTTCTGGAGAGATTCAACGATATGTGAAGGAGTTTTGGGTACTGAGCAGAACTTTGCAGGTTCATTTTGATTTGCCCTTCCTTGTATCGATTTAGAAGAGACTGTGGGGGTTGCACTCTGAGCTCTTTCCCTGGTTATCTCCATTGTTCTTTCCAGCAGATTTGATGTACAGGTCCCTCCAACACTGACATTCTCTGTAGTTTGGTGAGTTCTTGTACTCAAGACTCACCAAACCTATTTTCTGAGCAGAAAGCAGATGGCTGTTGCATCGGAGAATGCAGCAGCCATACTGTCATTGATGCCGTGGAGATGCCGGAGCCTCCGGATCCCCAACGATTGAAGCCTGCCGGAAGAAACAAAGGTAAGGAAACTTTTTCCAACACTTTTCACTCACCTCACACACTTACCTCTCCACACTTGCGGCCATCACTCACCTCCACAGCGCACTTTTGCACCGCTCCGACCCCCGCAGACCCACTGCTCGCCTCGGTGACCCTGGCGGGGTTTCCCGACGTCGGGAAGCCCGCGCCTCTGGTGGAAAAATGGGGATAATCCTCTTAACTGCCTGTTAACTACCTGTTAACAGGCAGTTAAGTGGCTGTAATCCCCTCCCCGCCTCCATGAGATGGGATCCAACGCGGGTCGGGTACCCGCCTCCTGGGAAGATGGCACGGAGGTGGGTTGGGGGCGGGATGGCTACCCTCCCCCAGTTTCTGCCATTTTCCCGGCAGTCCCGCCTCCAAACCCGCCTCCCCAGGGCTGGCAAAATCGCCCCCAGTGTTTCTGTAGTGGGTGAAAACTACTTTTTGCTTGAGTTCTAGTCTGACAAAGTCTTACTTCTGAGTCGGCCATTTCCTGTCATTCCCCCAGGCTGCCACCAATGAACATGGGGGTGAAAGTGACGAGCATGTGAAGCGAGGCAACTGGTCCTCGAAGACTGACTACTTGCTCTCAGTGATCGGCTTTGCTGTGGGTCTGGGCAATGTCTGGCGATTCCCTTACCTGGCCTACAGAAATGGAAGAGGTACTGTAGTCAAATCCAAAGTACAGGGGGGAGAAAACAGAAATAGAGGGAATAATTGAATGATGTACATAGAAGCACCAGAACGTAAGGGGACCCTTGGGTAACTGTGCAGTGTTAAAAAATGTTGAAGTAAGGAATGATTAATTGTGCAGCAGTGAAGTGCTTGGTGCTCATGGATTCTATTCCTGACTTTAGCAGAGTAACGGTTGATGAGGCGATCAGCTGGGAAGCAAAGGGAAAATCATTGATTTAAAGAAATCATTGCATCCGTCCCTTAATACTTGCTAATTTATTACTTTTGACTGTCTTCGAATCCTTTGAAAGAGTGAGCATTACGAAACATAATTGAACAATGCGTGAAGCTGAAGAGGCAGACAGCATTTAATATCAATTAGGAGTAAATTTCACAAGGTGGAAATATCTCTGGTGCAGTCTTGATCAACATTTAAATATTTGTGGTTTTACACAAGGGTGGATTTACATTGCAGAAGTTTCGCAAGAAATGCTTCATACCGGCACTAACTTTGGAGAGTAAATCAGATTAAAACTGACTCCAGAGTGAAATGGAGTGAAACTGCCAACTCCTGGGAGTCTCACAAAACTTCTAATGTCAGCTCGAATGCCTGATTCAGGTTGTCTCTGCACTGTAACCACAGCATCGCTGTGAAACCAAGCAACTTGGCATCAACACTACAGTGAGTGTGAATGCACCCTATCCATGGTAAGTTTTCAAAATTTCCACATTATGTATAATGAGGAGAATTACTGAACACTTTCTCCCTTCAGCTCCTGTCCTGTCCCATCCCTTCATAATCAGATTGGCCATATCTAAGTTTAATATCGAACTTTCAATTGTATTCAAGGAATGTTCACTGAACAGATCAATTTATGTACAATTCTCATACTTGCAAATTTTGTCAAATTTTGTCTGATTACGCTCCTGTGAAGCACCTTGGAGCGTTTTACTATGTTAAAGGTGGTATATAAATGCAAGTTGTTGTTACAAGTCACTTTTCCCTTCTTAACTTAAATTTAAAGAAAGAACTTGGATTTATATAATGCCTTTCACTACCTCAGGACATCTCAGAGCATTTCAAGGCCAATCAATGGCCCAGAAATTAAACACTGAGGGGTAAAAATTAGGTCGCACCCCATTTGGGGCGCAAATATCGTCTGGACGCAAATATTAGCGCCTGGCGCTAATTATCGGCACTGACTGGAAACTTCACTTTTACCGCCCCGGGAGGTGAGTGGAGCGCTAAATCAGGCGCTGCACACCTGTCTTAAGGCGCAAAGGCCAAGGAGTGAGGCGCTAACTCAGAGCGCTGGTGAAGCTCATGTAATGTCAGTCAGCAATGGAACACACACACAATGGCACGGGCCAGTTCTTAAAGGGGATGGTTAATCTTGCTTTCCATCCACATCCTGTTCATTGCAGCCTTGAATCTCGGCCTGGAGAGACTTGCACATCAAATGTGCTGGAAAGAACAATGGAGAGTACCAGGCAAAGAGCTCAGAGTGCAGCTCCCACAGTCTCTGCTAAATCGATACAAGGAATGGCAAATCAAAATGAACCTGCAAAGTGCTGCTCAGTACCCAAAACTCCTTCACACAACGTTGAATCTCTCCAGAAGTCTCTCCCTCTCTCTCTCAGAATGCGTAGTTCAAAAATGCCACCAACAATAAAAGACAGGAAGAGGCCCCCTTTAAATAGCGCCCCCCCCCAGCCCCACAGCGATTGATAGCGTTCCAGTCCTCTGGTCGTTGGATGCGCCAGGCGGTAAGGCAGGGGGCGCCACTCAATTTCCGCTCCGGGGCTCCACAAGGGCGTTGCACCATGGAATGACGTCACAATCTGCGCGCGCAGGTGGTCGCAGTGGTAAAGTTTAGCGCCGCCGCACAATCTCTAGTTAAGTTCCCGAGCGGCGCAAACATCGCTGCGCCCGGGCGTTAGCGGCTTTGCGCCCCATTAGCGCCCTCTTAAGGCGCTAACGGGAGGCGCAACCAACTGAATTTTTACCCCTGAGTGTTCCCGCGGGGGTAAGGCTTCCCCGCGATATCTCACTCCGCGCCTACCTTTTTCCTCCGGGCCCACACGAACTTTAGTTTCAAGGCCAGTCCCACATGCAGCTGTGCAGTGCTTGCGTGACCCAGAGACGCAATTAGTTCGTGCGAGCTCTGGGATCACGTGATTCAGTTAGAGCCAATGGCAGCACACCATCTTTCATTCATAGTTTTCACAGCAAGAGCTGTCAAAGCTATGAATCCTCCACCCCCCCAAAAGAACAGCTAAACCTCAATTAAATTAAAAAAAAAGCCATCACATTAATAAAATAAGTATAGTTAAATAAATTAACCACTTTAAACAAAAAATTAAATTTTTGAAAAAATTTAAAATCTTTTTAAAAGTTATAAAAATAAACTTACCTTTCTTTAAAGTCTCTAAAAAAGATAAACCTGTTGAAAAAAATTTAAAATAATACTTACTTAACTACTTACCTTGTTAAAAGAGGGTCTTACGCCTCCTTTCTTCATGTGTAAAAGCTTCCATGCTTACCTGCGCGTTCAAAGCTGCAAAAATAACTAAGTGCACTGCGTGCGCGCAGCCTGTAGCGCGCACGCGGTTCACTTAGGAACCGCCCCCTTTTGAATTCACGAAGTGCCGGTTTCCCGCGCATGCTCAGTGCATGCAGGAAACCGGCAATTGGAGACCTAAAACGTGAGAGTACACAGTGCGTACTCTCGCGTATTAGGTCTAATTTTCGGGCCAATATTTTTTGAAGCATAGTTACTGTTGCAGGGAAATGCAGCAGCCAATTTGTGCACAGCAAGTTCCAAAAACAGCGATGAGATAAAAGACCAGATAATCTTTTTTAGTGGCATTGATTGAGGGATAGAAATGGGCAAGGAATCCAAAAGCATTCCCCTGCTCTTCTCCAAATGGTGTCGTAGAATCTTTTACGTCCACCTGAGAGGGCAGGTGGGGCTTCAGTTTAACGTCTCATCCAAAAGACGGCACCTCCGACAGTGCAGCGCTCCCTCAGTACTGCACTGGGAGTGTCAGCCTGGATTGTATGGTCTACTCCCGAGGTCCCCACCATTACAGAAGCCAATCTGCCAATTCGATTCACTCCACGTGATATCAAGAAACGGCTGGGCGCACTGGATACAGCAAAGGCTATGGGTCCCGACAACATCCCAGCTGTCGTGCTGAAGACTTGTGCTCCAGAACTAGCCGCGCCTCTAGCCAAGCTGTTCCAGTACAGCTACAACACTGGCATCTATCCGACAATGTGGAAAACTGCCCAGGTGTGTCCTGTCCACAAAAAGCAGGACAAATCCAACTCGGCCAATTACCGCCCCATCAGTCTACTCTCAATCATCAGCAAAGTGATGGAAGGTGTCATCGACAGTGCTATCAAGTGGCACTTACTCATCAATAACCTGCTCACTGATGCCCAGTTTGGGTTCCGCCAAGACCACTCGGTTCCCGACCTCATTACAGCCTTGGTCCAAACGTGGACAAAGGAGCTGAATTCCAGAGGTGAGGTAAAAGTGACTGCCCTTGACTTCAAGGCAGCATTTGATCAAGTCTGGCATCAAGGAGCCCTAGTAAAACTGAAGTCAATGGGAATCAGGGGGAGATCAGTAAATTTGCTGATGACACCAAGATTGGTGGAGTAGTGGATGAGGTGGAGGGCAGTTGTAGGCTGCAAAGAGACATTGATAGGATGCAGAGCTGGGCCGAAAAATGGCAGATGGAATTTAACCCTGATAAGTGCGAGGTGATTCATTTTGGTAGGGCAAATTTGAATAAGGATTACAGGGTCAACGGCAGGGTTCTGAGGAACGTGGAGGAGCAGAGGGATCTGGGGGTTCATATCCACAGATCTCTGAAGGTTGCCACTCAAGTGGATAGAGCAGTAAAGAAGGCCTATGGTGTGTTGGCGTTTATTAACAGAGGGTTTGAGTTTAAGAACCGTGAGGTTATGCTGCAACTGTACAGGACCTTGGTGAGACCACATTTGGAATATTGTGTGCAGTTCTGGTCACCTCACTATAGGAAGGACGTGGAAGCATTGGAAAGAGTGCAAAGGAGATTTACCAGGATGCTGCCTGGTTTGGGGGGGGAGGTCTTATGAGGAAAGATTGAGGGAGTTGGGGCTTTTCTCTTTAGAGCGGAGGAGGATGAGAGGCGACTTAATAGAGGTTTATAAGATGATGAGGGGGATAGATAGAGTGGATGTTCAGAGACTATTTCCTCGGGTAGAGGCAGCTGTTACAAGGGGGCATAACTATAAGGTGCATGGGGGGAGATATAGAAGGGATGTCCGAGGTAGATTCTTTACTCAGAGAGTGGTTGGGGTGTGGAATGGACTGCCTGCTGTGATAGTGGAGTCGGACACTTTAGGAACTTTCAAGCGGTTATTGGATAAGCACGTGGAGCACACCAGAGTGATAGGGAGTGTGATAGCTTGATCTTGGTCTCGGACAATGCTCGGCACAACATCGAGGGCCGAAGGGCCTGTACTGTGCTGTACTGTTCTATGTATCTATGTATCTCCACTGGCTGGAGTCATACCAAGCACAAAGGAAGATGGTTGTGGTGGTTGAAGGTCAATCATCACAGCCCCAGGACATCGCTGCAGGAGTTCCTCAGGGCATACTCTCCACTTGCATGGATGAGTGCAGCTCCAACAGCACTCAAGAAGCTCGACACCATCCAGGACAAAGCAGCCCACTTGATTGGCACCCCATCCACCACCTTAAACATTCACTCCCTCCACCACCGGCGTACCGTGACTGCAGTGTATACCATCTACAAGATGCACTGCAGCAACTCGCCAAGGCTTCTTCGGCAGCACCTCCCAAACCCGCGACCTCTTCCACCTAGAAGGACAAGGGCAGCAGGTGCATGGGAACACCACCACCTCCAAGTTCCCCTCCAAGCCACACACCATCCTGACTTAGAAGTATATCGCCGATCCTTGATCTTCGCTGGGTCAAAATCCTGGTACTCCTTACCTAACAGCACTGTGGGAATACCATCACCACACGGACTGCAGCGGTTCAAGAAGGCAGCTCACCACCACCTTCTCAAGGGCAATTAGGGATGGTCAATAAATGCTGGCCTTGCCAGCGATGCCCAGATCCCATAAACGAATTAAAAAAAAGCTTTTAAAGGAGGTGCTTAAAGAAAAAGTAAATTTGATGACATGTTTTAGAGGCTTCTTTTATTCTCCTTCTCACAAAACACACATACTTGTTGCAAGAAAAAATTCAAACTCCAGCAACCATGGCATTCAGCTTCTTGCACTGTTAAGTATTAGTTAATACTTAACTTGAGATAAAATCATACTAAATCAAAAAATCCTTTTTTTATTGATAAGTAGGTGAAATGAATCATTGTTACTGAACTGCTAATGAACTTATGAGTGTGCCCAGGTTTGAAGTGTGTAATTGTTGGGAACATGTTTTATTAATGGCAATGAGAAAACTATATTTAATATACAATGCAGTCTGTTCATTCTTTAATTGTGCATAAAATACAATATCAGTTGTCCAAAACCCACAAAAGCTGGTGAGCTCCTGAGAATCCCCCCCTAGGTGGTTCCTGCAAAGTCCTTGTCATACTTCAGAACTTATTACCCATTTTTCCACAGAAAGGATTTAGAAAAGAGTTACTTTTAACATTAGTTTTTAAAGCAAAGTATATTCTCATAAGATTTTTTAAAGGTGGTTAAATATGCTGATTTTTTTAATTCAGAGACTAAACAATAAGCAAATTATTAGCTTGTATAGATAATTGAAGAAGGCTCACACCCATTGTGCTGGAAAGTCCTTTGCACTGAGTAAGAATAAAAAGATAGAGGCCTTTTGAAACAGGAAGGATTCACAGGCAATCAGGGCTTTAAACAAAGTTTTAGGGAGACTCATCAAGCCAGAAATACTGGAGGAACAATTAGAAGGCCTCTCATTTAAATCAAGTAAGATTGCACACTGATGCGGGGAAGTGTGGCATGCTCTTCAGTTTGTATCATTATGCAGAGATAAGTTGTACTGTTTGACCTAAGTGAATCTGATCATAGCTATTGTTCTGTATGTTCACTCACCATGCAATAAAGCAAATTAACAGTTTGTATCAAGCCTCGCCTCACCAAGTGTTTACACAGTCTATCTTTAGAGAAATTGAAGTACATAGCTAAAAGTCAACAAGAGGGCAATATTGTTACATGTCAACATCATAACTGTAGATATTGGGCAGTGTGAGTCAACTCCCACAAAAGTAAGATGTTCAGATTACTTACAGGAGAGATTGACATCACTGAACCTGAGAAGGTATCTACGGCAGACTTGAATTTGAAATAATCCCTTATGGCATAAACATTGAGGGCAATGGTGACTTTCCTTGCCATCCACAGTGTGTGTCAGCTGGTTGACTGCCATGCAGGGCTTTGTGGGCCAGGGGGCACACCTCAGTCACAATCTCCCTTGTGAGCCTGAGATTTCTCATGCAATGCCCCTCCTCCATGATCAGGTAGCTGACTCGGTTTTGGTAAAACCAGCCATGAGTCATGTGCTTCCTATGCCCTCTGCACTCCCATGTCACCCTCTCCTCTTACTCCACTGTTATGTCTACTGCCATGGCCTCTGAACCTATGGTGCGGTCACAAAACTCCTCGATACTATTCACTTCCGTCACTGCTGTCGTGACACTTCCAAGTCATCCCCTTTCATAGAATCATAGAAATTTATGGCACAGAAGGAGACCGTTCGGCCCATCATGTCTGTGCCAGCTGAAAAAGAGCCATCCAGCCTAATCCCACTTTCCAGCTCTTGGTCCATAGCCCTGTAGGTCACGGCACCTCAAGTGCATATCCAAGTACTTTTTAAATGTGTTGAGTGTTTTTGCCTCTATCACCCTCTCATGCAGTGAGTTCCACACCCCCCACCACCCTCTGGGTGAAAAAGGTTCTCCTCAACTCCCCTCCAATCCTTCTACCAATGACTTTAAATCTATGCCCCATGGTTATTGACCCCTCTGCTAAGGGAAATAGGTCCTTCCTATCCACTCTATCTAGGCCCCTCATTATTTTATACACCTCAATCAAGTCTCCCCTCAGCCTCCTCTGTTCCAAAGAAAACAACCCCAGCCTATCCAATCTTTCCTCATAGCTAAAATCTTCCAGTCTTGGCAACATCCTCATAAATTTCCTCTGAACCCTCTCCAGTGCAATCACATCTCTCCTTTCTTAAACTTAGTAACTCTATTAGGGCTAGAAATTCAGCTCCTTTGCACCTGCCGTAAGCACCTCTGGTGGGCGCTAACGGATCGCAAAGGGCTTATCGACCAGGGGGTGGGGGTGGGGGAAAGCACCTCATGAGAAATTTGGCGGCGCATTGCTGAGGCGCTACCCGATAGCGCTGCGCCCCTGCTTGTAGTGCCGGGGACCGTGGCGCCGCATCCCCTTACTGCCCAGCGGCAGAAATTCGGCTACACCCCGCGAGGCAGCCATGGGCGGTGTCAGCACCAGCCTCGCGGGTCGTGAACCGGGCCGAACTCCGCTTGCAGGGCGGTATTTAAAGGGCAGGTGCAGCCGCGACACTGTTTTCTTTTTTTGCCCGACCTCCAGGTCGGCCCTCTGTGGTGGGCCGTGGCGTGATCCTGGCCGCCATCGCGCAGCCCGGCACCGCCCTGGTGGCCTGGTGTGGGCCATCGGAGACCCTGCAGAGTGCACAGCGGACCCTCCCCTTTAACTGAAGGGGAGGGGTGTTGAGACACGGCAGCGCTCTGCAGAGCCTCCACCGAGCGCTGCCGATCGCGCCCTGACATCGCCTTGGTTACCGCCCCACCGGGAAGTGCAGCGCCCGAGATTGCGCTCCACTTCCTGTGCGGGGCGGTAAGCCGAATTTAGCGGCCGGGGTGGCACTTCCTCGCCGGGCGCTAAATGTCCGGCCTTAACTCGGTTACCGCCCCCAAGCAGGGCGTAACCGAATTTCACGCCCTATGTCTGATCTGGAGTAAAGTATTCACTTCCAATTTAACTCTGCAGATGTGGAATGTTGCATGAGTTTATTATTAATGAAGGCCTTAACATGGCTTGACAAGGCCATGCTTTGAAGGCCGATCAAGGCTTTAATAAATAAAAATCAGACTTTGTCCTCGCATTTCATGAGGAATAGTTTGTGGGGCCACTGGGAGATACATTACAGTGAAGTAAGAGGGGAGGGTGAGATGGGAGCGCAGAGGTCACAGGAACCACATGATTCATGACTGGTTGTCCCAAAACAGAGTCAGCACATTGTTCTTGGTGGCAGGGCATTGCAATTCTCAGAGCACTGCTAAAGATGGAGGGATGGCCCACTGATGCGCTCTCTTCCCTTCTTGTTCTGCTTTTTAATAAGATTAACTTTTAGCAAAAGTGAGTTACAAAAATCTTCGGCCCCTAATGGGGTATTATACCAGCTGCTTTAAAATTCTGTTGAGTCATCATGATGAAATTGGAAAAGAAAAATGGAACAATTCAAAATGCACAAATTAGTTTACAGAAAATATGATTAGCTGCCTGGTCATTTCATTTTGTGTGAAACTGAAAGATTTTGTTCCCTAAGGGCACTGGACCAAATCCCAAATGAAGCAATTCCAAGTGTAGTAATGGAGGCTTTGTCAAGGTAAGAACTACTGAAACCCAGGGAGGTTAGTACCTGCTGCAATCAATCTATTTTTAATTAAATCCAGAGGAATAAGGGAGCCGATCTAGCGACGGTTTTAATTTTCAGTTAATTTTTGGGAACCGGTGTTGCTTTCTGTTTACATTTTCTGTTTTCCTTTCAGGTTTCCCTGCACTTGGATTTTTTTTTCTTTTTAACTTGTCCTGCTTGGTTCCTTTTTGATGTTACGACATATCCTTCGACGTGAGGTAAAGCTGTGGGCATGACCTTAGTGCTACACCCAGTGTCAGGTCTATGTGAGAAGCTTCTGCTGGGCAGCACTCACTCTACTCCCCTTCCAACCAACTCTGTAACTACTTGCTCTTAAATCACTTGGCCATGGTGATTGTTCTTTCTGCACTTCAGACTTGCCAATACATGGTATGGGAGCGTAAGCACAATGCAATAGGACTAGAGCCTGAAGATTTATAGCAACTGTTTTATTTCAAAATCAAGAAGCAACTGAATTGTAAGGGGCTGTCTATCTTGGATGGTTGGGGGGGTGGGGGCGGGTTGCGAGAGGGAAAAATACCATATCATGGGATCCAAACACAACAACAAACTGTTAGTATAGAAATGGACTTTCTAGTAACCACACCAAATTTACACAAACAAACGTGGTCACTCGAACATCCATACAATCTCTTTCAATTTCCTTCGCTATATTTTCCAGGTGCGTTTCCTATTCCCTACCTGGTCATGTTGATATTTGCTGGGATGCCCCTGTTTTTCCTGGATTGCTCTTTTGGGCAGTTTGCCAGCCTCGGACCTGTTGCAGTGTGGAAAGCCGTGCCAATGCTGCAAGGTTGATGTTTATTTAGCAACACAATCTTAGCAACAGTTTAAATGAGTAATTTAATTCATACTGGCCCAGAATTTGCTGGCAAAATAACAGCGAGTTTAATGCATTCGCCGTTATTAATGTGGAAATCGTTTAGCAATTTGTGGCGAGGAAGAGATACCCCGTAAATTGCGAATTGCCACAAGTTGCTGGACGATTTGCGCCGCTCCCCGCTGTTGATCTCGCGAAAACGGCAGCTCGACCTCAACCTCCCCATGAGTTTCATAAAATTGCTTCAATTGCTCATTAATTGCCCATTAAACTCGTCGCAGAAAGTTAAGACTGGCAAGTACCTTTTTAATGAGCAGATTTATGTTCCTGCAATGCCACTCAACCTCTCCAGCCCAGAAAGGGAACAATTTAAAGCGTGGAGTCTCATTCCTGCAGGTAGCAAATTGTTCTTAGAGATTTTTAAAATTTAAAATTATAACTTTTTTTCTTTTCTGTTTCTTTTTTCTCTTTCTCTAATCCAATCTTTGTTTCACTCTCTTTAATTCTCTTTCTGTACATAATTTGGCTCTAATTCACCCTAGTTCCTTTTCCGTCGTTTTCTGTTTCTTTCTCCGTCCGTAATTGTCATTGCTTAAGGAGATATACCGTTGGTCCCATTGTTCACTAAGGTTCCAGCTGTCCCATAGCCCTCGCACTTCCAGCAATTTGCAGCCCCCAAATTTTTCAAGCTGAAAAGTTCAGGAAAATGTCTGACTAACGTTGTATGCCAGCAGATGCCCCACTGCAGCAAATTCTGAGCCGTTAATGTACTGGTTATAGTTTCCTTATCAGACGGAGGTTGAAGCCAGCCTTACCGATGTACTGTTTGCAATCCGATCTGTTGTACACTTTACAAAGACAAATACAGACAGTGAAGAGACACAGTGAGTGAACATTCCTCGTTCCAGATTTAATCAGGTTTAAACCCAATACCTGGAGAACTCTCTATCTGTCTTTCAGTTATTAACGCTGATGTTGGTTTCATGATTGTTTTGTCCCAAAAAGAGATCATTTGGTTAATTGAGATTATGGGGGGAGAAAATCAACTCACAGCCACCCATTTTGCACCTGAAAAGCAGGTGGGCAACAGTTGAAAATCAGAGGGCACCTCGACTGCCCCTTTGCTCCCCATGGCCTACCTGATGCAGTATTCAGGCGGGCATAAGGCTGCTTAAATATGCAAGTTGTGGTCCCACGCCGGTTGTACAAATGGGCAGAGCTTGTACCATGCACACTCCACTCAGTTGTACCAGGCAGGGGGCGGCCGAATCAGCAGTCCTGAAAGGGATCGCTACTGCTGGAGGTTGATCAAAAAAATGGCCCAGCAGAAATTTTGAGCTTTTATTTTTGTGGGCCCTGGAGAAGCAGGATGTTAGAAGTTGTAATGGGCAGATGCTGGGAGTTGGAAGAATGAGATCCAATGGCTGATGGGCTTCCTTCATTTGAGTCTATCTTCTGATCCTGTGACCAGGAAGCTTCGAAGCACGATCTCAGCTGGAGAAGGAGAGGCTGCCTGCCTCCTCATGCTTGATTAGCTTGCTGGCACTCGCTATTTGGCCTCACAGTGAGCAATACCCACTTGGGTGAAGGACAAGAGGCTGCCAGCACCCATACGTGTGATCCCACGAACCAGCTAAGAACATAATAAAAGCCAGGGATGAGAAAGGGCTACTAGGCCCATTGCAGCTCATCCCTCTGGTGCTTTAAATAGTTGGAATCTTTTAACTTAAGGTTCTCTTTCTCGATCCATTTTAAGGTGTGGACATCACCATGGTCCTTGTGGCAACATTCGTGACTATTTACTACAACTGCATCATCGGCTACAGCCTGTTCTACTTGTTTGCTTCCTTCCAATCCCCCCTGCCGTGGGCAGACTGCTTCAGTTGGTGGGATGCAGATGAAACTTGCAGCAGGACTCCCAAAGGTAGTGTGCCTTTTCTGTTGTGGACCTCTGTTTTCTGGCTTTGAGACAGAAAGCAGAGAGTAGTGGTGAACGGTTGTTTTTCAGACGGGAGGGAAGTATACAGTGGTGTCCCCCAGGGGTCGGCATTAGGACCACTGCTCTTTTTGATGTATATTAATGACCTTGCCTTGGGTATAGCGGGCATAATTTCAAAGTTTGCAGATGACACGGAACTTGGAAATGTAGTAAACAGTGAGGAGGATTGTAGCAGGCTTCAGGAGGACAAAGACTGAAGTGATGGATTTTGGTATAAAAAATGAGGAGAGGTAATATAAACTAAATGGTACAGTTTTGAAGGGAGTGCAGGAACAGAGGGACCTGGGGGTGTACGTACACAAGTCTTTGAAAAAAGCATATCGGATCTTGGGCTTTATAAATAGAGGCCTAGGGCTGGACTTCGTCATTGGGGGCGGGCTGGGGTCGGGTCAGATGGTCGGCGGGTCATGACCCCGCCTCCGATGTGAGGCGGGATAATTGAGCGATTTTGTCCTAATTGGTCAATTGATTTCCAGCGTGTGGGAACCCCTGGCCCAATGATTCTTTTGGTCCTGAAACTCGCCTCCGATGACATCATTTATGCAGCTGCATTTAAGGCCTGCAAGCAGCCTTGGTTCATTTTCTGCCGTACAACTTTATCAACATACTTCTGAGGGATTCGTGCTCCAACCATGTCCAGCACCAGACCAAAGTGTGCACCTCGATTCGATGAGAACTCCCTCTAAGCTCTGGTGGAGGAAGCAAGAGCGAATAAGGAAGTGCTCTTTCCTTCTTCAGGGACGAAAAAGCCTCCCCAACAGACTAAAGCTGTGTGGCTGCAAGTGGCACAGGAGGTGAATGCGATTTCAATGTGCAGCAGAACCTGGCTGCAGTGCCGAAAGAGGTTTCATGACCTTCTCCGCACAGGAAAAGTGAGTATTCCATCCCCATGACTCTCAATCTGACCCCCATCGCCCCTCATCACCAGCACTCTGCTTTGTCAACCTCCTCCTCCACATCCCACTTGACCCTTACATCCCTTGCACCCTTACCCATTCCCTCTCTCTGTATGTTCACATTCATTTAACTATTCGACTATGCAACCCTCACACTCCCTATCACTGTGATGTAATGACAACAACTTACAACACACAGGGAGGGCCCTTGGTATTGGCACCTCACTCCATCTTTGTGTCCTTCTAAGCATCTATGCTATGGAGTCTCTACACTCACTCCTTCATTCTCACTCAAACTCCACTTGTGTCCCTCATTGTAGGAAAAGAGAGCCCACAATAAGAGGGTGAGGGTGAGGACAGGAGGAGGGCCACCCTCAATAGCCCAGCTCACCACTGCAGAGGAGGCGGCCCTGGAGATCGTGGGAGTAGAGGAGGATGCGCAAGTGGGGGACGGACAGACGGGCGCATCAGAGCAAGCTGGTGACAGAATAGTTTTTCATTTCTCTCATTGACATTGCATGAGTGACTGATATTGATTCTAATGCTCTAACAGATTGACTTATGATCATCTGCACAATTCAATGTGCATGCAACGTTTATCTCACATGTCGAACTCTTTCCTTTACTCCCCCACAGGACCATCGACAGCCCCCCTCCCCACTGTCCAGGAGGAACAGCCTGAGCCCCCAGATTCCTCAGAGGAAGCTGCAACCTCTGAGGGCGCAGCGTCAGCAGAATTAAGCACACCCAGCACCAGTGCAGACACTCACACCTCGGTGGAACCTTCGGGAGATAGTGTAGTGTTGTCACCTGATGTATCACAGCTCACAAGTGAGCATCAGCAGATGGTGGAGACAGGGACAGCAGTGGAGAGTCCTCGTCGAAGAGCGCATGACTTTCCCAGCTCGGCTGAGCTGCATGTCGACCCTGTGCCTCCGGGTCCATCCAGAAGGAGAGCGGTGCTGGAACTCCTGGAACAGGTGCAGGAGTCTCTGGCAGGTTTTATCTCCAGGGTCGCTGCGAGTGTGGAGCGAATGGAGGAGTCCATCGCTAACATCAGCAGAGCCTTTGTGGAGGCATTGGCGCATGAACGCATCACCACGGAAAGGATGGCAACCTTCGTGGTAAGGCTGGTTACCGTAGAGGAGAGTCCTCTGGAGTAGGACTTCCAGTGCAGAAACGGGTCCTCATGGCCCCCCTGAAGTGCAGCAAGGTGCTGTCAAGCCACTTTCTAGCTCTGAAGTGGGGCTGACCCATGAGAGGGATGTTGGTGGCAGAGAACAAGGAAGTGGGGGCTCCTCTCCAAGCACTCATACGACCACGCCACTGCAGAGCCCTCGGTCAGAGCCCCACCAGAGTCCTCACCCAACTGTGATTAGCATCTCAGCCCCTGCACAGCCGTAGGAGCAGCAGACTGTTGCCGAGCCCTCACAGGCTCGCAACCCCAGAGGATGCCCGCCAAAGGTGTTGAGGCAGGAGCAGCAAGAAAGTGAGTAAGGGGCCTCCACATCTGCTGAAGCCACAGGGGAAGCACCACGTAGGAGCACGTGTAAGAGGAAGATAAAGCACAAGTAGTCACAAGGTTAGTCACTTGGGTGTTCTGTTGTGTTTATTTTTGAAACACCATCCGTGACTTTATGTGATAAAAAACTTGATGGCAAACTGTTGAAGTTGTGGCCTGTGTCATTTTGCAAATGGGACTTCCACTTTGAGGGCGACTTGGATTTGTCAGTATGGTGGTCAGAGTGATAGGAATCCACAGGTTCTTGGCCATTGTCGATGCTCTGGTAAGAAGGTGCGAGGCAAAAGTGTTTGATTGGGCAGGCTAAGCAAATCTGGCCAAGATGAGTGCATTCCTTGCATCCCGGGCAGCAATGTGCTCACGTGCTGCTGCCGCTGGTAGATGCGCCTCCGCAAGCTGTTCGTTGTCGCTCTCCTCCTCCTCATCCTCCTCCTCATCATCATCCTCATCTGAGGAGGCTATGCGCTGAACCACTTGTCCCTCAGGCATCTGCAAGCCACGATGCTATGCCATGTTGTGAAGTGCACAGCAGACCACAACGATTCTGGAGACCCTGGCTGCTGAGTACTGCAGGGCTCCACCTGATCTATCCAGGCATCTGAAGCACATCTTCAGCAAGCCGATGGTTTGCTCGATTATGGATCTGGTGGAAATGTGGCTCGAGTTATGTCTGCTCTTGATCCCTGGAATGAGCCTGAAGCAAAAAAGTTGAGTGCGGTGGTGACTTTGACGGCCACTGGCAAGGGGTGTCCACCCGTTCCTCTGGGCTCCAGGTCTTGCTGCAGCATTGCGCAGATGTCACCCACTACTTCATTTCCTGATCCGGGAACACATTAGCGATTCATATCCTGATCCCGGAACACATTAGCGATTCATATCCTGATCCGGGAACACATTAATGATTCATATCCTGATCCAGGGACACATTAGTGTTTCATATCCTGATCCCGGAATACATTAGCGATTCATATATATGTGAGGCAACATAATTAATGGTGTAATTCGCTTACTGCATAATTTCCTTCCACTATTGAAGTTTTTCAATGTTAATGATGCATCTTTGCAATTGTGCAAGACCCCAAGAAATTCTGGGCCAATATAAAACAAATTAGAACAGGTCCATTTTGTCAGTCAACTTCAGCAGCAACACCTGTACCTGAATTCCAGGTGAGACTCATGATTGTTTGGCATTAATTCTCCAGGCTGTACTGTGATAAACACTTGTATTCTCATCCTTTCCTTCAGGTTGTTGTTGAGCTGTCCTTCCAACTTGTGAGATGTTGAAATGTCCCCTAATTAGTACATTATGATGTTCTACAGCCATCCTGGTGTGTTGGTGGTGTCGAGCAGTTACCAATTAATAATTTACCTCCTTGCATAGAAACATAGACGATAGGAGAAGGAGTAGGCCATTCGGCCCCTCGAGCCTGTTCCGCCATTTAATGAGATCATGGCTGATCATCCAAATTCAGTACCCTGTCCCTGCTTTCTCCCCATATCCCTTGATCCCTTTAGCTTTAAGAAATATATCTAACTCTTTCTTGAATATATTTAATGAATTGGCCTCAACTGCCTTCTGTGGTAGAGAATTCCACAGGTTCACCACTCTCTGGGTGAAGAAATTCCTCCTCATCTCAGTCCTAAATGGCTTACCCCTTATCCTTAGACTGTGACCTCTGGTTCTGGACTCCCCGGCCATCGGGAACATCCTTCCTGCATCTAGTCTGTCTAGTCCTGTTAGAATTTTATAAGTTTCAATGAGATCCCCTCTCATTCTTCTAAACTCTCGCGAATACAAGCTCAATCGACCCAATCTCTCTTCATACGTCATTCCTGCCATCCCAGGTATCAGTCTGGTGAATCTTCGCTGCACTCCCTCCATGGCAAGAACATCCTTCCTCAGATAAGGTGACCAAAACTACACACAATACTCAAGGTGTGGTCTCACCAAGGCCCTGTACAACTGCAGCAAGACATCCTTGCTCCTGTACTCAAATCCTCTCGCTATGAAGGCCAACATACCATTTGCCTTCTTAACCGCCCGCTGCACCTGCATGCTTACCTTCAGCGACTGGTGCACAAGGAGACGCAGGTCTCGTTGCACTTCCCCTTTTCCCAATCTATTGCCGTTCAGATAATAATCTGCCTTCCTGTTTTTGCCACCAAAGTGGATAACCTCGCATTTATCCACATTATACTCCATCTGCCATGCATCTGCCCAATCACCCAACCTGTCCAAATCATACTGGGCATACTGATTATCATTACACATTTCTATCCATATTGTGTCAACGTAATCCCCATTCTGAAACTTCAACCGCCCATCCTAATGCTGCTATACCTGCCCTTTCTATAGTATACCCACCCCTTCCATAGCTTCTATACGCACTGTAAGAATTTCAGAGGTGACACCAGACTTGGGGTTAACGGCCGTCCTTTATTCTAAGCACAAGCGAGTTTTAATACATTCCAGTATTTAAGCAGTAATTTACAGAAGTAGAATGAAGTTTCCCATTTTCCCTCTGGGTGGAGTGTGTCGTCTGGAGACTCTTCCCTTCTTCTTCAGTAATCACTCTCTGCGTCTGAACGAGGCAAACCCCTCCCCTCTATACGCCTCCAGGCAACACGGTTAATTCAGTTTCTGCAGCTGAAGTAAGTTTGTGGGGGCTGGGGGCTGGGGGCCAAGACCTGGCCATGCACAGTGCTCAAGGTCTTTAGTCTGGATTCCCATGAATTCCATGCCTTTCTCATCTGCACACCTCCCTTATTTGGAATTGTCCCTTTTCCCTTCAGCTTTCTTATCTGGAGTGAACTAACACACTACAGCTATGTCCATTGTGCTTTGTAAGCATAGTACTGAAGAGATATCGGATAGCTACACTCTAAAAGATACTTCTATGTCCATTATGCTTCGTAAGCTTAATTTTTAAGAGGAGAATAAAACTATAGGCCATAAAAACTCAATATTAAACTGTGAAGGAATAGCCAGGATTCAGAAAAATACACGATACTAAGAACAGATTTCTGAAATAATTAATAAATGACATACTGGGTTTAAAAGACATAAGCCTTAGCAGACAAAGGCTGCAGGCAGAAATACAGGCTTCTGAGATAAGGTCAGTTGTTAAACAAAGTTGTAAAGCACCACAAGCTTTGAAATGGGAATTAGTTAAAAATACTAAAACAATGCCCTATTGAAGCAAACCATTGGAGGTTCCTCTATGTCTGAACATTGGAACCAACACAATGGAATCACCCAGTTTAAAGTGTCAAAAGCTAACACTGATGCAAACAGAAACTTAGAATATTAAACAACCATAAGCCTTCATAATATAACATCAAATAAGAAAGGAAACACGATTAAATATGCAACCAATTGAGATAGCTAGAAAACAAGTAAACACGGAGTTAAAGTGTTTTCAATTTACATATTGTAAATATGATACCTACAGAAGGCTTTGAAGAAATGACATCAAGTAAAAGAAACGCCTGCTGAACAAATAGTTTTAATGTTAAGCTTGAAATATGGAGTCCCGAGGTCTGATAAAAAACAATTGAAGTAAATAGAAATGCATGAAGATACTAGTTAAAGTGGTTTTAATTTACAAGTTGTAAAAGGTACACAAACAAGACGACTTTGAAAATATTACTTCAATGGATGCACCAAGCAATTACATTGTTCTTGTATTGAACTTGGAATACCACGGAGTCACAATTCCTGATAATAACCAGTTAAAGTAGTATTAGAAATTCATTAGAAAGACTTCCGAAGAATTGCATCAAACAGAAACCATTGCTGTCATTGTGTTTATGATGGTTTTTGAAACATCTAAGGTAGAGACATAATTATGCATGCAATGGCTAAATTGACAGTAAAGACAGAAAGCATTCAACAGAGATATCAATAAACACAATTAGCTTACATCAGCACAAATACTTCAAAGGATAAGCCACCAAAAAAAGATATAAAAATACGAGCTTTTCAGATAGAAAGTCAGAAGTCGCTGGGAAGGCAAGCGTTTCTCAACTTCACAGACACTCTCTGTAAGTTTTTAACTTTTGAGTCTCGGGTAATCAAGGTATTTGATTTTGGTGGATATTCTGGATTAAGAAATAAGTAGAAGTGTGGAAATGTAATGAAGTTAAGATTTGAGAATAAGGATCTCTGATAAGAAATGTAAGCTATTTGTATTTTGAATGATTAAAGTTGCGATTGCCATAGCAGCTGTTTACTAAATGTCGGTTCTTTAATAAATCAATATATTTTTAGAATTATCTCAAAGAGTATTTCTGTATCATCCTGCGAACTCAATTTCTGTACACTCTTCACAAAGGAGTTGCAGAATTCTGGGGGTAATTCCGGACCCTCATAATATCCGGAGGACGGTAATATCTTTAGACCGTTTCTTTCCTTAAGGGAGAGGCAGTCTGACCTTTAGACCCAATTAAGCGTCTTATGGGATCCGGCTACCGCTAACTTTAGTTGAAGGTAAACATCTGGGAATATGCCTGATCTGGGGTAGTCCAAAAGGGCTAGGACTTGTAATTAGCCCTTCAAAACTGTACTCTAATAAGCTTAATACTGCGAGGTAATAAAGGCCACTAACGCCACCCTCTCAGTGTAGACATTGGGGGAAATTTTCCGGGGGGTCAGCGGGCGGGATCGATGGCGGGTCAGGTTGGAAAGTGTTTTTTTTGACAGTGGGTCGGGACCCCACTGTCAACCCGCTGCCTCGCGCTTTTACCAAATGCCGGGTCTGGCAGTGCTGAGCAGACTCGACACACAGCGACGGGGGAGGCAATTCAGGTCATTATGATCTTGTGAACAGAGGATTAACAACAATTTTGAGCTCACTTTTAGAATTTACCAGCTCGCCAACAGGGTCTATGCTGCTCAGGAATCACATCAGGTAAGCTGGGCGGGAGTTGTATGACCATGGAATCAATTCATTACTTGACAGCTTGAAATGTGCTATAAAAGCTCCCATCTCACAGCTGTTCACTTTCCAAGCCCAGAAGTTGTTGCTTACTGCATTTGGAAGACAGATTGAGCTTTATGCAGGTTGCAAGTGTTTGGAGCAAACTCTCTATCCAGTGTCACCTCATTGTTGCAACCTCTCTCACCATTGACAGATCGCTTCTGTCATCTCAAGTTCACCTGTCATCTATTCCATCAGCATGGGTACGGTTTATACTCTCTCACCTTGGTCCTCAGAATCTGACCACAATCAGCCGCAACACCAGCATCACCAGGCACACCAGCAGCATCAACAGCCACACCAACCTTCTCCGCAATCACCTGATGCTGCACAGGACAGAGGGCATCAGCACCCGACCACATTGCTGCCTGGGACGCCAGGGATGGCCTCACCATGGCCAGGTTGGCACCACCCCACACCGACACCATAAAGCATCCCTACAATGCCCAAGCCATTCCTTTCATACTCATCAGCATTGCGGGGGGTACCGTTATGTCTCACCATTCACTGCAACTCACTAAGCCACGTCCAAAGGTGCACACAAATCTGTCCAAGAAAGGAAAGTGTTGAAAATAAGAATTTCAATGTTTGACAGCACATTAACAGAAACTTCACATGAACATTGGCTAAAACACACAAGTGCCTACCCTTGTGTGTTGTTAGTTGGTATGATTGGATTAGGATGAGGGTGAGTGTGAGGGGTGGCTAGTGAGATGGGGAAGTGATAACGTAGATAGTGAGGGATGGGTGGAGGTGCAAGGTAAGTTGGTGTGAGTAAGGATGTGCAGGAGTAGGGTAGGGAAGGCAGAGTGATGGGGATGTGATGAGTGGCACGGCAGGATGAGGTTGAGTGTGGCTTTGCAGTAACGTTTTGTGATCTACTGAGATCATTGAAAGGTTTGCGCCACTGCAGCCTGGGCCTCCTAACGACATCCCTGCTTGTGTCCTCCTATGCAATGTGCAACCAGGCTGTGTTGGTCTCTTGGGGAGGTCTCTAACACCCATTGGAAGGGAAAAGGACCTCCCTGTGTGCTGTGACTCTCTCCATAAGCATATGGAGGGAGTCATGGGAGAGCCTGGGTGCAGCCGTGCACCTCTGTGCAGTGATTGTCAGTGTTTGCAGCACTTCAATGCTGTAGAGCACTGACATCACAAATGTCAAAGTAAATTTGCGCATGGTCCCTTTAAGGAAACCGGCTGATGACGAATCATCAAATGATGTCATCAGACCCGCTTCCTTCAATTGGCCGGGAAGCTCGCTGGGCGGGCTTAACAAGTCCAATCAGGGGAAAGTCATGTCAGAGGCCGGGATGGAGACAGGAGCGGGGCCACGACCCGCCACCGACATCGCCTGCCACGGACCCGCCCAGGTAGGGAAAATCGCGGCCATTGTTGCCAGTCTGGTATAGATAAAGCCCCTGCCATCTGAACAACTTCAACCCCTACTCTAGAACAGCCACACATTGCTTTATCTAATCAGTTCCTCCCTAACCCATGGTACTAGGAGTAATCCTGACATTACTAGCCGTGAGGTTTCGTATTTTAATCTGGAGCTTAACTCTTCAAGCTCTGTCTGCAAGAATTTATTCCTACTCTTTCTGTGTCCTTGGTTCTTATCATGACCATGACTTTTGACTAGTTACTACCCTTCTCCAGAGGTCTTTTCACCTGTTTTGTTATACGAATTACCCTGACACTTCATTATATGGGACCTCTGGTCATGACTGGTGGGGGTGGGGGCGCGGTGTGGTACTAGGGTTTGGGAGGGTTGCCTGTGGGCTTGTGTTGTTTAAGAGGACTTACTGCTCATGAGGTGGGAGTCAGTGGGAATTTGAGACAGGATTGTGTTGGTGTTCCAATGCTGGACTTTCTGCTCTACTGGGAGGGGGAGGGCAGGATATTTGTTGCTATCCTACTCGGGGAGGTGGGGGGGTTTACTGTTTGTAGTTTGGTCTTGATATTTCTGTTCACTGGCAGGTGGAGGGAAGCTGATTGATCTTCGAAGTTAGGTTTACTTTCAGGGTAAGGGACGTGGTGTCTCATTTTCTCACTGGTGTTTTTCTGCCATTCCAGTGTGCGACGTTTCCTTTGACACTCTGCCCACTGTCGCTATCTGGTTGGAGTCATTGGAAATGGGTCCGATTACTGGTAGTTGGGGAGAGGCAGCGTGTAGTCCCTGTGGTGCTCATCATTACTATTCTGATCACATTCATTTATTAAATATGCTTCAGCTGAAAGTTATACTTTCACCCTTGTTTTTATTGTAACTCTATGTGGCAGCATCGGTCCCAGTGAAACGTATTTCTAAAACACATTCCACATTTTCCAGATCCACTCTGCAATCTCACTCTGGATGATGGATGTTTTGAAATAGTTAATACAACATGGCTGCAGGCAAACAATGAAACTTGCTCAAATGGATCAGAAATCTACGTTCCTCACCAGGGTCCAAGTGAGCAATACTGGGAGTAAGTAAATTGCTGCAGATAGCTGCACCTAGAACCTGCACAGCTGTACCAGTAGCTTCCTCTTGGGAAGGTCAGTTGGGTGAATGTCCTGTTTAATGAGTGAAAAGCTGTTTGATTTAAATATTTACATCATACGTCTGTTACAAAATAACATCACAACAGGGGCCCTTTCATTAGTTAACAGCCCCCTGGTTTCTAACACTGCGGGTTTGCTTTAATAAAGCTTTCTACAGGATTTTACTTTTGTGTGTCACATTTTTGTTTATTCTTGAAAAATGGGTAAAATTTTGGTCGCTTGCCATATACACATCTACACAGACACACACATATATATATATATATATATATATAGAGGCATGCTTGTTAAATTCACCATTAGAAACTGATGACTGAGCTGGCCTGTAAATACACAGTTTGGCCACCAGATGGTGCTGTAGGATCGATCCACACCAAATCATGAAAACTTCTTTCGGGAACATTGCCAACCAGACTTTTATCTTGTTTATTGCGTCTTAAGTGTTCCATTTATTTTGCGCAGAAACAGCTGTGCTTACTGTGCTATTGTATGAGTGAAGTACCCATTACAAAGTATTATAAAAATATTATAAAAAGGATATAGAGGCACTGGAGAGGGTGCAGAGAAGATTTACAAGGTTGATACCAGAAATGCGAGGGTATACCTATCAGGAAAGGATGAACAGACTGGGTCTCTTTTCTCTTGAAAAAGAAGGCTGAGGGGGTGACCTAATAGAGGTCTTTAAAATTATGAAAGGTTTTGATAGAGTGGATACAGAGAGAATGTTTCCACTTGTGGGGAAGAGCATAACTAGAGGCCATCAATATAAGATAGTCACCAAGAAATCCAATAGGGAATTCAGAAGAAACTGCTTTACCCAAAGAGTGGTGAGAATGTGGAACTCGCTACCACAGGGAGTGGCTGAAGCGAATAGTATAGATGCATTTAAGGGGCGGTTAGATAAGCATATGAGGGAGAAGGGAATAGAGGGTTATGCTGATAGAGTTAGATGGGGAAAGACGGGAGGAGGCTCGAGTTGAGCACAAACGCTGGCATGGACTGGTTGGGCCGAATGGCCTGTTTCTGTGTCATATATCCCAGTACACTCCCAGGGACGTGCTCTCCTAACTTCAGAAAGACAGTGTCAGCCACCCAAAGGAAAACAGTGCTCTCATTTCAATAGTATATGACAACAGAAGGAAGATGCTTTTTCTGATTCATTCACGGATGTGGGTGTCGCTGGCAAGGTCGGCATTTATTGCCCATCCCTAATTGCGCTCGAGAATGTGGTGGTGGGCCGCCTTCTTAAATACAACCGAGTGTCTCGCTAGGCCATTTCAGAGTCAACCACATTGCTGTGGGCCTGGAGTCACATATAGGCCAGACCAGGTAATGACGGCAGATTTCCTTCCCTAAAGGACATTAGTGAACCAGATGGGTTTTTACAACAATTCGGTAGTTACTCGGTCACCATTACTGATACTAGCTTTTTATTCCAGATTTATTTCACGACCACCGGACATCTCAACGCGCTTTACAGCCAATGAAGTACTTTTGGAGTGTAGTCACTGTTGTAATGTGGGAAACACAGCAGCCAATTTGCACACAACAAACTCTCACAAACAACAATGTGATAATAACCAGATAATCTGTTTTTGTGATGTTGGCTGAGGGATAAATATTGGCCAGGACACCGGGGAGAACTCTCTTGCTCTTCTATCGAAATAGTGCCATGGGATCTTTTACGTCCACCTGAGAGAGCAGACGGGGACTCAGTTTAACATCTCATCTGAAAGACGGCACCTCCGACAGTGCAGCACTCCCTCAGCACCGCACTGGAATGTCAGCCTAGCTTTATGTGCTCGAGTCCCTGGAGTGGGAGTTGAACCCACAACCTTCTGACTCTAGAGGCGAGTGAGTGTGCTACCAACTGAGCCACAGCTGATACAGTTAATTGAATTGTAAATTCTGCAGCTGCCATGGTGGGATTATGAACTTGTTAGTCCAGGCCTACTGGATTACTAGTCCAGTAACATAACCACTGCGCTACCGTTTCCCATTGGCCAGGTAACAAATAAAGAAGCAACACAGAAACCTGATGTCGGAGGAGCCCCCAGTTTGAAAACAGGTGCATCAGAGCAGTCAGTTTTCTGCAGTGTTGCTTGTATTTTAGATTCTGTTTATTTCTGTCATCTCACTTCAGTGTCTGGTTATGATGCTCCAGCCATGATGAGTGTGGTGGACCAGCTCATCTTTTCCTGACCATCATTTCTGTAGGTCTGTATGAATAGCACGTGTAGGGGATGTATTGTGGGCAACACGGCCTATGATTTTCCACCAATTAAAATGAACGGATGGAAAAAATCACTGCATGCACTGCCTGACCCCTGACCCCTGCTAGGTGCATGGAATTAACTCAATTTCATGTAAAAAATCTTTCAAATACTTAGTAGATATTTGACTAAAATATTGACAAGTGCTAGGTACGAACATACAAAAATGATGGGCAGGAAAAGACTAGCTGGTCCATCAAGCCTGCTGCACACTCATGGTGCCTGGAACATCAGGACTAGATACTTCCAAGGCAACTCTATCACCCACCATGTCTATATGTATTTCATGTACCAGTAACAGTGGTTAATGAGTATTGACCTTACATAAGATGTTTCCTGTTGTCATTTTCTTTAGTAAAGTGGTTTTACGCCGCACAAGTTCAATGGATGAGACTGGGGAGATAGTCTGGCATTTAGCCCTCTGTCTGCTTCTGGCCTGGCTGATAGTTGGGGCAGCGCTATCTACAGGAATCAAATCTTCAGCAAAGGTAACATGATTGGTTATGAACATTCCGGTAAGAAAGTACAGATCCTTGCCTATAATTTATGAATAGTTTTTAAGTGAGTTAGTTTATCGCACAAGTGATGTTAATAGTGTTCGTTCAGGAGATCCATAATTCATGAGAACTACAGGCCTGGGTGACATCTGAAGATCTCACTCATGTGGGAAAGAACAGCAGCAATTCCCCCAAACTGATCACAGACATCACAATGTCAAGGTGATTGAGGCCACTCAGCCCATCTAGTCATAGAAATCTACAGTTATAGCATCTAACAGCCTCTTAAATGGTTTCAGAGCTTGCACTACCCCACCAGAAGACCATTCCAGCTACTAACCTGCATGAAGAAATGCTCCTGGAACCAGCCCTGAACTTGCTGTTTGCCAGGTTTTGCTGACATCTCTTTGTCCAACAACAAGAAAGAATTGAGCAAAAGCAAAACATTCAGATGCTGGAAATCTGAAATAAAAACAGGAAATGCTGGAAACGCTCAGCAGGTCAGGCAGCATCCGTAGAGAGAGAAACAGAGTCAATGGCCCAAAAATTCGTGAGGAAGCCTTCGTGCGAGGGTAAGGCCTCCCCGCGATCTCTCACTGTGCGTTGGCTTTTTCAGTTCCAGCTCGCACGAACTTGATGTTCTGGACAGCTGCTGTGCTGGGCTTGCGTATCCCACAGGCGTAGTTAATTCGTGCGAGCTGTGGGATCACGTGACTCAGTTAGAGCCAATGGCAGCACACCATCTTCCATTCATAACTTTCACATAAGTGCTGTGAAAGCTATGAATACTATAGCCCCCCAAAAGAACCGCTAAACCTCAATTAAATAAAAAAAAAACTATCACATTAATAAAATAAGTATAGTTAAATAAATTAACCATTTTAAATAAAAAATTAAATTTTTGAAAAAATTTAAACTCTTTTAAAAAGTTATAAAAATAAACTTACCTGTCTTTAAAGTCTCTAAAAAAGATATACCTGTTAAAAAAAATTCAAAATAATACTTAATTCACTACTTACCTTGTTAAAAGTGGGTCTTACTCCTCCTTTTTTTATGTGTAGAATCTTCCGTACTTACCTGCGCGTTGAAACCACTAAGTGCACTGCATGCGCGCAGCCTGTAGCGCGCACGCGGTTCACCTAGGACCCGCCCCCTTTTCCATTCACCAAGTGCCGGTTTTCAGCGCATGCGCAGTGCATGCAGAAAACCGGCAATTGGAGACAGAATACGCGAGAGTACGCAGTGCGTACTCTCGCGTAGCGGCACTAATTTTTGGGCCAATGTTTCAGGTCGATGACCCTTCGTCAGGACTGGAAGATGTTCGAGATGAACAGCTTTTAAGCAAGTACAGAGCCAGGGAAAGGGGTGGGCAAGGAAAGAACAAAGGGGGAGGTCTGTGATCAGGTGGAGGGCAGGAGTGATTAAATGACAAAAGGGTTGATGGTGCGAGGCAAAAAGGGGTGGCAATGGGACAAAGATAAAAACGAGAGATGGAGCTGGATTGGCATGGGGTGGGATTCTCAAGGATTAGTGCTGGGGCTGCTGCTGTTCATAATGACGGGAAAATCGGGACAATAGCAAAACCTCCAGATTTGCAAATGATACTGGGAGCAGCCCTCAAGAACACAAAACAAGCTGATCAAATACAGAAGTGCCTGATAGATTGGAGCTGGACACAAGCAAGTTAATGTGGACAAATCTAAAATCATGAGATTGGGAAAGGACAATAAAAGCAGCGACAGCGTAAGCTAAATGGTATCATTGCACAAGGCAGGGCACAGGAGAGGATCTGGGAGTACTGGTGGATCGATGACTGAAGCCATCAGCACAGTGTGTGGCAGCAGGAGAAAGGACAAACAGGTTCTTGGGCTGTGTAGAGCACAAGTCTCGGGAAGTGATTCTGCGTTTATATACAGCGCTGATGCGGCCCCACTTGGAGTACTGGGTTTTATAAGGCGAGGGTGCAGCAAAGACAATTAAATTAAGAGCTGGGATTAAACACCTGACCTACGAGGCGAGCTCCAGAAGCTGAGGATGTTTACAATGGAGAACAGAAAGCTCAGCACGGTCTTGAAGCAAGATCCTCAATGGCATAGACAAGATAAATGGCAATGGGAGTGAACTTCAACTTTGGCAGTGACACAGAACAGGCAGTAATGGCTGGGCTGCCCATTCTACACCTGACTTCCCTCTTCATTCATTCCAAGGAAAGGAAATTGAGCGGATGTATAATGGGCGGTCGATCCAATACCATATATTCTGCCCGTGCCAAAGTTGTATTTCACCCTCACTATGTTTTACATACTCCCATGGTCTACGGTAAGAGGGTTAACTTTAATCCTTAACCTTGGGGGGGTGAAAAGACAATTTCATTGTAACTACTTTACAAAGAGGGTGGTGAGTGTATGGACTGAACTGCTAAGGGAAGCAGTGGAGGCTGATTGTATCAGCAAATTCAAGAGAGAGTTGGCTAAGTACCTTAATAGAGGAGTGCGAGAGGGAATCATAAGCTATCTTAGCCCTTGACCCTGGTCAACTGGGCCAGAATGGTTTTCTTCAGTCCTCTACATTCCGATGTCCCCTGAATATGAGCTGCAAATAAGTTTGAATAGTAGTTAGATTCAGTTACAATATGCTGCTTAGTGTCAAATATACCCTTTGTGTAGGAATCACTCCTCAATAGTCCACTGCTTCAATTACAATCCGATCAATTTTCTATTCAATCGGATTCAATGCTGTAAATGTTGTACCAGTGTTGTGGTAAAAGTGAGATGGTTACCTGAAACAAAATGGACTCTGTGAAACAAAATGGACTCTGTGAAACAAAGGGACTCTGTGAAACAAAATGGACTCTGTGAAAAGACATTAAAATGTGCTAACCAACCTTGAGCTACCTCCTGTCATTTACTGAAACTACAGAACAGACAAAAGCCAGACCACCAAGGTCCAGATAACGGTTGTTCTTAAAGGAATGTAATTGGAGGTCATTGTTGCTAGGGGGGAATAATTGGCTAAAGTGTAACTAACCAAGACTGCTGTGCTTGTGGAATGTATAAAAAGAAGTACAACAGCCATTTTAAATTGAGAAGAAGTGACTGTGCACTACTTCTCCCAAAGCTTTGTTCAATAAACTGCATGTTGAATCTTTAAGTCTGACTCCGAGTGGTGATTTCCCACAACAAATTGGCGTCACGAACAGGATCTCACTGCTGGTGAGTTGATCGGTTGGCCTCGATCAGCGAACTGGAGTAGAGATTATTGAACTGTGGGAGTCAGACTGAGCCAACAATGCAGTTAAAAACCGGTAAAAATTAGGGGAATTTATGGGACTATCGGATAGAAACGGGAATTGATTGCTTGTGCTGATCGACTAAGGACAAGGAAGTGCCTGTCTCAAACGCGCAGCCTTAGACCGGTTGTTAAGAGGGGAAATCCCCCACGCGATGGTCAGGACCATAAAGTGGGCGTAGAGGCACCAAGGCACTTAGGATCGTGAAGCACAAGTAGTAAGGACCATTCGGCATCAAACTCTGTAGTGGCGAACAAACGCAGAGGTACATAAAGTATAAGAATTCACGAGTATGTACTGTTTGTAGTTTTAAGCGGTGCGGTAAGGAGCTGATCACCCTGACCTAGAGCCGGACTCCGGTGGAGGAAACACGTTGCTGAGACGGTAATCGTGGCCGTGAGTATAAACAGATAGGGGGTTTAAAAGCCCGTAGGAGAGGGGGGTTTAAAAGCCCGCAAGATAGGGGGTTTAAAAGCCCGTAAGAGACGAGGGTTCCGGTGGAGGAAACACGTTGCTGAGACGGTAATCGTGGCCGTGAGTATAAACAGATAGGGGGTTTAAAAGCCCGTAGGAGAGGGGGGTTTAAAAGCCCGCAAGATAGGGGGTTTAAAAGCCCGTAAGATGAAAGATGGGGAAACTAAGTGGGGACCTGCAGGTTCCCTTATTGATAAATATATGACAGACAGACGCTCGTTGATTAAGAAGATGCAAAAGGATGGCTGGGATGTTTCCCAGACCTTAGAACAACAGAGAGTTAATATGGGGAAAAGTCGTTGCATACAAAAGTTTATTACGTACGGGGCAGGGAGTTCCATGGAAAGCTGATGGTTCAATACTACCAGTTTGATGAATTTGACTAATAACAGACCATGGAATGGGACTAAACGATTGAATACTGACAATATACATATATATATATACATATACATATATACAAGATTTGTTGAGTGAAAGGAATCTTAAAAGGAATACTGGGATCTCAGTTGTGTGAAAAGTGTGTAAAAGATTCCTGATTGTGTGAATGTTTAAGTTTGTTAAGTTACAGTATTATTTTGTCCCTGGAAAAAAAAATCTGCCTAAAAAAAGTGTCTGTCAGTTTGTTTATGTTTTAGCTCCACCCACTCTTTTGTACAGAGAGCTAAAAGCTGTTTTTAACTCTTTGAAGACTTGTCTTGAATGATACTCAAGTGTGTTGTTTTAAGTTTGTTAATTGTTTTACAAAAGAGGTATAAGCTTCAGCCTTGAAGTCACAGTTGCCAATGTGCCTGGAAAGAAAATGACAATTAATTTGAATGTTTACAAGGCATGGTAATTGTTTCTTTGTTAATGTGACGATGTGTTCTTTATTTTGCAACTGACACTGGTTAGTTTAAAAAAAAATTGATCTGGATTGAATTGGAATTATTGAGGTTAATTAACCTATTAAAAACCAGACTTTCATTGTGCACGGTGAAATTCTGGTTGGTGTAAATTTGTGTAGACCGCATTGAATAAGATATTTAATGGTCTGAAACCAGATTTTGAAATATTTACAGTCTTGGATACAGAATGGGTTCTGGTCCATACCATTGGCAGAGGAATCACAAGGAAATTCACCTTTACTGTCAGGGATAGACAGGAATGTTATATCAGACTTTGCAGGGAAAGCATTGTGCCAGAGAAAAAAAAAAATAAAAATAAATAAATAATAATTTGAATTACAATTTAAGTTAAGCTGGTGTGTAAAAACTGAGAAGAACAACAAAAAAAAAACAAAAAGTTTGTTTAACAAAAGATTAAGTTTCGGTCTAAGATTTAACCTTGGAGTTGCGGTTGCTATGGTGAAATCTTCCAAAGCACTCTGATTTGATTTGTTTAAATTCAATGTTTTTACAGTATTTTGGAAAGACATCTGAAGAAAGGACAATAAGAAATATGATGTAATTTACTAGTTCTGCAAGCATGTGCTATTTTGTTTTGTTTTATCTGTTCTGTTCGTGTTCAGTTAAAGTGTGAAAACACAACTGCTTTTTTTGGATCGGGAAAGTTTTTTTTTAATTTACGTGAAGTGACGCAATTGCGTGCGCCTGATAATGTTTTGCTCCACCTTCTTAAAAACCTGCAAAGGAGTTAACCCTTTCCACTGACAGCTGATTAAGTTCATCAAGCAATAACTTCGGTGTGACATTTAAAGATATTGGACATTATTAATTTTAAGTTAATATTTCCCCACAGTGACAGAAGGAAAATTATGATTTGATAAATTAACCCCTTGGGCTCTAAGCAGAGTCACAATGGATTCTCTTCTTTCTTTTGTTATATGGAAGTTACCTTGTAAACTAATTGCAGCACTTCTGTCTCTAATGTTAAAACACTGTATAAACCACCTAGCCTGGAAATCATTTGTTTCTGAAATTGGAAATGGAAGATAAATTGATAGAAATGAAATTGAACATAGGTTTTGTCAATCAGTTCAACAGTACTGCTGTTTGGATTTTGGGATAATTTTGTAATAACAATATAGACTCAGGCACTAGATATATTTTGGGTTACTTTTGGGAAAATAAAAGATCCTCTAAAATAATGATAAATAAAAAGTGTTAGTAACTTGGACCTAGTGAGAATGTTTAATCTATGTTTTCAATCTTAAATATTGTACTGGACAGTAAAGTTACTCCAGGGCTCATGAATGAGATATGAATGGTAATTAATGGGATGTATAAAATTGAAACAGGAGAAATTACACTGCTGAATGGGAATTTTAAAAAACTTGCTAGTGAAAGTCAGGAAAGTGCAGTTAAGAATAGTAAATTGATAGCTTTCTCTTGGAGACATTTGTGTCCCTGCCTATAATGAACTTTTAAGAAAACTGAATTTGATAGCCTGGCCACTATCCAAGATATTGGGACCATGCAGAAGAAGATGAACAAAGACAGTCTTTTGATAAGATACCTGAAAGCCCGAGAAAGGCACATGTGGCATGATATTGAGATACCGGTATGAGTGTGCAAATGTGATTTGTTACGTATGAAGCGATTACCATCTGGGAATGTATGGTGAATCTGCACTGAAGAACGGTCTCAGACATGCTCAGTTACTGGACAACAGCAAGACATGAAATGGTTAATGTGGCTCAGGAGAGCAAGACAACTTTTAAAGCATTGACACATACTCCATCGAGAAACTATCTAATTAATGAAACAATCAGAATAGAGTTAAACACACTGGTACCTGTTAGAAGGATTGAAATTGAAGTTGAAGTGGAGAGTTACCTGGAATCTGAATTGGGACAATTGAGGGCTAAGGAGAAATCATGTTTAGTAAGAATTATCCACAAGATGGATATGAGTAAAAGAGAGATCTGGAGAATCTTTTAAGTCCATGATTTGTTGATTAAATGTTAAACTGTAATGTTGCTTGAAATCAGGAAGATAGAAGAAACAGAGGATACCCCAGGCGGGGCAGAATTGGAACACCGGAAAGGACAGTTGAATTTGAATTTGAAAAGACTTAAATAATGAAGCTGTTATTTACGTTTTACCTACTAATCGGACTGATATGTATAGCCTGCCAAGGGAGAAGAAAAGAACCCCGAAAGAAACGAGAATTACATATGAACACTTTTTTTGTATATATGTCATATAAGTATGCCAAAAAAAGTGGGATAAACGCCTGTTGGGTATGTAGCCATATTCCTACCCATGTGAAAGGAGGAATACCTCTGCGACCGATACCCTTGAACCTCACAGATATGGCAGAATGGATAATTAATAAAAATCATACAAAACAGAAAAATACCACCCTATCCACCTTCGGAATTAAATGGGAACAAAAGTGGTCTAGCCTAAGAAACGAGTTTAAGGGGGGAGGATATTCGTTAGAAAATTTTAAGGGATGGTACAAGCCGACGTATGATTATACGAAAGTACCTCCTTTTCTAGCCCTTACCAATACATCAGGAAAGGGCCGACCGATCGGGGATATATGCTGGGAACGCGATCTAGGACAGACTAAAGGGAACAGAGTTAATATGGGGAACACCCATACAAATTGATTCGGATCAAGGGTCGCACTTCACCGGAAAGGTGATAAAAACAGTGTGCCAACTGATGGGAATAAAACAAAAATTCCACATCCCTTACCATCCGCAGAGTTCTGGAATGGTAGAACGCATGAACCGAACCCTTAAGAATGCCCTGGCCAAGGCCATGCAAACGTCAGGAAAAACGTGGACAGAAGTATTACCGATTATATTAATGAAGTTAAGAGCCACGACAAACCGGACAACCGGATTAACCCCTTATGAACTAATGACAGGAAGGGCGATGCAATTACCAGAAAACATCATAACAGGTGGGGCCGATGTAGGCCCACTAAAGGACAAAATTAAGCGATATGTTTTGGAACTAAGCGCCCAACTAAAAGGGATGCGTAAATTAGTAAGAGACAATCAGGAAGAAAGAGACGCACAGAGAGAGCTTGAAATGCTCCCTGCCGTCCCGATGGCAGGACGTCGCGTCATGGTAAAAACATTACCTGAAAAACCGGGGTTTGCACCAAAATGGAATGGCCCATATGAGGTCATAATCAGTGGAGACACCTGTGCCTGTCTGGACATAAGAGGGAAGGGTGTATGGAAACATTGGACCCAGCTGAAATTGTACAAAGAAATTAATGAGTAGCATACGATTCACGATTAATCAATAAAGTAACCAGGATACCTTCCCCAAACAGGTGACGACTGCAAGCAAGTCCAAATTAATATTATATTGTTGGAACGTAACAAATATGTCTAAGATAGCGTATATAATTGCGTCACTCTATGTTGTCACGGTTGTAAAGCTGACAGGATTAAAAGATAACTTATTTTACAAGACCCATGTACATTTACACGGTAATCGAACCGTGTGTTACCCGCTAGCCCAATCCGTAGAGGCCCTGTTCGTGGCCACCCCCGGGTGGACCCCCCTTGATTTATATACGGCAGATACCTCGGACGTACCCTGTAAGGGACATACAGGTCAATATGGGAGGGGTATACAGGGAAGATGTGTGGAACTAATAAACTCCACAAATCCTGTGTGCAGGGGGGTCCGGGGAGTAAACGGGAGAGTATGCTCAGACGATACAAGCTACCCGCTTTGCTTCTCGGGACAAGGATGGGGGTGTGCATATGCCTTGGTCCCCGAGAATGTTTCCTGTGTACAGACGCAGTGTGCCCGTCAGCACTGTCAAGTAAACAGAGGCCAGTTTGCTTGTACCTGTAACGAGCAAAGATGCCTGAATGTGACCGCGGGGAGGCAATTCATTTGTGGTCAGTGTAATGGGACTCATGTCAGCTCAGCCACATGGACATACCCGTTTGATACTTACCAATTGGTAGGATCGGGTGGAAAGTCAAGTGAACCGAGCAATTGGCGGTATAATCAGTTCGTACGGAGAAATAACCAGGATGTTAAATGTTACCGAGCCAAAAAGGGATTTGTGTTCCTCCTCGACGGTACCTTCACGACGGCAACACCAACCCTCCCGATCCTCTTTGCAGTAGGAGCAATAGGACCACTCACTGTTCCATGCCCTCGAAAGGGGCATACCCGGAGAAAGATAGTAACACGGGCCATCAGCCAGGAATTTTGTGCCGATTGGAAGGATCCGGTCACACTGGGATCCTCACTCGGCTACGGGTTTCTAGGGGCCCTGTCTCTGGGGGGAACAGCAGGAGTGGTTAGTACTAAAAATAGGAACTATCTTATCTGTGGATTAACCATTCTGGGAAACAGCACAGCAAAGGGGCTGGATGCCATCAACCGAGAACTGGCTGAATTAAGATTGTACGCGCAGCAGACCCGCTATGCTGTGGATTATCAGTTAGCCCAGCAGGGGGGAGTATGCACAATAATCGGAGACAAATGTATAACGCATGTTACAGATGAATCCTACAACATCACCCAAGCCATTAATGACATAAGAAAGCAGCTCGATGACTTTAGACAAGGCCCCAAGAAGGGGAATGGCTGGCTCGAATGGTTATTGGGGGGATCTTGGGGGTCTTATTTAATGCATGGACTAATTATTCTTGTTATAATAATAATTGTCTGTTGTTTGATTATCGGATGTTTTAATATCTGCTGTAAAGTCATGATGGCTCGGATTGTGCCAGGGGCCAGCGTGGCCACTGAGGAAGAACATCTAATGGGAACACCCGAAGACGCCAGAGAAGGAGAGGGCGACCTAGACAGGTACCTGTGAAGAGTGACTTGGAGTCATATGTGCGGAACACCAGGGAGGTGGATTCCCCAAAGATATACACACACACATAGAGGTCGTTTGGTCATCTGGATTTCGTGAACATCCTCCAGGACCAAAAGGGGGAATTGTTGTGGTAAAAGTGAGATGGTTACCTGAAACAAAATGGACTCTGTGAAACAAAATGGACTCTGTGAAACAAAGGGACTCTGTGAAACAAAATGGACTCTGTGAAAAGACATTAAAATGTGCTAACCAACCTTGAGCTACCTCCTGTCATTTACTGAAACTACAGAACAGACAAAAGCCAGACCACCAAGGTCCAGATAACGGTTGTTCTTAAAGGAATGTAATTGGAGGTCATTGTTGCTAGGGGGGAATAATTGGCTAAAGTGTAACTAACCAAGACTGCTGTGCTTGTGGAATGTATAAAAAGAAGTACAACAGCCATTTTAAATTGAGAAGAAGTGACTGTGCACTACTTCTCCCAAAGCTTTGTTCAATAAACTGCATGTTGAATCTTTAAGTCTGACTCCGAGTGGTGATTTCCCACAACACCAGCAATACAGGGAAATCTAACGAGCTGCTCTCCATGGTCAGGTGGTGTATTTCACTGCGACATTCCCTTATGTGGTTCTGACCATCCTTCTGATCCGAGGAGTTACCCTGGAGGGAGCCTATAAAGGAATTGAATTCTACATTGGAAGCCAGTCAGACTTCTCCAAACTGGCTGATGCTGAGGTAAACACACCCGGATAATCAATTTCATCTACATTTCTCAGTCAAATTGTTTTACTTTAAGTTTCACATTTGTCTTGTAATAGTAATTTGTCAATCAATACTGTCAGATGTATGTCAAATCAACATATGTGTAGGTCAGTTGGATTCAGCATGATGGTACGCACGTTGGTTATCAGAATGTGGAAAAGTAGCTATTGGCACTGAGATCTGACCTGTGGTTAGTGGGTTTCTATTGCCCTTTAGATGTGGGCCCTGGTCATATATTGAAAAGCTTTTGGCGGTATTTTCAACATTGATGCCTAGCCAGAACGAACTGCCCATCGGTTGTAGGAACCACCTGATTTTCATACTGTTGAGTTTAACGCATGCAAATTAAAGTTACTATACAAAGGGCGGGTGCTCCATGGGTCACCACCTGAGCAATGACCTAAAAGATGTCCCTCTTTAATGGGTGCTGCTTTCAATAAAAGAATGGAGCCCACTGGGTGACAGTGTACATGCTGCTAGTAAAGGATCGTCACTCACTAGAAAACATGGCTGGTGGTGGAAAGCACCGAATCTCCTGGAGGGAATTTGGCAGCAAGTAGTAGACAGGGAGGCAGAACGATGGCCCGACTATTTAAGGGAGACACTATTGACCAGAGGGAGCTTCATTCAGTCAGCTCACCATTGAGCTGTGGGACTAACCCACCCCTTGTTCCTCATGGTTAATATAGTTTTATCTGTTGAATGAAGTCAAGTACTGTAAAATCTCCCGGTGCTGACTAATTCTACCTTCTATTTACCAGGTCTGGAAAGATGCTGCAATACAAATTTTTTATTCTATCGCAGTGTCCCTTGGAGGCTTAACAACTCTGTCATCCTACAACAAATTCCACAACAACTGCTACACAGATACCATCATTGTCTGTGTTGTTAATTGTGCTACGAGTGTGTTTGCTGGATTTCCCATCTTCTCCATCCTTGGACACATGGCTCATGTACAAGACAAGCCTGTTTCAGAGGTTGCACAGTCAGGTACCTGCAGAGGCAAACTTATTATCTTCTGTTAAAATGTTTCCAAACTGCAGAGATGTGGCTGTTCTGACCAATATTTGCAGTTTTCATGGAAAAATGGACGGAATCACAGAATTGCAATCCCTGAAACACCAGTAAAAATCCCAGAATCCCATGCAATTAAACCAGCATTGACGTATTCAGTCACCATAAACCAGTGGCCCTGTTTATGATTAGTTGACAAAGGGTTCATCAATTCCGTGTCACATTCCTGAGCCAACTGCCTTGTGCTGTGAGTATTTAAGGTGTTAGCATCTTTTGTGCCTTGCTGCAGCACCCACTGAGGTACATGAGTGATGACACTTGATAAAGCAATCAGCCGGACTCACCGCACTGTGGCCACCATTCTGATCTGAATAAATAAAAAGCATTGACATCTTACAATGCAGGCAGGGCCACGGCAGCAGTCCGAGAAGCCTGGAGGTTTACCCGGCCTTCCTCCCCCTCTTGCTGGCGCTAGCCCCTGGACAAAAGCGGGGTGGGTCTGCATGCCGAGGTACCCCCAAGTCATGTTAATGGCTCGGAACAGGAAATCCCAGCATGTGGGCTTGATAGGAGCAGCAAACTTTGGGTGCCATGCTCCAGTCTAGCCTCAGGGAAGAAGGGTGCCAGGAAAACCGGCTCCAGATCTCTGAAATTTACTTACACCATGATTAACACCAACCTCACTGAATTTTTTGAAGAGGTAACAGAGAGAGTAGATAATGGTAATGCAGTAGATGTAATTTATCTAGATTTTCAAAAGGCCTTTGATAAGGTACCCCATAATAGACTGATGAACAAGGACAGAGAATGCAGAGACAGGGGGCAAGTAGCAGAATGGATTGCTGGCTGGCTTCAGGACAGAAAGCAGAGAGTAGGAGTAAAGGGTAGCTATTCACAGTGGCGGAAGGTGGGTAGTGGTGTTCCACAAGGATCAGTGCTGGGACCACTGCTGTTCACAATTTACATTAACGATTTATACTTAGGAATCAAAAACACAATTTCTAATTTTGCAGATGACACGAAATTGGGGGAGATAGTCAATACTGAGGAGGACTGTAACAAGTTACAGGAGGACATTAATAAACTTGCGGAATGGGCACATAATTGGCAAATAAAGTTCAACACAGATAAATGTGAGGTATTATATTAAAGGATATAGAGGCACTGGAGAGGGTGCAGAGAAGATTTAAAGGATGATAACAGAAATACGAGGGTATACATATCCGGAAAGGATGAACAGGCTGGGTCTCTTTTCTGTTGAAAAAGAAGGCTGAGGGGTGACCTAATAGAGGTCTATAAAATTATGAGAAATTTTAATAGAGTGGTTACAGAGAGAATGTTTCCACTTGTGGGGAAGAGCATAACTAGAGGCCATCAATATAAGATAGTCACCAAGAAATCCAATAGGGAATTCAGAAGAAACTTCTTTACCCAGGGAGTGGTTGAAGCGAATAGTATAGATGCATTTAAGGGGAGGCTGGACAAGTATATGAGGGAAAAGGGAATAGAGGAAATGCTGATAGATTTAGATGAGGAAAGACGGGAGGAGGCTCGAGTGGAGCATAAATGCCAGCATGGACTGGTTGGGCCGAATGGCCTGTTTCTGTGCCGTATATCCAAAGTAATCCAATGAAAATGTCCTATAGGGAAGGAAATCTGCTGTCCTTACCCGGTCTGGCCTATATGTGACTCTAGACCCACAGCAATGTGGTTGATTCTTAACTACCCTCTGAAATGGCCTAGCAAGCCACTCATTTGTCAAGAAAGTGGCTCACCACCACCTTCTCAAGGGCAATTAGGGATGGGAAATAAATGCTAGCTTTCCCAGTGATGCCCACATCCCATGAATGAATAAGAAAATTAATTATTTGGGGGTGAAAATTCAGTTGATTTGTGCCTCCCGTTAGCGCTCTAAGAGGGCACTAACAGGGCGCAAAGCAACTAACGCCTGGGTGCGGCGCCGCCAACGCCTCCCGCGAAATTCAGCGGGAGGTTAGCGGCGGCGGTAACCATTAACGCCCCGCGGCACTCAACCTCCGGCGATGACGTCATCACCGCACGCAGCGCCCCGCTCGCACCCCGGCTGCGATCTTCGGTAGCACCCCCTGACTTACCGCCGGACGCTATGTCCGACAGGGTAACGGGGCCTACCTGCGGCCGGGGCGGCGCAAATTAAAGGGGAGGTGCCAGGCGGCCATTGTTGCTGGCCGCCTGCCAGCACCTGCCCCTGTTGCTGTCCCCAGTCTTCTGTGCAGCCCCCCCGCGGGTGCCAGCTGTGCTCCGTGAGCCCAGCACTCCTCTTGAGTGCTGGGTTCTTTTGCCGGCACTCCGATCGCTGGTGGCCCACTTGGGCCCCAGGTCGCGTTGCGCTAGGCCCCTCCCCTTTAATAAGGGGAGGAAGGCCTGCAGTACCGTGGCGTGACGTGCCGCAGAGCTTGGCGCTGCGGCATGTAGTGCCGTGATATTTACTCACAGCGCCCCAAGAGGGAGGCGGAGCGCTTCCAGTCGTGCCCGGCCTCCCTCTTGGGGTGCTACCAGTGAACTTTGGGCACTGGGGTGCTCATTTTTTTGGGGTGCTGAAAGTAGCGAAGTTAGCGCCCCGAAGGGGGCGTGACCCAATTTTTCCCCATTTAAATTCCTTATTCTCATTAGAACTTTCGCTCCCCACTTTTTCTGGTATGTTTTTTGTGTCTTCTACTGTGAGGACAGATACAAAATATTTGGTTAACACCTCTGCCATTTCTTGATTCCTCATTATAATTGCTCCTGTCTCAGCCTCTAAGGGACCATGTTTATTTTCCCTAATCGCTTCCTTTTTACATACTTTTACAATCTGTTTTTATTTCTTTTTAGTTTACTCTCATATTCTATTTTTTCCCTCTTTATCAATTTTTTGGTCATCCTTTGCTGGTTTCTAAAATTGTTCCAATCCTCAGGCTTATTACTCTTCTTGGCAACATTGTAAGCCTCATCATTTAATCTAATACTATCCTTAACTTCTTTAGTTAGCCACGGATGGATCACTTTTCCCGTGGAGATTTTATTTCTCAATGGAATGTATATTTGTTGAAAATTATGAAATATTTATTTAAATGTTCATCATTGTTTATCTACCATTACACCTTTTAATATAATTTCTCCTACCTTAGCCAACACGCTCCTCATGCCGATGTAATTGGCTTTAGTTATGTTTAATACGCTAGTTCCATACTTAATGATGTCACTCTTGAACTCAATGTGAAATTCTATCATATTACGATCACTCTTTCCCGGATGATCCATAACATGAGATTACTAATTAACACGGCTGACAGTGGAAAGCATGAAAGCTCCTGGAGGAAATTTGGCAGCAAGTATTAAACAGGAAGGGAAAATGATGGCCCGGCTCTTTAAGGGAGACACTATTGACTAGAGGGAGCTTCAGTCAGTCAGCTCACCATTGAGTGGTTAATGTTGTTTTATCTGCTGGATGAATTCAAGTAAAATCTCCCGGTGCTATCTAATTCTACCTTCTATTCCCCAGGTCTGGAAAGATGCTGCAACACAAATTTTCTTTTCTGCCTCAGTGGGTCAGGGCACTTTAATAACTCTGTCATCCTGCAACAAGTTCCACAACAACTGTTACACAGATATTTTATTTTTATTTGTTCCTGGGATGTGGGCGTCGCTGGCAAGGCCGGCATTTATTGCTCCTCCCTAATTGCCCTTGAGAAGGTGGTGGTGAGCCGCCTTCTTGAACCGCTGCAGTCCGTGTGGTGAAGGTACTCCCACAGTGCTGTTAGGGAGGGAGTTCCAGGATTTTGACACAGCGACGATGAAGGATTGGTGATATATTTCTAAGTCAGATGGTGTGTGACTTGGAGGTGGCGGTGTTCCCATGCGCCTGCTGCCCTTGTCCTTCTAGGTGGAAGAGGTTGTGGGTTTGGGAGGTGCTGTCGAAGAAGCCTTGGCGAGTTGCTGCAGTGCATCTTGTAGATGGTACACACTGCAGCCACGGTACGCCGGTGGTGGAGGGAGTGAATGTTTAAGGTGGTGGATGGGGTGCCAATCAAGTGGGCTGCTTTGTCCTGGATGGTGTCGAGCTTCTTGAGTGTTGTTGGAGCTGCACTCATCCAGGCAAGTGGAGAGTATTCCATCACACTCCTTACTTGTGCCTTGTAGATGGTGGAAAGGCTTTGGGGAGTCAAGAGGTGAGACACTCGCCACAGAATACCTAGCTTCTGACCTGCTCTTGTTGCCACAGTATTTATATGGCTGGTCCAGTTAAGTTTCTGGTCAATGGTGACCCCCAGGATGTTGATGGTGGGTTATTCGGCGATGGTAATGCCATTGAATGTTAAGGGGCAGTGGTTAGACTCTCGCTTATTGGAGATAATCATTGCCTGGCACTTCTGTGGCACGAATGCTTTCTGCCACTTAACAGCCCAAGGCTGAATGTCGTCCAAGTCTTGTTGCATACGGGCATGGACTGCTTCATTATCTGAGGAGTTGCGAATGGCACTGAACACTGTGCAGTCATCAGCGAACATCCCCATTTCTGACCTTATGTTGGAGGGAAGGTCATTGATGAAGCAGTCTGGTTGGTTGGGCCTAGGACACTGCCCTGAGGAACTCCTGCAGCGATGTCCTGGGGCTGTGATGATTGACCTTCAACCACCACAGCCATCTTCCTTTGTGCTAGGTATCGTGGTGTCCTGTGTCTGCACAACATAGCGCAGCACCGAGGACTAGAGGTGGAGGAGGAACAAGCCGCTCAGCACTCTTCATCTGATGAGGATTTCAATGGCGAGGAGGAGGAGGAGGAGGAGGATGAAGATGGAGCACCCAACACCAGAACAACCACTCACATTACTGCTTGTGATGCCTGGGATGCCCTAATAGTGCAAAGATTCAGTTCGTCACTCACACTGGACCAAAGAAAAAGAAATAAAGCCTGACTAGGCGTGTAAAGTGTTCAGTGGTTATCATGAGTTATCACAGTGAGGCTGATGCGTACAGTCAGCGACCTTGGGCGCCACGTGCTGGAGGCCCCGCCCACCATGTCATCAAACCCGGTGACTGATGATTGATGGCGGAACTGACCAATCAAAGCAGGGGGAGATTGAGCTGCATCTACATCTTCAATAAATTACACGAATAAATTGCGGGCAGAGGCGGGATTATCCGGTGAAAGACAGAGGACGAGTGGGTGGTGTATTTGTGAAAGAGCAGAGTAAGAATGGAGCAGAGAGAGCAAGCCGAATTTAAGAAAGTAGGTTTATTGAACCAGTATCTTGGGTATGTTGTGTTTTTACTAATTGAGGTGCTTTATTCAACACCTAGTTTTAAAGAACTCTGGTCACAAAAATCTATTTATTTTCATAAATGCTGATTGAGCTGTTTGTTTCAAATTTCTAGTATATGTAGTTATATATGTTTTAATCTTATCTAATCAATTTTACTGCCCACAAAGTCACTTTTTAGGCGGTTTTGTCTTTGTTTTTAGCTTGCGTGCAGTGAACCTGAGATAATCACCAGCAGTACATTAGTCACTAATGATTAGTGGGAATGTGGCCAAGGGAGCCAGGAAGTGGGCCTCATTCACACAGAAAGAGCAGGAGGTAAGGGAAAAACTCGAGAAGGAGATGGCTGAAATCGTTACTTGGAGTCGGGTTTTGTGCGCGCAGGGTGTGTCGCGGGTCGGGAACACGATGTCCTGAGCAGCACGTTGTTCAGAGCGACTTTTACTCCTGGCCCAATTAAATGGAGCGGGTCTGATGACGTCATTGATGACCGGTATTTAAAGCAGCCTTGCACACATCTCATTTGCAGGTTGAAGGAGGAGTTTGGAAGGTCACATGCAGAGCTCTGGCTACTGTTACCAAGGTGAAAAAAGTGTCGCTCATGGATGGACAAAGGCACAGGGCCACACCAAGGTTTAGCGATGCATCCCTCGATGTTCTGGTGCAGGCAGTGAGAGCCCGCAGGGAGATCCTCTTCCCTGCTGATAGGCGTAAAAGACCATCCAAAGATACAGACAGAGTTTGGTTACAGATCGCAGAGGAGGTCAGCAGCAGGGATGTTGTCAGGAGGACCTGGATCCAGTGCAGGAAGAGATTGAATGATCTCATGAGGTCAGGAAAGGTGAGTGCAATGCCACACTCACCTACATCCCGATGTGCCTGTCACCACATCCCCATCACACTGCCTTCCCAAGCCTACTCCTGCACATCATTCCTCACACCAACCTACCTTGCACGTCCACCCATCCCTCTCTGTCTATGTACATCCACACATCCCCATCTGACTAACCACCCCTGACACTCACCCTCATCCTAATGCAATCATAACCAGTAACACCACAGAAGGAGGCCATTTGGCAATGTCACTCCACTCCCTCATAGTCACCCTCTACAGATGTAGCCCATCCATTTCTTACACTCATTCCATCACTCTCTCTCAAACTTCTCTTCTTTCCCTTCTGTGCAGAAGAGAGCCCACAACAATAGGGAGAGACAGAGAACTGGAGGTGGCCCTCCAATATTCACACAATTGACTCCAGCAGAGGAGGAGGCCCTGGAGATAGCTCAAGTTACAGAGCTGCTGGCAGTGAGAGGGGGACCTCCCAGCAACCTGGTGACAGAATTACATCTCATAGAGCCACATGGCATACCGCAGTCACTCATATGGGGACTGATGTCAGCAGATAGTGAATTTTCATCATGTGCATAATGGTAACATAACCCATTCTTCATATGACATATCAAACTCATCTCTTTCCTCTCCCACAGGTCCATCAAGAGCCCCCCTCACTGTCCAGGAGGAAGAGGACGTCGGCCAAAAGGGTCTAACCAGTCACAGCAGGGAAGTGAGCAGCCTGCCTCTACCTCTGCTGAAGACACAGGGGTTGCACCTCGTAGAAACACCCGGACAGGAAAAAAGACACAAAAGTAGATGCACAAGGGAATGCACATGGGTGTATGAACAAATGTTAATGTTAAGTTTCAGTTATTTTTATGACACAGAAAAATGTGTTTCTTTGCACCACTTTCCGGTCTTGTCCATTTTTGCCTGCTACCTGGGAAGTGGCCTTGTCACTTGGAGTGAATGGTGAGACATTACTTAACCTCGACATTGGGGGTTTGGGTGAGAGGAATGGCTTGGTTATTGTAGGGATGCTTCATGGTTTGTTGGGGGGTGTGAACTTAGTACAGCTTGTCGCAGCCATATGGTTGCACTGGAGCAAGTGAAGTAAATCTGGCCATGATGTGGCCATCCCTGGCCTCCCGGGCAGCAATGTGCGCTGCTGCTAGTGCCATCTCCACCTCAGGTTCTTCCTCCTCCTCCTCTGAAGAGGCTGTGTGCTGTGCGCCTTGCTCCTCCTGCAGCTCCAATCCTCACTGCTGCACTATGTTGTGCAGCGCGCAGCAAACGACGATGATTCTGGAGACCCTGGATGGTGCATACTGAAGGGCTCCTCCAGATCTGTCAAGGCATCTGAAGCACATCTTCAGCATTCCCATTGCTTGCTCTGTGATACATCTGGTGGACATGTGGCTCTCATTAAAATGTTCCTCGGCCTCAGTACTTGGCCTCCTCAAGGGTGTCATCAGTCCTTGTCTCCAAGCAGCCAGCTGGTAAGTCTGTTTGGAGGAGCGAAGAGCTGAGGGAGGGTGGACTGGCGCAGCACGAAAGAGCCATGACAGCTGCCAGGGAATCTGGCACACACGTGCACGATGATCTTCCTATGGTTGCAGACCAGCTGCACATTGAGGGAGTGGAAGCCCTTGCAGATCACAAACACATGTGTGCAGTCGATGATGCCCTTCACCAGTGGAAAGTCAGCCAGAGCCGCAAAGCCGAGCGCCCACTCAGTAACACTGGCTTCATCAGTGGCAAAGTTGACATAATTGGCTGACTTGAAAAACATGGCATTGGTCACCTGGGTGATGCATCTGTGGGCGGCCGACTGTGAGATTCCACAAATGTCTGCTGCAGATCCCTGGAAGGAGCCTGAGGTGAAGAAGTTGAGGGTGGTGGTGACTTTGACAGCCACTGGTAAGGCACGTCCACCTACTTCTCTAGGCAGCAGGTCTTGTTCCAGCAAGCTACCAATCAATGTCTGCGATGACCTGGCGCGGTAGCCTGAGCCTCCTTTGGCAATGCTGCTCAGTCATGTTGAGGAAGCTCATCCTCTGCCTGTATACCCTGTGTTGGGGGCATGGCCTCCGGCGCGGTGCAGCCCTGTGCTGACCACCCTCTCTCGTGTGGAGCATCAGGTCGCTGAGGAGAAGGCTGCTGGTGTTGTGGCTGCTGCTGCTGGTGTTGCTGGTGCTATTGGTGCTGGGGCGCATTTTGGTCCGATTCTGAGGTCCAAGCTGAGAGAGCATAAGCTGCACCCATGCTGATGTAATAGATGGCAGGTAAAGTGAAGATCAGAAGCCCAATCCCTCAATGTAGTGATAGTGAGTAATATGGTAAGATTGGCTTCAGAAGTTGCAGAAATGACCTGCAAACTGCTAACAGCTAAATCTCTGCATAAAATGGAGTCAGCAGGAGCCTTTCCATTAGCCAAGTAATGAGGGGTAATGTGGGAGTATTTATGTATTTTTACAGCTGTCAATGATTGGACTCACACAATGGCCACTGAGCTTCTGCCTTCCTTCACAGGCAAGCTTCCCGAAGTGCGTGATACATAAGAACATAAGAAATAGGAGCAGGAGTCGGCCATTTGGCCCTTTGAGCCTGCTCCGCCATTCAATAAGATCATGGCTGATCTTCTACCTCATCTCCACTTTCCTGAACTATCCTCATAACCCTTAATATTCAAAAATCTATCGATCTCTGTCTTGAATATACTCAACGACTGAGCCTCCACAGCCCTCTGGGATAGAGAATTCTAAAGATTCACCACCCTTTTGAGTCAATGAGATCACCTCTCATTCTTCTAAACTCCAGAGAATATAGGCCGAGTCTACTCAAACAGTCCTCATAGAACAATCCCCCCATCCCAGGAACCAGTCTGGTGAACCTTCATTGCACTCCCTCCATGGAAAGTATATCCTTCCTTAGGTAAGGAGACCAAAACTGTACACAATACTCCAGGTGTGGTCTCACCAGGGCCCTATATAATTGCAGTAAGATGTCTTTACTCTTATACTCAAATCCTCTTGTAATAAAGGCCAACATACCATTTGCTTTCCTAATTGCTTGCTGTACCTGCATGTTGACATTCAGTGATTTGTGTACAAGGACACCCAGGTCCCTCTGAACACCAACATTTCCCAATCTATCAAAATTTAAAAAATACTCTGCTTTTCTATTTTTCCTACCAAAGTGGATAACTTCACATTTCTCCACATTATATTCCATTTGTCATGTCCTTGCTCATTCACTTAGCCTGTCTATATCCCCTTGATACCTGTGCTCCTGATGTTAAAGCCAAAAACTAGTGTTACAAACCCTTTTAAGGGTCTCTCAACACGCATTTAATTACTTGAATGAGGTCACCCGACCTCTCCCGATCGGGTCCATGGGGCACCTCCAAACGCGCCCGAGTTAAATGTGGAAGTCGGCGGAATGACGGCGATTTTTACTGTCGACCTGCCCCCAAAGCTGCACGCTCGGCAATGGTAAGATTCCAGCCATGGGTTCAGGGCTCGGGCACGAAGTAATGAGCACTGAGTAAAACTGACAGATATTCCAGGATCAGTATTAGATTCGGAGTGTCTTTCCAGGGTGAAGATTAAAGCCAACTGTGCATGCTCCATTACTCACTTTTGATATTCTGTTTATTATGGTCTGTATTTTTAATTAATGCCTTTAGGTTATCAGTGGTTTATGCAATATTAAGGAACTATTCATAGTATTTGGGCGTTCTTCATACCCGTCAACACTACAATGTTTTCCTTTTACTAAACACGTTACAACATATTTGCTGAACTATACTGCACATTCTGGCTGGAGTTTTCTGTACCTGGACGGGTTGGGGACTGTAAGACTTGCGGAAATCGCCCCTCGCCCCATCAAACAGTTTCCAAAGTTCAGACCTGTCCAACAGACAACACAAAACCCAATGAATCTGTCAAAACTTCTTTTACTTAAACATCAGCAAGAGATTACAAGTAATCCGATAGTCTTGTAACCTATAATAATTCCCCATTATACCTCAGCACACACAGAGCTATCCCTTTACTTAAAGCTCAAGCAAAACACCACACACGTACCAACACCAGCGAGTGGTCAATCCGGCAGTGACTAGACGGATGATTTCTGGCCACTGACCAGGTCGCCCCCGACGGCAGCCCCGAGTGTTTATTTACAGCATCTTTTATACCTTAAAACTTGGCCACCCTCCCACTGTGTCCGTGTCCCTAACTATACGGCATAATGGTCATCAGTTGTTTTTCAGTTCTTCTGATCAATAGTCCGTTGAGCATCCGTGGGTTTCAAGGCTGGGTGTAATCCATAGTCTGAAGATGTTTCTGTTTTTGCACTGATTCCACAGTCAACAGTCTGTTCCCACAAAACTTTAAAAGGTTGTTTTCCATATCTGTTGAAAGACAATTGTCAGCTTTCACAGCTTACAAGTCAAACAGTTTATTTTACAAATTCTCACAGCAACCAGTCTTTTGTCCTCATGGAGCAAGATGGTCCATAACATTTGGTCAACGTTTCAAGTTTGGTCAAGTTACAGCAAAGGTTACAGCCAATGGTGTGTTCTTCCAGTACCGTCGGTCAGCATGGCAGGTCGCGACCCCGTTAACTTCCTTCCCACTGCAGAAATCGACTTTGCGCTAATGGGGCCCAGTAAGCCCGCCCTGCGCGTTACCCAGCCCGATTAAATGGTGCGGGTCTGATGACGTCATCCATGATGGTGGCTGACCCGCCCCCAAACCTGCACGCTCGGCAATGGGAAGATTCCGGCCATGGGTTCAGGGCTAGGGCACGGGGGAGCCTTGGGAGAGGCTGGGCTTGGTGGACAAGGGGATTGGGGGGGGGGGGGGGGGGGTGGCAGAGGCAGATGAACAGATGGTCTTAATCTTTGTGACAAACTAGTCTGTGAGCTCCTTCCATGTGTTGTTGGTGAGAACATTGGAATTTCCATGATGCATTCTCTGGAGAGAATTCTGAAAGCTGTTTTTTTTTTAACAAAACCCCCTCATCTACAGGAGGGAAGGTGGGCTGAAGCAGGAGCAGAGATGGGCAATGTTATGGAGGGGGAAGTGGGCGGTCTTTGTGATGGAGAGGATTATGGAGTCAGAACTTTAGCTCAGGGACACTGCGGTGGCAAACCATTTGGTTCAACCTGAGATAGTGGCGAGGGAACGGAGAACAAATCGATGGCCAAGGAAAGGAGTTTGTGGTGGGGCTGAAAACAATGGCTTAGTGTTCCCAATGTTTAACGGGAGGAAATTTTGGCTCATCCAGGATATAATGTCCGACGAGTGATCTGACAACACAAAGGCAGTGGAAGTGTTGTGAAAGGTGGTGGAGAGGTAGAGGTGGGTACAGAAAGCTTGGAACTAATGGGCGGATACTGCTTGATTGTACTTTGTGGTAATCAGAGTGAAAACTAAAGATAGGAACATGGGCAAACCATCAGAGACTAGTGATGGTCAATGGAGGTTAGTCTCTACGCATATTCCACTGCCAGAAGCAACAAAATCGTCCTGCCGGTTTTCTTTAAAAAGTACTTGGATATGCACTTGAAGTGCTGTAACCTACAATTCTATGGACCAAGAGCTGGAAACTGGGATTAGGCTGGATAGCTCTTTTTCGGCCGACACAGACACGCTGGGCTGAATGGTCTCATTCTGTGCCGTGAATTTCCATGATTATATGATAGCACAGCAATCATTAATAAATCTGGGAAATATAAATGACAAGGGCAGTGATGTGAAGAAGGATTTTCTGAATAGGCCGTATAGTCAGTGGGTACGAAAGACTGACGTCCTGAACTGTGTTACTGTATTAATTATAAACCGTGTCTGAATGAGCTTCAATAGTGTGACGTCTCATCCACGGTAATCATATGAACATTTGTTTTGTATTTGTAGTGTATATGAGCAACTGTTAAAGAACAGGCTGCTAAAAAGCTTTGCCTCGCTACGCTGTGCAAACTACATTTTCTGTCCTGGATCTTTGCTGTGCTCCCGCTCGGTGTGTCTCCAGATTCGGTTTAGTAAATATGGTCACCCTACTATTAGTGTCCTTGTGCCCAAACTATCCAGCTTAGATTTTAGAGCCTCCTCGAAGACCCGCAAGCGAGCGGAATTAGCGGAAACTCCCATTGGTGATTAATTCACCCTGGGGGCGGGGCCAGCGTTGTGGGCGGGGCTTATTTCTGCAGTGATGTTTCTAAAACTCGAGTTGTGCTGAACAGAATTTGTGCTTAAAATTCCAGTGCCTTTTGCGCCGGTTAAGCCAATATCGTGCGAATTGCGGTAATAAAAAACGGCGCAATCGAGCGGAATCTCCAGGCCAATGTCAGAGTGTATGAGGGAGATTAGTGAACCGTTCACACTAGGTTCTTCATGCTTCGTTTCTCAAAAAGAAGGGATAATTCTCAAGGCACAAAAGCTCTGTGTTATTGCAGCAACTCCAGAAGTGCGAAGTGTGTTGATGCACCCACATTGAGCCGTATCAGTCATTCAACAACAACAACTTGTATTTATATAGCACCTTTAACGTAGTAAAACGTTCCAAGGCACTTCACAGGAGAATTTTAAGAGAAAAAATTTGACACCGAGCCACTTAAGGATAAATTAGGGCAGGTGACTAAAAGCTTGGTCAAAGATGTTGTTTTAAGAAGCGTCTTAAAGGAGTAAAGAAAGGTAGCGAGGCGGAGCGGTTTAGGGAGGGAATTCCAGAGCTTAGGGCCGAGGCAACAGAAGGCACGGCCACCAAAGGTTGAGCGATTATAATCAGGGATGCTCAAGAGGGCAGAATTAGAGGAGCGCAGATATCTTGTGGGATTGTGGGGCTGGAGGAGATTACAGAGATAGGAAGGGGCGAGGCCATGGAGAGATTTGATAACAAGGATGAGAATTTTGAAATCGAGGCGCTGCTTAACCGGGAGCCAATGTAGGTCAACAAGCACAGGGGTAATGGGCGAACGGGACTTGGTGCGAGTTGCGACACGGGCAGCCGAGTTTTGGAAGACCTCAAGTTTCCGTAGGGTGGAATTTTGGAAGACCAGCCAGGAGTTTTATATAATTCATGAATCTACATCACCGAGCAGGAAATCCTGGAACATTGAGGTTTCCGGGATGACTGGGGGTTGAATGTTATAATTTAGTGATCCTGGCTCCGAGTGTCACACGACTGGGGTGGATATCGGGAATTCCAGTGTGAAGGTCAGTGGCCCTGATCTGGGACCTGCACGATTTTCCATCCAATTATGTTGATAAACAGAATATGATTCAGGCGCTGACCTCTGCACCCGAATGAGCTCCAGTCTCGCCAACTTCTGCACTGGAAGTCCTGAATCCTCAAACTTACCCAGTGGGTGAAGCCAGGACTGGGAAATAATCTGTGGCAAGTAATGAGCACTGAGTAAAACTGACAGATATTCCAGGATCATTATTAGATTCGGAGTGTCTTTCCACTGTGAAGGTTAAAGCCAACTGTGCATGCTCCATTACTCACTTTTGAAATTCTGTTTATTATGGTCTGTATTTTTAATTAATGCCTTTAGGTTATCAGTGGTTTATGCAATATTAAGGAACTATTCATAGTATTTGGGCGTTCTTCATACCCGTCAGCACTGCAATGTTTTCCTTTTACTAAACACGTTGCAACATATTTGCTGAACTATACTGCACATTCTGGCTGGAGTTTTCTGTACCTGGACAGGTTGGGGACTGTAAGCCTTGCGGAAATCGCCCCTCGCCCCATCAAACAGTTTCCAAAGTTCAGACCCGTCCAACAGACAACACAAAACCCAATGAATCTGTCAAAACTTCTTTTACTTAAACATCAGCAAGAGATTACAAGTGATCCGATAGTCTTGTAACCTATAATAATTCCCCATTATACCTCAGCACACACAGAGCTATCCCTTTACTTAAAGCTCAAGCAAAACACCACACACGTACCAACACCAGCGAGTGGTCAATCCGGCAGTGACTAGACGGATGATTTCTGGCCACTGACCAGGTCGCCCCGACGGCAGCCCCGAGTGTTTATTTACAGCATCTTTTATACCTTAAAACTTGGCCACCCTCCCACTGTGTCCGTTTCCCTAACTATACGGCATAATGGTCATCAGTTGTTTTTCAGTTCTTCTGATCAATAGTCCGTTGAGCATCCGTGGGTTTCAAGGCGAGGTGTAATCCATAGTCTGAAGATGTTTCTGTTTTTGCACTGATTCCACAGTCAACAGTCTGTTCCCACAAAACTTTAAAAGTTTGTTTTCCATATCTGTTGAAAGACAATTGTCAGCTTTCACAGCTTACAAGTCAAACAGTTTATTTTACAAATTCTCACAGCAACCAGTCTTTTGTCCTCGTGGAGCAAGATGGTCCATAACATTTGGTCAACGTTTCAAGTTTGGTCAAGTTACAGCAAAAGTTACAGCCAATGGTGTGTTCTTCCAGTACCGTCGGTCGGCGTGGCAGGTCACGACCCCGTTAACTTCCTTCCCACTGCAGAAATCGACTTTGCGCTAATGGGGCCCAGTAAGCCCACCCTGCGCGTTACCCAGCCCGATTAAATGGTGCGGGTCTGATGACGTCATCCATGATGGTGGCTGACCCGCCCCCAAACCTGCAAGCTTGGCAATGGGAAGATTCCGGCCATGGGTTCAGGGCTGCAGCACGGGGGAGCCTTGGGAGAGGCTGGGCTTGGTGGGCAAGGGGATTTGGGGTGGGGGGGGGGGGGGCAGAGGCAGATGAACAGAAGGTCTTAATCTTTGTGACAAACTAGTCTGTGAGCTCCTTCCATATGTTGTTGGTGAGTACATTGGAATTTCCATGATGCATTCTCTGGAGAGAATTCTGAAAGCTGTTTTTTTTTAACAAAACCCCCTCAGCTACAGGAGGGAAGGCGGGCTGAAGCAGGAGCAGAGATGGGCAATGTTATGAAGGGGGAAGTGGGCGGTCTTTGTGATGGAGAGGATTATGGAGTCGGAACTTCAGTTCAGGGACACTGCGGTGGCAAACCATTTGGTTCAACCTGAGATAGTGGCGAGGGAATGGAGAACGAATCGATGGCCAAGGAACGGAGTTTGTGGTGGGGCTGAAAACAATGGCTTAGTGTTCCCAATGTTTAACGGGTGGGATTTTTGGCTCATCCAGGATATAATGTCTGACGAGCGATCTGACATGCACTTGAAGTGCTGTAACCTACAAGTCTATGGACCAAGAGCTGGAAACTGGGATTAGGCTGGATAGCTCTTTTTCGGCCGACACAGACACGATAGGCTGAATGGTCTCATTCTGTGCCGTGAATTTCTATGATTATATGATAGCACAGCAATCATTAATAAATCTGGGAAAATAAATGACATGGGCAGTGATATGAAGAAGGATTTTCTGAATAGGCCGTATAGTCAGTGGGTACGAAAGACTGACGTTCCTGAACTGTGTTATTGTATTAATTATAAACCGTGTCTGAATGAGCTTCAATAGTGTGACGTCACATCCGCGGTAATCATATGAACATTTGTTTTGTATTTGTAGTGTATATGAGCAACTGTTAAAGAACAGGCTGCTAAAAAGCTTTGCCTCGCTACGCTGTGCAAACTACATTTTCTGTCCTGGGTCTTTGCTGTGCTCCCGCTCGGTGTGTCCCCGGATTCGGTTTAGTAAATATGGTCACCCTACTATTAGTGTCCTTGTGCCAAACTATCCAGCTTAGATTTTAGAGCCTCCTCGAAGGCCCGCAAGCGAGCGGAATTAGCGGAAACTCCCATTGGTGATTAATTCACCCTGGGGGCGGGGCCAGCATTGTGGGCGGGGCCTGTTTCTGCGGCGATGTTTCTAAAACTCGAGATGTGCTGAACACAATTTGTGCTTAAAATTCCGCTGTCTGTCGCCCCGGTTACACCGATATTAGGCAAATTGCAGTGAAAAAACCAGTGCAATTGTACGGAATCTCCAGGCCAATGTCAGAGTGTATGAGGGAGATTAGTGAACCGTTCACACTATGTTCTTCATGTTTCTCTTCTCAAAAAGAAGGGATAATTCTCAAGGCACAAAAAGCTCTGTGTTATTGCAGCAACTCCAGAAGTGCAAAGTGAGTTGATGCACCCACATTGAGCCGTATCAGTCATTCAACAACAACAACTTGTATTTATATAGCACCTTTAACGTAGTAAAACGTTCCAAGGCGCTTCACAGGAATATTTTAAGGCAAATAATTTTAGACCGAGCCACATAAAGATAAATTAGGGCAGGTGACTAAAAGCTTGGTCAAAGAGGTCGGTATTAAGGATCGTCTTAAAGGAGTAAAGAAAGATAACATGGTGGAGAGGTTTAGGCAGGGAATTCCAGAGCTTAGGGCCTAGGCAACAGAAGGCACGGCCACCAAAGGTTGAGCGATTATAATCAGGGATTCTCAAGAGGGCAGAATTAGAGGAGCGCAGATATCTTGGGGGGTTGTGGGGCTGGAGGAGATTACAGAGATAGGAAGGGGCGAGGCCATGGAGGGATTTGATAACAAGGATGAGAATTTTGAAATCGAGGCGCTGCTTAACCGGGAGCCAATGTAGGTCAGCGAGCACAGGGCTGATGGGCGAACGGGACTTGGTGCGAGTTGCGACACGGGCAGCCGAGTTTTGGAAGACCTCAAGTTTCCGTAGGGTGGAATTTTGGAAGGCCAGCCAGGAGTTTTATATAATTCATGAATCTACATCACCGAGCAGGAAATCCTGGAACATTGAGGTTTCCGGGATGACTGGGGGTTGAATGTTATAATTTAGTGATCCTGGCTCCGAGTGTCACACGACTGGGGTGGATATCGGGAATTCCAGTGTGAAGGTCAGTGGCCCTGATCTGGGACCTGCACGATTTTCCATCCAATTATGTTGATAAACAGAATATGATTCAGGCGCTGACCTCTGCACCCGAATGAGCTCCAGTCTCGCCAACTTCTGCACTGGAAGTCCTGAATCCTCAAACTTACCCAATGGGTGAAGCCAGGACTGGGAAATAATCTGTGGCAAGGAATGAGCACTGAGTAAAACTGACAGATATTCCAGGATCATTATTAGATTCGGAGTGTCTTTCCACTGTGAAGGTTAAAGCCAACTGTGCATGCTCCATTACTCACTTTTGAAATTCTGTTTATTATGGTCTGTATTTTTAAATAATGCCTTTAGGTTATCAGTGGTTTATGCAATATTAAGGAGCTATTCATGGGATTTGGCCGTTCTCCATACCTGTCAGCACTGCAATGTTTTCCTTTTACTAAACACGTTGCAACATATTTGCTGAACTATACTGCACATCCCGTGAGTCTGTGACTTACAAGCCCCCTGCGACAACTGAACTGACTTCAGTTTTGTAAGGGATACCGTGCTCGGTGCCGAAGGCTGCTCTGTGCGTAGCCTGGGTGCTAGTGCGGGGTTAGGCCTTGTTGCCTGTTCTGGTCTCCAGCCAGCCTGATGACACTGGACACCTGTGAGTGGTTCGACCCACTCGCCCTTACGGTTCTGACACTGGACTTAGGTGCGAGAGCAATAATGCAGAGAAAACTCTAGTAGACCCGGCTGAATAGTACGAAATGGAAAATCTTTATTGCATATTGTTCAAGATTACGAAATACATGTCATAAGCACAGATTAATGACAGTACAATCTTACACATAGTTATGAAACTAATTTTAGGGAAACGAGGAGCGCACGACACATCGTAAAAGGGGACACACATTATAATTATCCTTAAAACCAAAACCTCCCCTATCAATGCCTGTCCTAATATAGATCTGTAGTATCAAGACTCATGCTCACCAATCGGGATAATTCGGAGAATTCTAAAACGCTGCTCGGATGTTTTCGCCACAGCACCTGACTATCCACGTGTTGACCAGGGGTCTCTGTACCCCACTTGTTTACTCGCTTTCTGCTCCGGCTAGCAGGCTGGACCGTCTGCTGCCATGAAGATCTGTGTTGACCTCGGACTCCTGATAAAACTCGAAGAACAGTCTTCCTGTTGCCTGTAGAATTCGAAGGAAAGTCTTCCAGGGCCAGTTGTGGAGTAGCCGATAGAATTCAAAGAAGTGGTTAATCGATTTTCGGGCGCGGTCGGGGCTTACTGACTGCGGCGGCACGTGTAGGCGTCTTCTCCTCTTCTCATCTCATCTCATCTCATCTCCTCTCGGGCCTTCGGTTCCAACACCGTTTACCGACTTCTCGGGATGGTGCGCCCGCTTTCAGGCCTTCACAGACCGGTTCTCCACAGATCTTCGCGGCAAGCCACGAGGTTGACTCCCGGAAATTTAGCGGATCAGAGAATGAGAGTCAAGAGTCCCAGAGATAAGAGTCGAGCGAATAAGGGCAAGAGCAAGAGCATAAGAGTCGTCAGGGATAAGAGCATAAGAGAGTGATGGACGTTTGTACACTACAGTTTATAGTACTGTAATTCCTAATCTCCCGCCCAATCTTAATGTTCATCTTTGTCATGTATTGGCGCTCAAACTTCTTGTATGGGGTGGTACTTGTCGTTAATGGGTTTCGGTGATACTTGTAACTGTCTGAGTACCCGTTAATATTTCTCCCATTGTGGAACCGGTTAGGAGTCTCCCTGGAGGGGTTTTGGGGCTTCCAAATGCTTGCTGTGAGTACCCGCGAATGGCTCTCTCATCGTAGAGTCGTGGGGAATTTGCATATCAATGTCTTTGGATGGGTCCTTGATTGCCCAGTACAATAGCCCTCGTTTGTAGCTGGAAGACCGATTCCAGTATTTATGTTTAAAATGCAAACCCATCGCGTCTTGTCATTATCTCAATGTGCTGAGTCCTGTCCGATCTTGCTGAAATGTTTATGGAAACGCCATCTTGTCTGCCTACTGAAAGTCTAGAACCTTCTGCCACGAGGCGTGGTGGCCATTTTACAGGCTGCTGGTGTCCTTTTTGAAACATGACAGCATTTTGCTGAAATAAAGCTGTTTATACAAAACTTTATGTCTCCTTCTCATTATTATAAAATCGCGATAATTTTGCGAATTCTACAGTCCCTCCTGTTGATGCGAATAACTCCGCTTATCGTATCAAAAACATTGTGGTGAGCAATATTATCTCGATTCTCCATATCTAAGAATTCCCATAACTTAAAACTATCTAGGGTCTCCGTGTCGTCCTTATTTCCCAGGAAAAATTACATTCTTATAAAACCGTAGGCAGCATTTGCCTTTAACTTACACCGCGTGTATTTCCTCCAGGTGTACCCAGGCCGATGCCTCTCGCACCACCTGCATATGCATATTTTTTATTCAAGGAAGAAAAAGTAAACAAAAACAAACAAACAATCATATTAACAACACAAAATCAAAATAATCAAAACCACTCTTAAACATACAGAGTTCCAAATTTAATTACAGTTTCTGAGAAAAATCACAATCAATTACAACAATTCCGAGGCGCACGTGGAAAAACTGGAGTGACGCCATTTTGGCCGTTTACGCGGTGCTTTCATCGTGCACGCGCACGTAACGCTCTCGCCACTCTCCCGTGTTTTCGTTCTTGGTAAGGCGTTTGCCTCTCTTACAATGCACGACCAATAAGTATATCACAATTATCACCTGGCATGCAACTAAAATGTGGGAGGTTATCCTAATCCAGGAAGGCACTTCGATGTTGGTGAACAGATCCCACCACGGTGGGATTACTATGTCTAAAATCTCTGACCCTATCTCGACAGTTTTCTGCTCAAGGGTATAATAATGCTTTTGCGAAACCGCAACGGCCTTCAAAAGTTTGGTGAGGTGTTCAGGGAGAGGGGGAATGAGGTACCCGAAATGCGCGATGAATCGCTGCAAGTCGGTAAAATTCTCCTTTACTGTTAGATGAACAGTGGATGGTTCAGGGATCGGGACAATTCGCTGCTGTGCCACTTGAACTTCCGCCCTGGGTTTAAAACAGAAACTGCTGTCACTCACCGGACACCGGCTACGGTTTCCATGCTGGTAGTGTTGCGCTGCAGTGGTAACACAATATGTTCCACCCCCGATGTATGCTACCTGCGGAGGCACATGATCTTGTGCCATTGCCTCCATGGTGCAATTCATGGGCTTGGCGCCAGCCATTCTGAACCCGCACTGTGGTGATAAAAAGGCATTCAAGTGCTGGGGACACAGGATTATGTGTGCTCCCCTGCCACGACAACCAGAGAGATCTGTACCTGTCATCGTTTGCTCCCAGCGGATGACGTAAGGTGGAACCGCTGCATAGCGAATGTGGGCTCCCCCCTGAATGACACCAATGTTCTCTACCCGATATACCGGGGTGGGCTTTGCTGTGTCGCCCAAAACCGGCATACGTAAAACTACACCCATAATGGTGTGGTTTGATCGTCCGCAGTCCACGGGGACTGGGTATGCTTCTGAAGCTAGCCTGAGCTGGCACGGACTTAATGCGTTCTGAAAAGGGTGGAGCGCCTGCAGGTGTTTGTTACTTATCCAGGACGGGACCAAACCTTGTTTTAAATCCTCCAGATTACTGCGGCCCTCGCCCAGTAACCACGCCCCGTAAAGCACGCACACCTCATTCTGCGCAGCCTGATCGGACGCATTCCGATCTTCCCTGATCAGGGCATTTACTGTACGCGCATGGTTCTCCAGCTCCGCTATTATTTCTTTTAAATGGAGAGTCATGGCCTGGTCCTCATGTAACCCAGACCCAACCACCTTATTTTCGTCTGTGAGGATATTCTTTAATTGGGTTTTTAAACCATTAATCTGGGTCTGCAACTCCACGTTATCTAGAGTGTTGACCACAGATGTCCCTGTATTGAACGCCGTGAACATGTCGTTCACAACACCCCTTCTTTGTCTCCCCACCTGGCCCAAAACTTCATGTGGTGCGGTGTACAAACTTGTTTTATCAATTTCCGCGAAATCAAACTCATAAAATTGCCTAAACATCTTGGTCAACAGGACCTGATATAACTGTTCCATCTCTTTGGGGCACCACTTTGGTAACCGCACCTCGGTGAGGTTTAAAATCACCGAGGCCACCGCATAATGTACCCCCTGAAATAATAGCTGGTCTTTAGGGACCAGTACCAAACCATTCCCGGGTCCCTTACTGGTTTTAGGGCAACCTTCTTCCTTAGCTAGAACCACCGGAATTGTGGGCGGGGCCTTGCGTGGGCGCGTAATGAGTTCAGTGGCATTTACCGGGATCGGAGAGTATGGAGCCCCGCACCCCCTGGTGCTTGCATCCCACCTCATCCCTTTCCCATTATCCTGCCACTGATTGATGAAAAATATGGAGATGCCTTTGGGGCAAACGTGCTTCGACCCCCACATACACACATAAATTCCCTCATCCGGTTCCCACCATTTGTCCCAACAGACTTTCAATTGTCCGTTAGTCCCCGTAATTGTCCGATGGGTATTATTACCCAGTCGCTCCCACTCGACCGAAGAGTTCCTCATGGTTTTGCTCAGCTTTCGTAGCCACCACCATCGGCTCAATGGGACATTCCCATTACAAGTCAAACAAATCCGTTTGCCGACGGTGACGCTGACTCTGGGTGCGATGATCCTCACTTTGGGGCACGTTAAAGAAGTCTTTTTGTAGGCAAAGCCCGATGTACTGGAATACTCAGTGGAATTCGTTCCCAGCCATCCTGGCCACCTTCCCTTGGGGAAATAAGTGGCGGTCTCCTCAGCCTCTCGCCTCCCAGTCCCATCCACCGCGATGGGGGCCATGTCCCCGGAGCATCCAAACACCACGACATCCTTGGTGCGGCCTCGATAGGCCAGTCCACATCCGATTGCCGCGAGCACTACCAGAATCCGTTCCATCCTTCCTTGGTTCCTGTGATCAGATAAAATGATGTAGCCAGCCTCCCAAGAGTCTCTGGCTTTTGTGAAGGGTGAGCGGGTCCCCTGACCTCGCCTCACGTAAAAAGACATGTGCACTGGACAGATCTTTTAACTAAACCTAATCTAAACTCCCATCATTTATCTTTTACTTATCGAAATTAACTTATCAAAATTAACCAATTAAACTTACAAACTTACAAACTATAACTAAACTTATCACTTATCTTATAACTGTACAGCGCCGTCCGTTCCCAGGGCAGCCTACTCAAATTCTGCGGTTGCTGCCGCAGGCTTCTCCCAACGGTGGGAGGGCGCTGACCCCCCCCTTTGATCTGCCGCAGCCTGTTGCTGCTGCGCTGGGACTGGGATCTCCCTGGGCTGCTTTAGCCCTGGACCTACGCCTAGGGACATACGGGGGACTTGACCATACCTTCCTGGGCTGGGGTTTCCGACTTGACCTACGGGGAACTACCGAGGGCAGGAACTCCAGGACCGATGGACCGGGTTTTGAGACTTCCACCGTTGCGACCTGTGGTCCCGCCACAGCCGCTGGCTCCGCCTCCCCTGACTCCGCCTCCCTGAACTCGGGATCTGCAGCCTCTGGCACCGCCCTACTTGGCCCAGTAGGCGGCCCTTCACTCGCAGTCCCTACCTCCCTCGAGGGCAAGACTTCCAAGGTGGACGGACTGGGTTCTGAGGCTTCCATTGCCACGTCCTGTGGTCCTACCACAGCCGCTGGCTCCGCCTCCCCTAGCTCCGCCCCCCTGAGTTCGGGACCTGCAGCTTCTGTCTCCACCCTGTGTGGATCTTCATCTGCAGTCCCTATCTTCCCTTTACCTGAATCGGGGGCGACCCTTTCGTCCTCCGATTCCAGCTCCTCTTCGCTTGTGTCACTATCCTGGTTGAGCTCCTCGAACTCTCCCTCATCTGACTCCCAACCCCAATAAAGGATCCTACATTTTGCTAGGATGTCCTCTCCCCTGATGCACGCTGCTTTACCTGCCTGTGTGCCCTGTGGCCCTACCCGGGGCTGCGAGTCCCCACTCGCAGGTTTGGCCCCTGTGGTTGGCCCTTGTGCACCTGGCTTATACAGTTTGCACTGATTAAAATCCTCATTCTCCCTGCTTCTGGCTACCCTGTAGGCTGCTTTTATCTCTCTAAGCTGCCCTTCTAGCCCATCCATTTTCCCCATTAAACGGGCGTTCTCTTCCCGCAAGGCCTGCTCTTTTAACCTGGCCTCCTCACAGGAGGCCCCCTCCTGTGCGTGTCTTTTAAAGGGACACAGGTAGGCAGGCTGCACCGGTTCTAGTCAGAAGTTTGGGTTGCATGGGGCTGTTGCTACATTCCCGTGCGAAATCATGAGGGTCCGCATGGCTCCCAACATTGATTCTGTCGCATCAGGATGGATATGCACACCAGCTCCCTTATCAGAGACAGGCGCCTGGGCTCGGACTGCGGGATTTTTATCCCTGGACTCCTTCCAAGGGTTCCTGCAGTTCTTGCGCCAGTGCCCTGTCTTTCCGCACCCGAAACAAGCATTACTGGCTTGTGGGACGCGATTTCCCTCCTGATGCCACTCCTTTTGAGCCGGGGCGGCGGGCCGTGCCTCATGCACCTTTCCCTTGAGGGGACGTGCTCCCGTACTCCTGTTATTACGGTACCCTACCGTGAGTTGGTTTAAGACCGACTCCTCAGTTGTGATGGGGTTAGTGGGGTCAAACCATGCTTTGGCCTGCTCCCTCACGGCTGGTAAGCTGTTGGCTACTATACATCTGAGCCAGTGAGCTAAACCAACACCATCTAAATCAACGCGCTCGGGCGCGCCTGGGCAACTACGCTGATAGACAGGCCACAGCCTGTCGGCGAAAACCTTCGGGGGTTCTCCCTCCATCTGCATAGTCTGTCCCAATCTCACAAACGGACCTTCGTCGTCCGCCCCAACACTTCTAGGACCTCATCTCTTAACTCCTCATAGGTCCTATTTCCCCTTTTGCTCGCATCTGAGAGACACTGGAGGATCGAGCTGTCTAAGGAGAACAGCAGCATTTTAGCCCTTTCCCCATCGTCGCAGCCGTTAATGGCTGCGGTCTGCTCTACCTCCCTGAAATGTACGGAAGGGTCGTCTGACACGGAAAGCTTCCGTACGTGGCTGATCATAGACCTCAGCTGGTGTGCGCTGTGAGGCAACACAAGCTGGTTGAGGAGATCCCCCGCTTCCCCACCGTCTCTGTTCGGGCCCCTCTTGAGACCCGTGAACGGACACAACGGTCCCGTCTTCACTACTACCTCGGGGACCTCTTCCTCTACTTCTACCACTTCCTTCCTTACCCAGGTTGCCGAATAGCTGGGTGGCGCGGAGGGCACAGTGGCAAATGCTTCCTCTTCTTTGTTCGGTAGGGATTTCTGAAATTCCCCACCCACCGGCGGCTGGTGTGCTGACGGGCTGATAAGGCACACCATGCCGTGCGCTTTATTCAGGGCCTCTTTAAGGTTCCCTATCTCTCTTTGGCAGATGCTGTGATCGGCCCCCTCATGTTTATCCTCGAGGGCCATTTTATATGCCGCCCTAACCCCCTTTAAGCTCTCTTCCTGGGCTTTTATTTGAGCAGCCAGGGGGGCACATCGTTCCCTTATTCTGCCCTCATTTAATTTTGCCTCAGTGACCTGGCACTCGAGGTAATCTATTTTCGCCTCATGGTGGTTGGCGACTAACTGGCGTTCCTGATGCAACGCATTTAAGGACGCGATGAGCTGCTGCCCCCCCGCGACCTTCTCGTCCATTTCCACCTCTAAACTCTTGATCTGAGCTGCCTGCACTATGATGACCTGGTCCAAAATCTGGACTTGCCTTTTATAACACATCAGCCAGACCGCTTTCTCTACAGAGTTTTTATGTTCCTTGCTACCTGTCCACCTGACGGCTGCCTCTAGCGGACGCCTATCCACCAGCAGGTCACTTATCCATCTCTTAGTCAAATTAACTTTTCCAAAAACATAATCTGCTATTCTCTCTTCCATAACATTTCGCACATTCATACCGGGGTCTAACACATTATTTTCTCGCTGCCAGTGTCCCTTCGTGGTCGCCATTTCCTGTAAGGGATACCGTGCTCGGTGCCGAAGGCTGCTCTGTGCGTAGCCTGGGTGCTAGTGCGGGGTTAGGCCTTGTTGCCTGTTCTGGTCTCCAGCCAGCCTGATGACACTGGACACCTGTGAGTGGTTCGACCCACTCGCCCTTACGGTTCTGACACTGGACTTAGGTGCGAGAGCAATAATGCAGAAAAACTCAGGTAGACCCGGCTGAATAGTACGAAATGGAAAATCTTTATTGCATATTGTTCAAGATTACGAAATACATGTCAAAGCACAGATTAATGACAGTACAATCTTACACATAGTTATGAAACTAATTTTAGGGAAACGAGGAGCGCACGACACATCGTAAAAGGGGACACACATTATAATCATCCTTAAAACCAAAACCTCCCCTATCAATGCCTGTCCTAATATAGATCTGTAGGATCGAGACTCATGCTCACCAATCGGGATAATTCGGAGAATTCTAAAACGCTGCTCGGATGTTTTCGCCACAGCACCTGACTATTCACGTGTTGATCAGGGGTCTCTGTACCCCACTTGTTTACTCGCTTTCTGCTCCAGCTAGCAGGCTGGACCATCTGCTGCCATGAAGATCTGTGTTGACCTCGGACTCCTGATAAAACTCGAAGAACAGTCTTCCTGTGCCCGACACCGGTTGCCTGTAGAATTCGAAGGAAAGTCTTCCAGGGCCAGTTGTGGAGTAGCCGATAGAATTCAAAGAAGTGGTTAATCGATTTTCGGGCGCGGTCGGGGCTTACTGACCGCGGCGGCACGTGTAGGCGTCTTCTCCTCTTCTCATCTCATCTCATCTCCTCTCGGGCCTTCGGTTCCAACACCGTTTACCGACTTCTCGGGATGGTGCACCCGCTTTCAGGCCTTCGCAGACCGGTTCTCCACAGATCTTCGCAGCAAGCCACGAGGTTGACTCCCGGAAATTTAGCGGATCAGAGAATGAGAGTCAAGAGTCCCAGAGATAAGAGTCGAGCGAATAAGGGCAAGAGCAAGAGCATAAGAGTCGTCAGGGATAAGAGCATAAGAGAGAGATGGACGTTTGGACACTACAGTTTATAGTATTGTAATTCCTAATCTCCCGCCCAATCTTAATGTTCATCTTTGTCATGTATTGGCGCTCAAACTTCTTGTATGGGGTGGTACTTGTCGTTAATGGGTTTCGGTGATACTTGTAACTGTCTGAGTACCCGTTAATATTTCTCCCATTGTGGAACCGGCTAGGAGTCTCCCTGGAGGGGTTTTGGGGCTTCCAAATGCTTGCTGTGAGTACCCGCGAACGGCTCTCTCATCGTAGAGCCGTGGGGAATTTGTATATCAATGTCTTTGGATGGGTCCTTGATTGCCCAGTACAATAGCCCTCGTTTGTAGCTGGAAGACCGATTCCAGTATTTATGTTTAAAATGCAAACCCATCGCGTCTTGTCATTATCTCAATGTGCTGAGTCCTGTCCGATCTTGCTGAAATGTTTATGGAAACGCCATCTTGTCTGCCTACTGAAAGTCTAGAACCTTCTGCCACGAGGCGTGGTGCCCATTTTACAGGCTGCTTGTGTCCTTTTTGAAACATGACAGCATTTTGCTGAAATAAAGCTGTTTATACGAAACTTTATGTATCCTTCTCATTATTATAAAATCGCGATAATTTTGCGAATTCTACAGTTTGTGGTTTAGTGCTGGGTGTGAAGTAACCAGGGATGGGCAATAAATGCCGGCCTTGCCAGTGACCCCCACAACCCAAGACTGAATTTATAAAATCTGGAGCAGATAATCTCAGTATAACTGGAACAACAGCAAATATTCAAACAGCAATTTAAAAGTTTAAAAAGTCACAGCCAATCCATTGGATTGCCTTTAGGTTTCGGGTATTAGAACAGACTGTCCCATTTTTAACCAAACACCTGTTTGTTTTATTTGTTTGAGGGATTTGGGCGTCGCTGGCAAGGCCAGCATTTATTTCCCATCCCTAGTTGCCCTTGAGAAGGTAGTGGTGAGCCACCTCCTTGAACCGCTGCAGTCCGTGTGGTGAAAGTACTCCCACAGTGCTGTTCGGGAGGGAGTTCCAGGATTTTGACCCAGCGACGATGAAGGATCGGCGATATATTTCCAGGACAGGATGGTGTGTGACTTGGAGGGGAACTTGGAGGTGGTGGTGTTCCCATGCGCCTGCTGCCCTTGTCCTTCTAGGTGGAAGAGGTCGCGGGTTTGGGAGGTGCTGCCAAAGAAGCCTTGGCGAGTTGCTGCAGTGCATCTTGTAGATGGTACACACTGCAGCCACGGTACGCCGGTGGTGGGGGGAGTGAATGTTTAAGTGGTAGTTGCGGTGCCAATCAAGCGGGCTGTTTTGTTCTGGATTATAATGTGGTATCCATGTTGAAATTGGACAGTCCAACACATCCCGTGAATTCCCGCATTTGGCGCCCCCAATTGCTCCTCCTCCCCCGCTCAGAACCTGCCTGTGTGATAATATCACCCCCATGTTCTCGATGCACCAAGACAATGGTTTACAGTTTCCGCTTTGGGCACAATCGGCGACTCAGCCGCAAATGGCGCCCGTTTTGAAAAGTGTTTTCTCGACTCATTTACATGTCGCCAAATGCATAAATCGGCCATGAACCCGCCCAATCGGGCAGCGTTTTAAAACGTCATTTAAAGAAAATGTGCTTTCAGAAATATTCCTTGATATATTTAGGAAGGGTAACTTGGTAAAGTTTGATTAATATAGCTGAGAATGGGTTTATCACAAAAAATAAGCATTTTAGATCAGTGTCAATCCACCACCTGTGAGTAACCCGATTTTAAATCACAGTAAAAAAACTTTTAAACAAAGTGCAAAGATATTTTCCAGTCAGGTTGGGGGACAATAGTCAGTTCCTCAGTAAATTAAAAAAAATCATTCAAAGCATTTCAGAACGTGCCTACGAGTGTCCTTGTGCCCAAACTATCCAGCTTAATCTTTAGAGCCTCCTCGAAGGCCCGCAAACAAGCGCAATTAGTGGAATCTCCCATTGGTGATTAATTCACCCTGTTTTGTGGGCGGGGCCTGTTTCTGGCGTGCTGTTTTTAAAACTAGCGCAAAAGATCGGGGAAACTCGAGATGCGCTGAACACAATTTGTGCTTAAAATTCCGCTGTCTGTCGCTCCGGTTACGCCGATACTGGGCCAATTGCAGTGAAAAAACCCAGCAAAATCTCCAGGCCAATGTCAGAGTGTATGCGGGAGATAGGTGAGCCGTTCACAGTATGTTTTTCATGCTTCTTTTCTCAAAAAGAAGTGATAATTCTCAAGGCACAAAAAGCTCTGTGTTATTGCAGCAACTCCAGAAGTGCAAAGTGTGTTGATGCACCCACATTGAGCCGTATCAGTCATTCATTTGATATAACTCATGTCCCTGCATCACTGAGCAGGAAAACCTGGAACACCACGTTTCTGCATTGGATTACACTGGATTACACCACTGCACTTCTGCACTGGACTACACTGGATTACACTGGATTACACCACTACGCTTCTACACTGGACTACACTGATTACACCACAACGCTTCTGCACTGGACTACACTGGACTACACTGGACTACACTGGATTACACCACAACGCTTCTGCACTGGACTACACTGTATTACACCAGTATGCTTCTGCACTGGACTACACTGGATTACACTGGACTACACTGGATTACACCACAATGCTTCTGCACTGGACTACACTGGACTACACTGGACTACACTGGATTACACCACAACGCTTCTGCACTGGACTACACTGTATTACACCACTATGCTTCTGCACTGGACTACACTGGATTACACTGGACTACACTGTATTACACCACTATGCTTCTGCACTGGACTACACTGGATTACACTGGACTACACTGGATTACACCACTATGCTTCTGCAGTGGACTACACTGGACTACACTGGACTACACCACTATGCTTCTGCACTGGATTACACTGGACTACACTGGACTACACCACAATGCTTCTGCACTGGACTACACTGGACTACACTGGATTACACCACTATGCTTCTGCACTGGACTACACTGGACTACACTGGATTACACCACTATGCTTCTGCACTGGACTACACTGGATTACACTGGATTACACCACTATGCTTCTGCACTGGACTACACTGGATTACACTGGATTGCACCACTATGCTTCTGCACTGGACTACACTGGATTACACTGGATTACACCACTATGCTTCTGCACTGGACTACACTGGACTACACTGGACTACACCACAACACTTCTGCACTGGACTACACTGGACTACACTGGATTACACCATTATGCTTCTGCACTGGACTACACTGGATTACACTGGATTACACCACTATGCTTCTGCACTGGACTACACTGGACTACACTGGATTACACTGGATTACAACACTATGGTTCTGCACTGGACTACACTGGACTTCACTGGATTACACTGGATTACACACCACTATGCTTCTGCACTGGACTACACTGGACTACACTGGACTTCACTGGATTACACCATGACGCTTCTGCACTGGACTACACTGGACTATACTGGACTACATTGGATTACAATGGATTACACCACAACGCTTCTGCACTGGACTACACTGGACTACACTGGATTACACCACAACGCTTCTGCACTGGACTACACTGGACTACACTGGACTACACTGGATTACACCACAACGCTTCTGCACTGGACTACACTGTATTACACCACTATGCTTCTGCACTGGACTACACTGGATTACACTGGACTACACTGTATTACACCACTATGCTTCTGCACTGGACTACACTGGATTACACTGGACTACACTGGATTACACCACAACGCTTCTGCACTGGACTACACTGGACTACACTGGACTACACTGGATTACACCACAACACTTCTGCACTGGACTACACTGTATTACACCACTATGCTTCTGCACTGGACTACACTGGATTACACTGGACTACACTGTATTACACCACTATGCTTCTGCACTGGACTACACTGGATTACACTGGACTACACTGGATTACACCACTATGCTTCTGCAGTGGACTACACTGGACTACACTGGACTACACCACTATGCTTCTGCACTGGATTACACTGGACTACACTGGACTACACCACAATGCTTCTGCACTGGACTACACTGGACTACACTGGATTACACCACTATGCTTCTGCACTGGACTACACTGAACTACACTGGATTACACCACAACGCTTCTGCACTGGACTACACTGGATTACACTGGATTACACCACTATGCTTCTGCACTGGACTACACTGGATTACACTGGATTGCACCACTATGCTTCTGCACTGGACTAAACTGGATTACACCACTATGCTTCTGCACTGGACTACACTGGACTATACCACAACACTTCTGCACTGGACTACACTGGACTACACTGGATTACACCACTATGCTTCTGCACTGGACTACACTGGACTACACTGGATTACACTGGATTACAACACTATGGTTCTGCACTGGACTACACTGGACTTCACTGGATTACACTGGATTACACACCACTATGCTTCTGCACTGGACTACACTGGACTACACTGGACTTCACTGGATTACACCATGACGCTTCTGCACTGGACTACACTGGACTATACTGGACTACATTGGATTACACTGGATTACACCACAACGCTTCTGCACTGGACTACACTGGCATACACTGGACTACATTGGATTACACTGGATTACACCACAACGCTTCTGCACTGGACTACACTGGAATACACTGGACTACACTGGATTACAACACTATGCTTCTGCACTGGACTACACTGGACTTCACTGGATTACACTGGATTATGCCACTATGCTTCTACACTGGACTGTACTGGACTACACTGGATTACACTGGATTACACCATGACGCTTCTGCACTGGACTACACTGGACTATACTGGACTACATTGGATTACACTGGATTACACCACAACGCTTCTGCACTGGACTACACTGGAATACACTGGACTATACTGGATTACAACACTATGCTTCTGCACTGGACTACACTGGACTTCACTGGATTACACTGGATTACACCACTATGCTTCTACACTGGACTACACTGGACTACACTGGACTTCACTGGATTACACTGGATTACACCACTATGCTTCTACACTGGACTATACTGGACTACACTGGATTACACCATGACACTTCTGCAATGGACTACACTGGACTATACTGGACTACATTGGATTACACTGGATTACACTGGATTACACCACTATGCTTCTACACTGGACTACACTGGACTTCACTGGATTACACTGGATTACACCATGACGCTTGCATTGGACTACACTGGACTCTACTGGACTACATTGGGTTAAACTGGATTACACCACTATGCTTCTACACTGGACTACACTGGACTTCACTGGATTACACTGGATTACACCACTATGCTTCTACACTGGACTATACTGGAATACACTGGATTACACTGGATTACACCATGACGCTTCTGCATTGGACTACACTGGACTCTACTGGACTACATTGGGTTACACTGGATTACACCACAACGCTTCTGCACTGGACTACACTGGAATACACTGGACTACACTGGATTACAACACTATGCTTTTGCACTGGACTACACTGGACTTCACTGGATTACACCACTATGCTTCTGCACTGGACTACACTGGAATACACTGGATTACACCGTAAGACTCATTTGCTGTATCAAAAATTTGCTGCTAGAAAATTATCTTCCCCACTGTGGAGGTTTCCCTGCTGAGCTGGGTGAGTCATTCGACTGTTTTTTTCACGTTGTTGTTTTCTGCTAGTGGCTGTTGTTTCTCTGATGAGCTGGGTACTCGTTCCACTGGTTTGTCTGCCTTGTTAGCTGCTGGCTTGTGGGTTTTTGTTCTCTCCGCTGCTTCTGATCTATGGTGACTTCCAACTCCGAGTCAACTTCACCATCATCTTCCTGCACCGCAACAGATTCCCATTACAATGGCAACAATCTCCATCCTTCAATTCTCTACCCTTCAATTAGCATCTGGACTTCACTCGTCTGCTACATCTTTCTCCCAACTTAGATTATACTGGAATTTTATTATTTTATTTTGATTACAATGCAATTGTCTCTAAATTATTCGATTACACTGCAATTGTCTCTATACTATTAGATTATACTGCAATTGTCTCAATACTGTTAGATTATACTGCAATTGTCGCTATACTATTAGATTATACCGCAATTGTCTCTATACTATTAGATTACACTACAATTGTCTCTATACTATCAGATGACACTGCAATTGTCTCTATACTATTAGATTATACTGCAATTGTCTCTATACTATTAGATTACACTGCAATTGTCTCTATATTATTAGATTATACTACAATTGTCTCTATACTATTAGATTACACTACAATTGTCTCTATACTATCAGATGACACTGCAATTGTCTCTATACTATTAGATTATACTGCAATTGTCTCTATACTATTAGATTACACTGCAATTGTCTCTATATTATTAGATTATACTACAATTGTCTCAAAACTATAAGAGTACACTGCAATTGTCTCTATACTATTAGATTACACTGCAATTGTCTCTATATTATTAGATTACACTGCAATTGGCTCTATACTATTAGATTATACTGCAATTGTCTCTATTATTAGATTGCACTGCAATTGTCTCTATACTATTAGATTATACTGCAATTGTCTCTATATTATTAGATTATACTGCAATTGTCTCTATATTATTAGATTACACTGCAATTGGCTCTATATTATTAGATTATACTGCAATTGTCTCTATTATTAGATTATACTACAATTGTCTCTATACTATAAGATTACACTGCAATTGTCTCTATTATTAGATTACACTGCAATTGTCTCTATATTATTAGATTACACTGCAATTGGCTCTATACTATTAGATTATACTGCAATTGTCTCTATTATTAGATTACACTGCAATTGTCTCTATACTATTAGATTATACTGCAATTGTCTCTATATTATTAGATTATACTGCAATTGTCTCTATTATTAGATTACACTGCAATTGTCTCTATACTATTAGATTATACTGCAATTGTCTCTATACTATTAGATTACACTGCAATTGTCTCTATACTATTAGATTACACTGCAATTGTCTCTATACTGTCAGATTATACTGCAATTGTCTCTATATTATTAGATTATACTGCCATTGTCTCTATACTATTAGATTACACGACAATTGTCTCTATACTATTAGATTATGCTGCAATTGTCTCTATACTATTAGATTATACTACAATTGTCTCTATACTATCAGATTATACTGCAATTGTCTCTAAACTATTAGATTATACTACAATTATCTCTATACTATTAGATTACACTGCAATTGTCTCTATACTATTAGATTACACTGCAATTGTCTATATACTGTAAAATAACATTCCAATTAGCTCTATACTATTAGATTATACTGCAATTGTCTCAATGCTGCTACATTATACAGCAATTGTCTCTATACTATTAGATTATACTACAATTGTCTCTATACAGTTAGATTATACTGCAATTGTCTCTATACTACTAGATTATACTGCACTTGTCTCCATACTGTTAGATTATACTATAATTGTCTCTATATTATTAGATTATACTGCAATTGTCTCTATACTATTAGATTATACTGCAACTGTCTCTATACTGTTAGATTACACTGCAATTGTCTCTATACTATTAGATTACACTGCAATTGTCTCTATACTATTAGATTATACTGCAATTGTCTCTATACTATTAGATTATACAGCAATTGTCTCTATACTGTTAGATTATACTGCAATTGTCACTATACTGTTAGAATATACTACAATTGCCTCTATACTATTAGATTATACTGCAATTGACTCTATACTATTAGATTGTACTGCAATTGACTCTATACTATTAGATTATACAGCAATTGACTTGACTATTAGATTATACTGCAATTGTCTCCATACGATTAGATTATACTGCAATTGTCTCTTTAGTATTAGATTATACTGCAATTGTCTCTATAACATTAGATTACACTACAATTGTTTCTATACTGTCAGATTATACTGCAATTGTCTCTATACTATTAGATTATACAGCAATTGACTCAATATTATTAGATTATACGTCAATTGTCTCTATACTATTAGATGATACTGCAATTGTCTCTATACTGTTAGATTATACTGCAATTGTCTCTATACTATTAGATTATACAGCAATTGTCTCTATACGATTAGATTATACTGCAATTGTCTCTATACTATTAGATTATGCTGCAATTGTCTCTATACTATGAGATTATACTGCAATTGTCTCTATACGCTTAGATTGTTCTGTAATTGTCTCTATACAATTAGATTATACAGCAATTGACTCTATATTATTAGATTATACTGCAATTGTCTCTATACTATTAGATTATATTACAATTGTCTCTATACTATAAGATTATACTACAATTATCTCTATACTATTAGATTACACTGCAATTGTCTCTATAATATTAGAGTATACTGCAATTGTCTCTATATTATTAGATTATACTGCAATTGTCTCTATGCTGTTAGATTATACAGCAATTGTCTCTATACTATTAGATTACACTGCAATTGTCTCTATACTATTAGATTATACTGCAATTGTCTCTATACTATTCGATTATACAGCAATTGTCTCTATACTGTTAGATTATACTGCAATTGTCACTATATTGTTAGAATATACTACAATTGTCTCTATACTATTAGATTATTCTGCAATTGACTCTATACTATTAGATTGTACTGCAATTGACTCTATACTATTAGATTTCCAGCAATTGACTATACTATTAGATTAAACTGCAATTGTCTCCATAAGATTAGATTATACTGCAATTGTCTCTTTACTATTAGATTATACTGCAATTGTCTCTAGAACATTAGATTATACTGCAATTGTCTGAATACTATTAGATTATACAGCAATTGACTCAATATTATTAGATTATACTTCAATTCACTAATACAATTTGATTATACAGGAATTGAATCTATTTTATTAGATTATACTGCAATTGTCTCTATACTATTAGATTATACAGCAATTGTCTCTATGCTGTTAGATTATGCTGCAATTGTCTCTATAGTATTAGATTAAACTACAATTGTCTCTATACTATTAGATTACACTGCAATTGGCTGTATACTATTAGATTATACTGCAATTGTCTCTATACTATTAGATTACAATGCAATTTGGTCTATACTATTAGATTACACGGCAATTGGCTCGATACTATAGATTATACTGCAATTGTCTCTTTACTATTAGATTATACTGCAATTGTCTCTAGAACATTAGATTATACTGCAATTGTCTGAATACTATTAGATTATACAGCAATTGACTCAATATTATTAGATTATACTTCAATTCACTAATACAATTTGATTATACAGGAATTGAATCTATTTTATTAGATTATACTGCAATTGTCTCTATACTATTAGATTATACAGCAATTGTCTCTATGCTGTTAGATTATGCTGCAATTGTCTCTATAGTATTAGATTAAACTACAATTGTCTCTATACTATTAGATTACACTGCAATTGGCTGTATACTATTAGATTATACTGCAATTGTCTCTATACTATTAGATTACAATGCAATTTGGTCTATACTATTAGATTACACGGCAATTGGCTCGATACTATAGATTATACTGCAATTGTCTCTATACGATTAGATAATACTGCAATTGTCTCTATACTATTAGATTATACTGCAATTGTCTCTATACTATTAGATTACACTACAATTGGCTCTAAACTATAGATTATACTGCAATTGTCTCTATACTATTAGATTATACTGCAATTGTCTCTATACTATGAGATTACACTGCAGTCGTCTCGATACTATTAGATTATACTGCAATTGTCCCTATACTATTAGATTATACTGCAATTGTCTCTATACTGATAGATAGTACTGCAATTGTCCCTATACTATTAGATTATACTGCAATTGTCTCCATACGATTAGATTATACTGCAATTGTCTCTTTAGTATTAGATTATACTGCAATTGTCTCTATAACATTAGATTACACTACAATTGTTTCTATACTGTCAGATTATACTGCAATTGTCTCTATACTATTAGATTATACAGCAATTGACTCAATATTATTAGATTATACGTCAATTGTCTCTATACTATTAGATGATACTGCAATTGTCTCTATACTGTTAGATTATACTGCAATTGTCTCTATACTATTAGATTATACAGCAATTGTCTCTATACGATTAGATTATACTGCAATTGTCTCTATACTATTAGATTATGCTGCAATTGTCTCTATACTATGAGATTATACTGCAATTGTCTCTATACGCTTAGATTGTTCTGTAATTGTCTCTATACAATTAGATTATACAGCAATTGACTCTATATTATTAGATTATACTGCAATTGTCTCTATACTATTAGATTATATTACAATTGTCTCTATACTATAAGATTATACTACAATTATCTCTATACTATTAGATTACACTGCAATTGTCTCTATAATATTAGAGTATACTGCAATTGTCTCTATATTATTAGATTATACTGCAATTGTCTCTATGCTGTTAGATTATACAGCAATTGTCTCTATACTATTAGATTACACTGCAATTGTCTCTATACTATTAGATTATACTGCAATTGTCTCTATACTATTCGATTATACAGCAATTGTCTCTATACTGTTAGATTATACTGCAATTGTCACTATATTGTTAGAATATACTACAATTGTCTCTATACTATTAGATTATTCTGCAATTGACTCTATACTATTAGATTGTACTGCAATTGACTCTATACTATTAGATTTCCAGCAATTGACTATACTATTAGATTAAACTGCAATTGTCTCCATAAGATTAGATTATACTGCAATTGTCTCTTTACTATTAGATTATACTGCAATTGTCTCTAGAACATTAGATTATACTGCAATTGTCTGAATACTATTAGATTATACAGCAATTGACTCAATATTATTAGATTATACTTCAATTCACTAATACAATTTGATTATACAGGAATTGAATCTATTTTATTAGATTATACTGCAATTGTCTCTATACTATTAGATTATACAGCAATTGTCTCTATGCTGTTAGATTATGCTGCAATTGTCTCTATAGTATTAGATTAAACTACAATTGTCTCTATACTATTAGATTACACTGCAATTGGCTGTATACTATTAGATTATACTGCAATTGTCTCTATACTATTAGATTACAATGCAATTTGGTCTATACTATTAGATTACACGGCAATTGGCTCGATACTATAGATTATACTGCAATTGTCTCTATACGATTAGATAATACTGCAATTGTCTCTATACTATTAGATTATACTGCAATTGTCTCTATACTATTAGATTACACTACAATTGGCTCTAAACTATAGATTATACTGCAATTGTCTCTATACTATTAGATTATACTGCAATTGTCTCTATACCATTAGATTACACTGCAATTGTCTCTATACTATTAGATTATACAGCAATTGTCTCTATGCTGTTAGATTATGCTGCAATTGTCTCTATAGTATTAGATTAAACTACAATTGTCTCTATACTATTAGATTACACTGCAATTGGCTGTATACTATTAGATTATACTGCAATTGTATCTATACTATTAGTTTAAACTGCAATTGTCTCTAAACTGTTATATTATACTACAATTGTCTCTATACTATTAGATTATACAGCAATTGACTCTATATTATTAGATTATACTGCAATTGTCTCTATACTATAAGATTATACTTCAATTGTCTCGAAACTATTAGATTATATTGCAATTGTCTCTATACCATTAGATAATACTGCAATTGTCTCTAAACTGTTAGATTACACTGCAATTGTCTCTATACTATTAGATTATACTGCAATTGTATCTATACTATTAGTTTAAACTGCAATTGTCTCTAAACTGTTAGATTATACTACAATTGTCTCTATACTATTAGATTATACTTCAATTGTCTCTATACGATTAGATTACACTGCAATTGTCTCTATACTGTTAGATGATACTACAATTGTCTCTATACTATTAGATTACACTGCAATTGTCTCCATACGATTAGATTATACTGCAATTGTCTCTATACTATTAGATTATACTGCAATTGTCTCTATACTATTAGATTATACTTTAATTGTCTCTATACTATTAGATTATACTTCAATTGTCTCTATACTATTAGATTACACTGCAATTGTCTCTATAATGTTAGATTATACGACAATTGTCTCTATACTATTAGATTATACTGCAATTGTCTCTATACGATTAGATTCTACCGTAATTGTCTCTATACAGTTAGGTTATACAGCAATTGACTCTATATTATTAAATTATACAGCAATTGACTATATATTATTAGATTATACTGCAATTGTCTCTATACGATTAGATTATACTGCAATTGTCTCTATACTATTAGATTATACTGCAATTGTCTCTATACGATAAGATTATACTACAATTGTCTCTATACTATTAGATTATACAGCAATTCACTCAATACTGTTAGATTATACTGCAATTGTCTCTATACTATTAGATTATACTGCAATTGTCTTTATATGATTAGATTATACTGCAATTGTCTCCATACTATTAGATTATTCTACAATTGTCTCTATACTATTAGATTATACTGCAATTGTCTTTATATGATTAGATTATACTGCAATTGTCTCTATACTATTAGATTATACAGTAATTGTCTCTATAATATTAGATTACACTGCAATTTGCTCTATACTATTAGATTATACTGCAATTGTCTATATACTGTAGATTACACTGCAATTGTCTATACTATTAGATTATACTGCAATTTTCTCTATACTATTAGATTACACTGCAATTGGCTCTATACTATAGATTATACTGCAATTGTCTCTATACTGTTTGATTATACTACAATTGTCTCTATACTATTAGATTACACTGCAATTGGCTCTGTACTATTAGATTACACTGCAATTGTCTCTATACTATTGGATTATACAGCAATTGTCTCTATACTGTTAGATTATACTGCAATTGTCTCTATACTGTTAGATTATACTACAATTGTCTTTATACTATTAGATTACACTGCAATTGGCTCTATACTATTAGATTATACTTCAATTGTCCATATACTGTTAGATTACACTTCAATTGTCTCTATACTGTTAGATTATACAGCAATTGTCTCTATACTATTAGATTACACTGCAATTGTCTCTATACTATTAGATTATACTGCAATTGTCTCTATACTATTCGATTATACAGCAATTGTCTCTATACTGTTATATTATACTGCAATTGTCACTATATTGTTAGAATATACTACAATTGTCTCTATACTATTAGATTATTCTGCAATTGACTCTATACTATTAGATTGTACTGCAATTGACTCTATACTATTAGATTTCCAGCAATTGACTATACTATTAGATTAAACTGCAATTGTCTCCATAAGATTAGATTATACTGCAATTGTCTCTTTACTATTAGATTATACTGCAATTGTCTCTAGAACATTAGATTATACTGCAATTGTCTGAATACTATTAGATTATACAGCAATTGACTCAATATTATTAGATTATACTTCAATTCACTAATACAATTTGATTATACAGGAATTGAATCTATTTGATTAGATTATACTGCAATTGTCTCTATACTATTAGATTATACAGCAATTGTCTCTATGATGTTAGATTATGCTGCAATTATCTCTATAGTATTAGATTAAACTACAATTGTCTCTATACTATTAGATTACACTGCAATTGGCTGTATACTATTAGATTATACTGCAATTGTCTCTATACTATTAGATTACAATGCAATTTGGTCTATACTATTAGATTACACGGCAATTGGCTCGATACTATAGATTATACTGCAATTGTCTCTATACGATTAGATAATACTGCAATTGTCTCTATACTATTAGATTATACTGCAATTGTCTCTATACTATTAGATTACACTACAATTGGCTCTAAACTATAGATTATACTGCAATTGTCTCTATACTATTCGATTATACTGCAATTGTCTCTATACCATTAGATTACACTGCAATTGTCTCTATACTATTAGATTATACTGCAATTGTATCTATACTATTAGTTTAAACTGCAATTGTCTCTAAACTGTTATATTATACTACAATTGTCTCTATACTATTAGATTATACAGCAATTGACTCTATATTATTAGATTATACTGCAATTGTCTCTATACTATAAGATTATACTTCAATTGTCTCGAAACTATTAGATTATACTGCAATTGTCTCTATACCATTAGATTATACTGCAATTGTCTCTAAACTGTTAGATTACACTGCAATTGTCTCTATACTATTAGATTATACTGCAATTGTATCTATACTATTAGTTTAAACTGCAATTGTCTCTAAACTGTTAGATTATACTACAATTGTCTCTATACTATTAGATTATACTTCAATTGTCTCTATACGATTAGATTACACTGCAATTGTCTCTATACTGTTAGATGATACTACAATTGTCTCTATACTATTAGATTACACTGCAATTGTCTCCATACGATTAGATTATACTGCAATTGTCTCTATACTATTAGATTATACTGCAATTGTCTCTATACTATTAGATTATACTTCAATTGTCTCTATACTATTAGATTATACTTCAATTGTCTCTATACTATTAGATTACACTGCAATTGTCTCTATACTGTTAGATTATACGACAATTGTCTCTATACTATTAGATTATACTGCAATTTTCTCTATACTATTAGATTACACTGCAATTGGCTCTATACTATAGATTATACTGCAATTGTCTCTATACTGTTTGATTATACTACAATTGTCTCTATACTATTAGATTACACTGCAATTGGCTCTGTACTATTAGATTACACTGCAATTGTCTCTATACTGTTAGATTATACTACAATTGTCTTTATACTATTAGATTACACTGCAATTGGCTCTATACTATTAGATTATACTTCAATTGTCCATATACTGTTAGATTACACTTCAATTGTCTCTATACTATTAGATTATACTGCAATTGGCTCGATACTATAGATTATACTGCAATTTTCTCTATACGATTAGATTATACTACAATTGTCTCTATACTATTAGATTTTACTGCAATTGTCTCTATACTATTAGATTACACTGCAATTGTCTCTGTACTATTGGATTATACTGCAATTATCTCTGTACTGTTAGATTATACTGTATTTGTCTCTATACTATTACATTACACTGCAATTGTCTCTATACTATTAGATTATACTGCAACTGCCTGTATACTATTAGATTGTACTGCAATTGACTCTATACTATTAGATTGTACTGCAATTGACTCTATACTATTAGATTATACAGCAATTGACTCGATACTATTCGATTATATTGCAATTGTCTCTATACAATTAGATTATACTGCAATTGTCTCTTTACTATTAGATTATACTGCAATTGTCTCTACACTGTTAGATTATACTGTAATTGTCTCAATACTATTAGATTATACAGCAATTGACTCTATACTATTAGATTATACTGCAATTGTCTCTATACGATTAGATTGCACTGCAATTGTCTCTATTCTATTAGATTACACTGCAATTGTCTCTATACTGTTAGATTATACTGCAATTGTCTTTATACTATTAGAATACACTGCAATTGGCTCTATACTATTAGATTATACTGCAATTGTCTATATACTGTTAGATTACACTTCAATTGTCTCTATACTATTAGATTATACTGCAATTGTCTCTATACTATTAGATTATACTGCAATTGTCTCTATACTATTAGATTACACTGCAATTGTCTCTGTACTATTGGATTATACTGCAATTATCTCTATACTGTTAGATTATACTGTAATTGTCTCTATACTATTAGATTACACTGCAATTTTCTCTATACTATTAGATTATACTGCAACTGACTGTATACTATTAGATTGTACTGCAATTGACTCTATACTATTAGATTATACAGCAATTGACTCTATACTATTAGATTGTACTGCAATTGACTCTATACTATTAGATTATACAGCAATTGACTCTATACTATTAGATTATATTGCAATTGTCTCTATACAATTAGATTATACTGCAATTGTCTCTTTACTATTAGATTATACAGCAATTGTCTCTATACGATTAGATTATACTGCAATTGTCTCTATACTATTAGATTATGCTGCAATTGTCTCTATACTATGAGATTATACTGCAATTGTCTCTATACGCTTAGATTGTTCTGTAATTGTCTCTATACAATTAGATTATACAGCAATTGACTCTATATTATTAGATTATACTGCAATTGTCTCTATACTATTAGATTATATTACAATTGTCTCTATACTATAAGATTATACTACAATTATCTCTATACTATTAGATTACACTGCAATTGTCTCTATACTATTAGAGTATACTGCAATTGTCTCTATATTATTAGATTATACTGCAATTGTCTCTATGCTGTTAGATTATACAGCAATTGTCTCTATACTATTAGATTACACTGCAATTGTCTCTATACTATTAGATTATACTGCAATTGTCTCTATACTATTCGATTATACAGCAATTGTCTCTATACTGTTAGATTATACTGCAATTGTCACTATATTGTTAGAATATACTACAATTGTCTCTATACTATTAGATTATTCTGCAATTGACTCTATACTATTAGATTGTACTGCAATTGACTCTATACTATTAGATTTCCAGCAATTGACTATACTATTAGATTAAACTGCAATTGTCTCCATAAGATTAGATTATACTGCAATTGTCTGAATACTATTAGATTATACAGCAATTGACTCAATATTATTAGATTATACTTCAATTCACTAATACAATTTGATTATACAGGAATTGAATCTATTTTATTAGATTATACTGCAATTGTCTCTATACTATTAGATTATACAGCAATTGTCTCTATGCTGTTAGATTATGCTGCAATTGTCTCTATAGTATTAGATTAAACTACAATTGTCTCTATACTATTAGATTACACTGCAATTGGCTGTATACTATTAGATTATACTGCAATTGTCTCTATACTATTAGATTACAATGCAATTTGGTCTATACTATTAGATTACACGGCAATTGGCTCGATACTATAGATTATACTGCAATTGTCTCTATACGATTAGATAATACTGCAATTGTCTCTATACTATTAGATTATACTGCAATTGTCTCTATACTATTAGATTACACTACAATTGGCTCTAAACTATAGATTATACTGCAATTGTCTCTATACTATTAGATTATACTGCAATTGTCTCTGTACCATTAGATTACACTGCAATTGTCTCTATACTATTAGATTATACAGCAATTGTCTCTATGCTGTTAGATTATGCTGCAATTGTCTCTATAGTATAAGATTAAACTACAATTGTCTCTATACTATTAGATTACACTGCAATTGGCTGTATACTATTAGATTATACTGCAATTGTATCTATACTATTAGTTTAAACTGCAATTGTCTCTAAACTGTTATATTATACTACAATTGTCTCTATACTATTAGATTATACAGCAATTGACTCTATATTATTAGATTATACTGCAATTGTCTCTATACTATAAGATTATACTTCAATTGTCTCGAAACTATTAGATTATACTGCAATTGTCTCTATACCATTAGATAATACTGCAATTGTCTCTAAACTGTTAGATTACACTGCAATTGTCTCTATACTATTAGATTATACTGCAATTGTATCTATACTATTAGTTTAAACTGCAATTGTCTCTAAACTGTTAGATTATACTGCAATTGTCTCTATACTATTAGATTATACTTCAATTGTCTCTATACGATTAGATTACACTGCAATTGTCTCTATACTGTTAGATGATACTACAATTGTCTCTATACTATTAGATTACACTGCAATTGTCTCCATACGATTAGATTATACTGCAATTGTCTCTATACTATTAGATTATACTGCAATTGTCTCTATACTATTAGATTATACTTTAATTGTCTCTATACTATTAGATTATACTTCAATTGTCTCTATACTATTAGATTACACTGCAATTGTCTCTATAATGTTAGATTATACGACAATTGTCTCTATACTATTAGATTATACTGCAATTGTCTCTATACGATTAGATTCTACCGTAATTGTCTCTATACAGTTAGGTTATACAGCAATTGACTCTATATTATTAAATTATACAGCAATTGACTCTATATTATTAGATTATACTGCAATTGTCTCGATACGATTAGATTATACTGCAATTGTCTCTATACTATTAGATTATACAGTAATTGTCTCTATAATATTAGATTACACTGCAATTTGCTCTATACTATTAGATTATACTGCAATTGTCTATATACTGTTAGATTACACTGCAATTGTCTCTATACTATTAGATTATACTGCAATTTTCTCTATACTATTAGATTACACTGCAATTGGCTCTATACTATAGATTATACTGCAATTGTCTCTATACGATTAGATTCTACCGTAATTGTCTCTATACAGTTAGGTTATACAGCAATTGACTCTATATTATTAAATTATACAGCAATTGACTCTATATTATTAGATTATACTGCAATTGTCTCGATACGATTAGATTATACTGCAATTGTCTCTATACTATTAGATTATACTGCAATTGTCTCTATACGATAAGATTATACTACAATTGTCTCTATACTATTAGATTATACAGCAATTCACTCAATACTGTTAGATTATACTGCAATTGTCTCTATACTATTAGATTATACTGCAATTGTCTTTATATGATTAGATTATACTGCAATTGTCTCCATACTATTAGATTATTCTACAATTGTCTCTATACTATTAGATTATACTGCAATTGTCTTTATATGATTAGATTATACTGCAATTGTCTCTATACTATTAGATTATACAGCAATTGTCTCTATAATATTAGATTACACTGCAATTTGCTCTATACTATTAGATTATACTGCAATTGTCTATATACTGTTAGATTACACTGCAATTGTCTCTATACTATTAGATTATACTGCAATTTTCTCTATACTATTAGATTACACTGCAATTGGCTCTATACTATAGATTATACTGCAATTGTCTCTATACTGTTTGATTATACTACAATTGTCTCTATACTATTAGATTACACTGCAATTGGCTCTGTACTATTAGATTACACTGCAATTGTCTCTATACTATTGGATTATACAGCAATTGTCTCTATACTGTTAGATTATACTGCAATTGTCTCTATACTGTTAGATTATACTACAATTGTCTTTATACTATTAGATTACACTGCAATTGGCTCTATACTATTAGATTATACTTCAATTGTCCATATACTGTTAGATTACACTTCAATTGTCTCTATACTGTTAGATTATACAGCAATTGTCTCTATACTATTAGATTACACTGCAATTGTCTCTATACTATTAGATTATACTGCAATTGTCTCTATACTATTCGATTATACAGCAATTGTCTCTATACTGTTATATTATACTGCAATTGTCACTATATTGTTAGAATATACTACAATTGTCTCTATACTATTAGATTATTCTGCAATTGACTCTATACTATTAGATTGTACTGCAATTGACTCTATACTATTAGATTTCCAGCAATTGACTATACTATTAGATTAAACTGCAATTGTCTCCATAAGATTAGATTATACTGCAATTGTCTCTTTACTATTAGATTATACTGCAATTGTCTCCAGAACATTAGATTATACTGCAATTGTCTGAATACTATTAGATTATACAGCAATTGACTCAATATTATTAGATTATACTTCAATTCACTAATACAATTTGATTATACAGGAATTGAATCTATTTTATTAGATTATACTGCAATTGTCTCTATACTATTAGATTATACAGCAATTGTCTCTATGCTGTTAGATTATGCTGCAATTATCTCTATAGTATTAGATTAAACTACAATTGTCTCTATACTATTAGATTACACTGCAATTGGCTGTATACTATTAGATTATACTGCAATTGTCTCTATACTATTAGATTACAATGCAATTTGGTCTATACTATTAGATTACACGGCAATTGGCTCGATACTATAGATTATACTGCAATTGTCTCTATACGATTAGATAATACTGCAATTGTCTCTATACTATTAGATTATACTGCAATTGTCTCTATACTATTAGATTACACTACAATTGGCTCTAAACTATAGATTATACTGCAATTGTCTCTATACTATTCGATTATACTGCAATTGTCTCTATACCATTAGATTACACTGCAATTGTCTCTATACTATTAGATTATACTGCAATTGTATCTATACTATTAGTTTAAACTGCAATTGTCTCTAAACTGTTATATTATACTACAATTGTCTCTATACTATTAGATTATACAGCAATTGACTCTATATTATTAGATTATACTGCAATTGTCTCTATACTATAAGATTATACTTCAATTGTCTCGAAACTATTAGATTATACTGCAATTGTCTCTATACCATTAGATTATACTGCAATTGTCTCTAAACTGTTAGATTACACTGCAATTGTCTCTATACTATTAGATTATACTGCAATTGTATCTATACTATTAGTTTAAACTGCAATTGTCTCTAAACTGTTAGATTGTACTACAATTGTCTCTATACTATTAGATTATACTTCAATTGTCTCTATACGATTAGATTACACTGCAATTGTCTCTATACTGTTAGATGATACTACAATTGTCTCTATACTATTAGATTACACTGCAATTGTCTCCATACGATTAGATTATACTGCAATTGTCTCTATACTATTAGATTATACTGCAATTGTCTCTATACTATTAGATTATACTTCAATTGTCTCTATACTATTAGATTACACTTCAATTGTCTCTATACTGTTAGATTATACGACAATTGTCTCTATACTATTAGATTAAACTGCAATTGTCTCTATACGATTAGATTCTACCGTAATTGTCTCTATACAGTTAGGTTATACAGCAATTGACTGTATATTATTAAATTATACAGCAATTGACTCTATATTATTAGATTATACTGCAATTGTCTCTATACGATTAGATTATACTGCAATTGTCTCTATACTATTAGATTATACTGCAATTGTCTCTATACGATAAGATTATACTGCAATTGTCTCTATACTATTAGATTATACAGCAATTCACTCAATACTGTTAGATTATACTGCAATTGTCTCTATACTATTAGATTATACTGCAATTGTCTTTATATGATTAGATTATACTGCAATTGTCTCCATGCTATTAGATTATTCTACAATTGTCTCTATACTATTAGATTATACTGCAATTGTCTTTATATGATTAGATTATACTGCAATTGTCTCTATACTATTAGATTATACAGCAATTGTCTCTATAATATTAGATTACACTGCAATTTGCTCTATACTATTAGATTATACTGCAATTGTCTATATACTGTTAGATTACACTGCAATTGTCTCTATACTATTAGATTATACTGCAATTTTCTCTATACTATTAGATTACACTGCAATTGGCTCTATACTATAGATTATACTGCAATTGTCTCTATACTGTTTGATTATACTACAATTGTCTCTATACTATTAGATTACACTGCAATTGGCTCTGTACTATTAGATTACACTGCAATTGTCTCTATACTGTTAGATTATACTACAATTGTCTTTATACTATTAGATTACACTGCAATTGGCTCTATACTATTAGATTATACTTCAATTGTCCATATACTGTTAGATTACACTTCAATTGTCTCTATACTATTAGATTATACTGCAATTGGCTCGATACTATAGATTATACTGCAATTTTCTGTATACGATTAGATTATACTACAATTGTGTCTATACTATTAGATTTTACTGCAATTGTCTCTATACTATTAGATTACACTGCAATTGTCTCTGTACTATTGGATTATACTGCAATTATCTCTGTACTGTTAGATTATACTGTATTTGTCTCTATACTATTACATTACACTGCAATTGTCTCTATACTATTAGATTATACTGCAACTGCCTGTATACTATTAGATTGTACTGCAATTGACTCTATACAATTAGATTGTACTGCAATTGACTCTATACTATTAGATTATACAGCAATTGACTCGATACTATTCGATTATATTGCAATTGTCTCTATACAATTAGATTATACTGCAATTGTCTCTTTACTATTAGATTATACTGCAATTGTCTCTACACTGTTAGATTATACTGTAATTGTCTCAATACTATTAGATTATACAGCAATTGACTCTATACTATTAGATTATACTGCAATTGTCTCTATACGATTAGATTGCACTGCAATTGTCTCTATTCTATTAGATTACACTGCAATTGTCTCTATACTGTTAGATTATACTGCAATTGTCTTTATACTATTAGAATACACTGCAATTGGCTCTATACTATTAGATTATACTGCAATTGTCTATATACTGTTAGATTACACTTCAATTGTCTCTATACTATTAGATTATACTGCAATTGTCTCTATACTATTAGATTATACTGCAATTGTCTCTATACTATTAGATTACACTGCAATTGTCTCTGTACTATTGGATTATACTGCAATTATCTCTATACTGTTAGATTATACTGTAATTGTCTCTATACTATTAGATTACACTGCAATTTTCTCTATACTATTAGATTATACTGCAACTGACTGTATACTATTAGATTGTACTGCAATTGACTCTATACTATTAGATTATACAGCAATTGACTCTATACTATTAGATTGTACTGCAATTGACTCTATACTATTAGATTATACAGCAATTGACTCTATACTATTAGATTATATTGCAATTGTCTCTATACAATTAGATTATACTGCAATTGTCTCTTTACTATTAGATTATACTGCAATTGTCTCTATACGATTAGATTATACTGCAATTGTCTCTATACTATTAGATTATGCTGCAATTGTCTCTATACTATGAGATTATACTGCAATTGTCTCTATACGCTTAGATTGTTCTGTAATTGTCTCTATACAATTAGATTATACAGCAATTGACTCTATATTATTAGATTATACTGCAATTGTCTCTATACTATTAGATTATATTACAATTGTCTCTATACTATAAGATTATACTACAATTATCTCTATACTATTAGATTACACTGCAATTGTCTCTATACTATTAGAGTATACTGCAATTGTCTCTATATTATTAGATTATACTGCAATTGTCTCTATGCTGTTAGATTATACAGCAATTGTCTCTATACTATTAGATTACACTGCAATTGTCTCTATACTATTAGATTATACTGCAATTGTCTCTATACTATTCGATTATACAGCAATTGTCTCTATACTGTTAGATTATACTGCAATTGTCACTATATTGTTAGAATATACTACAATTGTCTCTATACTATTAGATTATTCTGCAATTGACTCTATACTATTAGATTGTACTGCAATTGACTCTATACTATTAGATTTCCAGCAATTGACTATACTATTAGATTAAACTGCAATTGTCTCCATAAGATTAGATTATACTGCAATTGTCTGAATACTATTAGATTATACAGCAATTGACTCAATATTATTAGATTATACTTCAATTCACTAATACAATTTGATTATACAGGAATTGAATCTATTTTATTAGATTATACTGCAATTGTCTCTATACTATTAGATTATACAGCAATTGTCTCTATGCTGTTAGATTATGCTGCAATTGTCTCTATAGTATTAGATTAAACTACAATTGTCTCTATACTATTAGATTACACTGCAATTGGCTGTATACTATTAGATTATACTGCAATTGTCTCTATACTATTAGATTACAATGCAATTTGGTCTATACTATTAGATTACACGGCAATTGGCTCGATACTATAGATTATACTGCAATTGTCTCTATACGATTAGATAATACTGCAATTGTCTCTATACTATTAGATTATACTGCAATTGTCTCTATACTATTAGATTACACTACAATTGGCTCTAAACTATAGATTATACTGCAATTGTCTCTATACTATTAGATTATACTGCAATTGTCTCTGTACCATTAGATTACACTGCAATTGTCTCTATACTATTAGATTATACAGCAATTGTCTCTATGCTGTTAGATTATGCTGCAATTGTCTCTATAGTATAAGATTAAACTACAATTGTCTCTATACTATTAGATTACACTGCAATTGGCTGTATACTATTAGATTATACTGCAATTGTATCTATACTATTAGTTTAAACTGCAATTGTCTCTAAACTGTTATATTATACTACAATTGTCTCTATACTATTAGATTATACAGCAATTGACTCTATATTATTAGATTATACTGCAATTGTCTCTATACTATAAGATTATACTTCAATTGTCTCGAAACTATTAGATTATACTGCAATTGTCTCTATACCATTAGATAATACTGCAATTGTCTCTAAACTGTTAGATTACACTGCAATTGTCTCTATACTATTAGATTATACTGCAATTGTATCTATACTATTAGTTTAAACTGCAATTGTCTCTAAACTGTTAGATTATACTGCAATTGTCTCTATACTATTAGATTATACTTCAATTGTCTCTATACGATTAGATTACACTGCAATTGTCTCTATACTGTTAGATGATACTACAATTGTCTCTATACTATTAGATTACACTGCAATTGTCTCCATACGATTAGATTATACTGCAATTGTCTCTATACTATTAGATTATACTGCAATTGTCTCTATACTATTAGATTATACTTTAATTGTCTCTATACTATTAGATTATACTTCAATTGTCTCTATACTATTAGATTACACTGCAATTGTCTCTATAATGTTAGATTATACGACAATTGTCTCTATACTATTAGATTATACTGCAATTGTCTCTATACGATTAGATTCTACCGTAATTGTCTCTATACAGTTAGGTTATACAGCAATTGACTCTATATTATTAAATTATACAGCAATTGACTCTATATTATTAGATTATACTGCAATTGTCTCGATACGATTAGATTATACTGCAATTGTCTCTATACTATTAGATTATACAGTAATTGTCTCTATAATATTAGATTACACTGCAATTTGCTCTATACTATTAGATTATACTGCAATTGTCTATATACTGTTAGATTACACTGCAATTGTCTCTATACTATTAGATTATACTGCAATTTTCTCTATACTATTAGATTACACTGCAATTGGCTCTATACTATAGATTATACTGCAATTGTCTCTATACGATTAGATTCTACCGTAATTGTCTCTATACAGTTAGGTTATACAGCAATTGACTCTATATTATTAAATTATACAGCAATTGACTCTATATTATTAGATTATACTGCAATTGTCTCGATACGATTAGATTATACTGCAATTGTCTCTATACTATTAGATTATACTGCAATTGTCTCTATACGATAAGATTATACTACAATTGTCTCTATACTATTAGATTATACAGCAATTCACTCAATACTGTTAGATTATACTGCAATTGTCTCTATACTATTAGATTATACTGCAATTGTCTTTATATGATTAGATTATACTGCAATTGTCTCCATACTATTAGATTATTCTACAATTGTCTCTATACTATTAGATTATACTGCAATTGTCTTTATATGATTAGATTATACTGCAATTGTCTCTATACTATTAGATTATACAGCAATTGTCTCTATAATATTAGATTACACTGCAATTTGCTCTATACTATTAGATTATACTGCAATTGTCTATATACTGTTAGATTACACTGCAATTGTCTCTATACTATTAGATTATACTGCAATTTTCTCTATACTATTAGATTACACTGCAATTGGCTCTATACTATAGATTATACTGCAATTGTCTCTATACTGTTTGATTATACTACAATTGTCTCTATACTATTAGATTACACTGCAATTGGCTCTGTACTATTAGATTACACTGCAATTGTCTCTATACTATTGGATTATACAGCAATTGTCTCTATACTGTTAGATTATACTGCAATTGTCTCTATACTGTTAGATTATACTACAATTGTCTTTATACTATTAGATTACACTGCAATTGGCTCTATACTATTAGATTATACTTCAATTGTCCATATACTGTTAGATTACACTTCAATTGTCTCTATACTGTTAGATTATACAGCAATTGTCTCTATACTATTAGATTACACTGCAATTGTCTCTATACTATTAGATTATACTGCAATTGTCTCTATACTATTCGATTATACAGCAATTGTCTCTATACTGTTATATTATACTGCAATTGTCACTATATTGTTAGAATATACTACAATTGTCTCTATACTATTAGATTATTCTGCAATTGACTCTATACTATTAGATTGTACTGCAATTGACTCTATACTATTAGATTTCCAGCAATTGACTATACTATTAGATTAAACTGCAATTGTCTCCATAAGATTAGATTATACTGCAATTGTCTCTTTACTATTAGATTATACTGCAATTGTCTCCAGAACATTAGATTATACTGCAATTGTCTGAATACTATTAGATTATACAGCAATTGACTCAATATTATTAGATTATACTTCAATTCACTAATACAATTTGATTATACAGGAATTGAATCTATTTTATTAGATTATACTGCAATTGTCTCTATACTATTAGATTATACAGCAATTGTCTCTATGCTGTTAGATTATGCTGCAATTATCTCTATAGTATTAGATTAAACTACAATTGTCTCTATACTATTAGATTACACTGCAATTGGCTGTATACTATTAGATTATACTGCAATTGTCTCTATACTATTAGATTACAATGCAATTTGGTCTATACTATTAGATTACACGGCAATTGGCTCGATACTATAGATTATACTGCAATTGTCTCTATACGATTAGATAATACTGCAATTGTCTCTATACTATTAGATTATACTGCAATTGTCTCTATACTATTAGATTACACTACAATTGGCTCTAAACTATAGATTATACTGCAATTGTCTCTATACTATTCGATTATACTGCAATTGTCTCTATACCATTAGATTACACTGCAATTGTCTCTATACTATTAGATTATACTGCAATTGTATCTATACTATTAGTTTAAACTGCAATTGTCTCTAAACTGTTATATTATACTACAATTGTCTCTATACTATTAGATTATACAGCAATTGACTCTATATTATTAGATTATACTGCAATTGTCTCTATACTATAAGATTATACTTCAATTGTCTCGAAACTATTAGATTATACTGCAATTGTCTCTATACCATTAGATTATACTGCAATTGTCTCTAAACTGTTAGATTACACTGCAATTGTCTCTATACTATTAGATTATACTGCAATTGTATCTATACTATTAGTTTAAACTGCAATTGTCTCTAAACTGTTAGATTGTACTACAATTGTCTCTATACTATTAGATTATACTTCAATTGTCTCTATACGATTAGATTACACTGCAATTGTCTCTATACTGTTAGATGATACTACAATTGTCTCTATACTATTAGATTACACTGCAATTGTCTCCATACGATTAGATTATACTGCAATTGTCTCTATACTATTAGATTATACTGCAATTGTCTCTATACTATTAGATTATACTTCAATTGTCTCTATACTATTAGATTATACTTCAATTGTCTCTATACTATTAGATTACACTGCAATTGTCTCTATACTGTTAGATTATACGACAATTGTCTCTATACTATTAGATTAAACTGCAATTGTCTCTATACGATTAGATTCTACCGTAATTGTCTCTATACAGTTAGGTTATACTGCAATTGTCTCTATACTATTAGATTATACAGCAATTGTCTCTATAATATTAGATTACACTGCAATTTGCTCTATACTATTAGATTATACTGCAATTGTCTATATACTGTTAGATTACACTGCAATTGTCTCTATACTATTAGATTATACTGCAATTTTCTCTATACTATTAGATTACACTGCAATTGGCTCTATACTATAGATTATACTGCAATTGTCTCTATACTGTTTGATTATACTACAATTGTCTCTATACTATTAGATTACACTGCAATTGGCTCTGTACTATTAGATTACACTGCAATTGTCTCTATACTGTTAGATTATACTACAATTGTCTTTATACTATTAGATTACACTGCAATTGGCTCTATACTATTAGATTATACTTCAATTGTCCATATACTGTTAGATTACACTTCAATTGTCTCTATACTATTAGATTATACTGCAATTGGCTCGATACTATAGATTATACTGCAATTTTCTGTATACGATTAGATTATACTACAATTGTGTCTATACTATTAGATTTTACTGCAATTGTCTCTATACTATTAGATTACACTGCAATTGTCTCTGTACTATTGGATTATACTGCAATTATCTCTGTACTGTTAGATTATACTGTATTTGTCTCTATACTATTACATTACACTGCAATTGTCTCTATACTATTAGATTATACTGCAACTGCCTGTATACTATTAGATTGTACTGCAATTGACTCTATACAATTAGATTGTACTGCAATTGACTCTATACTATTAGATTATACAGCAATTGACTCGATACTATTCGATTATATTGCAATTGTCTCTATACAATTAGATTATACTGCAATTGTCTCTTTACTATTAGATTATACTGCAATTGTCTCTACACTGTTAGATTATACTGTAATTGTCTCAATACTATTAGATTATACAGCAATTGACTCTATACTATTAGATTATACTGCAATTGTCTCTATACAATTAGATTGCACTGCAATTGTCTCTATTCTATTAGATTACACTGCAATTGTCTCTATACTGTTAGATTATACTGCAATTGTCTTTATACTATTAGAATACACTGCAATTGGCTCTATACTATTAGATTATACTGCAATTGTCTATATACTGTTAGATTACACTTCAATTGTCTCTATACTATTAGATTATACTGCAATTGTCTCTATACTATTAGATTATACTGCAATTGTCCCTATACTATTAGATTACACTGCAATTGTCTCTGTACTATTGGATTATACTGCAATTATCTCTATACTGTTAGATTATACTGTAATTGTCTCTATACTATTAGATTACACTGCAATTGTCTCTATACTATTAGATTATACTGCAACTGACTGTATACTATTAGATTGTACTGCAATTGACTCTATACTATTAGATTGTACTGCAATTGACTCTATACTATTAGATTATACAGCAATTGACTCTATACTATTAGATTATATTGCAATTGTCTCTATACAATTAGATTATACTGCAATTATCTCTTTACTATTAGATTATACTGCAATTGTCTCTATACTGTTAGATTATACGGTAATTGCCTCAATACTATTAGATTATACAGCAATTGACTCTATACTATTAGATTATACTGCAATTTTCTCTATACTATTAGATTACACTGCAATTGGCTCTATACTATAGATTATACTGCAATTGTCTCTATACTGTTTGATTATACTACAATTGTCTCTATACTATTAGATTACACTGCAATTGGCTCTGTACTATTAGATTACACTGCAATTGTCTCTATACTATTAGATTATACAGCAATTGTCTCTATACTGTTAGATTATTCTGCAATTGTCTCTATACTGTTAGATTATACTACAATTGTCTTTATACTATTAGATTATACTGCAATTGGCTCTATACTATTAGATTATACTTCAATTGTCCATATACTGTTAGATTACACTTCAATTGTCTCTATACTATTAGATTATACTGCAATTTTCTCTATACGATTAGATTATACTACAATTGTCTCTATACTATTAGATTTTACTGCAATTGTCTCTAAACTATTAGATTACACTGCAATTGTCTCTGTACTATTGGATTATACTGCAATTATCTCTGTACTGTTAGATTATACTGTATTTGTCTCTATACTATTACATTACACTGCAATTGTCTCTATACTATTAGATTATACTGCAACTGCCTGTATACTATTAGATTGTACTGCAATTGACTCTATACTATTAGATTGTACTGCAATTGACTCTATACTATTCGATTATACAGCAATTGACTCGATACTATTCGATTATATTGCAATTGTCTCTATACAATTAGATTATACTGCAATTGTCTCTTTACTATTAGATTATACTGCAATTGTCTCTATACTGTTAGATTATACTGTAATTGTCTCAATACTATTAGATTATACAGCAATTGACTCTATACTATTAGATTATACTGCAATTGTCTCTATACGATTAGATTACACTGCAATTGTCTCTATACTATTAGATTATACTGCAATTGTCTCTATACTATTAGATTATACTGCAATTGTCTCTATACTGATAGATTATACTGCAATTGTCTCTATACTGATAGATTATACTGCAATTGTCTTTATACTATTAGAATACACTGCAATTGGCTCTATACTATTAGATTATACTGCAATTGTCTATATACTGTTAGATTACACTTCAATTGTCTCTATACTATTAGATTATACTGCAATTGTCTCTATACTATTAGATTACACTGCAATTGTCTCTGTACTATTGGATTCTACTGCAATTATCTCTATACTGTTAGATTATACTGTAATTGTCTCTATACTATTAGATTACACTGCAATTGTCTCTATACTATTAGATTATACTGCAACTGACTGTATACTATTAGATTGTACTGCAATTGACTCTATACTATTAGATTATACAGCAATTGACTCTATACTATTAGATTGTACTGCAATTGACTCTATACTATTAGATTATACAGCAATTGACTCTATACTATTAGATTATATTGCAATTGTCTCTATACAATTAGATTATACTGCAATTGTCTCCTTACTATTAGATTATACTGCAATTGTCTCTATACTGTTAGATTATACGGTAATTGCCTCAATACTATTAGATTATACAGCAATTGACTCTATACTATTAGATTATACTGCAATTGTCTCTATACGATTAGATTACACTGCAATTGTCTCTATACTATTAGATGGTACTGCAATTGTCTCTATACTATTAGATTATACTGCAATTGTCTCTATACTATTAGATTACACTACAATTGTCTCTATACTATTAGATTATACTGCAATTGTCTCTATACTATTAGATTACACTGCAATTGTCTCTGTACTATTGGATTATACTGCAATTATCTCTATACTGTTAGATTATACTGTAATTGTCTCTATACTATTAGATTATACTTCAATTGTCCATATACTGTTAGATTACACTTCAATTGTCTCTATACTATTAGATTATACTGCAATTGGCTCGATACTATAGATTATACTGCAATTTTCTGTATACGATTAGATTATACTACAATTGTGTCTATACTATTAGATTTTACTGCAATTGTCTCTATACTATTAGATTACACTGCAATTGTCTCTGTACTATTGGATTATACTGCAATTATCTCTGTACTGTTAGATTATACTGTATTTGTCTCTATACTATTACATTACACTGCAATTGTCTCTATACTATTAGATTATACTGCAACTGCCTGTATACTATTAGATTGTACTGCAATTGACTCTATACAATTAGATTGTACTGCAATTGACTCTATACTATTAGATTATACAGCAATTGACTCGATACTATTCGATTATATTGCAATTGTCTCTATACAATTAGATTATACTGCAATTGTCTCTTTACTATTAGATTATACTGCAATTGTCTCTACACTGTTAGATTATACTGTAATTGTCTCAATACTATTAGATTATACAGCAATTGACTCTATACTATTAGATTATACTGCAATTGTCTCTATACGATTAGATTGCACTGCAATTGTCTCTATTCTATTAGATTACACTGCAATTGTCTCTATACTGTTAGATTATACTGCAATTGTCTTTATACTATTAGAATACACTGCAATTGGCTCTATACTATTAGATTATACTGCAATTGTCTATATACTGTTAGATTACACTTCAATTGTCTCTATACTATTAGATTATACTGCAATTGTCTCTATACTATTAGATTATACTGCAATTGTCTCTATACTATTAGATTACACTGCAATTGTCTCTGTACTATTGGATTATACTGCAATTATCTCTATACTGTTAGATTATACTGTAATTGTCTCTATACTATTAGATTACACTGCAATTGTCTCTATACTATTAGATTATACTGCAACTGACTGTATACTATTAGATTGTACTGCAATTGACTCTATACTATTAGATTATACAGCAATTGACTCTATACTATTAGATTGTACTGCAATTGTCTCTATACTATTAGATTACACTGCAATTGTCTCTATACTATTAGATTATACTGCAATTGTCTCTATACTATTAGATTATACTGCAATTGTCTCTATACTGTTAGATTATACTGCAATTGTCTCTATACTTTTAGATTATGCTGCAGTTGTCTCTATACTATTAGATTATACTGCAATTGACTCTATACTATTAGATTATATTACAATTGTCTCTATACTATTCGATTACACTGCAATTGTCTCTATACTATTAGATTATTCTGCAATTTTCTCTATGCTATTAGATTATACTACAATTGCCTCTCTACTATTAGTTTATACTACAATTACATCTATACTATTAGATTATATTGTAATTGTCTCTATACTATTAGATTATACTGCAAGAATCCTCCTCAATCGCCTTCTCCCAGTGGCTGAAGAGCTCATCCCAGAGTCGCAATACGAATTCCGCCCACTAATGGGCACAATGGACATGATCGTCACTGCGTGTCAACTTCAAGAGAAATGCAGGGAACAGCTCCAACCGCTGTACATGGCCTCCTTTGATCTCACAAAGGCCTTCGACACCGTCAAACGTGAGGGATTAGGGAGTGTCCTCCTCAAATTCGGCTGCCCTCAAAATTTTGTCACCATCCTCCGACTGCTTCACGATGACATGCAATCCGTTATCCTGACCAATGGATCCACCACAGACCCAATTCACTGCGGGCCGGGGTCATGCAAGGCTGTGTTATTGCACCAACGCTCTTCTCGATCTTCCTGGCTGCAATGTTCCATCTCACCCTCAGTAAGCTCCCCGCTGGAGTGGAGCAAAACTGCAGAACAAACGGGAAACTGTTCAACCTCCGTCGCCTCAAGTCCAGATCCAAGGTCATCCCATCCTCTGTCATCGACTTACAGTATGCAGATGACGCTTGCGTCTGCACACACTCAATGGCCGAACTCCAAACCATCGTCAACACCTTCACCAAAGCGTACGAGAGCATGGGCCTTACACTAAACATCCATAAGACAAAGGTCCTCTACCAACCTGCCCCTGCCACACAGTACTGCCCCCCGATTATCAAAATCCACGACGAGGCCTTGGACAACTTGAACCACTTTCCGTACCTCGGGAGCCTACTGTCAAGAAGGGCCGACGTCGATGACGAAGTCCAACACTGCCTTCAGTGTGCTAGTGCAGCCTTCGGTCGCCTGAGGAAGAGAGTGTTTGAAGACCAGGACCTCAAGCTCAGCACCAAGCTCATGGTCTACAGAGCAGTAGTGATACCTGCCCTCCTGTATCCTTCAGAGATATGGATCATGTACAGCAGGCACCTCAAAGCACTGGAGAGGTACCAACAACGCTGCCTCCGCAAATCCATTGGCAGGATAGGCACACCAACGTCAGTGTTCTCGCTCAGGCCAACATCCCCAGCATCGAAGCTTTGACCACGCTCGATCAGCTCTGATGGACAGGCCACATAGTCCACATGCCAGATACGAGACTCCCAATACAAGCGCTGTACTCAGAGCTCCCACAAGGCAAGAGAGCCCCAGGTGGGCAGAGGAAACGCTTCAAAGACACCCTCAAAGCCTCCTTGAAAAAGTGCAACATCCCCACCGACACCTGGGAATCTCTGGCCCAAGACCGCACAAAGTAGAGGGGAAGCATCCGGGAAGGCGCCGAACACCTCGGGTCTCTTCGCCGGGAGAAAGTGGAAGCCAAGCGCAAACAATGGAAGGAGCGCACGTCAACCCAAGCAGCCCGCCCACCCATCCCTTCAACCATCGTCTGCCCGACTTGTGAAAGAGACTCTAAGTCCCGCATTGGACTCAGCAGTCACCTGAGAACGAATTTTTAGTGTGGAAGCAAGTCATCCTCGGTTCCGAGAGACTGCCTAAAAAGAAGGATTAAATTATTCTGCAATCGTCTCTATACTATTAGATTATACTGCAATTGTCCCTATACTATTGGATTATACTGCAATTGTCTCTATACTGTTAGATTATACTGTAATTGTCTCAATACTATTAGATTATACAGCAATTGACTCTATACGATTAGATTATACTGCAATTGTCTCTATACTATTAGATTAAAGTGCAATTGTCTCTATACTATTAGATTATACTGCAATTGTCTCTATACGATTAGTTTATACTGCAATTGTCTCTATACTATTAGATTATACTGCAATTGTCTCTTTACTATTAGATTATACTGCAATTGTCTCCATACTGTTAGATTATACTGCAATTGTCTCTATACTATTAGATTATACTGCAATTGTCTCTATACGATTAGATTACACTGCAATTGTCTCTATACTATTAGATTATACTGCAATTGACTGTATACTATTAGATTGTACTGCAATTGACTCTATACTATTAGATTATACAGCAATTGACTCTATACTATTAGATTGTACTGCAATTGAGTCTATACTATTAGATTATACAGCAATTGACTCTATACTATTAGATTATATTGCAATTGTCTCTACACGATTAGATTATACTGCAATTGTCTCATTACTATTAGACTATACTGCAATTATCTCTATACTGTTAGATTATACTGTAATTGTCTCAATAGTATTAGATTATACAGCAATTGACTCTATACGATTAGATTATACTGCAATTGTCTCTATACTATTAGATTATACTGCAATTGTCTCTATACGATTAGTTTATACTGCAATTGTCTCTATACTATTAGATTATACTGCAATTGTCTCTTTACTATTAGATTATACTGCAATTGTCTCCATACTGTTAGATTATACTGCAATTGTCTCTGTACTGTTAGATTATACTGTAAAAGTCTCAATACTATTAGGTTATTCAGCAATTGGCTCTATATTATTAGATTATAATACAATTTTCTCTATACTATTAGATTATACTGCAATTGTCTCTATACTATTAGATTAAAGTGCAATTGTCTCTATACTATTAGATTATACTGCAATTGACTCTATACTATTAGATTGTACTGCAATTGTCTCTATCCTATTAGAGTATACTGCAATTGTCTCTATATTATTAGATTATACTGCAATTGTCTCTATACTGTTAGATTATACTGCTATTGTCTCTATACTGTTAGATTATACAACAATTGTCTGTATCCTATTAGATTATACTTCTATCTTCTCTATACTATTAGATTATACTGCAATTGTCTCTATACTATTAGATTATGCAGCAATTGTCTCTATACTATTAGATTACACTGCAATTGTCTCTATACTATTAGATTATACTGCAATTGTCTCTATACTATTAGATTATACTGCAATTGTCTCTATACTGTTAGATTATACTGCAATTGTCTCTATACTTTTAGATTATGCTGCAGTTGTCTCTATACTATTAGATTATACTGCAATTGACTCTATACTATTAGATTATATTACAATTGTCTCTATACTATTCGATTACACTGCAATTGTCTCTATACTATTAGATTATTCTGCAATTTTCTCTATGCTATTAGATTATACTACAATTGCCTCTCTACTATTAGTTTATACTACAATTACATCTATACTATTAGATTATATTGTAATTGTCTCTATACTATTAGATTATACTGCAAGAATCCTCCTCAATCGCCTTCTCCCAGTGGCTGAAGAGCTCATCCCAGAGTCGCAATACGAATTCCGCCCACTAATGGGCACAATGGACATGATCGTCACTGCGTGTCAACTTCAAGAGAAATGCAGGGAACAGCTCCAACCGCTGTACATGGCCTCCTTTGATCTCACAAAGGCCTTCGACACCGTCAAACGTGAGGGATTAGGGAGTGTCCTCCTCAAATTCGGCTGCCCTCAAAATTTTGTCACCATCCTCCGACTGCTTCACGATGACATGCAATCCGTTATCCTGACCAATGGATCCACCACAGACCCAATTCACTGCGGGCCGGGGTCATGCAAGGCTGTGTTATTGCACCAACGCTCTTCTCGATCTTCCTGGCTGCAATGTTCCATCTCACCCTCAGTAAGCTCCCCGCTGGAGTGGAGCAAAACTGCAGAACAAACGGGAAACTGTTCAACCTCCGTCGCCTCAAGTCCAGATCCAAGGTCATCCCATCCTCTGTCATCGACTTACAGTATGCAGATGACGCTTGCGTCTGCACACACTCAATGGCCGAACTCCAAACCATCGTCAACACCTTCACCAAAGCGTACGAGAGCATGGGCCTTACACTAAACATCCATAAGACAAAGGTCCTCTACCAACCTGCCCCTGCCACACAGTACTGCCCCCCGATTATCAAAATCCACGACGAGGCCTTGGACAACTTGAACCACTTTCCGTACCTCGGGGAGCCTACTGTCAAGAAGGGCCGACGTCGATGACGAAGTCCAACACTGCCTTCAGTGTGCTAGTGCAGCCTTCGGTCGCCTGAGGAAGAGAGTGTTTGAAGACCAGGACCTCAAGCTCAGCACCAAGCTCATGGTCTACAGAGCAGTAGTGATACCTGCCCTCCTGTATCCTTCAGAGATATGGATCATGTACAGCAGGCACCTCAAAGCACTGGAGAGGTACCAACAACGCTGCCTCCGCAAATCCATTGGCAGGATAGGCACACCAACGTCAGTGTTCTCGCTCAGGCCAACATCCCCAGCATCGAAGCTTTGACCACGCTCGATCAGCTCTGATGGACAGGCCACATAGTCCACATGCCAGATACGAGACTCCCAATACAAGCGCTGTACTCAGAGCTCCCACAAGGCAAGAGAGCCCCAGGTGGGCAGAGGAAACGCTTCAAAGACACCCTCAAAGCCTCCTTGAAAAAGTGCAACATCCCCACCGACACCTGGGAATCTCTGGCCCAAGACCGCACAAAGTAGAGGGGAAGCATCCGGGAAGGCGCCGAACACCTCGGGTCTCTTCGCCGGGAGAAAGTGGAAGCCAAGCGCAAACAATGGAAGGAGCGCACGTCAACCCAAGCAGCCCGCCCACCCATCCCTTCAACCATCGTCTGCCCGACTTGTGAAAGAGACTCTAAGTCCCGCATTGGACTCAGCAGTCACCTGAGAACGAATTTTTAGTGTGGAAGCAAGTCATCCTCGGTTCCGAGAGACTGCCTAAAAAGAAGGATTAAATTATTCTGCAATCGTCTCTATACTATTAGATTATACTGCAATTGTCCTATACTATTGGATTATACTGCAATTGTCTCTATACTGATAGATTATACTGCAATTGTCTCTATACTATTAGATTATACTGCAATTGACTCTATACTATTAGATTGTACTGCAATTGACTCTATACTATTAGATTATACAGCAATTGACTCTATACTATTAGACTGTACTGCAATTGACTCTATACTATTAGATTATACAGCAATTGACTCTATACTATTAGATTGTATTGCAATTGTCTCTATACGATTAGATTATACTGCAATTGTCTCTTTACTATTAGATTATACTGCAATTGTCTCTATACTGTTAGATTATACTGTAATTGTCTCAATACTATTAGATTATACAGCAATTGACTCTATACGATTAGATTATACTGCAATTGTCTCTATACTATTAGATTAAAGTGCAATTGTCTCTATACTATTAGATTATACTGCAATTGTCTCTTTACTATTAGATTATACTGCAATTGTCTCCATACTGTTAGATTATACTGCAATTGTCTCTATACTGTTAGATTATACTGTAAAAGTCTCAATACTATTAGATTATACAGCAATTGGCTCTATATTATTAGATTATACTGCAATTGTCTCTATACTATTAGATTATACTGCAATTGTCTCTATACGATTAGATTACACTGCAATTGTCTCTATACTATTAGATTATACTGCAATTGACTGTATACTATTAGATTGTACTGCAATTGACTCTATACTATTAGATTATACAGCAATTGACTCTATACTATTAGATTGTACTGCAATTGACTCTATACTATTAGATTATACAGCAATTGACTCTATACTATTAGATTATATTGCAATTGTCTCTACACGATTAGATTATACTGCAATTGTCTCATTACTATTAGACTATACTGCAATTATCTCTATACTGTTAGATTATACTGTAATTGTCTCAATAGTATTAGATTATACAGCAATTGACTCTATACTATTAGATTATACTGCAATTGTCTCTATACGATTAGATTATACTGCAATTGTCTCTATACTATTAGATTATACTGCAATTGTCTCTATACGATTAGTTTATACTGCAATTGTCTCTATACTATTAGATTATACTGCAATTGTCTCTGTACTATTAGATTAAACTGAAATTGTCTCTATATTATTAGATTATAATGTAATTGTCTCTGTACTATTAGATTATACTGCAATTGTCTCTATACTATGAGATTACACTGCAGTCGTCTCGATACTATTAGATTATACTGCAATTGTCCCTATACTATTAGATTATACTGCAATTGTCTCTATACTGATAGATAGTACTGCAATTGTCCCTATACTATTAGATTATACTGTAATTGTCTCTATACTATTTGATTATACTTTAATTGTCTCTGTACTATTAGATTATACTGCAATTGTCTCTATACTATTAGATTACGCAGCAATTGTCTCTATACTATTAGATTATACTGCAATTGACTCTATACTATTAGATTGTACTGCAATTGTCTCTATCCTATTAGAGTATACTGCAATTGTCTCTATATTATTAGATTATACTGCAATTGTCTCTATACTGTTAGATTATACTGCTATTGTCTCTATACTGTTAGATTATACAACAATTGTCTGTATCCTATTAGATTATACTTCTATCTTCTCTATACTATTAGATTATACTGCAATTGTCTCTATACTATTAGATTATGCAGCAATTGTCTCTATACTATTAGATTACACTGCAATTGTCTCTATACTATTAGATTATACTGCAATTGTCTCTATACTATTAGATTATACTGCAATTGTCTCTATACTGTTAGATTATACTGCAATTGTCTCTATACTTTTAGATTATGCTGCAGTTGTCTCTATACTATTAGATTATACTGCAATTGACTCTATACTATTAGATTATATTACAATTGTCTCTATACTATTCGATTACACTGCAATTGTCTCTATACTATTAGATTATTCTGCAATTTTCTCTATGCTATTAGATTATACTACAATTGCCTCTCTACTATTAGTTTATACTACAATTACATCTATACTATTAGATTATATTGTAATTGTCTCTATACTATTAGATTATACTGCAAGAATCCTCCTCAATCGCCTTCTCCCAGTGGCTGAAGAGCTCATCCCAGAGTCGCAATACGAATTCCGCCCACTAATGGGCACAATGGACATGATCGTCACTGCGTGTCAACTTCAAGAGAAATGCAGGGAACAGCTCCAACCGCTGTACATGGCCTCCTTTGATCTCACAAAGGCCTTCGACACCGTCAAACGTGAGGGATTAGGGAGTGTCCTCCTCAAATTCGGCTGCCCTCAAAATTTTGTCACCATCCTCCGACTGCTTCACGATGACATGCAATCCGTTATCCTGACCAATGGATCCACCACAGACCCAATTCACTGCGGGCCGGGGTCATGCAAGGCTGTGTTATTGCACCAACGCTCTTCTCGATCTTCCTGGCTGCAATGTTCCATCTCACCCTCAGTAAGCTCCCCGCTGGAGTGGAGCAAAACTGCAGAACAAACGGGAAACTGTTCAACCTCCGTCGCCTCAAGTCCAGATCCAAGGTCATCCCATCCTCTGTCATCGACTTACAGTATGCAGATGACGCTTGCGTCTGCACACACTCAATGGCCGAACTCCAAACCATCGTCAACACCTTCACCAAAGCGTACGAGAGCATGGGCCTTACACTAAACATCCATAAGACAAAGGTCCTCTACCAACCTGCCCCTGCCACACAGTACTGCCCCCCGATTATCAAAATCCACGACGAGGCCTTGGACAACTTGAACCACTTTCCGTACCTCGGGAGCCTACTGTCAAGAAGGGCCGACGTCGATGACGAAGTCCAACACTGCCTTCAGTGTGCTAGTGCAGCCTTCGGTCGCCTGAGGAAGAGAGTGTTTGAAGACCAGGACCTCAAGCTCAGCACCAAGCTCATGGTCTACAGAGCAGTAGTGATACCTGCCCTCCTGTATCCTTCAGAGATATGGATCATGTACAGCAGGCACCTCAAAGCACTGGAGAGGTACCAACAACGCTGCCTCCGCAAATCCATTGGCAGGATAGGCACACCAACGTCAGTGTTCTCGCTCAGGCCAACATCCCCAGCATCGAAGCTTTGACCACGCTCGATCAGCTCTGATGGACAGGCCACATAGTCCACATGCCAGATACGAGACTCCCAATACAAGCGCTGTACTCAGAGCTCCCACAAGGCAAGAGAGCCCCAGGTGGGCAGAGGAAACGCTTCAAAGACACCCTCAAAGCCTCCTTGAAAAAGTGCAACATCCCCACCGACACCTGGGAATCTCTGGCCCAAGACCGCACAAAGTAGAGGGGAAGCATCCGGGAAGGCGCCGAACACCTCGGGTCTCTTCGCCGGGAGAAAGTGGAAGCCAAGCGCAAACAATGGAAGGAGCGCACGTCAACCCAAGCAGCCCGCCCACCCATCCCTTCAACCATCGTCTGCCCGACTTGTGAAAGAGACTCTAAGTCCCGCATTGGACTCAGCAGTCACCTGAGAACGAATTTTTAGTGTGGAAGCAAGTCATCCTCGGTTCCGAGAGACTGCCTAAAAAGAAGGATTAAATTATTCTGCAATCGTCTCTATACTATTAGATTATACTGCAATTGTCCCTATACTATTGGATTATACTGCAATTGTCTCTATACTGATAGATTATACTGCAATTGTCTCTATACTATTAGATTATACTGCAATTGACTCTATACTATTAGATTGTACTGCAATTGACTCTATACTATTAGATTATACAGCAATTGACTCTATACTATTAGACTGTACTGCAATTGACTCTATACTATTAGATTATACAGCAATTGACTCTATACTATTAGATTGTATTGCAATTGTCTCTATACGATTAGATTATACTGCAATTGTCTCTTTACTATTAGATTATACTGCAATTGTCTCTATACTGTTAGATTATACTGTAATTGTCTCAATACTATTAGATTATACAGCAATTGACTCTATACGATTAGATTATACTGCAATTGTCTCTATACTATTAGATTAAAGTGCAATTGTCTCTATACTATTAGATTATACTGCAATTGTCTCTTTACTATTAGATTATACTGCAATTGTCTCCATACTGTTAGATTATACTGCAATTGTCTCTATACTGTTAGATTATACTGTAAAAGTCTCAATACTATTAGATTATACAGCAATTGGCTCTATATTATTAGATTATACTGCAATTGTCTCTATACTATTAGATTATACTGCAATTGTCTCTATACGATTAGATTACACTGCAATTGTCTCTATACTATTAGATTATACTGCAATTGACTGTATACTATTAGATTGTACTGCAATTGACTCTATACTATTAGATTATACAGCAATTGACTCTATACTATTAGATTGTACTGCAATTGACTCTATACTATTAGATTATACAGCAATTGACTCTATACTATTAGATTATATTGCAATTGTCTCTACACGATTAGATTATACTGCAATTGTCTCATTACTATTAGACTATACTGCAATTATCTCTATACTGTTAGATTATACTGTAATTGTCTCAATAGTATTAGATTATACAGCAATTGACTCTATACTATTAGATTATACTGCAATTGTCTCTATACGATTAGATTATACTGCAATTGTCTCTATACTATTAGATTATACTGCAATTGTCTCTATACGATTAGTTTATACTGCAATTGTCTCTATACTATTAGATTATACTGCAATTGTCTCTGTACTATTAGATTAAACTGAAATTGTCTCTATATTATTAGATTATAATGTAATTGTCTCTGTACTATTAGATTATACTGCAATTGTCTCTATACTATGAGATTACACTGCAGTCGTCTCGATACTATTAGATTATACTGCAATTGTCCCTATACTATTAGATTATACTGCAATTGTCTCTATACTGATAGATAGTACTGCAATTGTCCCTATACTATTAGATTATACTGTAATTGTCTCTATACTATTTGATTATACTTTAATTGTCTCTGTACTATTAGATTATACTGCAATTGTCTCTATACTATTAGATTACGCAGCAATTGTCTCTATACTATTAGATTATACTGCAATTGACTCTATACTATTAGATTATACTTCAATTGTCTCTATACTATTAGATTACACTGCAATTGTCTCTATACTGTTAGATTATACGACAATTGTCTCTATACTATTAGATTAAACTGCAATTGTCTCTATACGATTAGATTCTACCGTAATTGTCTCTATACAGTTAGGTTATACTGCAATTGTCTCTATACTATTAGATTATACAGCAATTGTCTCTATAATATTAGATTACACTGCAATTTGCTCTATACTATTAGATTATACTGCAATTGTCTATATACTGTTAGATTACACTGCAATTGTCTCTATACTATTAGATTATACTGCAATTTTCTCTATACTATTAGATTACACTGCAATTGGCTCTATACTATAGATTATACTGCAATTGTCTCTATACTGTTTGATTATACTACAATTGTCTCTATACTATTAGATTACACTGCAATTGGCTCTGTACTATTAGATTACACTGCAATTGTCTCTATACTGTTAGATTATACTACAATTGTCTTTATACTATTAGATTACACTGCAATTGGCTCTATACTATTAGATTATACTTCAATTGTCCATATACTGTTAGATTACACTTCAATTGTCTCTATACTATTAGATTATACTGCAATTGGCTCGATACTATAGATTATACTGCAATTTTCTGTATACGATTAGATTATACTACAATTGTGTCTATACTATTAGATTTTACTGCAATTGTCTCTATACTATTAGATTACACTGCAATTGTCTCTGTACTATTGGATTATACTGCAATTATCTCTGTACTGTTAGATTATACTGTATTTGTCTCTATACTATTACATTACACTGCAATTGTCTCTATACTATTAGATTATACTGCAACTGCCTGTATACTATTAGATTGTACTGCAATTGACTCTATACAATTAGATTGTACTGCAATTGACTCTATACTATTAGATTATACAGCAATTGACTCGATACTATTCGATTATATTGCAATTGTCTCTATACAATTAGATTATACTGCAATTGTCTCTTTACTATTAGATTATACTGCAATTGTCTCTACACTGTTAGATTATACTGTAATTGTCTCAATACTATTAGATTATACAGCAATTGACTCTATACTATTAGATTATACTGCAATTGTCTCTATACGATTAGATTGCACTGCAATTGTCTCTATTCTATTAGATTACACTGCAATTGTCTCTATACTGTTAGATTATACTGCAATTGTCTTTATACTATTAGAATACACTGCAATTGGCTCTATACTATTAGATTATACTGCAATTGTCTATATACTGTTAGATTACACTTCAATTGTCTCTATACTATTAGATTATACTGCAATTGTCTCTATACTATTAGATTATACTGCAATTGTCCCTATACTATTAGATTACACTGCAATTGTCTCTGTACTATTGGATTATACTGCAATTATCTCTATACTGTTAGATTATACTGTAATTGTCTCTATACTATTAGATTACACTGCAATTGTCTCTATACTATTAGATTATACTGCAACTGACTGTATACTATTAGATTGTACTGCAATTGACTCTATACTATTAGATTGTACTGCAATTGACTCTATACTATTAGATTATACAGCAATTGACTCTATACTATTAGATTATATTGCAATTGTCTCTATACAATTAGATTATACTGCAATTATCTCTTTACTATTAGATTATACTGCAATTGTCTCTATACTGTTAGATTATACGGTAATTGCCTCAATACTATTAGATTATACAGCAATTGACTCTATACTATTAGATTATACTGCAATTTTCTCTATACTATTAGATTACACTGCAATTGGCTCTATACTATAGATTATACTGCAATTGTCTCTATACTGTTTGATTATACTACAATTGTCTCTATACTATTAGATTACACTGCAATTGGCTCTGTACTATTAGATTACACTGCAATTGTCTCTATACTATTAGATTATACAGCAATTGTCTCTATACTGTTAGATTATTCTGCAATTGTCTCTATACTGTTAGATTATACTACAATTGTCTTTATACTATTAGATTATACTGCAATTGGCTCTATACTATTAGATTATACTTCAATTGTCCATATACTGTTAGATTACACTTCAATTGTCTCTATACTATTAGATTATACTGCAATTTTCTCTATACGATTAGATTATACTACAATTGTCTCTATACTATTAGATTTTACTGCAATTGTCTCTAAACTATTAGATTACACTGCAATTGTCTCTGTACTATTGGATTATACTGCAATTATCTCTGTACTGTTAGATTATACTGTATTTGTCTCTATACTATTACATTACACTGCAATTGTCTCTATACTATTAGATTATACTGCAACTGCCTGTATACTATTAGATTGTACTGCAATTGACTCTATACTATTAGATTGTACTGCAATTGACTCTATACTATTCGATTATACAGCAATTGACTCGATACTATTCGATTATATTGCAATTGTCTCTATACAATTAGATTATACTGCAATTGTCTCTTTACTATTAGATTATACTGCAATTGTCTCTATACTGTTAGATTATACTGTAATTGTCTCAATACTATTAGATTATACAGCAATTGACTCTATACTATTAGATTATACTGCAATTGTCTCTATACGATTAGATTACACTGCAATTGTCTCTATACTATTAGATTATACTGCAATTGTCTCTATACTATTAGATTATACTGCAATTGTCTCTATACTGATAGATTATACTGCAATTGTCTCTATACTGATAGATTATACTGCAATTGTCTTTATACTATTAGAATACACTGCAATTGGCTCTATACTATTAGATTATACTGCAATTGTCTATATACTGTTAGATTACACTTCAATTGTCTCTATACTATTAGATTATACTGCAATTGTCTCTATACTATTAGATTACACTGCAATTGTCTCTGTACTATTGGATTCTACTGCAATTATCTCTATACTGTTAGATTATACTGTAATTGTCTCTATACTATTAGATTACACTGCAATTGTCTCTATACTATTAGATTATACTGCAACTGACTGTATACTATTAGATTGTACTGCAATTGACTCTATACTATTAGATTATACAGCAATTGACTCTATACTATTAGATTGTACTGCAATTGACTCTATACTATTAGATTATACAGCAATTGACTCTATACTATTAGATTATATTGCAATTGTCTCTATACAATTAGATTATACTGCAATTGTCTCCTTACTATTAGATTATACTGCAATTGTCTCTATACTGTTAGATTATACGGTAATTGCCTCAATACTATTAGATTATACAGCAATTGACTCTATACTATTAGATTATACTGCAATTGTCTCTATACGATTAGATTACACTGCAATTGTCTCTATACTATTAGATTGTACTGCAATTGTCTCTATACTATTAGATTATACTGCAATTGTCTCTATACTATTAGATTACACTACAATTGTCTCTATACTATTAGATTATACTGCAATTGTCTCTATACTATTAGATTACACTGCAATTGTCTCTGTACTATTGGATTATACTGCAATTATCTCTATACTGTTAGATTATACTGTAATTGTCTCTATACTATTAGATTATACTTCAATTGTCCATATACTGTTAGATTACACTTCAATTGTCTCTATACTATTAGATTATACTGCAATTGGCTCGATACTATAGATTATACTGCAATTTTCTGTATACGATTAGATTATACTACAATTGTGTCTATACTATTAGATTTTACTGCAATTGTCTCTATACTATTAGATTACACTGCAATTGTCTCTGTACTATTGGATTATACTGCAATTATCTCTGTACTGTTAGATTATACTGTATTTGTCTCTATACTATTACATTACACTGCAATTGTCTCTATACTATTAGATTATACTGCAACTGCCTGTATACTATTAGATTGTACTGCAATTGACTCTATACAATTAGATTGTACTGCAATTGACTCTATACTATTAGATTATACAGCAATTGACTCGATACTATTCGATTATATTGCAATTGTCTCTATACAATTAGATTATACTGCAATTGTCTCTTTACTATTAGATTATACTGCAATTGTCTCTACACTGTTAGATTATACTGTAATTGTCTCAATACTATTAGATTATACAGCAATTGACTCTATACTATTAGATTATACTGCAATTGTCTCTATACGATTAGATTGCACTGCAATTGTCTCTATTCTATTAGATTACACTGCAATTGTCTCTATACTGTTAGATTATACTGCAATTGTCTTTATACTATTAGAATACACTGCAATTGGCTCTATACTATTAGATTATACTGCAATTGTCTATATACTGTTAGATTACACTTCAATTGTCTCTACACTATTAGATTATACTGCAATTGTCTCTATACTATTAGATTATACTGCAATTGTCTCTATACTATTAGATTACACTGCAATTGTCTCTGTACTATTGGATTATACTGCAATTATCTCTATACTGTTAGATTATACTGTAATTGTCTCTATACTATTAGATTACACTGCAATTGTCTCTATACTATTAGATTATACTGCAACTGACTGTATACTATTAGATTGTACTGCAATTGACTCTATACTATTAGATTATACAGCAATTGACTCTATACTATTAGATTGTACTGCAATTGTCTCTATACTATTAGATTACACTGCAATTGTCTCTATACTATTAGATTATACTGCAATTGTCTCTATACTATTAGATTATACTGCAATTGTCTCTATACTGTTAGATTATACTGCAATTGTCTCTATACTTTTAGATTATGCTGCAGTTGTCTCTATACTATTAGATTATACTGCAATTGACTCTATACTATTAGATTATATTACAATTGTCTCTATACTATTCGATTACACTGCAATTGTCTCTATACTATTAGATTATTCTGCAATTTTCTCTATGCTATTAGATTATACTACAATTGCCTCTCTACTATTAGTTTATACTACAATTACATCTATACTATTAGATTATATTGTAATTGTCTCTATACTATTAGATTATACTGCAAGAATCCTCCTCAATCGCCTTCTCCCAGTGGCTGAAGAGCTCATCCCAGAGTCGCAATACGAATTCCGCCCACTAATGGGCACAATGGACATGATCGTCACTGCGTGTCAACTTCAAGAGAAATGCAGGGAACAGCTCCAACCGCTGTACATGGCCTCCTTTGATCTCACAAAGGCCTTCGACACCGTCAAACGTGAGGGATTAGGGAGTGTCCTCCTCAAATTCGGCTGCCCTCAAAATTTTGTCACCATCCTCCGACTGCTTCACGATGACATGCAATCCGTTATCCTGACCAATGGATCCACCACAGACCCAATTCACTGCGGGCCGGGGTCATGCAAGGCTGTGTTATTGCACCAACGCTCTTCTCGATCTTCCTGGCTGCAATGTTCCATCTCACCCTCAGTAAGCTCCCCGCTGGAGTGGAGCAAAACTGCAGAACAAACGGGAAACTGTTCAACCTCCGTCGCCTCAAGTCCAGATCCAAGGTCATCCCATCCTCTGTCATCGACTTACAGTATGCAGATGACGCTTGCGTCTGCACACACTCAATGGCCGAACTCCAAACCATCGTCAACACCTTCACCAAAGCGTACGAGAGCATGGGCCTTACACTAAACATCCATAAGACAAAGGTCCTCTACCAACCTGCCCCTGCCACACAGTACTGCCCCCCGATTATCAAAATCCACGACGAGGCCTTGGACAACTTGAACCACTTTCCGTACCTCGGGAGCCTACTGTCAAGAAGGGCCGACGTCGATGACGAAGTCCAACACTGCCTTCAGTGTGCTAGTGCAGCCTTCGGTCGCCTGAGGAAGAGAGTGTTTGAAGACCAGGACCTCAAGCTCAGCACCAAGCTCATGGTCTACAGAGCAGTAGTGATACCTGCCCTCCTGTATCCTTCAGAGATATGGATCATGTACAGCAGGCACCTCAAAGCACTGGAGAGGTACCAACAACGCTGCCTCCGCAAATCCATTGGCAGGATAGGCACACCAACGTCAGTGTTCTCGCTCAGGCCAACATCCCCAGCATCGAAGCTTTGACCACGCTCGATCAGCTCTGATGGACAGGCCACATAGTCCACATGCCAGATACGAGACTCCCAATACAAGCGCTGTACTCAGAGCTCCCACAAGGCAAGAGAGCCCCAGGTGGGCAGAGGAAACGCTTCAAAGACACCCTCAAAGCCTCCTTGAAAAAGTGCAACATCCCCACCGACACCTGGGAATCTCTGGCCCAAGACCGCACAAAGTAGAGGGGAAGCATCCGGGAAGGCGCCGAACACCTCGGGTCTCTTCGCCGGGAGAAAGTGGAAGCCAAGCGCAAACAATGGAAGGAGCGCACGTCAACCCAAGCAGCCCGCCCACCCATCCCTTCAACCATCGTCTGCCCGACTTGTGAAAGAGACTCTAAGTCCCGCATTGGACTCAGCAGTCACCTGAGAACGAATTTTTAGTGTGGAAGCAAGTCATCCTCGGTTCCGAGAGACTGCCTAAAAAGAAGGATTAAATTATTCTGCAATCGTCTCTATACTATTAGATTATACTGCAATTGTCCCTATACTATTGGATTATACTGCAATTGTCTCTATACTGTTAGATTATACTGTAATTGTCTCAATACTATTAGATTATACAGCAATTGACTCTATACGATTAGATTATACTGCAATTGTCTCTATACTATTAGATTAAAGTGCAATTGTCTCTATACTATTAGATTATACTGCAATTGTCTCTATACGATTAGTTTATACTGCAATTGTCTCTATACTATTAGATTATACTGCAATTGTCTCTTTACTATTAGATTATACTGCAATTGTCTCCATACTGTTAGATTATACTGCAATTGTCTCTATACTATTAGATTATACTGCAATTGTCTCTATACGATTAGATTACACTGCAATTGTCTCTATACTATTAGATTATACTGCAATTGACTGTATACTATTAGATTGTACTGCAATTGACTCTATACTATTAGATTATACAGCAATTGACTCTATACTATTAGATTGTACTGCAATTGACTCTATACTATTAGATTATACAGCAATTGACTCTATACTATTAGATTATATTGCAATTGTCTCTACACGATTAGATTATACTGCAATTGTCTCATTACTATTAGACTATACTGCAATTATCTCTATACTGTTAGATTATACTGTAATTGTCTCAATAGTATTAGATTATACAGCAATTGACTCTATACTATTAGATTATACTGCAATTGTCTCTATACGATTAGATTATACTGCAATTGTCTCTATACTATTAGATTATACTGCAATTGTCTCTATACGATTAGTTTATACTGCAATTGTCTCTATACTATTAGATTATACTGCAATTGTCTCTTTACTATTAGATTATACTGCAATTGTCTCCATACTGTTAGATTATACTGCAATTGTCTCTGTACTGTTAGATTATACTGTAAAAGTCTCAATACTATTAGGTTATACAGCAATTGGCTCTATATTATTAGATTATAATACAATTTTCTCTATACTATTAGATTATACTGCAATTGTCTCTATACTATTAGATTAAAGTGCAATTGTCTCTATACTATTAGATTATACTGCAATTGACTCTATACTATTAGATTGTACTGCAATTGTCTCTATCCTATTAGAGTATACTGCAATTGTCTCTATATTATTAGATTATACTGCAATTGTCTCTATACTGTTAGATTATACTGCTATTGTCTCCATTCTGTTAGATTATACAACAATTGTCTGTATCCTATTAGATTATACTTCTATCTTCTCTATACTATTAGATTATACTGCAATTGTCTCTATACTATTAGATTATGCAGCAATTGTCTCTATACTATTAGATTACACTGCAATTGTCTCTATACTATTAGATTATACTGCAATTGTCTCTATACTATTAGATTATACTGCAATTGTCTCTATACTGTTAGATTATACTGCAATTGTCTCTATACTTTTAGATTATGCTGCAGTTGTCTCTATACTATTAGATTATACTGCAATTGACTCTATACTATTAGATTATATTACAATTGTCTCTATACTATTCGATTACACTGCAATTGTCTCTATACTATTAGATTATTCTGCAATTTTCTCTATGCTATTAGATTATACTACAATTGCCTCTCTACTATTAGTTTATACTACAATTACATCTATACTATTAGATTATATTGTAATTGTCTCTATACTATTAGATTATACTGCAAGAATCCTCCTCAATCGCCTTCTCCCAGTGGCTGAAGAGCTCATCCCAGAGTCGCAATACGAATTCCGCCCACTAATGGGCACAATGGACATGATCGTCACTGCGTGTCAACTTCAAGAGAAATGCAGGGAACAGCTCCAACCGCTGTACATGGCCTCCTTTGATCTCACAAAGGCCTTCGACACCGTCAAACGTGAGGGATTAGGGAGTGTCCTCCTCAAATTCGGCTGCCCTCAAAATTTTGTCACCATCCTCCGACTGCTTCACGATGACATGCAATCCGTTATCCTGACCAATGGATCCACCACAGACCCAATTCACTGCGGGCCGGGGTCATGCAAGGCTGTGTTATTGCACCAACGCTCTTCTCGATCTTCCTGGCTGCAATGTTCCATCTCACCCTCAGTAAGCTCCCCGCTGGAGTGGAGCAAAACTGCAGAACAAACGGGAAACTGTTCAACCTCCGTCGCCTCAAGTCCAGATCCAAGGTCATCCCATCCTCTGTCATCGACTTACAGTATGCAGATGACGCTTGCGTCTGCACACACTCAATGGCCGAACTCCAAACCATCGTCAACACCTTCACCAAAGCGTACGAGAGCATGGGCCTTACACTAAACATCCATAAGACAAAGGTCCTCTACCAACCTGCCCCTGCCACACAGTACTGCCCCCCGATTATCAAAATCCACGACGAGGCCTTGGACAACTTGAACCACTTTCCGTACCTCGGGAGCCTACTGTCAAGAAGGGCCGACGTCGATGACGAAGTCCAACACTGCCTTCAGTGTGCTAGTGCAGCCTTCGGTCGCCTGAGGAAGAGAGTGTTTGAAGACCAGGACCTCAAGCTCAGCACCAAGCTCATGGTCTACAGAGCAGTAGTGATACCTGCCCTCCTGTATCCTTCAGAGATATGGATCATGTACAGCAGGCACCTCAAAGCACTGGAGAGGTACCAACAACGCTGCCTCCGCAAATCCATTGGCAGGATAGGCACACCAACGTCAGTGTTCTCGCTCAGGCCAACATCCCCAGCATCGAAGCTTTGACCACGCTCGATCAGCTCTGATGGACAGGCCACATAGTCCACATGCCAGATACGAGACTCCCAATACAAGCGCTGTACTCAGAGCTCCCACAAGGCAAGAGAGCCCCAGGTGGGCAGAGGAAACGCTTCAAAGACACCCTCAAAGCCTCCTTGAAAAAGTGCAACATCCCCACCGACACCTGGGAATCTCTGGCCCAAGACCGCACAAAGTAGAGGGGAAGCATCCGGGAAGGCGCCGAACACCTCGGGTCTCTTCGCCGGGAGAAAGTGGAAGCCAAGCGCAAACAATGGAAGGAGCGCACGTCAACCCAAGCAGCCCGCCCACCCATCCCTTCAACCATCGTCTGCCCGACTTGTGAAAGAGACTCTAAGTCCCGCATTGGACTCAGCAGTCACCTGAGAACGAATTTTTAGTGTGGAAGCAAGTCATCCTCGGTTCCGAGAGACTGCCTAAAAAGAAGGATTAAATTATTCTGCAATCGTCTCTATACTATTAGATTATACTGCAATTGTCCCTATACTATTGGATTATACTGCAATTGTCTCTATACTGATAGATTATACTGCAATTGTCTCTATACTATTAGATTATACTGCAATTGACTCTATACTATTAGATTGTACTGCAATTGACTCTATACTATTAGATTATACAGCAATTGACTCTATACTATTAGACTGTACTGCAATTGACTCTATACTATTAGATTATACAGCAATTGACTCTATACTATTAGATTGTATTGCAATTGTCTCTATACGATTAGATTATACTGCAATTGTCTCTTTACTATTAGATTATACTGCAATTGTCTCTATACTGTTAGATTATACTGTAATTGTCTCAATACTATTAGATTATACAGCAATTGACTCTATACGATTAGATTATACTGCAATTGTCTCTATACTATTAGATTAAAGTGCAATTGTCTCTATACTATTAGATTATACTGCAATTGTCTCTATACGATTAGTTTATACTGCAATTGTCTCTATACTATTAGATTATACTGCAATTGTCTCTTTACTATTAGATTATACTGCAATTGTCTCCATACTGTTAGATTATACTGCAATTGTCTCTATACTGTTAGATTATACTGTAAAAGTCTCAATACTATTAGGTTATACAGCAATTGGCTCTATATTATTAGATTATACTGCAATTGTCTCTATACTATTAGATTATACTGCAATTGTCTCTATACGATTAGATTACACTGCAATTGTCTCTATACTATTAGATTATACTGCAATTGACTGTATACTATTAGATTGTACTGCAATTGACTCTATACTATTAGATTATACAGCAATTGACTCTATACTATTAGATTGTACTGCAATTGACTCTATACTATTAGATTATACAGCAATTGACTCTATACTATTAGATTATATTGCAATTGTCTCTACACGATTAGATTATACTGCAATTGTCTCATTACTATTAGACTATACTGCAATTATCTCTATACTGTTAGATTATACTGTAATTGTCTCAATAGTATTAGATTATACAGCAATTGACTCTATACTATTAGATTATACTGCAATTGTCTCTATACGATTAGATTATACTGCAATTGTCTCTATACTATTAGATTATACTGCAATTGTCTCTATACGATTAGTTTATACTGCAATTGTCTCTATACTATTAGATTATACTGCAATTGTCTCTGTACTATTAGATTAAACTGAAATTGTCTCTATATTATTAGATTATAATGTAATTGTCTCTGTACTATTAGATTATACTGCAATTGTCTCTATACTATGAGATTACACTGCAGTCGTCTCGATACTATTAGATTATACTGCAATTGTCTCCTATACTGTTAGATTATACTGCAATTGTCTCTGTACTGATAGATAGTACTGCAAATGTCCCTATACTATTAGGTTATACTGTAATTGGCTCTATACTATTTGATTATACTTAATTGTCTCTGTACTATTAGATTATACTGCAATTGTCTCTATACTATTAGATTAAGCAGCAATTGTCTCTATACTATTAGATTATACTGCAATTGACTCTATACTATTAGATTGTACTGCAATTGTCTCTATCCTATTAGAGTATACTGCAATTGTCTCTATATTATTAGATTATACTGCAATTGTCTCTATACTGTTAGATTATACTGCTATTGTCTCTATTCTGTTAGATTATACAACAATTGTCTGTATCCTATTAGATTATACTTCTATCTTCTCTATACTATTAGATTATACTGCAATTGTCTCTATACTATTAGATTATGCAGCAATTGTCTCTATACTATTAGATTACACTGCAATTGTCTCTATACTATTAGATTATACTGCAATTGTCTCTATACTATTAGATTATACTGCAATTGTCTCTATACTGTTAGATTATACTGCAATTGTCTCTATACTTTTAGATTATGCTGCAGTTGTCTCTATACTATTAGATTATACTGCAATTGACTCTATACTATTAGATTATATTACAATTGTCTCTATACTATTCGATTACACTGCAATTGTCTCTATACTATTAGATTATTCTGCAATTTTCTCTATGCTATTAGATTATACTACAATTGCCTCTCTACTATTAGTTTATACTACAATTACATCTATACTATTAGATTATATTGTAATTGTCTCTATACTATTAGATTATACTGCAAGAATCCTCCTCAATCGCCTTCTCCCAGTGGCTGAAGAGCTCATCCCAGAGTCGCAATACGAATTCCGCCCACTAATGGGCACAATGGACATGATCGTCACTGCGTGTCAACTTCAAGAGAAATGCAGGGAACAGCTCCAACCGCTGTACATGGCCTCCTTTGATCTCACAAAGGCCTTCGACACCGTCAAACGTGAGGGATTAGGGAGTGTCCTCCTCAAATTCGGCTGCCCTCAAAATTTTGTCACCATCCTCCGACTGCTTCACGATGACATGCAATCCGTTATCCTGACCAATGGATCCACCACAGACCCAATTCACTGCGGGCCGGGGTCATGCAAGGCTGTGTTATTGCACCAACGCTCTTCTCGATCTTCCTGGCTGCAATGTTCCATCTCACCCTCAGTAAGCTCCCCGCTGGAGTGGAGCAAAACTGCAGAACAAACGGGAAACTGTTCAACCTCCGTCGCCTCAAGTCCAGATCCAAGGTCATCCCATCCTCTGTCATCGACTTACAGTATGCAGATGACGCTTGCGTCTGCACACACTCTGAGGCCGAACTCCAAACCATCGTCAACACCTTCACCAAAGCGTACGAGAGCATGGGCCTTACACTAAACATCCATAAGACAAAGGTCCTCTACCAACCTGCCCCTGCCACACAGTACTGCCCCCCGATTATCAAAATCCACGACGAGGCCTTGGACAACTTGAACCACTTTCCGTACCTCGGGAGCCTACTGTCAAGAAGGGCCGACGTCGATGACGAAGTCCAACACTGCCTTCAGTGTGCTAGTGCAGCCTTCGGTCGCCTGAGGAAGAGAGTGTTTGAAGACCAGGACCTCAAGCTCAGCACCAAGCTCATGGTCTACAGAGCAGTAGTGATACCTGCCCTCCTGTATCCTTCAGAGATATGGATCATGTACAGCAGGCACCTCAAAGCACTGGAGAGGTACCAACAACGCTGCCTCCGCAAATCCATTGGCAGGATAGGCACACCAACGTCAGTGTTCTCGCTCAGGCCAACATCCCCAGCATCGAAGCTTTGACCACGCTCGATCAGCTCTGATGGACAGGCCACATAGTCCACATGCCAGATACGAGACTCCCAATACAAGCGCTGTACTCAGAGCTCCCACAAGGCAAGAGAGCCCCAGGTGGGCAGAGGAAACGCTTCAAAGACACCCTCAAAGCCTCCTTGAAAAAGTGCAACATCCCCACCGACACCTGGGAATCTCTGGCCCAAGACCGCACAAAGTAGAGGGGAAGCATCCGGGAAGGCGCCGAACACCTCGGGTCTCTTCGCCGGGAGAAAGTGGAAGCCAAGCGCAAACAATGGAAGGAGCGCACGTCAACCCAAGCAGCCCGCCCACCCATCCCTTCAACCATCGTCTGCCCGACTTGTGAAAGAGACTCTAAGTCCCGCATTGGACTCAGCAGTCACCTGAGAACGAATTTTTAGTGTGGAAGCAAGTCATCCTCGGTTCCGAGAGACTGCCTAAAAAGAAGGATTAAATTATTCTGCAATCGTCTCTATACTATTAGATTATACTGCAATTGTCCCTATACTATTGGATTATACTGCAATTGTCTCTATACTGTTAGATTATACTGTAATTGTCTCAATACTATTAGATTATACAGCAATTGACTCTATACGATTAGATTATACTGCAATTGTCTCTATACTATTAGATTAAAGTGCAATTGTCTCTATACTATTAGATTATACTGCAATTGTCTCTATACGATTAGTTTATACTGCAATTGTCTCTATACTATTAGATTATACTGCAATTGTCTCTTTACTATTAGATTATACTGCAATTGTCTCCATACTGTTAGATTATACTGCAATTGTCTCTATACTGTTAGATTATACTGTAAAAGTCTCAATACTATTAGGTTATGCAGCAATTGGCTCTATATTATTAGATTATACTGCAATTGTCTCTATACTATTAGATTATACTGCAATTGTCTCTATACGATTAGATTACACTGCAATTGTCTCTATACTATTAGATTATACTGCAATTGACTGTATACTATTAGATTGTACTGCAATTGACTCTATACTATTAGATTATCCAGCAATTGACTCTATACTATTAGATTGTACTGCAATTGACTCTATACTATTAGATTATACAGAAATTGACTCTATACTATTAGATTATATTGCAATTGTCTCTACACGATTAGATTATACTGCAATTGTCTCATTACTATTAGACTATACTGCAATTATCTCTATACTGTTAGATTATACTGTAATTGTCTCAATAGTATTAGATTATACAGCAATTGACTCTATACTATTAGATTATACTGCAATTGTCTCTATACGATTAGATTATACTGCAATTGTCTCTATACTATTAGATTATACTGCAATTGTCTCTATACGATTAGTTTATACTGCAATTGTCTCTATACTATTAGATTATACTGCAATTGTCTCTTTACTATTAGATTATACTGCAATTGTCTCCATACTGTTAGATTATACTGCAATTGTCTCTATACTGTTAGATTATACTGTAAAAGTCTCAATACTATTAGGTTATACAGCAATTGGCTCTATATTATTAGATTATACTGCAATTGTCTCTATACTATTAGATTATACAGCAATTGACTGTATACTATTAGATTATACTGCAATTGTCTCTATACTATTAGATTATACAGCAATTGACTCTATTTTATTAGATTATACTACAATTGTCTCTATACTATTAGATTATACTGCAATTGTCTCTGTACTATTAGATTATACTGCAATTGTCTCTATATTGTAAGATAATATAACAATTGTCTCTATACTATTAGATTATACTGCAATTGTCTCTATACGATTAGATTATACTGCAATTGTCTCTATACTATTAGATTATACTACAATTGTCTCTATACTATTAGATTATACTGCAATTGTCTCTATACTATTAGATTATACAGCAATTGTCTCTATACTGTTAGATTATTCTGCAATTGTCTCTGTACTGTTAGATTATACTACAATTGTCTCTATACCATTAGATTACACTGCAATTGTCTCTATTCTATTAGATTATACTGCAATTGTCTCAATACTATTAGATTATACTGCAATTGTCTCTATACTATTAGATTATACTGCAATTGGCTCTATACTGTTAGATTATACTGCAATTGTCTCTATACTATTAGATTGTACTGCAATGGTCTCTATACTATTAGATTATACTGCAATTGTCTCTATACTATTCGATTCCACTGCAATTGTCTCTATACTATTAGATTATACTACAATTGTCGCTATACTATTAGATTAGACTGCAATTGTCTCTATACTGTTAGATTATACTACAATTATCTGTATCCTATTAGATTACACTGCAATCTTCTCTATACTATTAGATTATACTGTAATTGTCTCTATACTGTTAGATTATACAACAATTGTCTGTATCCTATTAGATTACACTGCAATCTTCTCTATACTATTAGATTATACTGCAATTGTCTCTATACTATTAGATTACGCAGCAATTGTCTCTATACTATTAGATTATACTGCAATTGACTCTATACTATTAGATTGTACTGCAATTGTCTCTATCCTATTAGAGTATACTGCAATTGTCTCTATATTATTAGATTATACTGCAATTGTCTCTATACTGTTAGATTATACTGCTATTGTCTCTATACTGTTAGATTATACAACAATTGTCTGTATCCTATTAGATTATACTTCTATCTTCTCTATACTATTAGATTATACTGCAATTGTCTCTATACTATTAGATTATGCAGCAATTGTCTCTATACTATTAGATTACACTGCAATTGTCTCTATACTATTAGATTATACTGCAATTGTCTCTATACTATTACATTATACTGCAATTGTCTCTATACTGTTAGATTATACTGCAATTGTCTCTATACTGTTAGATTATACTGCAATTGTCTCTATACTTTTAGATTATGCTGCAGTTGTCTCTATACTATTAGATTATACTGCAATTGACTCTATACTATTAGATTATATTACAATTGTCTCTATACTATTCGATTACACTGCAATTGTCTCTATACTATTAGATTATATTGTAATTGTCTCTATACTATTAGATTATACTGCAAGAATCCTCCTCAATCGCCTTCTCCCAGTGGCTGAAGAGCTCATCCCAGAGTCGCAATACGAATTCCGCCCACTAATGGGCACAATGGACATGATCGTCACTGCGTGTCAACTTCAAGAGAAATGCAGGGAACAGCTCCAACCGCTGTACATGGCCTCCTTTGATCTCACAAAGGCCTTCGACACCGTCAAACGTGAGGGATTAGGGAGTGTCCTCCTCAAATTCGGCTGCCCTCAAAATTTTGTCACCATCCTCCGACTGCTTCACGATGACATGCAATCCGTTATCCTGACCAATGGATCCACCACAGACCCAATTCACTGTGGGCTGGGGTCATGCAAGGCTGTGTTATTGCACCAACGCTCTTCTCGATCTTCCTGGCTGCAATGTTCCATCTCACCCTCAGTAAGCTCCCCGCTGGAGTGGAGCAAAACTGCAGAACAAACGGGAAACTGTTCAACCTCCGTCGCCTCAAGTCCAGATCCAAGGTCGTCCCATCCTCTGTCATCGACTTACAGTATGCAGATGACGCTTGCGTCTGCACACACTCTGAGGCCGAACTCCAAACCATCGTCAACACCTTCACCAAAGCGTACGAGAGCATGGGCCTTACACTAAACATCCATAAGACAAAGGTCCTCTACCAACCTGCCCCTGCCACACAGTACTGCCCCCCGATTATCAAAATCCACGACGAGGCCTTGGACAACTTGAACCACTTTCCGTACCTCGGGAGCCTACTGTCAAGAAGGGCCGACGTCGATGACGAAGTCCAACACTGCCTTCAGTGTGCTAGTGCAGCCTTCGGTCGCCTGAGGAAGAGAGTGTTTGAAGACCAGGACCTCAAGCTCAGCACCAAGCTCATGGTCTACAGAGCAGTAGTGATACCTGCCCTCCTGTATCCTTCAGAGATATGGATCATGTACAGCAGGCACCTCAAAGCACTGGAGAGGTACCAACAACGCTGCCTCCGCAAATCCATTGGCAGGATAGGCACACCAACGTCAGTGTTCTCGCTCAGGCCAACATCCCCAGCATCGAAGCTTTGACCACGCTCGATCAGCTCTGATGGACAGGCCACATAGTCCACATGCCAGATACGAGACTCCCAATACAAGCGCTGTACTCAGAGCTCCCACAAGGCAAGAGAGCCCCAGGTGGGCAGAGGAAACGCTTCAAAGACACCCTCAAAGCCTCCTTGAAAAAGTGCAACATCCCCACCGACACCTGGGAATCTCTGGCCCAAGACCGCACAAAGTAGAGGGGAAGCATCCGGGAAGGCGCCGAACACCTCGGGTCTCTTCGCCGGGAGAAAGTGGAAGCCAAGCGCAAACAATGGAAGGAGCGCACGTCAACCCAAGCAGCCCGCCCACCCATCCCTTCAACCATCGTCTGCCCGACTTGTGAAAGAGACTCTAAGTCCCGCATTGGACTCAACAGTCACCTGAGAACGAATTTTTAGTGTGGAAGCAAGTCATCCTCGGTTCCGAGGGACTGCCTAAAAAGAAGGATTAAATTATTCTGCAATCGTCTCTATACTATTAGATTATACTGCAATTGTCCCTATACTATTGGATTATACTGCAATTGTCTCTATACTGATAGATTATACTGCAATTGTCTCTATACTATTAGATAATACTGCAATTGTCTCTATACTATTAGATTGTACTGCAATTGTCTCTATATTATTAGATTATACTGTAATTGTCTCTATACTGTCAGATTATACTGCAATTGTCTCTATACTATTAGATTATACTGCAATTGTCTCGATACTATTAGATTACACTGCAATTGTCTCTATACTATTAGATTACACTGCAATTGTCTCTATACTATTAGATTGTACTGCAATTGTCTCTATACTACTAGATTATACTGCAATTGTCTCTATACTATTAGATTACACTGCAATTGTGTCTATACTATTAGATTATACTGCAATTGTCTCTATTCTATTAGATTATACTGCAATTGTCTCTATACTATTAGATTAAATTGAAATTGTCTCTATATTATTAGATTATACTGTAATTGTCTCTGTACTATTAGATTATACTGCAATTGTCTCAAAACTATTAGATTACACTGCAGTCGTCTCTATACTATTAGATTATACTGCAATTGTCCCTATACTATTAGATTATACTGCAATTGTCTCTATACTGATAGATAGTACTGCAATTGTCTCTATATTATTAGATTATACTGTAATTGTCTCTATACTATTAGATTATACTGTAATTGTCTCTATACTATTAGATTATACTGCAATTGTCTCTATACTATTAGATTACACTGCAATTGTCTCTATACTATTAGATTATACTGCAATTGTCTCTATACTATTAGATTACACTGCAATCGTCTCTATACTATTAGATTATACTGCAATTGTCCCTATACTATTAGATTATACTGCAATTGTCTCTATACTGATAGCTTACACTGCAATTGTCTCTATACTAGTAGATAATACTGCAATTGACTCTATACTATTAGATTGTACTGCAATTGTCTCTATATTATTAGATTATACTGTAATTGTCTCTATACTATCAGATTATACTACAATTGTCCCTATACTATTAGATTATACTGCAATTGTCTCTATACTATTCGATTACACTGCAATTGTCTCTATACTAATAGATTACACTGCAATTGTCTCTATACTATTAGATTATACTGCAATTGTCTCTGTACTATTAGATTATACTGCAATTGTCTCTATACTATTAGATTATACTGCAATTGACTATATTATTAGATTATATGACAATTGTCTCTATACTATTAGATGATACTGCAATTGTCTCTATACTATTAGATTACACTGCAATTGTCTCTATACTATTAGATTATACTGCAATTGTCTCTATACTATTAGATTATGTAGTAGGTATGATTGGACAACGTTCCTGGGAGGACTGGAGGTAGATAAACAATGGCAAGCATTTAAAAATAGAATGACAAAATTGCAAAAATTGTTTATACCAATCTGTCATAAAAGGAAATCTAAAAAGGTGACTCAACCGTGGATAACAGGGGAAATTAGAGACAGCATAAAATCCAAAGATAGGGCGTATAAAATAGCCAAAAAAAGCGCCAGAGCGGAAGATTGGGAACAGTTTAAGATAGAGCAAAGGAGGACAAAGGGCTTAATCAAGAGGGGCAAAATAGCTTACGAAAGCAAGCTGGCGGAAAATATAAAAACTAACTCCAAAAGCTTTTATAAGTATATCAAGAGGAAAAGACTGGTGAAAACCAAAGTTGGCCCATTGCAGTCAGATACGGGGGAATATATAACGGGAAATAAAGAAATGGCAGACCAACTAAATGCATACTTTGGGTCAGTCTTTACGAAGGAAGACACAAAAAACCTCCCTGGGATATCGGGAAAAATAGGGACATTTGCAAAGGAGGAACTGACGCAAGTCAATATCTCTAAGGATATGGTGTTAAGGAAGCTAAAGGGATTGAAGGCGGACAAATCCCCAGGGCCTGATAACATGCATCCTAGGGTACTGAAGGAGGTGGCCCTAGAGATAGCGGATGCACTAAGTATGATTTTTCAGAATTCATTAGACTCGGGAACAGTGCCCATGGATTGGAGGGTAGCTAACGTTACCCCACTATTCAAAAAGGGGGGTAGGGAAAAAGCAGGTAATTACAGACCTGTAAGCCTTACATCAGTTGTGGGCAAAATGCTGGAGTCCATCATTAAGGATGAAATAGCGGAGCACTTAGCAAATGGGGACAGGATAGGACAGAGTCAACATGGATTTACAAAGGGTAAATCGTGCTTGACTAATCTATTGGAATTTTTTGAGGGAGTAACTGGTAAAATAGATGGGGGAGAGCCAGTAGATGTGGTGTACCTGGACTTCCAAAAGGCCTTCGATAAGGTCCCACATAAAAGATTAGCAGGGAAAATTGAAGCTCATGGGATAAAGGGGAAAGTATTGACGTGGATAGAGAACTGGCTGTCAGATAGAAAACAGAGAGTTGGAATAAACGGCTCATTTTCTGAATGGCAGGCAGTAACAAGTGGGGTACCACAGGGATCTGTCCTGGGTCCCCAGCTGTTCACAATTTACATTAATGACCTGGATCAGGGAGTCGGATGCAGCATTTCCAAATTTGCAGACGACACTAAACTAGGAGGGGGGGGGTGGGCTCAGAGGAGGAGACCAGGAAGCTCCAGAGCGATTTGGACAGACTGGGTGATTGGGCGGATAAATGGCAGATGCACTATAATGTGGACAAGTGCGAAGTTATCCACCTTGGGTGCAGGAACGGGAGGGCAAATTATTATTTAAATGGCAATAAATTGGGAGAGGGGGAAGTACAGAGAGACCTGGGTGTTCTTGTACACCAGTCACTGAAGGCGAGCATGCAGGTGCAACAGGCGATCAAGAAGGCAAACGGTATGCTGGCCTTCATAGCAAAAGGGTTGGAATACAGGAACAGGGATACCTTGCTGCAGCTGTACAGGGCACTGGTGAGACCACACCTCGAGTACTGTGTACAGTTTTGGTCGCCTCATCTGAGGAAAGATGTTCTTGCCATGGAGGGGGTGCAGCGGCGATTCACCAGGCTGATACCAGGAATGGCGGGATTGACCTATGAGGAGAGACTATGTAGTTTAGGGATGTACACACTGGAGTTTAGAAGATTGAGAGGGGACCTCATAGAAGTGTATAAAATTCTGACAGGTCTAGACAGACTAGATGCAGAAGGAATGTTTCCCTTGGCGGGTGAGAACAGAACTAGAGGACATAATTTAAGGATAAGGGCTAAACCATTTAGGACAGAAATGAGGGGGAATTTCTTCACTCAGAGGGTGGTGAACCTGTGGAACTCATTGCCACAGAGGGCTGTGTACGCCAGCTCATTAAATATATTTAAGAGGGAATTAGATATATTTCTACAGGCAAAAGGGGTTAAGGGTTACGGAGAGAAGGCGGGGACGGGATACTGAATTGGAGGATCAGCCATGATCTCATTAAATGGCGGAGCAGGCTCGAAGGGCCGGATGGCCTACTCCTGCTCCTATCTTCTATGTATCTATGTATCTATGTATCTATGTATTATACTGCAATTGACTATATTATTAGATTATATGACAATTGTCTCTATACTATTAGATTATACTGCAATTGTCTCTATACTATTAGATTACACTGCAATTGTCTCTATACTATTAGATTATACTGCAATTGTCTCTATACTATTAGATTACACTGCAATTGTCTCTATACTAATAGATTATACTGCAATTGTCTCTATACTATTAGATTACACTGCAATTGTCTCTATACTATTAGATTGTACTGCAATTGTCTCTATACTATTAGATTATACTGCAATTGTCTCTATACTATTAGATTGTACTGCAATTGTTTCTACACTGTTAGATTATACTGCAATTGTCTCTATACTATTAGATTAATCTGAAATTGTCTCTATAATATTATATTATACTGTAATTGTCTCTATACTATTAGATTATACTGCAATTGTCTCTATACTATTAGATTATACTGTAATTGTCTGGCCCGTGTACACACAGACTGACAGTGAGAGCTGACTTGTGTATACACAGACTGACAGTGAGAGCTGGCCCATGTATACAGAGACAGTCAGTGAAACATAGAAAGTTTATCGCCTGGCGCTAATTATCGCCTCATAGAAACATAGAAACATAGAAGATAGGAGCAGCCATTCGGCCCCTCTAGCCTGCTCCGCCATTCAATGCGATCATGGCTGATCATCCAAATTCAAAACCCTGCTTTCTCCCCATATCCCTTGATCCCTTAAGAAATATATCCAACTCCTTCTTGAATATATTTAATGAATTGGCCTCTACTGCCTTCTGTGGTAGAGAATTCCACAGGTTCACCACTCTCTGGGTGAAGAAATTCTTCCTCATTTCTGTCCTAAATGGCCTACCCGTTATCCTTAGATTATGACCCCTGGTTCTGGGCTCTCCGACCATCGGGAACATTCTTCCTGCATCTAGTTTGTCCAGACCTTTCACAATTTTATATGTTTCGATGTGATCCCCTCTCATTCTTCTACATTCCAGCGAGTATAATCCCAATTGGCCCAATCTCTCCTCATATGTCATTCCTGCCATCCCAGGTATCAGCCTTGTGAATCTTCGCTGAACTCCTTCCATGGCAAGAACATCCTTCCTCAGATAAGGCAACCAAAACTGCACACAGTACTCAAGGTGTGGTCTCACCAAGGCCCTGTACAACTACGGCAGGACATCCCAGTTCCTGTACTCAAACCCTTTTGCTATGAAGGCCAACATACCATTTGCCTTCTTCACAGACTGATAGTGAGAGCTGACCCGTGTATACACAGACTGACAGTGAGTGCTGGCCCGTGTATACACAGACTGACAGTGAGAGCTGGCCCGTGTATACACAGACTGACATTGAGAGCTGGCCCTTGTTTAAACAGACTGACAGTGAGACCTGGCCCATGTACACACAGACTGACAGTGAGAGCTGGCCCGTGTATACACAGACTGACAGTGAGAGCTGTGCTGTGTATACACAGACTGACAATGAGAGCTGGGCCGTGTATACACAGACTGACAGTGAGAGCTGGCCCGTGTGTACACAGACAGACAGTGAGAGCTGGCACATGTATACACAGACTGACAGTGAGAGCTGGCCCGTGTATACACAGACGGACAGTGAGAGCTGGGCCGTGTACACAGACTGACAGTGAGAGCTGGGCAGTGTACACAGACTGACAGTGAGAACTGGCCTGTGTATACAGAGACTGACAGTGAGAGCTGGGCCGTGTATACACAGACTGACAGTGAGAGCTGGCCCGTGTATACACAGACTGACAGTGAGAGCTGGCCCGTGTATACACAGACTGACAGTGAGAGCTGGGCCGTTTATACACAGACTGACAGTGAGAGCTGGCCCATGTACACACAGACTGACAATGAGAACTGCCCCTTGTGTGCACAGACTGACAGTGAGAACTGGCCCGTGTATACACAGACTGACAGTGAGAGCTGGCCCTTGTGTGCACAGACTGACAGCGAGAACTGGCCCTTGTGTACACAGACAGACAGTGAGAGCTGGCCCGTGTATACACAGACTGACATTGAGAGCTGGCCCATGTATACACAGACTGATAGTGAGAGCTGGCCCGTGTATACGCAGACTGACAGTGAGAGCTGGGCCGTGTACACAGACTGACAGTGAGAGCAAGGCCGTGTATACACACACTGACAGTGAAAACTTTCCCGTGTATACACAGACTGACAGTGAGAGCTGGGCTGTGTATACACAGACTGACAGTGAGAGCTGGCCCTTGTATACACAGACTGACAGTGAGAGCTGGGCTGTGTATACACAAACTGACAGTGAGAGCTGGCTCCTGTATATACAGACTGACAGTGAGAGCTGGGCCGTGTATACACAGACTGTCAGGGATAGCTGGCCCTTGTGTACACAGACTGACAGTGAGAGCTGCCCCGTGTATACACAGACTGACAGTGAGAGCTGGCCCTTGTGTAAACAGAATGACAGTGAGAGCTGGCCTGTGTATACACAGACTGACAGTGAGAGCTGGCCCATGTATACACAGACTGACAGTGAGAGCTGGCCCGTGTGTACACAGACTGACAGTGAGAGCTGGCCCGTGTGTACACAAACTGACAGTGAGAGTTGCCCCGTGTATACACAGACTGACAGTGAGGGCTGGGCCGTGTATACACAGACACACAATGAGAGCTGGCCCGTTTATACACGGACTGACAGTGAGAGCTGGCCCGTGTATACACAGACATACAGTGTGAGCTGCCCCGTGTATACACAGACTGACAGTGAGAGCTGGCCTGTGTATACACAGACTGACAGTGAGAGCTGGCCCTTGAATACACAGACTGACAGTGAGAGCTGGCCCGTGTATACACAGACTGACAGTGACAGCTGGCCCTTGTGTACACAGACTTACAGTGAGAACTGGCCCTTGAATACACAGACTGACAGTGAGAGCTGGCCCGTGTATATACAGACTGACAGTGAGAGCTGGCCCTTGTGTACACAGACTGACAGTGAGAACTGGCCCTTGTGTACACAGACAGACAGTGAGAACTGGCCCGTGTATACATAGACTGAGAGTGAGAGCTGGGCTGTGTATACACAAACTGACAGTGAGAGCTGCCCCATGTATACACAGACTGACAGTGAGGGCTGGGCCGTGTATACACAGACACACAATGAGAGCTGGCCCGTGTATACACAGACTGACAGTGAGAGCTGGCCCGTGTATACACAGACTGACAGTGAAAGCTGGCCTGTGTATACACAGACTGACAATGAGAGCTGGCCCGTGTATACACAGACTGACAGTGAGAACTGGCTCTTGTGTACACAGACTGACAGTGAGAGCTGGCCCTTGTGTACACAGACTGACAATGAGAACTGGACCTTGTGTACACAGACTGACAGTGAGAGCTGGCCCATGTGTACACAGACTGACAGTGTGAGCTGGCCCTTGTGAACACAGACTGACAGTGATAGCTGGCCCTTGTGTACACAGACTGACAGTGAGAGCTGCCCCGTGTATACACAGACTGACAGTGAGAGCTGGCCCTTGTGTAAACAGAATGACAGTGAGAGCTGGCCCGTGTATACACAGACTGACAGTGAGAGCTGGCCCATGTATACACAAACTGACAGTGAGAGCTGGCCCGTGTGTACACAGACTGACAGTGAGAGCTGGCCCGTGTATACACAGACTGACAGTGAGGGCTGGGCCGTGTATACACAGACACACAATGAGAGCTGGCCCGTGTATACACGGACTGACAGTGAGAGCTGGCCCGTGTATACACAGACTGACAGTGTGAGCTGCCCCGTGTATACACAGACTGACAGTGAGAGCTGGCCCGTGTATACACAGACTGACAGTGAGAGCTGGCCCTTGTGTACACAGACTTACAGTGAGAACTGGCCCTTGAATACACAGACTGACAGTGAGAGCTGGTCCGTGTATACACAGACTGACAGTGAGAGCTGGCCCTTGTGTACACAGACTGACAGTGAGAGCTGGCCCTTGTGTACACAGACTGACAATTTGAACTGGACCTTGTGTACACAGACTGACAATGAGTGCTGGCCCGGGTATACACAGACTGACAGTGTGAGCTGGCCCTTGTGTACACAGACTGACAGTGAGAACTGGCCCTTGTGTGCACAGACTGACAGTGTGAGCTGGGCTGTGTATACACAAACTGACGGTGAGAGCTGGCCCATGTGTACACAGACTGTCAGTGTGAGCTGGCCCTTGTGAACACAGACTGACAGTGAGAGCTGGCCCGTGTATACACAGACTCACAGTGTGAGCTGGCCCTTGTGAACACAGACTGAGAGTGAGAGCTGGCCCGTGTATACACAGACTGACAGTGTGAGCTGGCCCTTGTGAACACAGACTGACAGTGAGAGCTGGCCCGTGAATACACAGACTGACAGTGTGAGCTGGCACATGTATACACAGACTGACAGTGAGAGCTGGCCCGTGTATATACAGACGGACAGTGAGAGCTGGGCCGTGTACACAGACTGACAGTGAGAGCTGGGCAGTGTACACAGACTGACAGTGAGAACTGGCCTGTGTATACAGAGACTGACAGTGAGAGCTGGGCCGTGTATACACAGACTGACAGTGAGAGCTGGCCCGTGTATACACAGACTGACAGTGAGAGCTGGCCCGTGTATACACAGACTGACAGTGAGAGCTGGGCCGTTTATACACAGACTGACAGTGAGAGCTGGCCCGTGTGTACACAGACTGACAGTGAGAGCTGACCCGTGTATACACAGACAGACAGTGAGAGCTGGGCTGTTTATACACAGACTGACAGTGAGAGCTGGCCCGTGTACACACAGACTGACAATGAGAACTGGCCCTTGTGTGCACAGACTGACAGTGAGAACTGGCCCGTGTATACACAGACTGACAGTGAGAGCTGGCCCTTGTGTGCACAGACTGACAGTGAGAACTGGCCCTTGTGTACACAGACAGACAGTGAGAGCTGGCCCGTGTATAAACAGACTGACATTGAGAGCTGGCCCGTGTATACGCAGACTGACAGTGAGAGCTGGGCCGTGTACACAGACTGACAGTGAGAGCAAGGCCGTGTATACACACACTGACAGTGAAAACTTTCCCGTGTATACACAGACTGACAGTGAGAGCTGGGCTGTGTATACACAGACTGACAGTGAGAGCTGGCCCTTGTATACACAGACTGACAGTGAGAGCTGGGCTGTGTATACACAGACTGACAGTGAGAGCTGGCTCCTGTATATACAGACTGACAGTGAGCGCTGGGCCGTGTATACACAGACTGTCAGTGATAGCTGGCCCTTGTGTACACAGACTGACAGTGGGAGCTGCCCCGTGTATACACAAACTGACAGTGAGAGCTGGCCCTTGTGTAAACAGAATGACAGTGAGAGCTGGCCCGTGTATACACAGACTGACAGTGAGAGCTGGCCCATGTATACACAGACTGACAGTGAGAGCTGGCCCGTGTGTACACAGACTGACAGTGAGAGCTGGCCCGTGTGTACACAAACTGACAGTGAGAGCTGCCCCGTGTATACACAGACTGACAGTGAGGGCTGGGCCGTGTATACACAGACACACAATGAGAGCTGGCCCGTTTATACACGGACTGACAGTGAGAGCTGGCCCGTGTATACACAGACTGACAGTGTGAGCTGCCCCGTGTATACACAGACTGACAGTGAGGGCTGGGCCGTGTATACACAGACACACAATGAGAGCTGGCCCGTTTATACACGGACTGACAGTGAGAGCTGGCCCGTGTATACACAGACTCACAGTGTGAGCTGGCCCTTGTGAACACAGACTGACAGTGAGAGCTGGCCCGTGTATACACAGACTGACAGTGTGAGCTGGCCCTTGTGAACACAGACTGACAGTGAGAGCTGGCCCGTGAATACACAGACTGACAGTGTGAGCTGGCACATGTATACACAGACTGACAGTGAGAGCTGGCCCGTGTATACACAGACGGACAGTGAGAGCTGGGCCGTGTACACAGACTGACAGTGAGAGCTGGGCAGTGTACACAGACTGACAGTGAGAACTGGCCTGTGTATACAGAGACTGACAGTGAGAGCTGGGCCGTGTATACACAGACTGACAGTGAGAGCTGGCCCGTGTATACACAGACTGACAGTGAGAGCTGGCCCGTGTATACACAGACTGACAGTGAGAGCTGGGCCGTTTATACACAGACTGACAGTGAGAGCTGGCCCGTGTGTACACAGACTGACAGTGAGAGCTGACCCGTGTATACACAGACAGACAGTGAGAGCTGGGCTGTTTATACACAGACTGACAGTGAGAGCTGGCCCGTGTACACACAGACTGACAATGAGAACTGGCCCTTGTGTGCACAGACTGACAGTGAGAACTGGCCCGTGTATACACAGACTGACAGTGAGAGCTGGCCCTTGTGTGCACAGACTGACAGTGAGAACTGGCCCTTGTGTACACAGACAGACAGTGAGAGCTGGCCCGTGTATAAACAGACTGACATTGAGAGCTGGCCCGTGTATACGCAGACTGACAGTGAGAGCTGGGCCGTGTACACAGACTGACAGTGAGAGCAAGGCCGTGTATACACACACTGACAGTGAAAACTTTCCCGTGTATACACAGACTGACAGTGAGAGCTGGGCTGTGTATACACAGACTGACAGTGAGAGCTGGCCCTTGTATACACAGACTGACAGTGAGAGCTGGGCTGTGTATACACAGACTGACAGTGAGAGCTGGCTCCTGTATATACAGACTGACAGTGAGCGCTGGGCCGTGTATACACAGACTGTCAGTGATAGCTGGCCCTTGTGTACACAGACTGACAGTGGGAGCTGCCCCGTGTATACACAAACTGACAGTGAGAGCTGGCCCTTGTGTAAACAGAATGACAGTGAGAGCTGGCCCGTGTATACACAGACTGACAGTGAGAGCTGGCCCATGTATACACAGACTGACAGTGAGAGCTGGCCCGTGTGTACACAGACTGACAGTGAGAGCTGGCCCGTGTGTACACAAACTGACAGTGAGAGCTGCCCCGTGTATACACAGACTGACAGTGAGGGCTGGGCCGTGTATACACAGACACACAATGAGAGCTGGCCCGTTTATACACGGACTGACAGTGAGAGCTGGCCCGTGTATACACAGACTGACAGTGTGAGCTGCCCCGTGTATACACAGACTGACAGTGAGAGCTGGCCCGTGTATACACAGACTGACAGTGAGAGCTGGCCCTTGAATACACAGACTGACAGTGAGAGCTGGCCCGTGTATACACAGACTGACAGTGACAGCTGGCCCTTGTGTACACAGACTTACAGTGAGAACTGGCCCTTGAATACACAGACTGACAGTGAGAGCTGGCCCGTGTATACACAGACTGACAGTGAGAGCTGGCCCTTGTGTACACAGACTGACAGTGAGAACTGGCCCTTGTGTACACAGACAGACAGTGAGAACTGGCCCGTGTATACATAGACTGAGAGTGAGAGCTGGGCTGTGTATACACAAACTGACAGTGAGAGCTGCCCCGTGTATACACAGACTGACAGTGAGGGCTGGGCCGTGTATACACAGACACACAATGAGAGCTGGCCCGTGTATACACAGACTGACAGTGAGAGCTGGCCCGTGTATACACAGACTGACAGTGAAAGCTGGCCTGTGTATACACAGACTGACAATGAGAGCTGGCCCGTGTATACACAGACTGACAGTGAGAACTGGCTCTTGTGTACACAGACTGACAGTGAGAGCTGGCCCTTGTATACACAGACTGACAATGAGAACTGGACCTTGTGTACACAGACTGACAGTGAGAGCTGGCCCGTGTGTACACAGACTGACAGTGTGAGCTGGCCCTTGTGAACACAGACTGACAGTGATAGCTGGCCCTTGTGTACACAGACTGACAGTGAGAGCTGCCCCGTGTATACACAGACTGACAGTGAGAGCTGGCCCTTGTGTAAACAGAATGACAGTGAGAGCTGGCCCGTGTATACACAGACTGACAGTGAGAGCTGGCCCATGTATACACAAACTGACAGTGAGAGCTGGCCCGTGTGTACACAGACTGACAGTGAGAGCTGGCCCGTGTATACACAGACTGACAGTGAGGGCTGGGCCGTGTATACACAGACACACAATGAGAGCTGGCCTGTGTATACACGGACTGACAGTGAGAGCTGGCCCGTGTATACACAGACTGACAGTGTGAGCTGCCCCGTGTGTACACAGACTGACAGTGAGAGCTGGCCCGTGTATACACAGACTGACAGTGAGAGCTGGCCCTTGAATACACAGACTGACAGTGAGAGCTGGCCCGTGTATACACAGACTGACAGTGAGAGCTGGCCCTTGTGTACACAGACTTACAGTGAGAACTGGCCCTTGAATACACAGACTGACAGTGAGAGCTGGCCCGTGTATACACAGACTGACAGTGAGAGCTGGCCCTTGTGTACACAGATTGACAGTGAGAGCTGGCCCTTGTGTACACAGACTGACAATTTGATCTGGACCTTGTGTACACAGACTGACAATGAGTGCTGGCCCGTGTATACACAGACTGACAGTGTGCGCTGGCCCTTGTGTACACAGACTGACAGTGAGAACTGGCCCTTGTGTGCACAGACTGACAGTGTGAGCTGGGCTGTGTATACACAAACTGACGGTGAGAGCTGGCCCGTGTGTACACAGACTGTCAGTGTGAGCTGGCCCTTGTGAACACAGACTGACAGTGAGAGCTGGCCCGTGTATACACAGACTCACAGTGTGAGCTGGCCCTTTTGAACACAGACTGACAGTGAGAGCTGGCCCGTGTATACACAGACTGACAGTGTGAGCTGGCCCTTGTGAACACAGACTGACAGTGAGAGCTGGCCCGTGTATACACAGACTGACAGTGTGAGCTGGCCCTTGTGAACACAGACTGACAGTGAGAGCTGGCCCGTGTATACACAGACTGACAGTGTGAGCTGGCCCTTGTGAACACAAACTGACAGTGAGAGCTGGCCCGTGTGTACACAGACTGACAGTGTGAGCTGGCCCATGTATACACAGACTGACAGTGAGAGCTGGCCCGTGTATACACAGACTGACAGTGCGAACTGGCCCTTGTGTGCACAGACTGACAGTGAGAACTGGCCCGTGTATACACAGACTGAGAGTGAGAGCTGGGCTGTGTATACACAAACTGACATTGAGAGCTGGCCCTTGTTTAAACAGACTGACAGTGAGACCTGGCCCATGTACACACAGACTGACAGTGAGAGCTGGCCCGTGTATACACAGACTGACAGTGACAGCTGGCCCTTGTGTACACAGACTTACAGTGAGAACTGGCCCTTGAATACACAGACTGACAGTGAGAGCTGGCCCGTGTATACACAGACTGACAGTGAGAGCTGGCCCTTGTGTACACAGACTGACAGTGAGAACTGGCCCTTGTGTACACAGACAGACAGTGAGAACTGGCCCGTGTATACATAGACTGAGAGTGAGAGCTGGGCTGTGTATACACAAACTGACAGTGAGAGCTGCCCCGTGTATACACAGACTGACAGTGAGGGCTGGGCCGTGTATACACAGACACACAATGAGAGCTGGCCCGTGTATACACAGACTGACAGTGAGAGCTGGCCCGTGTATACACAGACTGACAGTGAAAGCTGGCCTGTGTATACACAGACTGACAATGAGAGCTGGCCTGTGTATACACAGACTGACAGTGAGAACTGGCTCTTGTGTACACAGACTGACAGTGAGAGCTGGCCCTTGTATACACAGACTGACAATGAGAACTGGACCTTGTGTACACAGACTGACAGTGAGAGCTGGCCCGTGTGTACACAGACTGACAGTGTGAGCTGGCCCTTGTGAACACAGACTGACAGTGATAGCTGGCCCTTGTGTACACAGACTGACAGTGAGAGCTGCCCCGTGTATACACAGACTGACAGTGAGAGCTGGCCCTTGTGTAAACAGAATGACAGTGAGAGCTGGCCCGTGTATACACAGACTGACAGTGAGAGCTGGCCCATGTATACACAAACTGACAGTGAGAGCTGGCCCGTGTGTACACAGACTGACAGTGAGAGCTGGCCCGTGTATACACAGACTGACAGTGAGGGCTGGGCCGTGTATACACAGACACACAATGAGAGCTGGCCTGTGTATACACGGACTGACAGTGAGAGCTGGCCCGTGTATACACAGACTGACAGTGTGAGCTGCCCCGTGTGTACACAGACTGACAGTGAGAGCTGGCCCGTGTATACACAGACTGACAGTGAGAGCTGGCCCTTGAATACACAGACTGACAGTGAGAGCTGGCCCGTGTATACACAGACTGACAGTGAGAGCTGGCCCTTGTGTACACAGACTTACAGTGAGAACTGGCCCTTGAATACACAGACTGACAGTGAGAGCTGGCCCGTGTATACACAGACTGACAGTGAGAGCTGGCCCTTGTGTACACAGACTGACAGTGAGAGCTGGCACTTGTGTACACAGACTGACAATTTGATCTGGACCTTGTGTACACAGACTGACAATGAGTGCTGGCCCGTGTATACACAGACTGACAGTGTGCGCTGGCCCTTGTGTACACAGACTGACAGTGAGAACTGGCCCTTGTGTGCACAGACTGACAGTGTGAGCTGGGCTGTGTATACACAAACTGACGGTGAGAGCTGGCCCGTGTGTACACAGACTGTCAGTGTGAGCTGGCCCTTGTGAACACAGACTGACAGTGAGAGCTGGCCCGTGTATACACAGACTCACAGTGTGAGCTGGCCCTTTTGAACACAGACTGACAGTGAGAGCTGGCCCGTGTATACACAGACTGACAGTGTGAGCTGGCCCTTGTGAACACAGACTGACAGTGAGAGCTGGCCCGTGTATACACAGACTGACAGTGTGAGCTGGCCCTTGTGAACACAGACTGACAGTGAGAGCTGGCCCGTGTATACACAGACTGACAGTGTGAGCTGGCCCTTGTGAACACAAACTGACAGTGAGAGCTGGCCCGTGTGTACACAGACTGACAGTGTGAGCTGGCCCATGTATACACAGACTGACAGTGAGAGCTGGCCCGTGTATACACAGACTGACAGTGCGAACTGGCCCTTGTGTGCACAGACTGACAGTGAGAACTGGCCCGTGTATACACAGACTGAGAGTGAGAGCTGGGCTGTGTATACACAAACTGACATTGAGAGCTGGCCCTTGTTTAAACAGACTGACAGTGAGACCTGGCCCATGTACACACAGACTGACAGTGAGAGCTTTGCTGTGTATACACAGACTGACAATGAGAGCTCGGCCGTGTATACACAGACTGACAGTGAGAGCTGGCCCGTGTGTACACAGACAGACAGTGAGAGCTGGCACTTGTATACACAGACTGACAGTGAGAGCTGGCCCGTGTATACACAGACGGACAGTGAGAGCTGGGCCGTGTACACAGACTGACAGTGAGAGCTGGGCTGTGTACACAGACTGACATTGAGAGCTGGGCCATGTATACACAGACTGATAGTGAGAACTGGCCCGTGTATACACAGACTGACAGTGAGAGCTGGGCTGTGTATACACAGACTGACAGTGAGAACTGGCCCGTGTATACACAGACTGACAGTGAGAGCTGGCCCGTGTATACACAGACTGACAGTGAGAGCTGGCCCGTGTATACACAGACTGACAGTGAGAGCTGGGCCGTTTATGCAAAGACTGACAGTGAGAGATGGCCCGTGTGTACACAGACTGACAGTGAGAGCTGACCCGTGTATACACAGACAGACAGTGTGAGTTGGGCTGTTTATACACAGACTGACAGTGAGAGCTGGACCGTGTACACACAGACTGACAATGAGAACTGGCCCTTGTGTGCACAGACTGACAGTGAGAACTGGCCCGTGTATACACAGACTGAAAGTGAGAGCTGGCCCTTGTTTACACAGACTGACAGTGAGAACTGGCCCTTGTGTACACAGACAGACAGTGAGAGCTGGCCCGTGTATACACAGACTGACATTGAGAGCTGGCCCATGTATACACAGACTGACAGTGAGAGCTGGCCCGTGCATACGCAGACTGACAGTGAGAGCTGGGCCGTGTACACAGACTGACAGTGAGAGCAAGGCCGTGTATACACACACTGACAGTGAAAACTTTCCCGTGTATACACAGACTGACAGTGAGAGCTGGGCTGTGTATACACAGACTGACAGTGAGAGCTGGCCCTTGTATACACAGACTGACAGTGAGAGCTGGGCTGTGTATACACAGACTGACAGTGAGAGCTGGCTCCTGTATACACAGACTGACAGTGAGAGCTGGCCCTTGTATACACAGACTGACAGTGTGAGCTGGCCCTTGTGTACACAGACTGACAGTGAGAGCTGCCCCGTGTATACACAGACTGACAGTGAGAGCTGGCCCTTGTGTAAACAGAATGACAGTGAGAGCTGGCCCATGTATACACGGACTGACAGTGAGAGCTGGCCCGTGTATACACAGACTGACAGTGTGAGCTGCCCCGTGTATACACAGACTGACAGTGAGAGCTGGCCCGTGTATACACAGACTGACAGTGAGAGCTGGCCCTTGAATACACAGACTGACAGTGAGAGCTGGCCCGTGTATACACAGACTGACAGTGAGAGCTGGCCCTTGTGTACACAGACTTACAGTGAGAACTGGCCCTTGAATACACAGACTGACAGTGAGAGCTGGCCCGTGTATACACAGACTGACAGTGAGAGCTGGCCCTTGTATACACAGACTGACAGTGAGAACTGGCCCTTGTGTACACAGACAGACAGTGAGAAATGGCCCGTGTATACATAGACTGAGAGTGAGAGCTGGGCTGTGTATACACAAACTGATAGTGAGAGCTAGCCCGTGTGTACACAGACTGACAGTGAGAGCTGGCCTGTGTATACACAGACTGACAGTGAGAGCTGGCCCTTGTGTACACAGTCTGACAGTGAGAGCTGGCCCGTGTGTACACAAACTGATAGTGAGAGCTGCCCCGTGTATACACAGACTGACAGTGAGGGCTGGGCCGTGTATACACAGACACACAATGAGAGCTGGCCCGTGTATACACAGACTGAGAGTGAGAGCTGGCCCGTGTATACACAGACTGACAGTGAAAGCTGCCCTGTGTATACACAGACTGACAATGAGAGCTGGCCGGTGTATACACAGACTGACAGTGAGAACTGGCCCTTGTGTACACAGACTGACAGTGAGAGCTGGCCCTTGTGTACACAGACTGACAATGAGAACTGGACCTTGTGTACACAGACTGACAATGAGAGCTGGCCCGTGTATACACAGACTGACAGTGTGAGCTGGCCCTTGTGTACACAGACTGAAAGTGAGAACTGGCCCTTGTGTGCACAGACTGACAGTGAGAACTGGCCCGTGTATACACAGACTGACAGTGTGAGCTGGGCTGTGTATACACAAACTGACAGTGAGAGCTGGCCCGTGTGTACACAGACTGACAGTGTGAGCTGGCCCTTGTGAACACAGACTGACAGTGAGAGCTGGCCCGTGTATACACAGACTGACAGTGTTAGCTGGCCCTTGTGAACACAGACTGAGAGTGAGAGCTGGCCCGTGTATACACAGACTGACAGTGTGAGCTGGCCCTTGTGAACACAGACTGACAGTGACAGCTGGCCCGTGTATACACAGACTGACAGTGTGAGCTGGCCCTTGTGTACACAGACAGACAGTGAGAGCTGGCCCGTGTATACACAGACTGACATTGAGAGCTGGCCCATGTATACACAGACTGATAGTGAGAGCTGGCCCGTGTATACGCAGACTGACAGTGAGAGCTGGGCCGTGTACACAGACTGACAGTGAGAGCAAGGCCGTGTATACATACACTGACAGTGAAAACTTTCCCGTGTATACACAGACTGACAGTGAGAGCTGGGCTGTGTATACACAGACTGACAGTGAGAGCTGGCCCTTGTATACACAGACTGACAGTGAGAGCTGGGCTGTGTATACACAGACTGACAGTGAGAGCTGGCTCCTGTATATACAGACTGACAGTGAGAGCTGGGCCGTGTATACACAGACTGTCAGTGATAGCTGGCCCTTGTGTACACAGACTGACAGTGAGAGCTGCCCCGTGTATACACAGACTGACAGTGAGAGCTGGCCCTTGTGTAAACAGAATGACAGTGAGAGCTGGCCTGTGTATACACAGACTGACAGTGAGAGCTGGCCCATGTATACACAGACTGACAGTGAGAGCTGGCCCGTGTGTACACAGACTGACAGTGAGAGCTGGCCCGTGTGTACACAAACTGACAGTGAGAGTTGCCCCGTGTATACACAGACTGACAGTGAGGGCTGGGCCGTGTATACACAGACACACAATGAGAGCTGGCCCGTTTATACACGGACTGACAGTGAGAGCTGGCCCGTGTATACACAGACTGACAGTGTGAGCTGCCCCGTGTATACACAGACTGACAGTGAGAGCTGGCCCGTGTATACACAGACTGACAGTGAGAGCTGGCCCTTGAATACACAGACTGACAGTGAGAGCTGGCCCGTGTATACACAGACTGACAGTGACAGCTGGCCCTTGTGTACACAGACTTACAGTGAGAACTGGCCCTTGAATACACAGACTGACAGTGAGAGCTGGCCCGTGTATATACAGACTGACAGTGAGAGCTGGCCCTTGTGTACACAGACTGACAGTGAGAACTGGCCCTTGTGTACACAGACAGACAGTGAGAACTGGCCCGTGTATACATAGACTGAGAGTGAGAGCTGGGCTGTGTATACACAAACTGACAGTGAGAGCTGCCCCGTGTATACACAGACTGACAGTGAGGGCTGGGCCGTGTATACACAGACACACAATGAGAGCTGGCCCGTGTATACACAGACTGACAGTGAGAGCTGGCCCGTGTATACACAGACTGACAGTGAAAGCTGGCCTGTGTATACACAGACTGACAATGAGAGCTGGCCCGTGTATACACAGACTGACAGTGAGAACTGGCTCTTGTGTACACAGACTGACAGTGAGAGCTGGCCCTTGTATACACAGACTGACAATGAGAACTGGACCTTGTGTACACAGACTGACAGTGAGAGCTGGCCCGTGTGTACACAGACTGACAGTGTGAGCTGGCCCTTGTGAACACAGACTGACAGTGATAGCTGGCCCTTGTGTACACAGACTGACAGTGAGAGCTGCCCCGTGTATACACAGACTGACAGTGAGAGCTGGCCCTTGTGTAAACAGAATGACAGTGAGAGCTGGCCCGTGTATACACAGACTGACAGTGAGAGCTGGCCCATGTATACACAAACTGACAGTGAGAGCTGGCCCGTGTGTACACAGACTGACAGTGAGAGCTGGCCCGTGTATACACAGACTGACAGTGTGAGCTGCCCCGTGTATACACAGACTGACAGTGAGAGCTGGCCCGTGTATACACAGACTGACAGTGAGAGCTGGCCCTTGAATACACAGACTGACAGTGAGAGCTGGCCCGTGTATACACAGACTGACAGTGAGAGCTGGCCCTTGTGTACACAGACTTACAGTGAGAACTGGCCCTTGAATACACAGACTGACAGTGAGAGCTGGCCCGTGTATACACAGACTGACAGTGAGAGCTGGCCCTTGTGCACACAGACTGACAGTGAGAGCTGGCCCTTGTGTACACAGACTGACAATTTGAACTGGACCTTGTGTACACAGACTGACAATGAGTGCTGGCCCGTGTATACACAGACTGACAGTGTGAGCTGGCCCTTGTGTACACAGACTGACAGTGAGAACTGGCCCTTGTGTGCACAGACTGACAGTGTGAGCTGGGCTGTGTATACACAAACTGAAGGTGAGAGCTGGCCCGTGTGTACACAGACTGTCAGTGTGAGCTGGCCCTTGTGAACACAGACTGACAGTGAGAGCTGGCCCGTGTATACACAGACTCAGAGTGTGAGCTGGCCCTTGTGAACACAGACTGACAGTGAGAGCTGGCCCGTGTATACACAGACTGACAGTGTGAGCTGGCCCTTGTGAACACAGACTGACAGTGAGAGCTGGCCCGTGTATACACAGACTGACAGTGTGAGCTGGCCCTTGTGAACACAAACTGACAGTGAGAGCTGGCCCGTGTGTACACAGACTGACAGTGTGAGCTGGCCCATGTATACACAGACTGACAGTGAGAGCTGGCCCGTGTATACACAGACTGACAGTGCGAACTGGCCCTTGTGTGTACAGACTGACAGTGAGAACTGGCCCGTGTATACACAGACTGAGAGTGAGAGCTGGGCTGTGTATACACAAACTGACATTGAGAGCTGGCCCTTGTTTAAACAGACTGACAGTGAGACCTGGCCCATGTACACACAGACTGACAGTGAGAGCTGGCCCGTGTATACACAGACTGACAGTGAGAGCTTTGCTGTGTATACACAGACTGACAATGAGAGCTGGGCCGTGTATACACAGACTGACAGTGAGAGCTGGCCCGTGTGTACACAGACAGACAGTGAGAGCTGGCACTTGTATAAACAGACTGACAGTGAGAGCTGGCCCGTGTATACACAGACGGACAGTGAGAGCTGGGCCGTGTACACAGACTGACAGTGAGAGCTGGGCTGTGTACACAGACTGACAGTGAAAGCTGGGCCATGTATACACAGACTGATAGTGAGAACTGGCCCGTGTTTACACAGACTGACAGTGAGAGCTGGGCTGTGTATACACAGACTGACAGTGAGAACTGGCCCGTGTATACACAGACTGACAGTGAGAGCTGGCCCGTGTATACACAGACTGACAGTGAGAGCTGGCCCATGTATACACAGACTGACAGTGAGAGCTGGGCCGTTTATGCACAGACTGACAGTGAGAGATGGCCCGTGTGTACACAGACTGACAGTGAGAGCTGACCCGTGTATACACAGACAGACAGTGAGAGCTGGGCTGTTTATACACAGACTGACAGTGAGAGCTGGCCCGTGTACACACAGACTGACAATGAGAACTGGCCCTTGTGTGCACAGACTGACAGTGAGAACTGGCCCGTGTATACACAGACTGACAGTGAGAGCTGGCCCTTGTTTACACAGACTGACAGTGAGAGCTGGGCTGTGTACACAGACTGACAGTGAAAGCTGGGCCATGTATACACAGACTGATAGTGAGAACTGGCCCGTGTATACACAGACTGACAGTGAGAGCTGGGCTGTGTATACACAGACTGACAGTGAGAACTGGCCCGTGTATACACAGACTGACAGTGAGAGCTGGCCCGTGTATACACAGACTGACAGTGAGAGCTGGCCCGTGTATACACAGACTGACAGTGAGAGCTGGGCCGTTTATGCACAGACTGACAGTGAGAGATGGCCCGTGTGTACACAGACTGACAGTGAGAGCTGACCCGTGTATACACAGACAGACAGTGAGAGCTGGGCTGTTTATACACAGACTGACAGTGAGAGCTGGCCCGTGTATACACAGACTGACATTGAGAGCTGGCCCATGTATACACAGACTGACAGTGAGAGCTGGCCCGTGCATACGCAGACTGACAGTGAGAGCTGGGCCGTGTACACAGACTGACAGTGAGAGCAAGGCCGTGTATACACACACTGACAGTGAAAACTTTCCCGTGTATACACAGACTGACAGTGAGAGCTGGGCTGTGTATACACAGACTGACAGTGAGAGCTGGCCCTTGTGTACACAGACTGACAGTGAGAGCTGCCCCGTGTATACACAGACTGACAGTGAGAGCTGGCCCTTGTGTAAACAGAATGACAGTGAGAGCTGGCCCGTGTATACACAGACTGACAGTGAGAGCTGGCCCATGTATACACAGACTGACAGTGAGAGCTGGCCCGTGTGTACACAGACTGACAGTGAGAGCTGGCCCGTGTGTACACAAACTGACAGTGAGAGCTGCCCCGTGTATACACAGACTGACAGTGAGGGCTGGGCCGTGTATACACAGACACACAATGAGAGCTGGCCCATGTATACACGGACTGACAGTGAGAGCTGGCCCGTGTATACAAAGACTGACAGTGTGAGCTGCCCCGTGTATACACAGACTGACAGTGAGAGCTGGCCCGTGTATACACAGACTGACAGTGAGAGCTGGCCCTTGAATACACAGACTGACAGTGAGAGCTGGCCCGTGTATACACAGACTGACAGTGAGAGCTGGCCCTTGTGTACACAGACTTACAGTGAGAACTGGCCCTTGAATACACAGACTGACAGTGAGAGCTGGCCCGTGTATACACAGACTGACAGTGAGAGCTGTCCCTTGTGTACACAGACTGACAGTGAGAACTGGCCCTTGTGTACACAGACAGACAGTGAGAAATGGCCCGTGTATACATAGACTGAGAGTGAGAGCTGGGCTGTGTATACACAAACTGATAGTGAGAGCTAGCCCGTGTGTACACAGACTGACAGTGAGAGCTGGGCCGTGTGTACACAGACTGACAGTGAGAGCAGGCCCGTGTATACACAGACTGACAGTGAGAGCTGGCCCTTGTGTACACAGTCTGACAGTGAGAGCTGGCCTGTGTGTACACAAACTGACAGTGAGAGCTGCCCCGTGTATACACAGACTGACAGTGAGGGCTGGGCCGTGTATACACAGACACACAATGAGAGCTGGCCCGTGTATACACAGACTGAGAGTGAGAGCTGGCCCGTGTATACACAGACTGACAGTGAAAGTTGCCCTGTGTATACACAGACTGACAATGAGAGCTGGCCGGTGTATACACAGACTGACAGTGAGAACTGGCCCTTGTGTACACAGACTGACAGTGAGAGCTGGCCCTTGTGTACACAGACTGACAATGAGAACTGGACCTTGTGTACACAGACTGACAATGAGAGCTGGCCCGTGTATACACAGACTGACAGTGTGAGCTGGCCCTTGTGTACACAGACTGAAAGTGAGAACTGGCCCTTGTGTGCACAGACTGACAGTGAGAACTGGCCCGTGTATACACAGACTGACAGTGTGAGCTGGGCTGTGTATACACAAACTGACAGTGAGAGCTGGCCCGTGTGTACACAGACTGACAGTGTGAGCTGGCCCTTGTGAACACAGACTGACAGTGAGAGCTGGCCCGTGTATACACAGACTGACAGTGTGAGCTGGCCCTTGTGAACACAGACTGACAGTGAGAGCTGGCCCGTGTATACACAGACTGACAGTGTGAGCTGGCCCTTGTGAACACAGACTGACAGTGAGAGCTGGCCCGTGTATACACAGACTGACAGTGTGAGCTGGCCCTTGTGAACACAGACTGACAGTGAGAGCTGGCCCGTGTATACACAGACTGACAGTGTGAGCTGGCCCTTGTGAACACAGACTGACAGTGAGAGCTGGCCCGTGTATACACAGACTGACAGTGTGAGCTGGCCCTTGTGAACACAAACTGACAGTGAGAGCTGTCCCTTGTGAACACTGACTGACAGTGAGAGCTGGCCCGTGTATACACAGACTGACAGTTTGAGCTGGCCCTTGTGAACACAAACTGACAGTGAGATCTGGCCCGTGTGTACACAGACTGACAGTGTGAGCTGGCCCGTGTATACACAGACTGACAGTGAGAGCTGGCCCGTGTATACACAGACTGACAGTGCGAACTGGCCCTTGTGTGCACAGACTGACAATGAGAACTGGCCCGTGTATACATAGGCTGAGAGTGAGAGCTGGGCTGTGTATACACAAACTGACAGTGAGAGCTGGCCCGTGTATACACAGACTGAGAGTGAGATCTGGGCTGTGTATACACAAACTGACAGTGAGAGCTGGCCCTTGTGTACACAGACTGACAGTGAGAGCTGGGCTGTGTGTACACAGACTGACAGTGAAAGCTGCCCTGTGTATACACAGACTGACAATGAGAGCTGGCCCGTGTATACACAGACTGACAGTGAGAACTGGCCCTTGTGTACACAGACTGACAGTGAGAGCTGGCCCTTGTGTACACAGACTGACAATGAGAACTGGACCTTGTGTACACAGACTGACAATGAGAGCTGGCCCGTGTATACACAGGCTGACAGTGTGAGCTGGCCCTTGTGTACACAGACTGAAAGTGAGAACTGGCCCTTGTGTGCACAGACTGACAGTGAGAACTGGCCCGTGTATACACAGACTGACAGTGTGAGCTGGGCTGCGTATACACAAACTGACAGTGAGAGCTGGCCTGTGTGTACACAGACTGACAGTGTGAGCTGGCCCTTGTGAACACAGACTGACAGTGAGAGCTGGCCCGTGTATATACAGACTGACAGTGTGAGCTGGCCCTTGTGAACACAGACTGACAGTGAGAGCTGGCCCGTGTATACACAGACTGACAGTGTGAGCTGGCCCTTGTGAACACAGACTGACAGTGAGAGCTGGCCCGTGTATACACAGACTGACAGTGTGAGCTGGCCCTTGTGAACACAGACTGACAGTGAGAGCTGGCCCGTGTATACACAGACTGACAGTGTGAGCTGGCCCTTGTGAACACAAACTGACAGTGAGAGCTGTCCCTTGTGAACACAGACTGACAGTGAGAGCTGGCCCGTGTATACACAGACTGACAGTGTGAGCTGGCCCTTGTGAACACAGACTGACAGTGAGAGCTGGCCCGTGTATACACAGACTGACAGTGTGAGCTGGCCCGTGTATACACAGACTGACAGTGTGAGCTGGCCCTTGTGAACACAAACTGATGGTGAGCTAGCCCGTGTGTACACAGACTGACAGTGAGAGCTGGGCCGTGTGTACACTGACTGACAGTGAGAGCAGGCCCGTGTATACACAGACTGACAGTGAGAGCTGGCCCTTGTGTACACAGTCTGACAGTGAGAGCTGGCCCGTGTGTACACAAACTGACAGTGAGAGCTGGCCCGTGTGTACACAGACTGACAGTGTGAGCTGGCCCGTGTATACACAGACTGACAGTGAGAGCTGGCCCGTGTATACACAGACTGACAGTGCGAACTGGCCCTTGTGTGCACAGACTGACAGTGAGAGCTGGCCCGTGTATACACAGACTGACAGTGTGAGCTGGCCCTTGTGAACACAGACTGACAGTGAGAGCTGGCCCGTGTATACACAGACTGACAGTGTGAGCTGGCCCTTGTGAACACAGACTGACAGTGAGAGCTGGACCGTGTATACACAGACTGACAGTGTGAGCTGGCCCTTGTGAACACAGACTGACAGTGAGAGCTGGCCCGTGTATACACAGACTGACAGTGTGAGCTGGCCCTTGTGAACACAAACTGACAGTGAGAGCTGGCCCTTGTGAACACAGACTGACAGTGAGAGCTGGCCCGTGTATACACAGACTGACAGTGTGAGCTGGCCCTTGTGAACACAAACTGATGGTGAGCTAGCCCGTGTGTACACAGACTGACAGTGAGAGCTGGGCCGTGTGTACACTGACTGACAGTGAGAGCAGGCCCGTGTATACACAGACTGACAGTGAGAGCTGGCCCTTGTGTACACAGTCTGACAGTGAGAGCTGGCCCGTGTGTACACAAACTGACAGTGAGAGCTGGCCCGTGTATACACAGACTGACAGTGAGGGCTGGGCTGTGTATACACAGACACACAATGAGAGCTGGCCCGTGTATACACAGACTGACAGTGAGAGCTGGCCCGTGTATACACAGACTGACAGTGAAAGCTGGCCTGTGTATACACAGACTGACAATGAGAGCTGGCCCGTGTATACACAGACTGACAGTGAGAACTGGCCCTTGTGTACACAGACTGACAATGAGAACTGGACCTTGTGTACACAGACTGACAATGAGAGCTGGCCCGTGTATACACAGAGTGACAGTGTGAGCTGGCCCTTGTGTACACAGACTGACAGTGAGAACTGGCCCTTGTGTGCACAGACTGACAGTGAGAACTGGCCCGTGTATACACAGACTGACAGTGTGAGCTGGGCTGTGTATACACAAACTGACAGTGAGAGCTGGCCCGTGTGTACACAGACTGACAGTGTGAGCTGGCCCTTGTGAACACAGACTGACAGTGAGAGCTGGCCCGTGTATACACAGACTGACAGTGTGAGCTGGCCCTTGTGAACACAGACTGACAGTGAGAGCTGGCCCGTGTATACACAGACTGACAGTGTGAGCTGGCCCTTGTGAACACAGACTGACAGTGAGAGCTGGCCCGTGTATACACAGACTGACAGTGTGAGCTGGCCCTTGTGAACACAGACTGACAGTGAGAGCTGGCCCGTGTATACACAGACTGACAGTGTGAGCTGGCCCTTGTGAACACAGACTGACAGTGAGAGCTGGCCCGTGTATACACAGACTGACAGTGTGAGCTGGCCCTTGTGAACACAAACTGACATTGAGAGCTGGCCCGTGTGTACACAGACTGACAGTGTGAGCTGGCCCATGTATACACAGACTGACAGTGAGAGCTGGCCCGTGTATACACAGACTGACAGTGCGAACTGGCCCTTGTGTGCACAGACTGACAGTGAGAACTGGCCCGTGTATACATAGGCTGAGAGTGAGAGCTGGGCTGTGTATACACAAACTGACAGTGAGAGCTGGCCCGTGTATACACAGACTGAGAGTGAGATCTGGGCTGTGTATACACAAACTGACAGTGAGAGCTGGCCCTTGTGTACACAGACTGACAGTGAGAGCTGGGCTGTGTGTACACAGACTGACATTGAGAGCTGGGCTGTGTGTACACAGACTGACAGCGAGAGCTGGGCCGTGTATACACAGACTGACAGTGAGAGCTGGCCAGTCGTACGGTTCTGAGCTTCGCTCCCTTCAGTCCATGGGACTCGAACGGATATTTTGCTTTTGCGCAGCCTCACCTGACGTAGGCAGGACCAAATGATTGACGCGCCTCCCATCCAATCAGAAGAAGGATTTCTCAGCACCGCCCTATAGGCGGGGAGCGGCCCCTTTCAGGTTGGGTTGAGCTGCGAAGTTTGCAATGAAAAGGAGTGGGGAGGAGCCGCGAGCGAGAGAGAGCAGCAGGCGCAGCACTGAACACACCTGGGTGACAGCACAGGTAAGGACAGGGCAATTGACAGCAATTCAGGCTGTTAATTATAGAGACATCTTAGTATTGATGCTGGAGAGTTTATCTTCCAAAATCTATTTTTATTTTATGATCTTGTTTTGCTGTAAAGTGAGTAGATTTCTAAATGTTTATTTTGTGATTTTGCATCGCAAAGAGCAAAGGATGGGAGCTGGGGTCGGGGAAGCAGATTTGATTACTAAATGAAATAAATATTTCCCGTGCCTTTGAAACCCTGGGAACAACATCTAGTACCGTTCTCCATCTGTGATCTGATCTAATGGTGTTAAAACGCTTCGGAAGAAGGAGGTTTAAGAATGGGTTGCAGCTATTGCTAAATACAAATATTGTTTCTTGTCTCGCAGTTGTTTATACAACTCAGGTTGTTTAAAATAATCGATTAAAAGATCGGAATTGTTCTACTCCCAGAGTTTCCAGCAGGGTGGTGAGGTAGGTTGGGGGGAGGAGAGATTTATCAAGGACTATTGATTTTGTTTTCTTGCAAGTGGATCAGGAAGATATCAGAAATATCAAAGAATGTTGCTCCATTTCAGGAGGGAGACTTGCTGCTGTTAAAGCACTGGTGGAATGTTGAAGGTGGGTGTGTCACGGGAGTCCTTGGTTTTTTCTTCATGATATATTAATCCAGAATGGCAGCTGCTCCAGCTCCTGTGAGAGGAGGGCGCTCAGTGCCCCGTGTGAGGACATAGACTCCGTCCAACCCAAAGGACATTCGTCTGCTTCCCCGCCTCAGGTCCTCAGACTCTGGGGGGAGGAGACACATTATTTTTTGCACCAATTTTATAAGTACAAGCCCGCTCCCTAATGAGCACTTCTCAATTACTGAGTTTTAGTGGAATAGCATTGGAAGAATGAAGGGTTAAGGGCATTCGCTGGATTCAGTTCTTCAGTCAGTGACCTGACCCACGCTGGATTAGGAGTTGAGAGTCCTGTTGGAGTTTGGAGAAGTTGATAATTCCTATTTCTACACAAGCCTTTTCTCAAGATTAGTTTTCTGTTGCTGTGCTCTCTCATCATGCCCTCTCCCCACCCCCCGCGCCTCTCTCGCCCCAGTCCCCCTCATCCCCCCCCCTCACCCCTCGCTTCTCTCCCCTCTCTACCACATCGCCCCTCACCCCCTCCCTCCTTCCCCCCCCCCTCTCGGCCCTCTCTCCCCTCGCCGCTCTCCCCCCCCCCCGACCCCCTTGCCCCTCCACCCCTCTCCCCTCTCCCTCCCTCGCCCCTCTTCCCCCCTCGCCCCTTGGCCCCCTCCCCACCTCTGCACTATCCCCCCCCCCCACCCTCGGCCCACTCCCCCCCAGCCCCTCTCCCTCTGTTGCCTCTCTCCCCCCCTCCCCTTGTTTTTCCCACCCTTTGCCTTGCCCCATCCCCCTCCCGCCTCGTCCTGCCCTCCCAGCCGCCCTCACCTTGCCCCCCCCCCCTCCCCCGCCCATCCAGCTCTCGCCTTGGCCCCTTCTCCTCACCTGGAGCCCTCACCTTGTCCACTTTCCCACCCCCATGCTTGCCTTACATCTTCTCCCCCTCCCATCCTCGCCTTATCCATTATCCCCCGCACTTTCCTTGACCCCGCTCCCCCATTGCCTTGCCCCCCCTCGTCCCCCACCGCCCTTGCCCCCCTCGTCCCCCACTGCCCTTGCCCCCCTCTTCCCCCACCGCCCTTGCCTTGCCCCCCCTCGTCCCCCACCACCCTTGCCTCCCTCTCCCCCACCGACCTCGCCTTGCCCCCCTCTTCCCCACTGCCCTTGCCCCCCCTTCCCCCACCGCACTTGCCTTGCCCCCCCCTCGTCCCCCATCGCCCTTGCTTCCCCTCTTCCCCCACCGCCCTTGCCTTGCCCCACCCCTCTTCCCCCACCGCCCTTGCCTTGCCCCCCTCTCCCCCCACCGCCCTTGCCTTGCCCCCCTCTCCCCCCACCGCCCTTGCCTTGCCCCCCTTCCCCCACCGCCCTTGCCCCCCTCTTCCCCCACCGCCCTTGCCTTGCCCCACCCCTCTTCCCCCACCGCCCTTGCCTTGCCCCCCCCTCTTCCCCCACCGCCCTTGCTTTGCCCCCCCTCTCCCCCTCCCGACCTCGCCTTGCCCCCCTCTTCCCCCACCGCCCTTGCCTTGCCCCCCCTTCCCCCACCACCCTTGTCCCGTCTCTCCCCCTCCCAACCTCGCCTTGCCCCCCTCTTCCCCACCGCCCTTGCCCCCCCTCTTCCCCCACCGCCTTTGCCCCCCTCTTCCCCCACCGCCCTTGCCTTGCCCCCCCCTCGTACCCCACCACCCTTGTCCCCTCTCTCCCCCTCCCGACCTCGCCTTGCCCCTCTCTTCCCCCACCGCCCTTGCCTTGCCCCCCCTCGTCCCCCACCACCCTTGCCCCCCTCTTCCCCACCGCCCTTGCCTTGCCCCCCCTCGTCCCCCACCGCCCTTGACCCCCCTCATCCCCCACTGCCCTTGCCCCCCCTCTCCCCCTCACGACCTCGCCTTGCCCCCACATCTCCCATGTCCGCCCTCGCCTCGCCCTGTTCACCGACCGTCCCCCTTCCAGCTGCTGTCTGGTTAAGGATTTTCTCTTCCCCTTGTGCTCAGTTTTTCCTTTTGGAATGGTCCAAAAAAACCTGAGAATTGATTTCCGCCCTCGCCTCTCCCTCTCCCTCTCCCCACCGCCCTCGCCTCACCCTCCCCCCCGCCCTCGCCTCTCCCTCTCCCTCCCCCCCGCCCTCACCTCACCCTCCCCCCCCGCCCTCGCCTCACCCTCCCCCCCCACCCTCACCTCACCCTCCACCCCGCCCTCGCCTCGCCCTCCCCCCCAGCCCTCGCCTCACCCTCCCCCCGCCCTCACCTCACCCTCCACCCCGCCCTCGCCTCGCCCTCCCCCTCGCCCTCACCTCACCCTCCCCCCCCGCCCTCGCCTCGCCCTCCCCCCCAGCCCTCGCCTCACCCTCCCCCCGCCCTCACCTCACCCTCCACCCCGCCCTTGCCTCGCCCTCCCCCTCGCCCTCACCTCACCCTCCCCCCCAGCCCTCGCCTCACCCTCCCCCCGCCCTCACCTCACCCTCCACCCCGCCCTCGCCTCGCCCTCCCCCCCGCCCTCACCTCGCCCTCCCCCCCGCCCTCACCTCGCCCTCCCCCCCCCGCCCTCGCCTCGCCCTCCCCCCCGCCCTCACCTCACCCTCCCCCCCCGCCCTCGCTTCACCCTCCCCCCCGCCCTCACCTCACCCTCCCCCCCGCCCTCACCTCACCCTCACCCCCGCCCTCACCTCACCCTCCACCCCGCCCTCACCTCACCCTCCACCCCGCCCTCACCTCGCCCTCCCCCCCTGCCCTGGCCTCACCCTCTCCCCCCGCCCTCCCCCCCCACCCTCGACCCCCGCCCTCGACCCCCCAGCCCTCGCCCTCTCCCCCCCACCCTCGCCTCACTCTCTCCCCCACCCTTGCCTCGCCTTCTCCCCTCGCCCTTGCCCTCTCCCCCCCGCCCTCGCTCTCTCCCACTGCCCTCGCCTCATCCTCTCCCCCCACCCTCGCCTCGCCCTCTCCCCTCGCCCTCTCCCCCCCGCCCTCGCTCTCTCCCCTCGCCTCGTCCTCTCCCCCTCCACCATCGCCCTCTCCCACCACCCTTGCCTTGCCTTCTCCCCCCCCGCTATCCCCCCACCCTCACCTCGCCCTCCCCCCCCACCCTCGCCTTATCCTCTCCCCCCCGCCCTCGCTCTCTCCCCCCACCCTCGCCTCGTCCTCTCCCCCCCGCCCTCGCTCTCTCCCCCCGCCCTCGCCTCGTCCTCTCCCCCTCCACCATCACCCTCTCCCCCCCGCCCTCGCTCTCTCCCACTGCCCTCGCCTCGTCCTCTCCCCCCACCCTCGCCTCGTCCTCTCCCCCCCGCCCTCGCTCTCTCCCCCCGCCCTCGCCTCGTCCTCTCCCCCCACCCTCGCCTCGCCCTCTCACCCCGCGCCCTCGCTCTCTCCCCCCGCCCTCGCCTCGTCCTCTCCCCCCACCCTCGCCTCGTCCTCTCCCCCCCGCCCTCGCTCTCTCCCCCCGCCCTCGCCTCGTCCTCTCCCCCTCCACCATCACCCTCTCCACCCCACCCTTGCCTCGCCTTCTCCCCCCCCGCTCTCCCCCCACCCTCGCCTCACCCTCTCCCCCCGTCCTCGCCTCGTCCTCCTCACCCCCCACCCTTGCCTTGCCCTCTCCCCCACACCCTCGCATTGTCCTGCTTCTCCCCCTTCCCGCTCACTTCCAGCTGCTGTCTGGTTAAGGATTTTCCCTTCCTCTTGTGCTCAGTCTTTCCTTTGGGAATGTCGTTAAAAAAAAAAACCTGAAAATTGTTTTCTTTTCAGTAAACGGCAAGAAATGGACAAACCGGAGGGCCAGCGGAAAAAAGACATGTCCGAGGTCGAGAAGTTCAATTCGGCCAAATTAAAGAAGACGCAAACATTGGAGAAGAACACACTGCCAACTAAAGAGGGTATGTGCAATTCCAGCTTCATTGCCCAGCTTTAACGTTTCATACGGGACCATATCCTCCCAGGGTGGTGTGTGCTTATGTCTGATGTACACACTGTGTATGTGTGGGGTGTACACACTGTGTATGTGTGGGGTGTACACACTGTGTATGTGTGGGGTGTACACACTGTGTGGGGTGTACACACTGTGCATGTGTGGGGTGTACACACTGTGCATGTGTGGGGTGTACACACTGTGCATGTGTGGGGTGTACACACTGTGCATGTGTGGGGTGTACACACTGTGCATGTGTGGGGTGTACACACTGTGTATGTGTGGGGTGTACGCACTGTGTGGGGTGTACACACTGTGTATGTGTGGGGTGTACACACTGTATGTGTGGGGTGTACGCACTGTGTGGGGTGTACACACTGTGTGGGGTGTACGCACTGTGTATGTGTGGACTGGGACATTCTCACCTTCAGTTGCTTTGTTGATGTTTATCAGCAGAATGGTGTGTTTTGCTTTGAGCTGCAGGTTACTGGATGTTATTGGGATTGGAGGGATTTTTGCCAAGGTTTTGTTGTGGGTCTGCCCTTTTCTAACTCTGTCCTTGTGCCTGTATCAAAGTCTGGTCCCAAGCCTGTCCTGATATGAGCTTGATGGTAAAGTTTCCGTAATGACAGTTATGAGTTGGAGTCTGTCACAATTTTCTAATATGTACATTGTTTCTGATTGGTTCAGTTTGTATGCAACAGGAAATTCCTTTTATGGATTTGAGTCGCCAGTTTCAAAATGCACAAAATCCTAAACTCTTCTCTCACGTTGGCCAGCAATTTGGAAAATTTGAAAGGAAAATTCTAAAAAAGCAGTTCGTTGACAGTTTGGGAATAAATTGACTTAATAATAGAGGCCTAGAGTACAAAAGCAAGGAAGTTATGGGTAAACCTTTCTAAATCACTGGTTAGACCACAGCTGGAGTATTGTGGCCAATTCTGGGCACTGCACTTTAGGAAGGATGTGAAGGCCTTGGAGAGGGTGCAGAGGAGATTTACTAGAATGGTTCCAGGGATGAAAGACTTCAGTTATGGGGAGAGACTGGAGTAGCTGGGGTTGTTCTCCTTCGAGCAGAAGAAGATTAAGAGGCGGTTTAATCGGTGTTCAAAATCACGAAGGTTTGGATCGGGTAAATAAGGAGAAACTGTTTCCACTGGCAGGCGGGTCAGTAACCAGAGGACAGAGATTGAAGGTAAATAGCACAGGTGCCAGAGGGGAGATGGGGAGCAATGTTTTTAAGCAACGAGTTGCTATGATCTGGAATGCGCTGCCTGAAAGGGTGAAGGAAGCCGATTCAATAGCAACTTTCGAAAGGAAATTGGATAAATACTTGAAAAGGAAAGATTTGCCGGGCTACGGGGAAAGAGCAGGGCTAATTGGACAGCTCCTCCAAAGAGCCGGCACAGGCACGATGAGCCGAATTGCCTCCTTCTGTGCCGTTATGACTATATGACTAATTGAGAACAAATCCAATATTGCCTCATCAGCCTGATTTGAATAAGTCAAATGGAGGAACTTGGTGGATTTAACCTCAGTTTTAAGAAAAGGTTCTGGAGAAAATAACAGGACTTAACACAGACAAATTTCCAGGACGTGATGTTTTCCACCCCTGGATATTAAAAGAAATGGGTAAAACTGTGACAGGTGGAGCTCAATGTGGGGAAGTGTGAAGTCATCCACTTTGGATCTGAGAAAGACGAATCAGAATGTTTTCTTAGTGTTGAGAGGCTAGGAGCTGTGGAGGATGAAAGGGATTTAGATGTCCATGTACACAAACTACTAAAAGCTAGTGCACTGGTACAAAAAGCAATCAAAGAGGCGAATGGAATGTTGGGCTTTATCTCAAGGGGTTGGAATTCACAAGTGAGGAAGTGATGCTTCAGTTGTACTGAGCTCTGGTCAGACCCCATCTGGACACTGCTTTTAGTTCTGGGCACTGCACCTCAAGAAGGATATATTGACCTCGGAGGGGGTGTAGCGCCGATTCACCGCAATGATAACGGGGTTTAGAGGGTTAAATTATCAGGACAGGTTGTATAAACTTGGCTTGTATTCAGTTGAGCTTAGAAGATTGAGGGGTGATCAAAAGGATTCGATGGGGTGGATAAAGAGAAACTATTTCCTATGGTGTGGGAATCGAGATCAAGTGAGTATATCACAGAATCACAGAATCCCCACAGTGCAGATAGAGGCCATTTCGGCCCATCGAGCCTGCACCGACACATATCCCACCCTATCCCCGCGTATTTAATCCCCCCTAACACTAAGGGTCAATTTATCATAGCCAAATCAACCTAACCCGCACATCTTTGGACTGTGGGAGGAAACCGGAGCACCCGGAGGAAACCCACGCAGACATGGGGAGAATGTGCAAACTCCACACAGATAGTCACCCGAGGCCGGATTCGAACCCGGGTCCCTGGCGCTGTGAGGCAACAGTGCTAACCACTATGCCACTGTGTTGCCCTATAATCTTAAAATTAGAGCCAGGCCATTTAGGAATGAAATCAGGTAGCACTTTTTCACACAAAGGGTAATGGAAATCTGGAACTCTCTCCCGCAAAGGCTTTGGCTGCCGGGGGTCAATTGGAATTTTTAAGACTGAAATCAATAGATTTTTGTTGGGTAAGGGTATCAAGATATATGGAAGAAAGACAGGTAAATGGAGTTAAGATACAGATCAGCCATGATCTAATTGAATAGGGGGCTTGAGATGCTGAATGGCCTCCTCCTGTTCCTGTGTTCTTGGGTTGGCTCCGTATTTACAATAGAAAATCTTTAATGTAACTCTTCAAATAGACAAACTAATAAGAGGCTAAACTAATCCTTTTGTGCACGTAGAAGCCTCTCTTAAACACACACCGTTTCTCTTTTCATTCAGGATTTCCTTCACAAACTGTGTCCTAGTTGCTTTTCTGAGATTTTAAGATTGTTCTTCTCGAGATTTTCCAGATGCCTGGTAACTGCCAACCGCATGTCCTGTATATCACAGCGAGAGTGACCAGGACTTTGTGGGTTTTGGACACTAGCCACACAAATTTAGAAGGAACTGTTTGTCAAATTAAAACTGAAATAAAAAATGAACTTTATGTATACTTAACCAGCAAACCGTGCAACCTTGTACCAGAATAGGTTTGGGATGGGATTTTGAATTTTAGCTGATTGATCGATTGCCCTAGACACCAGGACTGTTTTAAAACCAACACTAAACAAAACATTAGCATTTCTATCACAATCCCTTTAGCAGTCGGACGGAGTATTGCCCTTTATCAATAGTTACTGATGTTGAACTTTAAAGAGTTTGGGCAACATCTTTCTAACTGCATTTCTGTTGTCCTTTCAGTGATTGAGCAGGAAAAGAGGAATGCAGCAGGACCAGCCTCCTGAGACCGGCAGCAGACAAGGCTCCGTCGCCCCTGTACATTCCACAATGCCCACCAGTTGTTTTTATATCTAAGCCTGGCACATCAATAATCACAACACTGTGCCTTGAGGGGAGAGGCATTGCCCCAGTGACCCCTTGATATTCAAGGCACTTTCCACTTGCATTTGGTGATTTTATTTTTTTATGTTTTGCTTTTGACAGAGCTTTGAGCACGACGAGGGGGAGGGAGGTGGAGCAGGGTTGAGTGGCACGGGGATGATGGTGGGAGATGCTGGATAACTGCGCTATAGACCGTGGCTGGATTGACATTATGTAATGGTGACACGTTGGCCATTTTATTTTGTCTTCCTATTAAAAAAACTTCACTGAAAATGTTTAATATAAAAATGAAATAAAATATACATTTGAAATAAACTGGTCTTGTATCTTACTTGCTTACAATTTGCAGCCCAATGCCAGGATGTAATCACCTAACGATTCCACCCCCTTTCTGCTGACTGAATACAGCACCCTCAGTACTGAGGGAGTTTTCAACTCATTGAAGCTCGCCCCTCCTCCAGTTAGGTATTTTATGGTTGTTTATACCTTGGGCGCGATTTTCCCATTGGAGCCGGGTTTCGGTTTGGGTGGGTTCCAAACCCGCCTCCACTGTCAGGTGGGAAAAATTTGCGATTTTCCCCTAATTGGCCAGTTACTTTCAGAGCTGTGGGTTCTCCTGGGCCAATTAGTGTTTTGGGACTGAAACTCGCCTCTGCTGACGTCACTTATCCAGCTTCAGTTAAGGGCTGCTTGCTGCCTTGGCTCATTCCGCTGGTCGATGGTGCACCACCTCCAAGCTGTTACCTCCTTGAAGAATGGCCAGCTCCAAGGCAAGGGCCTCCCCGAGGTTCTCGGATGAGGCACTGGGTATGCTGGTTGAGGGGCCGAGAGCTAGCAGGGAGGTGCTCTTCCCCTCATCTGGGAGGAAGAGGCCTCCCAAAGAAACCAAGGCTGTGTGGGTCCAGTTGGCAAGGGAAATAACCTCCAGATCTGTGTGCAGATTGGGTGATTGAGTTTGTTGATGAAATGCCATCCCTGTGTTAATGTATTAAAATTAGGTGATGGCAAACTGTTGGCGTGATGGCATCTGTTATTTCGGCTTAGGCAGCTCCACATTGCGGGCTCCGCGACACTTGTGTGGTCAGGTTGGTGGTCAGAGTGAAAGGAGGCCAGAGAGTCATGTCCATTGTCTATCATGTTTTAAGAAGGAGGAAGCACATGTGCCACAATGGGCAACCTATGCAAATCTGGCCAGGATGCGTGCATTCCTTGCATCACGGGCAACCATGTGCTCGCGTGCTGCCGCTGCAGCTGGTAGATGTGCCGCTGCTCCGTCCTCCTCCTCCTCATCTGAGGAGGCTATGAATTGAGCCACTTGCTCATTGGGAAGCTGCAAGCCACGACACTGTGCCATGTTGTGCAGTGCACAGCAGACCACGACCATTCTGGAGACCCTGGCTGCTGAATACTGCAGGGCTCCACCTGATCTGTCAAGGCATCAGAATTGCATCTTCAGCAAGCCAATGATGGACCTGGTCAAAATGTGGCTGGCGTTGTAGTGCTCCTCAGCCTCATTAGCTGGCCTCCTGATCGGCATCATTAGCCACTTCTTCAGGGGGTAGCTCTTGTCACTAAGGAGCCATCTGTTAAGTTGGTTTGGTGGATTGAAGAGCGGAGGAACACTAGAGTTCTGCAGGATGAACGAGTCATGGCAACTACCATAGAACTTGGCGCAAACATACAAAATCTCCATCTTGTGGTTACACACCAGCTCTATGTTGAGGGAGTGGAAGCCCTTGCGGTTGACAAAGATAGCTGAGTTTTGATGGGGTGCCCTAAGGGCCACATGTGTGCAGTCTATGATGCCCTGCACCATTGGCAAGCCTACCATATTTGCAAAGCCAACTGAACGCATGGTTACACTTGCTTGATCCCTTGAGAAGTGGATGTAATTGTGCGCCTTTGTGAAAAGGGCATCGGTAACCTGCGTGATACAACTGTGGGTGGCCGACTGAGAGATGGCGCTGATGTCTGCTGATGATCCGTGGAAGGAGCCTGAGGCAAAAAGGTTGAGTGCGGTGGTAACTTTGACAGCCACTGGTAAGGGGTGTTCACCCGCTCCTCTGGGCTCCAGGTGTTGGTGCAGCAGCGCGCAGATGTCTCCGACAACCTCTCACGAAAGTCTCAGTGTCCTTTGGCACTGCTGCTCTGTCATGTTGAGGTAGCTCATCCTTTGTCTGTAAACCCTGTGAGGGGGTTATCTCCTGCGGTGATGTTCTTCCATGCGCTGGCGCCTTCTGCTCTGTGCAGCATCAGGTGGGTGAGCAGGACGTTCATCCTGCGCCAGTCTAGTGTTCCTCCGCTCTTCAGTCCACCAGACCAACTTTTTGGATGGCTACTTGGAGACAAGGGCTATCCCCTGAAGACATTGCTGATGACGCCATTCAGGAGGCCATCCAACGAAGCTGAGGAGCACTACAACTCCAGCCACATTTTGACCAGATCCATTATTGAGCAAACCATCGGCTTGCTGAAGATGCGATTCAGATGCCTTGATAGATCAGGTGGAGCCCTGCAGTACTCAGCAGCCAGGGTCTCCAGAATCGTCGTGGTCTGCTGTGCACTTCACAACATGGCATAGCATTGTGGCTTGCAGCTGCCTGAGGGACAAGTGGCTCAGCGCATAGCCTCCTCAGATGAGGAGGAGGAGGAGGAGGAGTAGAGCGAGATCGAAGACCTTGTGGAGGCGCATCAACCAGCGGCAGCAGCACGCGAGCACATTGCTGCCCGGGATGCAAGGGATGCACTCATCTTGGCCAGATTTGCTTAGCCTGGCCAATGAAACACATTTGGTTCGCACCTTCTTACCACACCATTGACAATGGACAAGAACCTACGGCTTCCTATCACTCTGACCACCATACTGACAAATCCAAGTCGCCCTGAGCCCTCAATGTGGAAGTCCCATTTGCAAAATGACACAGGACACAACTTCAACAGTTTGCCATTAATTCAGTTAATAACATTCAGTAAAGGATGGCATTTCACAATTAAACACAACAGAACACCCAAGTGACTACCCTTGTGACTACTTGTGCTTTATCTTCCTCTTACGCATGCTCCTACGTGGTGCTTCCCCTGTGGATTCAGCAGATGTGGAGGCCCCTTGCTCACTTTCATGCTGCTCTTGCCTCGACACCTTTGGCAGGCGTCCTCATGGGTTGCAAGCCTGTGAGGGCTCGCCAACAGTCTGCTGCTCCTGTGGCTATGCAGGGGCTGAGACGCCGATCTCAGTTGGGTGAGGACTCTGGTGGGGCTCTGACCGAGGGCTTTGCAGTGGCATAGTCGTGTGAGCACTTGGAAAGGAGCCCCCACTTCCTTGTTCTCTGCCACCAACATCCCTTTCATTGGTCAGCCCCACTTCAGAGCTAGCAAGTGGCTTTACAGCACCTTGCTGCACTTCAGGGGGGGCATGATGACCCGTTACTGCACTGGAAGTCCTACTCCAGAGGACTTCCATGAAGGTCTGATTTCTCTGCCCAATAGCTGACCATCACTCCTCAAGAGATGTCAGTCTATTCTGAACAGTGACCATGTTTTCAAGACCCTGGTGACTTAGCTCCTCCATGGCCGTAGCCATCCTCTCCTCTACGGTAGCCATCCTTTCCACGGAGGTTGCCATTCTTTCCGTGGTGATGCGTTCATGCGCCAATGCCTCCACAAAGGCTCTGCTCATGTTAGTGATGGACTCCTCCATCCGCTCCACACTTGCAGTGACCCTGGAGACAAAACCTGCCAGAGACTCCCGCACCTGTTCCGGGAGTTCCAGCACCGCTCTCCTTCTGGATGGACCCGGTAGCACAGGGTCAACATGCAGCTGAGCCAAGCTGGGTGCACCCTGCGGCCTCTGATGAGGACTCTCCACTGCTGTCCCTGTCTCAACCATCTGCTGATGCTCACTTGTGAGCTGTGATACACCAGGTGACAACACTACTCTATGTCCCGAAGGTCCCACCGAGGTGTGAGTGTCTGCGCTGGTGCTGGATGCGCTTAAATCTGGTGACGTTGCGCCCTCAGAGGTTGCAGCTTCCTCTGAGGAGTCTTGTGGCTCAGGCTGTTCCTCCTGGACAGTGGGGAGGGGGGCTGTCGATGGTCCTGTGGGGGAGTAAAGGAAAGAGTTAGACATGTGATATAAACATTGCATGCACATGGAATTGTGAAGATGATCATAAGTCAATCTGTTAGAGCATCAGAATCAAGATCAGTCACTCATGCAATGTAAATGAGAGAGATGCAAAACTATTCTGTCAACAGTTTGCTCTGATGCGCCCGTCTGTCCGTCCCCCACTTGCACATCCCCCTCGGCTCCCACGATCTCGAGGGCCGCCTCCTCAGCGCTGGTGAGCTGGGCTATTGAGGGTGGCCCTCCTCCTGTCTTCGCCCTTTCCCTCTTATTGTAGGTTCTCTTTTCCTGCAATGAGGGACACACGTGGAGTTTGAGTGAGAATGATGGAGTGAGTGTAGAGATTCCATAGCATAGATGTTTAGAAGGACACAAAGATGGAGAGAGGTCCCAAGACCAAGGGCCCTCCCTGTGTGTTGTAAGTTGTTGTCATAGCGTAACAGTGATAGGGAGTGTGAGGGCAGCATAGTCGAATAGTTAAGTGAATGTGTACATAGAGAGAGAGGGAATGGTTAAGGGTGCAAGGGATGTAAGGGTCAAGTGGGATGTGGAGGAAGAGTTTGACAATGCAGAGTGCTAGTGATGAGAGGCGATGGGGAGAAGATTGAGGGTCATGGAGATGTCATACTCACTTTTCCTGTGCGGAGAAGGTCATTAAACCTCTTTCTGCACTGCACATTGATCTTGAACTGACCTCCTGTGCCACTTGCAGCCACACAGCTTTGGTCTGCTGGGGAGGTTTTTTCCTCCCAAAGGAAGGAAACAACACCTCTTTCTGAGCTCTGGCTCCCTCCACCAGAGCATGGAGGGAGTCCTCATCAAAGCGGGGTGTGGCATTGGACCTTGAAGTTGACATCTCCGCAGCACAAATCCCTTAGAAGAATCCCACATAAAAGTTCTAAGGCAGAAAATGAACCAAAGCTTCTTGCAGGCCTTAAATGCAGCTGCATAAATGACGTCATCAGAGGCGAGTTTCAGGACCAAAAGCTTCATTGGGCCAGGGGTTCGCACACGCTGGGAATCAATTGCCCAATTAGGGCAAATTCGCTAAATTATCCCGCCTGACATCGGAGGCGGGAGCAGGAACAACTGGCCACCTGAATCGCCCCCAATGACAAAATCCAGCCCAAAATGTCGCAAAATAACAAAGGCCTGTCAAAATAGGATTATAGAGGCTCCTAATGACTATTTAAGGGTCTTAACTACTTCTCCCGACCGATGTAAGCGGGACCGAATCGCTCCCATCAAACCCATCTCCGGCAAAATTGTGTGGAGGCGGGTTGGAGGAGGGTTCCGAACCCGCCCTCACTTTTTGCGATTTTTGCCAACTGTCTCGCCTCCAAACCCGCCTCCTCGGGGCTGGGAAAATCGCCCCCCTTGTCCTTTTCCATAACTTTTCTAAACCTAATGTAATTATGATCACTGTTCCCCAAATGCTCTCCCACTGAAACATGCTCCACTTTTCCCACTTCATTCCTAAGAACCAGATCCAGCACTGCTTCCTTCCTCATTGGGCTGGAAACATACTGATCGAGAAAGTTCTCTTGTGACACATTTCAGGAATTCCTCCACCTCTTTGCCCTTTACACTGTTACTATCCCAGTCTATATTAGGATAGTTGAAGTTCCTCATTGTCACTACTCTGTAGTTCTTGCATCTTTCTGTAATTTGCCTGCAAATTATCTCCTCGATCTCCTTCCCACTATTTGGTGGCCTATAATGTACACCCAGTAGTGTAATAGCTGCTCTATTAATTCTAACCAAATAGACTCTGTATATGGCCCCTCAATCACATCATCCCTCTCCAGTGATCTTTGATCAATACTGCCAGAACCCCTGCTTTATTTCCTTCCCTATCTTTCCTGAATACCTTTAATAGCCAGGAATATTAAGTTCCCAATCCTCCCCTTCTTTGAGCCAGGTCTCTGTTATTGCCACTATATCATAGTCCCATGTGGCGACTTGTGCCTCTAGCTCACCAACCTTATTTATCATGTTAAGTGCATTTACGTACATGCACCTCAAAACATGTTAGATTGCTTTGCATTTGTCCCCTGAATGATCCCTCCTATTTCTGAACTATTCTTTAGTGCTTTTTGCCTCTCCCAGTTCTCTGCCAGGGGTTCTCAAACTGGGGTCTGTTGAGACTTTTCAGTGGGTCCTCGAAAAAACCCAAATTGGTGATGGAGGGCGGTGGTGCTGAACGGGGTGGTGAATGGTTACCATGGCGGCGGCAGTGCGCTGCAGGAGGAGGAGGAGGCGGCCTAGCAGTGGGCGGGATGTCACTGCCACCAACAGGAGTTGGAGGCGGAAAAGCGCAGGACCAGCTATTCGGAGAGGAATGGGCAGTAAACAATGATCCCGTCCCGACTATCAGCCGGCTGCAACAGTGCGGTGGAGGTAGGGGACGGGGTAATCCACCCCGAGCCCAGTAGTAGTAACCCTACCGCCCACACTTTCCAGCAGGAGTCACTGGAGAATGACGAGTGTGTGAACTCGGGCTGATCTTGGCCCAGCTGTGTGAAGCCTCGCTCAAACTTCCAATGCATTTTGTCCATGACTACAAGCCACAGCTGGCAAACCAACGTGAACCATCCCCACGCCCCCCTGCTGAACTGGCAGGGAGGTGAGGACCATCTTCTTCAGCTGGTGCCATGCCCAAGGAGAACACCTGTATTGCCCATTACCACCCTGGGGAGATGGCTCATTATTCACTCAACACTGATTTGCCTGGCTCACCAGATGTGTAGGGTGTGATGAGAGGGTTAACTCGTTCCCTCTACCTCTTTTACGCTGCACACTGCATCTTGGTTTGGTGATGGCCACAGGACCACGGGATCTTTAACATCCACCTGAGAGAGCAGACGGGGCCTCGGTTTAACGCCTCATCCAAAAGACGGCACCTCCGACAGTGCCGCACTCCCTCAGTACTGCACTGGGAGTGTCAGCCTGGATTATGTTCTCAAGTTTCTAGAGTGTGACTTGAACCCATGACCTTCTGACTCAATGGGAGCGTGCTACCAATGAGTCACGGCTGACACCTGTCAAGAATCACAGGAACATAGGACCACAGGAACAGAAGGAGGCCATTTAGCCCCTCGAGCCTGTTCTGCCATTCAATGAGCTCATGGCTGATCTGTGACCTAACTGTCTTTGCCCCATATCCCATAATACCTTTGGTTAACAAAATCTATCAATCTCTGATTTAAAATTAACAATTGATCTAGCATCAATTGTTGTTTGCAGAAGAGAGTTTGAAACATCTACCACCCTTTGTGTGTAGAAGTGTTTCCTAATTACACTCCTGGAAGGTCTGGCTCTAATTTTTAGACTGTGCCCCCTAGTCCTAGACTCCCAACCAGCAGAAATAGTTTCTCTCTAGCTACCCTCTCTGTTCCCCTTAATATCTTGAAAACTTCGATCAAATCACCCCTTAACCTTCTAAATTCTAGGGAATACAACCCTAGTTTGTGTAATCTCTCCTCGTGATTTAACCCTTGGAGTCCCGGTATCACTTTGGTAAACCTACGTTGCACTCCCTCCAAGGCCCACGTTTCAGGAGTGGAGGGGGCAAAAATGTGGAGATGGAAAAGACAACTCATTTAAAAAAAAATATGATACACCTGAGGACTAAAGTTCATGAGAGTTACAACATTTTATCCTATGTACCTGTGTGTGGCTAAGGGTTAGATGGCTTCTTGAAACTGCAAAGTCTCATAAGAACATAAGAATTAGGAGCAGGAGTAGGCCATACAGCCCTTCGAGCCTGCGCCGCTGTTCAATAAGATCATGGCTGATCTTTGACCACAGCATCAGCTTCCCGCACTATCCCCAAATCCCTTTATTCCCTTATACCAAAAAATCTATTGGTCTCAGTCCAGAATATACTCAACGACTGAGCATCACAGCTCACTGGGGTAGAGAATTCCAAAGATTCACAACCCTCTGAGTGAAGAAATTTCTCCTCTTCTCAGTCCTAAATGGCCAACCCCTTATTCTGAGACTATAACCCCTAGTTCTAAACTCTCCAGCCAGGGGAAACATCCTCCCAGCATCTACCCTGTCAAGTCCCTTACGAAATGTATGTGTTTCAATGAGATCACCTCTCATTGTTCTAAACTCTAGGGAATTCAGGCCTAATCTACTTAATCTCTCTTCATAGGACAATCCCCCCATCCCAGGAATCAATCTAGTGAACCTTCTTTGCACTCCGTCTAAGGCAAGTATATCCTTCCTTAGGTAAGGAGACCAAAACAGTCTCAGTACTGTGTGCAGAATGAAGTGAGTTATCGGTCTCAAGACTTTCTGTTCAGTGGTGTGCTTTATCTATAAAACAAGGATCAGTGAAAGGGCATTAATGGTGTAAGCAAATCAATTACTCATTATCCAAATGAAGGATGGGGATACAGAGTTTATTATTGCAGTGTGTCACCGAGCTGTTGTATTTCCTGCTGCACCCACAGTTCAAATAGTCGGGCAGGGCCTTTAGCTGATCACATCAGTCTTGGCAGTGCACTTGGACTTTCTATGCCAAGTTCTCATTATCTCAAACCAAGGACTAAGATTGCTCGGGTAGAACTACAACAAAAATAACAACAACAACTTGTATATATATATATAGCGCCTTTAACGTAGTAAAATGTCCAAAGGCGCTTCACAGGAGTATTATAAGGCAAAAGATTTGACACCAAGCCACATAAGGAGAAATTAGGGCAGATGACCAAAAGCTTGGTCAAAGAGGTAGGTTTTAAGCAGTGTCTTAAAGGAGGAGAGAGAGAGAGGTGGAGAGGTTTAGGGAGGGAATTCCAGAGCTTAGGACCGAGGCAACAGAAGGCACGGCCACCAATGGTTGAGTGATTATAATCAGGGATGCTCAAGAGGGCAGAATTAGAGGACGTAGATATCTCAGGGGGTTGTGGGACTGGAGGAGATTACAGAGATAGGGAGGGGCGAGGCCATGGAGGGATTTGAAAACAAGGATGAGAATTTTAAAATTGAGGCGTTGCTTAACGGGAAGCCAATGTCGGTCAGCGCGCACGGGGGTGATGGGTGAACGGGACTTGGTACGAGTTAGGACACGGGCAGCTGAGTTTTGGATGACCTCAAGTTTACGTAGGGTAGAACATGGGAGGTCAGCCAGGAGTGCATTGGAACAGTCAAGTCTAGAGGTAACAAAGGCATGGATGAGGGTTTCAGCAGCGGATGAGCTGAGGCAGGGGCAGAGACAGGCAATGTTACGGAGGTTGAAATAGGCGATCTTAGATATGCCACGAAACTAAACAAAGCCCTTCACTGGCAACTCACCAGAGCAACGAGGACTCGTCATTTCAGGTACACCCAACAAGGCTGGCAATTAGCACCAGAACACAACCAAAAAACACTGGACAGCCAGAGGCAGATCGATAAATACACACACTGATAAGTGGCAAGTAACAGTCTCACCACATAAGTGCCAGACAATAATTATCTCCAAGAGAGTGTCTAACCATCTCCCCTTGATGTTAAACGGCATTACCATCATCAAATCCTCCACTATCAACATCCTGGGGGTCACCATTGACCAGAAACTTAACTGGACCAGCCACATAAATGCTGTGGCTACAAGAGCAGGTCAGAGGCTGGGTATTCTGCAGTCAGTGTCTCACCTCCTGACTCCCCAAGGCTTTTCCACCATCTACAAGCACAAGTACGGAGTGAGATGGAATACTCTCCACTTGCCTGGATGAGTGCAGTTCCAACAACACTCAACAAGCTCGACACCATCCAGGGAAAACACCCGCTTGATTGTCACCCCATCCACCACCTTAAACATTCACTCCCTCCAGCACCGGCGTACCGTGGCTGCATTGTGTACCATCTATAAGATGCACTGCAGCAACTCGCCAAGGCTTCTTCGGCAGCACCTCCCAAACCCGCGACCTCCACCACCTAGAAGGACAAGGGCAGCAGGCGCATGGGAACACCACCATTTCCAAGTTCCCCTCCAGTCACACACCATCCAGGCTTGGAAAAATATTGCTATTCCTTCATCATCGCTGGGTCAAAATCCTGGACATCCCTACTTAACAGCACTGTGGGAGTACCTTCACCACACGGACTGCAGCGTTTCAAGAAGGCGGCTCACCACCATCTTCTCAAGGGTAATTAGGGACGGGCAATAAATGCAGGCCTTGCCAGCGATGCCCACATCCCATGAATGAATGAAAAAAAAGGATGTCGGTTCATGTCCCACTTTAGTGACTTGAGCATATAATCTAGGTTGACACTCTAATTGCAGTAGGAAGCAGTGCAGGAAAGTGATTGGGGTAAGGATAACCAGATTGTGTCAGGAAGGGACAGAGTGTACAAACAAAGGAGTGCACTAACAAATAGGGCCCGGGTAAGAAAAAATGGTTATAAGACAAATAGGGTCATAATACAAATTTTTTTTAACATGTCTAAAAATGTTAAAAAGACAAATCTAAAGGCACTGTACCTGAATGCACGAAGCATTCGTAATAAGGTAGACAAATTAACAGCGCAAATAGATGTAAACGGATATGATATAATTGCGATTACGGAGACATGGATGCAGGGTGACCAAGGCTGGGAGCTGAATATCCAGGATATTCGATATTTAGGAAGGACAGGCAAAAAGGAAAAGGAGGTGGGGTAGTGTTGTTAGTAAAGGATGAAATCAGAGCAATAGTGAGAAAGAATATTGGCTCAGAAAATCAAGATGTAGAATCAGTCTGGGTGGAGCTAAGAAGCACCAAGGGGCAGAAAACATTGGTGGGAGTTGTCTATAGGCCTCCAAACAGTAGTGGTAATGCAGGGGATGGCATCAAACAGGAAATTAGAGATGCATGTAACAAGGGTACTACAGTAATCATGGGTGACTTTAATATACATATAGACTGGCCAAACCAAATTAGCAATAATACTGTGGAGGATGAATTCCTTGAGTGTGTACGAGATGGATTTTTAGACCAGTACATTGAAGAGCCAACTAGGGAACAGGCTACCCTAGATTGGGTATTGTGCAATGAGAAGGGGTTAATTAATAATCTTGTTGTGCGGGGTCCTTTAGGGAAGAGTGACCATAACATGAAAGTAGGGTCCTAAATCTAAACAAAGGAAACTACAAAGGTATGAGGAGTGAGTTGGCTATGATAGATTGGGGAGCTTCATTAAAAGGCATGATGGTGGATAGGCAATGGCTAACATTTAAGGAACAAATGCATGAATTGCAACAGTTATACATTCCTTTCTGGCGCAAAAACACAAAAGAAAAAGCGGCCCAACCATGGCTAACAAAAGAAATTAAGGATAGTATTAAATCCAAAGAGGAGTCATATAAAGTTGCCAGAAAATGTAGCAAGCCTGAAGATTGGGAGCAGTTTAGAGTTCAGCAAAAAGGACCAAAAGATTGATTAAGAGGAGAAAAATAGAGCATGAGAGTAAACTTGCAAGGAACATAAAAGCGGACTGTAAAAGCTTCTACAAGTATATAAAAAGAAAAAGATTAGTGAAGAAAAATGTAGGTCCCTTACAGTCAGAAACGGGAGAATTTATAATGGGGAACAAGGAAATGGATGGGCAATTAAACAAATACTTTGATTCTGTCTTCACAGAAGAGGACACAAATAACTTCCCAGAAATGCTAGGGAACCAAGGGTCTAGTGAGAAGGAGGAATTAAAGGAAATTAGTATTAGTAAAAAAATAGTGCTGGAGAAATTAATGGGACTGAAAGCCAATAATTCCCCAGGGCTTGATAATCTGCATCCCAGAGTACTAAAAGAGGTAGCCATGGAAATAGTGGATGCATTGGTTGTCATCTTCCAAAATTCTATAGATTATGGAACAGTTCCTGCAGATTCGAAGGTGGCAAATGTAACCCCACTATTTAAAAAAGGAGGGAGAGAGAAAACCGGGAACTACAGACCGGTTAGCCTAACATTAATAGTAGGGAAAATGTTAGAGTCTATTATAAAGGATGTGATAACAGGACACTTAGAAAATATCAATGGGATTAGACAAAGTCAACATGGATTTATGAAAGGGAAATCATGTTTGACAAACCTACTGAAGATTTTTGAGGATGTAACTGGTAGAATAGATAAGGGAGAACCAGTGGATGTGGTGTATTTGGTTTTTCAGAAGGGCTTTGATAAAGTCCAACATAAGAGGTTATTGTGCAAAATTAAAATACATGGGATTGGGGGTAATATACTGGCATGGATTGAAAATTGGTTAACAGACAGGAAACAGAGAGTAGGAATAAATGGGTCTTTTTCAGGGTGGCAGGTGGTGACTAGTGGGGTACCGCAGGGATCAGTGCTTGGGCCCCAGCTATTCACAATATATATCAATGATTTGGATGAGGGAACCAAATGTAATATTTCCAAGTTTGCTGACAACATGAAACTAGGCGGGATTGTGAGTTGTGAGGGGCATGCAAAGAGGCTTCAATGCGATTTAGACAAGTTGAGTGAGTGGGCAAATACATGGCAGATGCAGTATAACGTGGATAAATGTGAAGTTATCCACTCCGGTAGGAAAAACAGAAAGGCAGAGTATTATTTAAATGGTGATAGATTAGGAAATGTTGATCTACAAAGGGATTTGGGTGTCCTTGTACACCAGTCACTGAAAGCAAACATGCAGGTACAGCAAGCAGTTAGGAAGGCAAATGGTATTTTGGCCTTCATTGCAAGAGGATTTGAGTACAGGAGCAAGGATGTCTTACTACAGTTATACAGGGCCTTGGTGAGACCACACCTAGAGTACTGGGTGCAGTTTTGGTCTCCTTACCTAAGAAAGGATATACTTGCCATAGAGGGAGTGCAGCAAAGGTTCACCAGACTGATTCATGGGATGGCAGGACTGTCGTATGAGGAGAGATTGGGTCGACTAGGCCTGTATTCACTAGAGTTAGAAGAATGAGAGGGGATCTCATTGAAACATGTAAAATTCTGACAGGACTTGACAGACTGGATGCAGGGAGGATGTTTCCCCTGGCTGGGGGGTCTAGAACGAGGGGTCACAGTTTCAGGATACTGGGTTGGACATTTAGGACTGAGATGAGGAGAAATTTCTTCACTCAGAGGGTGGTGAACCTGTGGAATTCTCTACCACAGAAGGCTGTGGAGACCAAGTCACTGAATATATTTAAGAAGGAGATAGATTTCTAGACACAAAAGGCATCAAGGGGTATGTGGAGAGAGTAGGAATATGGAATTGAGATAGAGGATCAGCCATGATCATATTGAATGGCAGACAGGCTCGAAGGGCCGAATGGCTGACTCCTGCTCCTATTTTTCTATGTTTCTAGTACTGAGGGATTGCTGGACTGTCAGAGATGTTGGGGGAAAAATTCAGTATCGCCCCGTTTGGGGGGCAATTATCGGCCGGGCGCAAAGATTAGCGCCTGGCTCTAATTATCGCCTCCAACTGCAAACTTGACTTTTATCGCCCCTGGAGGTGATTGGAGCGCTAAATCAGGTGCTACACATCTGTCTTAAGGCTCAAAGGCTGAGGAGCAAGGCGCTAACTCAGAGCGCTGGCGAAGCTCATGTGATGTCAGTCAGCAATGGATCACAGACACAATGGCCCCGGCCAGTTCTTAAAGGGGAGGGTTGATCTTGCTTTCCATCCACATCCTGCTCATGGCAGCCTTGAATCTCGGCCTGGAGAGACCTGCACATCAAATCTGCTGGAAAGAACAATGGAGAGGCCCAGGGAAAGAGCTCAGAGTGCAGCCCTCACAGTCTCTTCTAAATCAATACAAGGAAGGGCAAATCAAAATAAACCTGCAAGGTGCTGCTCAGAACCCAAAACTCCTTCACACAGCGTTGAATCTCTCCAGAAGTCTCTCTCTCTCACTCTCAGAATGCGTGGTTCAAAAATGTCGGCAACAAAAAAAGGCAGGAAGCGGTCGCCCTTTAAATAGCACTCCCCCAGTCCCTTCCTGACTGTAAAATGCTCCCCTCAAACTGTCGTTGCTAGCGGCAGGCAGTAAGGCAGGGGGCGCTACTCAATATCCACTCCGGGGCGCTACCGGGGCATTGCGCACTCGACTGACGTCACGATCTGCCAGTGCAGGAGATCATGGCGGTAGTGTTTAGCGCTGCCGCAAAATGTCTAGTTAATTTCGCGAGCGGCGCAAACATCACCGCGCCCGGGTGCTAATGGCTTTGTGCCACATTAGCGCCCTCTTAAGGCGCTAGCGGGAGGCGCAACCAACTGAATTTTCCCCCGTGTCTTTTGGATGAGAAGTTAAACCATCTGCCTTCTCAGGTGGATGTAAAATATTCCATGACACTATTTGAAGAAGAGCAGTGTCTCCCTGGTCTCCTGGCCATTATTTATCCCTCAACCAAAATCACTAAAGCAGATTATCTGGTCATTTTTACATTGTTTGTGGGAGCTTGCTGTGCAGAAATTGGCTGCCGCGTTTCCTACATTACAACAGTGACCACACTTTAAATTGGCTATGAAGCACTTTGGGGCGTCCTAAGTTGGTGAAAGGCAGCACTGACCCTTGGGGAACATCACTGTCTACCATCCTCCAGTCTGAAAAACAGCCATTTACCACAACTCGCTGTTTTCTGTCCTTAAGCCTATTCCTTATCCAAGCTGCCACTGACCCACCTCTTCCATGAGCGTCAATTTTGTTAACCAGCCTTCTATGTGGTACTAAGTCAATCACCTTCCGAAAATCCATGTAGACAACATCCATTGCATTCCCTTCATCAATTCTCTCTGTTACTTCATCAAAAAATTCAATTAGATTAGTCAAACACGATCTGCCTTTTACAAATCCGTGTTGGCTCTCCTTAATTAGCTTAAAACTCTCCAAGTGCAAGTTAATTTTTTCCTTGATTATTGTATCTAAAACATTACCAACCACTGATGTTAAACTGATCAGCCTGCAGTTACTAGGATTGTCCTTACACTCTTTCTTGAACAATGGTGTCACATTTGCCACTTTCCAATCCTCAGGCACCTCTCCGGCATCTAGGGAAGATTGGAAAATTATAGCAAGCTCTTCCGCTATTTCCTCCCCCAATTCCCTTAGCAACCTGGGATGCAAACCATGTGGACCAGACAACTTATCCACTCTAAGCATACCCAGCCTTTCTAGTAAATCGTGTCTATCAATTTTCATCCCTTCCATTGCTTCTACCTTTTCCACTTCTACCCATACATTGTCAGCAACAACCTCCATAGTAAACAGAAATGAGAATTAAACAGATTATGGACAGACCTCCTCAGTCCCAATAGGCCACTGATACAGTCAGGGCGAGATAAAGAAATCAGTCACAGTGATAAGTGTATGTTATGCTAACAAGTGACTTTCTGTGGTTGGCACCAGATATTAAATAAGGATCCATTGAATGAGTTGTGAATGATGTCATTCCATGATTGGAACTGTTTGCTGCTCCTGTCTTATCTTGCCTTTTGTACTGTGCAGTGCTGGTTGTTTTCCTTTAATATAAGATAAGTTTCCAACCCCATTAGAAACACAAGAAGTCAGATAGCCAATGTACCACAAATGACAATTCAAGGTTAACTGGCCCACCTGCTTTATTTCTAGTACATCATACCCATAGTACAGCAACATAACTGAGACATAGATGACCATCCTGGAATGGAGAGCCGGGCCCTCTGGTATTATAGAGAGTCGGGCCCTCTGGTATTATAGAGAGCCGGGCCCTCTGGTATTATAGAGAGCTGGGCCTCTGGTATTATAGAGAGTCGGGCCCTCTGGTATTATAGAGAGTCAGGCCCTCTGGTATTATAGAGAGTCGGGCCCTCTGGTATTATAGAGAGTCGGGCCCTCTGGTATTATAGAGAGCCAGGCCCTCTGGTATTATAGAGAGCTGGGCCTCTGGTATTATAGAGAGTCGGGCCCTCTGGTATTATAGAGAGTCGGGCCCTCTGGGATTATAGAGAGCCGGGCCCTCTGGTATTATAGAGAGCCGGGCCCTCTGGTATTATAGAGAGCTGGGCCCTCTGGTATTATAGAGAGTCGGGCCCTCTGGTATTATAGAGAGTCGGGCCCTCTGGTATTATAGAGAGTCGGGCCCTCTGGTATTATAGAGAGCCGGGCCCTCTGGTATTATAGAGAGCCAGGCCCTCTGGTATTATAGAGAGTCGGGCCCTTTGGTTTTACAGTGGTCCCAATCAGTCCAGACCCAAACTGTTCTGCACAGTATGTCAATGTTAAATGTCATAACTAGCACAAAGGAAGATGGTTGTGGTGGTTGGAGGTCAATCAAGTGATATCAAGAAACGGCTGAGCGCACTGGATACAGCAAAGGCTCTGGGCCCCGACAACATCCCGGCTGTCGTGTTGAAGACTTGTGCTCCAGAACTAGCCGCACCTCCAGCCAAGTTGTTCCAATACAGCTACAACACTGGCATCTACCCGACAATGTGGAAAACTGCCCAGGTATGTCCTGTCCACAAAAAGCAGGACAAATCCAACTCAGCCAATTACCGCTCAATCAGTCTACTCTCAATCATCAGCAAAGTGATGGAAGGTGTCATCGACAGTGCTATCAAGCGGCACTTACTCACCAATAACCTGCTCACTGATGCCCAGTTTGGGTTCCACCAAGACCACTCGGCTCCCGACCTCATTACAGCCTTGGTCCAAAGATGGACAAAGGAGCTGAATTCCAGAGGTGAGGTGAGAGTGGCTGCCCTTGACATCAAGGCAGCATTTGACCGAGTCTGGCATCAAGGAGCCCGAGTAAAACTGAAGTCAATGGGAATCAGGGGTAAAACGCTCCACTGGCTGGAGTCATACCTAGCACAAATGAAGATGGTTGTGGTGGTTGAAGGTCAATTATCACAGCGCCAGGACATTGCTGCAGGAGTTCCTCAGGGCTCTGCCCAACCATCTTCAGCTGCTTCATCAATGAACTTCCCTCCAACATAAGGTCAGAAATGGGGATTTTCGCTGATGACTGCACAGTGTTCAGCGCCACTCGCAACTCCTCAGATAATGAAGCAGTCCATGCCCGCATACAACAAGACCTGGACGACATTCAGGATTGGGCTGATAAGTGGCAGGTAACATTCGCGCCACAGAAGTGCCAGGCAATGACTATCTCCAACAAGCGAGAGTCTAATCAACTCCCCTTGACATTCAATGGCATTACCATCACCGAATCCCCTACTATCAACATCCTGGGGGTCACCATTAACAAGAAACTTCACTGGACCAGCCACATAAATACTGTGGCAACAAGAGCAGGTCAGAGGCTAGGTATTCAGCGGCGAGTGTCTCACCTCCTGACTCCCCAAAGCCTTTCCACCATCTACAAGGCACAAGTAAGGAGTGTGATGGAATACTCTCCACTTGCCTGGATGAGTGCAGCTCCAACAACACTCAAGAAGCTCGACACCATCCAGGTCAAAGCAGCCCACTTGATTGGCACTCCATCCACCACCTTAAACATTCACTCCCTGCACCACCGGCGCACCATGGCTGCAGTGTGTACCATCTACAAGATGCACTGCAGCAACTCGCCAAGGCTTCTTCGGCAGCACCTCCCAAACCCGCGACCTCTTCCACCGAGAAGGACAAGGGCAGCAGGCGCATGGGAACACCATCACTTCCAAGTTCCCCTCCAAGCAACACACCATCCTGACTTAGAAGTATATCGCCGATCCTTCATCGTCGCTGGGTCAAAATCCTGGTACTCCCTACCTAACAAAACTGTGGGAGTACCATCACCACATGGACTGCAGCAGTTCAAGAAGGTGGCTCACCACCACCTTCTCAAGGGCAACTGGGGATGGGCAATAAATGCTGACCTTGCCAGCGACGTCCAGATCCCATAAACAAATTTTTAAAAAATCACTGCCCCAGGACATCGCTGGAGGAGTTCCTCAGGGCAGTGTCCTTGACCCAAACATCTTCAGCTGCTACATCAATAACCTTCCCTCCATCATAAGGTCAGAATTGGGAATGTTCGCTGATGACTGCAGTGTGTTCAGTGTCACTCACAACTCCTCAGATAATGAAGCAGTCCATGCCCACATGCAACAAGACCTGGGCGACATTCACTCTTGGGCTGGTAAGTGGCAGGTAACATTCGCACCACAGATGTGCCAGGCAATGATTATCTCCAATACGTGAGAGTCTAACCACCTCCCCTTGACATTCAACGGCATTACCATCGCCGAATCCCCCACCATCAACATCCTGGGGGTCACCATTGACCAGAAACTTAACTGGACCAGCCACATACATACTGTGGCAAAAAGAGCAGGTCAGAGGCTAGGTATTCTGCAGCGAGTGTCTCACCTCCTGACTCCCCAAAGTCTTTCCACCATCTACAAGGCACAAGTAAGGAGTGTGATGGAATACTCTCCACTTGCCTGGATGAGTGCAGCTCCAACAACACTCAAGAAGCTCGACACCATCCAAGTCAAAGCAGCCTGCTTGATTGGCACTCGATCCACCACCTTAAACATTCACTCCCTCCACCACCGACGTACCGTGGCAGCAGTGTGTACCATCTGCAAGATGCACTGCAGCAACTCACCAAGGCTTCTTCGGCAGCACCTCACAAACCCGCGATCTCTTCCACCTTGAAGTACAAGGGCAGCAGGCGCATGGGAACACCACCACCTCCAAGTTCCCCTCCAAGTCACACTGACTAAGAAGTACATCGCCGATCCTTCATCGTCACTGGGTCAAAATCCTAGAACTCCCTCCCTAACCGCACTGTGGGAGTACCTTCACCACACGGACTGCAGCAGTTCAACCACCTTCTCAAGGGCAATTAGGGATGGGCAATAAATGCTGGCTTTGCCAGCCACGCCCACATCAGATAAACAAATTATTTTTAAAACATGTCCGTTGTGTTTTCCCCTTTGTCAGACAATTACAGACAGTCTCCCCTCCTCCAGAGATACACCTGGATATATATCCCTATATTGACACATTTTCCCTCGTCCTAAATCCCTTTAACCCCCCTCCCTGGTGCCTCATCAGACAGTTGGAGATGCCACTACTGACCTCCTGTTAACAACAGAACTAACCAACTGAAACCAGCAATGCATCAGGGTGAGAATGGCAGAACACTCACCCCAATGAGCCTCTGCTCCTTTGCTGGGGAGCAGTTCCATAGACACTGGATTCTTGACATTGAACGCACTGGAGCCCAACACACTTAACCCACTGGAGGCAAGCCCACTGAAACTATTGAATCCCAACAGACTGTACTCACTGAAGCCCAGCATATTGCTCTCACTGAACCCCAATGCACTGTACTCAGTGGATCCCAACACACTGTACCTACTGGATTCCAACACACTGTTCTCACTGGATCCCAATAAACTGTACTCACTGGATCACAACACAGTGTACTCACTGAATCACAACACACTGTACTCACTGGATCACAACACACTGTACTCACTGGATCACAACACACTGTACTCACTGAATCACAACACCCTGTATTCACTGGATCACAACACACTGTACTCACTGGATCCCAACACGCCGTACCAACTGGAGCCCAACAAACTGTACTCACTGTATCCCAACAAACTGTACTCACTGGATCACAACACAGTGTACTCACTGAATCACAACACACTGTACTCACTGGATCACAACACACTGTACTCACTGGATCACAACACACTGTACTCACTGAATCACAACACACTGTATTCACTGGATCACAACTCACTGTATTCACTGGAGCTGAACACAGTGTACTCACTGAATCACAACACACTGTACTCACTGGATCACAACACACTGTACTCACTGAATCACAACACATTGTACTCATTAGATCCCAACACACTGTACTCACTGTATCCCAACACACTGTAAACACTGCATATCAACACACTGTATTCACTGGAGCCCAACACACTGTATTCACTGGATCACAACTCACTGTATTCACTGGAGCCCAACACATTGTACTCATTAGATCCCAACACACTGTACACACTGGATATCAACACACTGTAATCATTGGAACCCAACCACAATACCCACTGGACCCCAACAGACTGTACTCACTGCATACCAACACACTGTAAATACTGGTGTCCAACACTTAATGGCACAGTTTTAAAGATATACACTTAATGGCACAGTTTTAAAGAGTGTGCAGGGACAGAGGAACCTGGGAGTTAATGTGCATAGGTCCCTCAAGGTGGCAGGACATATTGAGAGAGTGGTTAGCAAAGCATATGGGATCTTGGGCTTCATAAATAGAGGTAATGAGTACCAAAGTAGAGAAGTTATGCAGAACCTTTATAAAGCGCTGGTTAGGCCACAACTGGAGTATTGCGTCCAGTTCTGGTCACCACACTTTAGGAAGGATGTGAAGGTACTTGAGAGGGTGCAGAGGAGATTTACCAGAATGGTTCTGGGGATGGGGGATCTTAGATACAAGGACAGGTTGGAAAAGCTGGATTTGTTTTCATTAGAGCAAAGAAGGTTGAGGGGTGATTTGATAGAGGTGTACAAGATTATGACGAGTATGGATAGGCTAAACAGGGAAAGGCTGTTCCCACTAGTTAATGGTACAAGGACTAGGGGACACAGATTTAAAGTTTGGGGCAAGAGATATAGGGGGGATGTGAAGAAAAACTTTTTTACGCAGCGAGTGGTGAGGACCTGGAACTCGCTGTGGGCGGAGGTGGTGGAAGCGGAGACACTCAATGTTTTCAAGGGGAGACTGGATAGGCACTTAAGGGAAATAAACCTACAGGGCTACGGGGATAGAGCGGGAGAATGGGACTGACTGGATTGCTCTGCAGAGAGCCGGCGCGGACTCGATGGGCTGAATGGCCTCCTTCTGTGCCGTTATGACTCTACGACTCTATGACACCGTGCTCACTGGATCCCAACACACTGTACTCACTGAATCTCAACACAATGTACTCACTGAATCTCAACACACTGTACTCGCTGAATCTCAACACAATGTACGCATTGGATACCAACAAACTGTATTCATTGGAACCCAACACACTGTACCCACTGGATCCCAACATGCTGTACTCACTGGAGCACAACACACTGTACTCACTGAATCACAACACACTGTACTCACTGAAGTCCAAAACACTGTACACACTTAATCCCAATACCCCGTACTCACTGGATCAGAACACACTGTACTCACTTAATCCCAATACCCCGTACTCACTGGATCACAACACACTGTACTCACTGGATCACAACACACTGTACTTATTGGATCACAACACACTGTACTCACTGAATCCCAACACACTGTACTCACTGAATCACAACACACTGTACTCACTGGATCACAACACACTGTACTCACTGGATCACAACACACTGTACTCACTGGATCCCAACACACTGTACTCATTGGATCCGAACACACTGTACTCACTGGATCACAACACACTGTACTCACTGAATCACAACATACTGTACTCACTGGATCCCAACACACTGTACTCACTGGATCACAACACACTGTACTCACTGGATCCCAACACACTGTACTCACTGGATCACAACACACTGTACTCACTGGATCCCAACACACTGTACTCACTGGATCACAACACACTGTACTCACTGGATCCCAACACACTGTACTCACTGGATCACAGCACACTGTACTCACTGGATCACAACACACTGTACTCACTGGATCACAACACATTCTACTCACTGGATCACAACGCACTGTACTCACTTGATCCCAACACACTGTACTCACTGGATCCCAACACACTGTACTCACTGGATCACAACACACTGTGCTCACTGGATTACAACACACTGTACTCACTGGATCACAACACACTGTACTCACTGGATCCCAACACACTGTACTCACTGGATCCCAACACACTGTACTCACTGGATCACAACACACTGTGCTCACTGGATTACAACACACTGTACTCACTGAATCACAACACACTGTACTCACTGGATCCCAACACACTGTACTCACTGGATCCCAACACACTGTACTCACTGAATCACAACACACTGTACTCACTGGATCACAATGCACTGTACTCAATGAATCACAACACACTGTACTCACTGAATCACAACACACTGTACTCACATAATCGCAACGCACTGTACTCACTGGATCACAACACACTGTACTCACTGGATCACAACACACTGTACTCACTGGATCACAACACACTGTACTCACTGAATCACAACACACTGTACTCACTGGATCACAACACCCTGTACTCACTGGATCACAACACACTGTACTCACTGGATCACAACACACTGTACACACTGAATCACAACACACTGTACTCACTGGATCACAACACCCTGTACTCACTGGATCACAACACACTGTACTCACTGGATCACAACACACTGTACTCACTGGATCACAACACACTGTACTCACTGAATCACAACACACTGTACTCACTGAATCCCAACACATTGTACTCACTGAATCACAACACACTGTACTCACTGGATCACAACACACTGTACTCACTGGATCCCAACACACTGTACCCACTGGATCACAACACACTGTACTCACTGAATCACAACACACTGTACCCACTGGATCACAACACACTGTACTCACTGAATCACAACACACTGTACTCACTGAATCGCAACACACTGTACTCACTGGATCACAACACACTGTACACACTGGATCACAACACACTGTACTCACTGGATCACAACACACTGTACTCACTGAATCCCAACACACTGTACTCACTGGATCACAACACACTGTACTCACTGAATCCCAACACACTGTACTCACTGGATCACAACACACTGTACTCACTGGATCACAACACACTGTACTCACTGAATCCCAACACACTGTACACACTGGATCACAACACACTGTACTCACTGAATCACAACACACTGTACTCACTGAATCACAACACACTGTACCCACTGGATCACAACACACTGTACTCACTGGATCAGAACGCACTGTACACACTGGATCACAACACACTGTACTCACTGGATCACAACACACTGTACTCACTGGATCACAACACACTGTACACACTGGATCACAACACACTGTACTCACTGAATCACAACACACTGTACTCACTGAATCACAACACACTGTACACACTGGATCCCAACACCCTTTCCTCACTGGATCCCAACACACTGTACTCACTGGATCACAACACACTATACTCACTGGAACCCAACACACTGTACTCACTGGATCCCAACACACTGTACTCACTGGAACCCAACACACTGTACTCACTGGATCCCAACACACTGTACTCACTGGATCACAACACACTGTACTCACTGGATCCCAACACACTGTGCTCACTGGATCACAACACACTGTACTCACTGGATCACAACACACTGTACTCACTGAATCTCAACACACTGTACTCACTGGATCACAACACACTGTACTCACTGAATCTCAACACACTGTACTCACTGAATCACAACACACTGTACTCACTGAATCTCAACACACTGTACTCACTGAATCACAACACACTGTACTCACTGGATCACAACACACTGTACTCACTGAATCACAACACACTGTACTCACTGAATCACAACACACTTTTCTCACTGAATCCCAACACACTGTAATACAGCGAAATGAGATTGGGTCAAAGGATCAGGATAATGAAACAGTTTGGGTGGAGATAAGGAATAATAAGGGGAAAAACACTAGTGGGAGTAGTATATAGGCCTCCTAATAGTTGCAACTCTGCTGGAAGAAGTATTAATCAGGAAATAGTTGGGGCATGTAATAAGGGAACAGGGGATTTTAACTATCATATTAACTGGACAAATCAAATTGGGCAACGCAGCCTTGAGGAAGAGTTTATTGAGTGTATTAGGGATGGATTTCTTGAGCAGTATGTAACTGATCCTACAAGGGTGCAAGCAACCTTAGACCTGGTCCTGTGTAATGAGTCAGGATTAATTAATAATGTCCTAGTTAAGGATCCCCTTGGAATGAGTGACCATAACATGGTTGAATTCCATATCCAATTAGAGGGTGAGAAGGTTGGTTCTCAAACAAGCGTACTGAGCTTGAATAAAGGAGACTATGATGGTATGAGAGCGGAATTGATTAAAGTGGACTGGGAAAATAGATTAAAGGGTGAGACGGTACATGAGCAGTGGTGTTCATTTAAGGAGTTATTTTACAACTTTCAAAAGAAATATATTCCACTGAGGAAAAAAGGGTGTAAAAGAAATGACAGCCATCCGTGGCTAAGTAAAGAAATTAAGGATAGTATCCGACTAAAAACAAGGACATATAAGGTAGCCAAACTTAGTGGGAGGATAGAAGATTGGGAAGTCTTCAAAAGACAGCAAAAAGTAACTAAAGGATTGATTAAGAAAGGGAAGATAGATTATGAAAATAAATTAGCAAAAAATATAAAAACAGATAGCAAGAGTTTCTATAGTTATATAAAAAGAAAAAGGGTGGCTAAGGCAAACGTAGGTCCCTTAGAGGATGAGACCGGGAAATTAATGGTGGGAAACATGGAGATGGCAAAAATGCTGAACAAATATTTTGTTTCAGTCTTTACAGTAGAGGACACTAAGAATATCCCAACACTGGACAAACAGGGGGCTCTAGGGGGGGAGGAGCTAAATACGATTAAAATCACTAAGGAATTGGTACTCAGTAAAATAATGGGACTCAAGGCGGATAAATCCCCTGGATCTGATGGCTTACATCCTAGGGTCTTGAGGGAAGTGGCAGTAGGGATTGTGGATGCTTTGGTAATAATTTTCCAAAATTCCCTGGACTCAGCAAAGGTCCCGGCAGATTGGAAAACTGCTAATGTAACACCCTTATTTAAAAAGGGTAGTAGGCAGAAGGCTGGAAATTATAGACCAGTTAGCCTAACATCTGTGGTGGGTAAAATTTTGGAGTCTATTATTAAGGAGACAGTAATGGAACATTTAGATAAACATAATTTAATAGGACAAAGTCAGCATGGCTTTATGAAGGGGAAGTCATGTCTGACAAATTTGCTTGCGTTCTTTGAGGACATAATGTACAGGGTGGATAAAGGGGAACCAGTGGACGTAGTGTATTTAGACTTCCAGAAGGCATTCAACAAGGTGCCACATAAAAGATTATTGCTCAAGATAAAAAATCACTGGATTGGGGGTAATATTCTGGCATGGGTGGAGGATTGGTTATCTAACAGGAAGCAGAGAGTTGGGATAAATGGTTCATTCTCGGACTGGCAACCAGTAGCCAGTGGTGTTCCGCAGGGGTTGGTGCTGGGTCCCCAACTCTTTACAATCTATATTAACGATTTGAAGGAGGGGACTGAGTGTAACATATCAAAGTTTCCAGATGATACAAAGATGGGAGGGAAAGTAGAAAGTGAGGAGGACATAAAAAACCTACAAGGGGCAAAAGACAGGCTGGGTGAGTGGGCGGAGATTTGGCAGATGCAATACAATATTGGAAAATGTGAGGTTATGCACTTTGGCAGGAAAAATCAGAGAGCAAGTTATTATCTTAATGGCGAGAAACTGGAAAGTACTGCAGTACAAAGGGATCTGGGGGTCCTAGTGCAAGAAAATCAAAAAGTTAGTATGCAGGTGCAGCAGGTGATCAAGAAGGCCAACGGAATGTTGGCTTTTATTGCTAGGGGGATAGATTATAAAAACAGGGAGGTATTGCTGCAGTTATATAAGGTATTGGTAAGACCGCACCTGGAATACTGCATGCAGTTTTGGTGTCAATACTTAAGAAAAGACATACTTGCTCTCAAGGCAGTACAAAGAAGGTTCACTCGGTTAATCCCGGGGATGAGGGGGTGGACATATGAGGAGAGGTTGAGTAGATTGGGACTCTACTCATTGGAGTTCAGAAGAATGAGAGGCGATCTTATTGAAACATATAAGATTGTGAAGGGGCTTGATCGGGTGGATGCGGTAAGGATGTTCCCAAGGATGGGTGAAACTAGAACTAGGGGGCATAATCTTAGAATAAGGGGCTGCTCTTTCAAAACTGAGATGAGGAGAAACTTCTTCATTCAGAGGGTAGTAGGTCTGTGGAATTGCTGCCCCAGGAAGCTGTGGAAGCTACATCATTAAATAAATTTAAAACAGAAATAGATAGTTTCCTAGAGGTAAAGGGAATTAGGGGTTACGGTGAGCGTGCAGGAAATTGGACATGAGGCTGAGTTCGGATCTGTCAAGGCCCTGTGGGTGGCGGAGCGGGCCCAGGGGCTGAGTGGCCGGGTCCTGCTCCTACTTCTTGTGTTCTTTAGATTTGAAGTTAGGATCAGATCAGCCATGATCTTATTGAATGGCGGAGCAGGCTCGAGGGACCGATTGGCCTACTCCTGCTCCTATTTCTTATGTTCTTATACACTGTACTCACTGGATCCCAACACACTGTACTCACTGGATCACAACATACTTTACTCACTGGATCCCAACACACTGCACACACTGTATCCCAACACACTGTACTCACTGAATCCCAACACACTGTACTCACTGGATCCCAACACACTGCACTCACTGGATCACAACACACTGTACTCACTGGATCCCAACACACTGTACTCACTGGATCCCAACACACTGTACTCACTGGATCCCAACACACTGTACTCACTGGATCACAACACACTGTACACACTGGATCACAACACACTGTACTCACTGGATCACAACACACTGTACACACTGGATCACAACACACTGTACTCACTGGATCACAACACACTGTACTCACTGGATCACAACACACTGTACACAATGGATCACAACACACTGTACTCACTGAATCCCAACACACTGTACTCACTGGATCCCAACACTCTGTACTCACTGGATCACAACACACTGTACTCACTGAATCACAACACACTGTACTCACTGGATCACAACACACTGCACTCACTGGATCACAACACACTGTACTCACTGGATCCCAACACAATGTACTCACTGGATCACAACACACTGTACTCACTGGATCCCAACACACTGTAATCACTGGATCCCAACACACTGTACTCACTGGATCACAACACACTGTACTCACTGGATCACAACACACTGTACTCACTGAATCACAACACACTGTACTCACTGGATCACAACACACTGTACTCACTGGATCCCAACACACTGTACTCACTGCATCACAACACACTGTACTCACTGGATCACAACACACTGTACTCACTGGATCACAACACACTGTACTCACTGGATCACAATACACTGTACTCACTGAATCACAACACACTGTACTCACTGGATCCCAACACACTGTACTCACTGGATCACAACACACTGTACTCACTGGATCACAACACACTGTACTCACTGGATCCCAACACAGTGTACCCACTGAATCACAACACACTGTACTCACTGGATCACAACACACTGTACTCACTGGATCCCAACACACTGTACACACTGGATCCCAACACAGTGTACCCACTGAATCACAACACACTATACTCACTGGATCACAACACACTGTACTCACTGAATCACAACACACTGTACTCACTGAATCACAACACACTGTACTCACTGGATCCCAACACAGTGTACTCACTGGATCACAACACACTGTACTCACTGAATCACAACACACTGTACTCACTGGATCACAACACAGTGTACTCACTGGATCACAACACACTGTACTCACTAAATCACAACACACTGTACTCACTGGATCCCAACACAGTGTACTCACTGGATCACAACAAACTGTACTCACTGAATCACAACACACTGTACTCACTGAATCACAAAACACTGTACTCACTGAATCACAACACACTGTACTCACTGAATCACAACACATTGTAGTCACTGAATCACAACACAGTGTACTCACTGAATCACAACACACTGTACTCACTGGATCGCAACACACTGTACTCACTGGATCACAACACACTGTACTCACTGAATCACAACACACTGTACCCACTGAATCGCAACACACTGTACTCACTGGATCACAACACAGTGTACTCACTGGATCACAGCACACTGTACTCACTGGATCCCAACACACTGTACTCACTGGATCACAACACACTGTACTCACTGGATCACAACACACTGTACCCACTGAATCACAACACACTGTACTCACTGAATCCCAACACACTGTACTCACTGGATCCCAACACACTGTACTTACTGAATCCCAACACACTGTACTCACTGGATCACAACACACTGTACTCACTGGATCACAACACACTGTACTTACTGAATCACAACACACTGTACTCACTGGATCACAACACACTGTACCCACTGAATCACTACACACTGTACTCACTGGATCCCAACACACTGTACTCACTAGATCACAACACACTGTACTCACTGGATCCCAACACACTGTACTCACTGGATCACAACACACTGTACCCACTGAATCACAACACACTGTACTCACTGGATCCGAACACGCTGTACTCACTGGATCACAACACACTGTACTCACTGTATCCCAACACAATGTACTCACTGGATCCCAACACACTGTACACACTGGATCACAACACACTGTACTCACTGTATCCCAACACAATGTACTCACTGGATCCCAACACACTGTACACACTCGATCCCAACACACTTTACTCACTGGATCACAACACACTGTACTCACTGGATCCCAACACACTGTACTCACTGGATCACAACACACTGTACTCACTGGATCCCAACACACTGTACTCACTGGATCCCAACACAATGTACTCACTGGATCCCAACACACTGCACTCACTGGATCAAAACACACTGTACTCACTGGATCACAACACACTGTACTCACTGGATCCCAACACGCTGTACACACTGGATCCCAACACAGTGTACCCACTGAATCACAACACAATGTACTCACTGGATCACAACACACTGTACTCACTGAATCACAACACACTGTACTCACTGAATCACATCACACTGTACTCACTGGATCCCAACACAGTGTACTCACTGGATCACAACACACTGTACTCACTGGATCACAACACAGTGTACTCACTGGATCACAACACACTGTACTCACTGAATCACAACACACTGTACTCACTCGATCCCAACACACTTTACTCACTGGATCACAACACACTGTACTCACTGGATCCCAACACACTGTACTCACTGGATCACAACACAATGTACTCACTGAATCACAACACACTGTACTCACTGAATCACAACACACTGTACTCACTCGATCACAACACACTATACTCACTGGATCCCAACACAATGTACTCACTGGATCCCAACACACTGCACTCACTGGATACCAACACTGTGCTTATTGGATCCCAACACACTGTACTGACTGTATCCCACTGAAAAAGGACAGCGTGTGAGTGAGTGTAAGCCATGTGTTTGGCAGGTGTGCCTACCATAGTTGAATAGCCATTAATGTCTGCAAGGTGCGAGATGTGGATGTGACTTTTAGTAGATGGGCATAGCTGTTGGGTGAGTGTTGGGGATTTGGCAGTTTATACCATCTGTGCACAGAGTGAGGTTGTGATGGTGGGATGTAGAGGTAATTCAAGCATCTACTCACCCTCACCATCGAGTGAGGTCGTTGAACTTCTTGCGGCACTGGGTGTGAGCCCTTTGGATCAGGCTCCTGGACGATACATAATGGGCTACATCTCTCCTCACCCTTGTGAACTCCCGGGGCAATGGCCTCCTGTAGTGCTTGATTTAGCGCTCAAATCACCTCCAGGGGCGCTGGAGACGAATTTCCCGGTCGCCAGCGATAATTTGCATCAGGTGCTAAATTTCGTGCCCGGCCGATATTAGCGCCCCAAAATGGTCGATACCGAATTTATCCCCCTCAGAGCTGTGATGGAGCAAAGGGGTTCAGTTGTTCAAATACGTAATCTCGAAAAGCTGGTGCACAAGTACAAAAAGTAATCAGAAAGGCTGATGGATGTTTGGCCTTTATCTCAAGGGGGTTGGAAGTCTAAAGTGAGGAAGTGATGCAGAGCCTTGGTCAGACCCCATCTGGAGAACTGCATTCAGTTTGGACACAGATTCACCAGAATTATATCAGGGTTTAAAGGGTTAAATTATGAGGATGGGTTGCATCAGCGTGGTTTGTAGTCCCTTGAGTTTTGAAGGCTGAGGCGATCTCGTGGTGTTTAATATGATAAAGGAACTTGATAGGGTAGATACAGAGAAACTATTGCCCCTGGTGGGGGAATCCAGAACAAGGGGTTTGAATCTTAAAATTAGAGCCAGGCCGTTCAGGAGTGAAATCAGGAAGCTGCCGATTGTCTCTCACCCGTTTTACATCTTTTCCGATTGACCTCAATGGAAATAAAAATCTGGAGAGCTGTAAAACGGGCCGTCGACTCACTATCAGCCGTTTTACACTATCGCACAAAGTCCAGACCCACCCCAGAGTGTGAGAGATTTGGAATAATCTGCCTGGTGTGGTGGTACAGACAACAACAGTGAGGTTGTTCAAAATACAGCTCGTGCTGTCCTGGGAACGTGAAGGCAGCAGGGCTTTGAGTTTCCAAAATCACTGAGGAGCCTGTGATTTTCCACATCATGAGGGTACATTTCTTGCACCAATGTAATGTCAGTGTGGAGATGTTCAGGGTCATGTGTTCTCAGCCCAGCCCGTCACAAAACACCAAAAGATGCTCAATAGTCACTGATCCTCCAATCAGGGACATTAAACACCAAGAAATTATCATGCTGGGAATCAGTAACAAAGTGTAAAAACAGAATCTGCCCAGCAACAACTGAGGTTGTTCCCTGTTTGATTCCCATTGGCCATCTGTCTAATCATATAAAGGGCTCTGTTCCAGGCTGTATTCCCAGTTCGAGCTGTGCAGGTGAGATTCAGAAGGAGCAGCACCAGTCACTGTGGATCAAGGTGTTGACCGTGTTAGTCACCTGTATCTTTATCACAAACAGACTCTCACCCTTCAAGGAACCACTGCAGGTAAGGACAAAGAAATGAAAGAAACTGAATAGATGGTTACACCGTGTTCCATAGATTTACCAGAATTACAGTTAATCTTTAATGAGAGAGGCAGCTGTGGGGATACAGATACTTCCCCTCCACTGCCGTCCAGTTTTCTCACCTTTCCCTCTCCCCTTCATTACTATCTGTTACAATTTCAAGTCTGCTGTAGATTCCTTCTCAGGTTCAGCTCTGCGATGTGCATTTGTGTACAGAACTCTTATTTGGGGAACTGTCCCCACCCTGCCCATGTGTCCTTGAAGGGATAATTACAAGACCTAGCCCTTTCGGACTACCCCAGATCAGGCGTATTTCCCAGACGTTTACTTTCAACTAAAGTTAGCGGTAGTCGGATCCCATAAGACGCTTAATTGTGTCTAAAGGTCAGACTACCTCTCCTTAAAGGAAAGAAATGCTCTAAAGATGTTACCGTCCTCCGGATAGTACTTTTAATAAGTTTAACTAGACTGTAACCTTCCAGATATTATGAGGGTCCGGAATACCCCCCAGAATTCTGCAACTCCTTTGAGTATACAGAAATTGAATTCGCAAGATGATACAGAAATACTCTTTGAGACTATTCTAAAAATATATAGATTTATTACAGAACCGACATTTAGATAACATTTATTATGGCAATCGCAACTTTAATCGCTCAAAATACAAATAGCTTACATTTCTTATTCTCAGAGATCCTTATTCTCAAATCTTAACTTCGTTACATTTCCACACTTCTACTTATTTCTTAATCCAGAATATCCACCAAAATCAAATACCTTGATTACCCGAGACTCAAAAGTTGTAAACTTACAGAGAATGTCTGTAAAGTTGAGAAACGCTTGTCTTCCCAGCGACTTCTGACTTTCTGTTTGAAAAGGTCTGTTTTTATATCTTTTTTGGGTGGTTTATCCTTTGAAGTTTTCCTGATGATGTAAGCTAATTGTATCAAGTCATTCGTTGCTGACTTTGTTCTATTCTTTATTGATATCTCTATTGAATGCTTTCTGTCTTTACTGTCAATTTAGCCATTGCATGCATAATTATGTCTCTGCCTTAGATGTTTCAAAAACCATCATAAACACAATGACAGCAATGGTTTCTGTTTGATGCAATTCTTATCAAAGTCTTTCTATTGAATTTCTAAGACTACTTTAACTGGTTATTATCAGTCATTGTGACTCCGTGGTATTCCAAGTTTTTTACAAGAACAAAGTAATTGCTTGGTGCATCCATTGAAGTAATATTTTCAAAGTTGTCTTGTTTGTGTACCTTTTACAACTTGTAAATTAAAACCACTTTAACTAGCATCTTCATGCATTTCTATTTACTTCAATTGGTTTTTATCAGACCTTGGGACTCCATATTTCAAGCTTAACATTAAAACTATTTCTCCAGCAGGCATTTCTTTTACTTGTTGTCATTTCTTCAAACCTTCTGTAGGTATCATATTTACAATGGGCCAGAAATTCGGCTCTCCACAGGTAAGTACGCGCTGTGTACTCACCCGTAAGGACACCTGAAGTGCCAGTTTCACGCATGCACTGCGCATGTGCTGGAAACCGGAACTTCCGTTCCCCTGAAGGAAGGGGTTCAGAAGTTGAATGCGTGCGCGGGAGAGGCAGTGTGCACGCAGCGAACTTTGTTTTTTTTTTCAGGTTTCTCCGTGAGTGTAAATACAGAGAAGCTGCACATTTAAAAAGGAGGCGCAAGGCCTGTTTTTAACAAGGTAAGTGATTAATTAAGTACAATTTAAACATTTTTTCAACAGGTTTATCTTTTTTACATACTTTAAAGAAAGGTAAGTTTATTTTTAGCACCGTTAAAAAGTGTAATTATTTTTTTCAAAAATTAAAATTTTTGTTTAAAGTAGTTAATTTATGTAATTTATAGTTATTTTTAAAATGTGATTTAAAAAAAAAATGTATTTGAAGTTTTAGTGTGGTTTTGGGCCGATCTCTTCATAGATTTGACAGGTCTTCCTGTCAAATCTATGAATGAAAATTCCCTGCTACGATTGGCTCTCCATGGTCCACGTGATCCCAGGGGACGCTTCGAACTAACTGCGCCCCTGGGATACGCGAGCACTGCTCGCCGGCAGCTGCAGGAGGCCCAGGACCCGAATTCCTCGTGGGCGCGAAGCACAACGGCAGGCGCGGTAGGTAAGTACGTGCGTGATGCTTGCACCCGCAGCAAGCCGGAAAACCTAATTTCTGGCCCAATATGTAAATTGAAAACACATTAACTCAGTGTTTACTTGTTTTCTAGCTATCTCAATTGGTTGCATATTTAATCATGTTTCCTGTCTTATTTGATGTTATATTATGAAGGCTTATGGTTGTTTAATATTTTAAGGGGGAAAAATTCAGTATCGCCCCATTTGGGGTGCAATTATCGGCCGGGCGCAAAGATTAGCACCTGGCGCCAATTATCGCCTCCGACTGCAAACTTGACTTTTATCGCCCCTGGAGGTGATTGGAGCGCTAAATCAGGTGCTACACATCTGTCTTAAGGCGCAAAGGCCGAGGAGCGAGGCACTAACTCAGAGCGCTGGCGAAGCTCATTTGATGTCAGTCAGCAATGGAACACAGACACAATGGCGCCGGCCAGTTCTTAAAGGGGAGGGTTGATCTTGCTTTCCATCCACATCCTGCTCATTGCAGCCTTGAATCTTGGCCTGGAGAGAACTGCATATCAAATCTGCTGGAAAGAACAATGGAGAGTCCCAGGGAAAGAGTTCAGATACAAGGAAGGGCAAATCAAAATGAACCTGCAAAGTGCTGCTCAGTACCCAAAACTCCTTCACACAGCGTTGAATCTCTCCAGAAGTCTCTCTCTCTCTCTCAGAATGCATGGTTCAAAAATGTCACCAACAAAAAAAGGCAGGAAGCGGTCGCCTTTAAATAGCGCTCCCCCAGTCCCTTCCTGACTGCAAAACGCTCCCCTCAACCTGTCGTTGCTAGCGGCAGGTGGTAAGGCAGGGGGCGCCACTCAATATCCGCACCGGGCGCTACCGGGGCGTTGCGCACTCGACTGACGTCATGATCTGCCGGCGCAGGAGATCGTGGCGGTAGTGTTTAGCGCCGCCGCAAAATGTCTAGTTAATTTCCCGAGCGGCGCAAACATCGCTGCGCCCGGGCGCTAGTTGCTTTGCGCCCCATTAGCGCCCTCTTAAGGCGCTAACGGGAGGCGCATCCAACTGAATTTTTCCCCCTAAGTTTCTGTTTGCATCAGTGTTAGATTATAACACTTTACCTGGATCATTCCATTGTTTTTCTCCCAAACTCTAGACATAGAGGAACCTCCCAATGGTTTGCTTCAATAGGGCATTGTCTTTGTCAATATCCCATTCCCATATCAAGGCTTGTGTTCACAGCTTTGTGTTAACAAACCATCTTATCTCATAAGCCTGTATTCTGCCTACAGCCTCTGTCGCTGAGGCTTTCAGACTTTTAAACCCAGTATGTCATTTATTTATAATTTCAGAAATCTGTTCTTAGTATCGTGTATTTTTCTAAATCCTGGCTATTCCTTCACATCCTGATGGTCTATTTCTCACACTTTCTGACCAATCAGATGGTTGTTTTTACTATTGATGTAACTTTAAGTTAATTAGCCCCTTGATCAATTATAACTAACTATATTTAAAATCAGAGTGTGTATAATAAATTAAACACTTCTCTGAAGTTCCTCGGGCTCCGTCGCCCCTCTCTCTGTGTTGACGATGATGTCACTTTTTCTAATTCTTCCCTCCGTTTGTTCTGCCTCTGCTGCTGCTGCTCCACGTTCTGTTTCAAGTATTTCTCTTTTGCTGTTGTCCCTCGGTTTAAATTACTCAGCACCTCCTTCCCCCTCTGCCCCTGATTCCCACTCTCACCAACTTCCCATTTTAAAGTCTTCACTCTGCAGTTTGCTCAGTTAGAAGTCAATGCTCTGTGCTCATAGCTACTGAAAGATGAACTGAGCTTAGAATCAACTTGTTGTTGGAACCTGGAGAAGGAAGAGACAGAGAGGTTGATGGGAAATTAAGGCTCGCTTAGCATTAACGTATGAGGCAAATAGCTTGGTGTTTAAATTAGTATTTCCTTACAGCTAGAATAGTCATTAGTTTCAAGGTCTCCATTATGCAAGGTTTTTGGTTTCCTGGTCCTTACAAGAGTTCTTTGACTCTGGGTTTTACAGGAACAAAATGGTAGACGACACAAAGGTTTAGGTTCAACCCAAAACTGTTAGTTTATTAAAACAACCAAAACACAGACAAAAACCCTGTTGAGATTTGACTGAACCTTACAATCACCCGTCCGGCTGGTCGAGGCCGATGTCGATTGCAGGCTGGGACCTGGAGATGACCGTCTTCTCTTCCTTCTTACACCTGGCAGTTGCTGTAGTCAGAGCTAGCTTCCGAGAGAGAGAGAGAGAGAGCTGTGGGTATGGTTCCTTCTTATAGTTCTTTTGGTCACCTGGCCCCATGCTGGGCCTCCCCCAACCAGTTCTGGTTGGCGGTTTGCTGAACTGTCCGACATTCACACCTCGTCAACCTGTAATCCAATCACCGGAGGTGTATAGAGTTGTGAGATCGAAGATAACTCCTTATCGCCTCTCCCGCTTTCTGTAACACATATACAATGTGATTTCTATTACTGTTGATGGGCGGTTGGCTGATTGTCTGCTCGGGACTTGTGTATCTTCCATTCATGTCAGGAAGTCGATCGTGACCCCATTGTTTCAGTTAAACTCAGAGCATTGTCCGGATTTTAATTTTTCCCATCGAAACCAATCATGAATCAAGGTCTCACAGTTCAATGACAATGTCCTTTTCAGAGTTAATCATGAGTCAAAGCTTTCATTGTCCAGTATCAATGTGATCTCCAAGAACTGCAGACTTTGATGACTGGCATCTTTTCTGTGCCTTGAAGTTTAATCGTTTCATGCCCTTACCACTGGGCCAAACAGGTTTCAGCATTTTGCTATTGTACTGGTTTTAAAAAAATCTACAATTAACTGTTGAATAAAGAAAGTTTGTAGGAAGCTAAAAACAAAGATAAGGGAACCTAAGCCTTGTCTCTATCTAATTAGTCTTTGGGCTAGGCACAAGGGTGCACCATCATAACAATCCATAGACATTGGCCCAGAAATTGATCTCGCTCTGTTCCCGCGGGGGTAAGCCTTCCCCGCGATGTCTCACCTCGCTTGTGCTTTTTCAGATCCAGCTCGCACGAACTTGATGTTCCAGACATCAGCTGTGCTGGGCTTGCGTATCCCAGCGGCGTAGTGAATTCGTGCGAGCTGTGGGATCACGTGACTCAGTTAGAGCCAATGGCAGCACACCATCTTCCATTCATAAGTTTCACAGACCTGCTGTGAAATCTATGAATCTTACACCCCCCCAAAATAACAGCTAAACCTCAATTAAATTAAAAAAAAAACCATCACATTAATAAAATAAGTATAGTTAATTAAATTAACCATTTTAAATAAAAAATTAAATTTTTGAAAAAATTTAAAATCTTTTAAAAAGTTATAAAAATAAACTTACCTGTCTTTAAAGTCTCTAAAAAAGATATACCTGTAAAAAAAAATTCAAAAAAATACTTAATTCACTACTTACCTTCTTAAAAGCGGGTCTTACTCCTCCTTTTTACATTTCCAAAATCTTCCCTACTTACCTGCGCGTCCAAAGCATGAAGTGCACAGCGTGCGCGCAGCCTGTAGCGCGCACGCGATGCACCCAGGACCCGCCCCCTTTTCAGAAGAGCAATTGCCGGTTTTCAGCGCATGCACAGGGCATGCAGAAAACCGGCAATTGGAGTGGGAATACGCGAGAGTACGCAGTGCGTACTCTCGCGTCCCGGGATCAATTTTCGGCCCAGTGTGTGTGCGAGAGTGAATTGAACAAAAGACATTGGGGGGAAAATAACTTTAGCACCCGGAGAAAATTAGCGCTGGTGACCCCTGAAATTGAGTTTTAGCGCCCCAAGAGGGAAGTGGAGCATAAATCAAGCATTCCACTTCCTTCTTAGGGCGCTAACATTGGAGAGCGGGGCGGAGACTTCAGCAGCGCTGTACTCTGGGCCGTGCAGCACTGCCGCGTTCAAAGGCTCCTTCCCTCCCTTAAAGGGAAGGGCCATCGCTGCAGGCTCTACAATTTAAAAAGTACCTACCTGACCCACCAAGGCAGCCGCGTTCCCACGCGATCAGCCCAGCACTCAAGCAGGAACCCGTGAAAAAAACAAGAACAGGAAAGGTAATTTGTTTTTTACTTACCTCAGCCACCTCGCCTTTGATCATCGGCCCTGAAGCGGCCGGCCGCCCGATGCACGCCTCCTGCAGCTGTCGGTGTTTTCGCCCGGCGCTGCTGCAGGGGGCGGAAATCAATTTAGGATCCGGCACGGTACTGGGGCGATGCGCACGGTGATGATGTCGCAATCTCCAGACGAACGAGATCGGGACGCAATACCGTATCGCCACCACAAAAATCCTGCCGAATATGGCGGGAGTCGCAAAGCAAAGGCCCCCAATTTCACCCCGCATTGTACCTGGACCTTAAAAATCCTCGCCAAAGAAGAGCTTTTTAGATAGTTGCCTGGAAACCAAATTGGACAAACAGCCACAAGATGGTATAATTTTTTTTTGATTAGTTCCTGGGATGTGGGTGTCGCTGGCAAGGCCAGTATTTATTGCCCATTCTTAATTGCCATTGAGAAGGTGGTGGTGAGCCGCCTTCTTGATCCGCTGCTGTCCGTGTGGTGAAGGTGCTCCCACAGTGCTGTTAGGGAGGGTTTTCCAGGGTTTTGACCCAGCGACGATGATGGAATGGCGATATACTTCTAATTCAAGATGGTGTGTGACTTGGAGAGGAACTTGAAGGTGATGATGTTCCCATGCACCTGCTGTCCTTGTCCTTCTAGGTGGAAGAGGTCGCAGGTTTGGGAGGTGCTGCCGAAGAAGCCTTGATGAGTTACTGCAGTGCATCTTGTAGATGGTACACACTGCAGCCGCGTTACACTGGTGGTGGAGGGAGTGAATCTTTAAGGTGGTGGATGGGTTGCCAATCAAGCAGGCTGGTTTGTCCTGGATGGTGTCGAGCTTCTTGAGTATTGTTGGAGCTGCACTCATCCAGGCAAGTTGAGAGTATTCCATCACACTCCTGAATTGTGCCTTGTAGATGATGGAAAGGCATTGCGGAGTCAGGAGGTGAGACACTTGCTGCAGAATACCCAGCCTCTGACCTGTTCATGTTGCTGCAGTATTTATGTGGCTGGTCTAGTTAAGTTTCTGGTTAATGGTGACCAATAGGGTATTGATGGTGGTGTATTCGGTGATGGTAATGCTGCTGAATGTCAAGGGGCAGTGGTTAGACGCTCGCTTGTTGGAGATAGTCATTGCCTAGCACTTGTGTGGCGCGAATGTAACCTGCCACTTATCAGCCCAAACCTGAATGTCGTCCAGGTCTTGTTGCATGCGGGCATGGACTGCTTCATTATCTGAGGAGTTGCGAATGGCGCTGAACACTGTTCAGTCATCAGCGAACATCTCTTCTGACCTTATGATGGAGAGAAGGTCATTGATGAAGCAGCTGAAGTTGGTTGGGCTTAGGACATTGCCCTGAGGAACTCCTGCAGCGATGTCCTAGGGCTGTGATGATTGATCTCCAACCACCACAACCATCTTCCTCTGTGCTAGTTATGAGTCCAGCCAATGGAAAATTTTCCCCCCAATTCCCATTGACTTCAGTTTTACTGTGGGGTTTTTGAGCCTTAAAGGAATGCATATTTGTTGTAAATTATGTATTAATTCTTTAAATGTTTGCCATTGCTTCAGTACAGTCATACCTTTAATGTAGTTTCCCAATCTACCTAAGCCAACTCACCCCTCATTTCTGTGTAGTTTTGCTTTGTTTAGATTTAAGACCCTATTTTCATACTTAAGTAAATCACTTTCAAACTCAATATAAAATTCTATCATATTATGGTCACTCTTCCCTAAAGGCCCCTTTACTACAAGGTTATTAATTAACCCTTTCTCCCTCTTGTTGGTCAACCACTGGCTGGGCAGGCTGCATTTCTTGGGTGTGTGAAATGAGGAACACACAAGGGTGGAGTTGTGGTGAGGGGAGGGCAGGAAAGCAAGAGGTGCATGCCAGAAGGAGGATAACGTATGAGGAAACCAGCATCTTGTATCCTTTCTGTCCCACCGCTGCCAAGGGCTCAGCCATGCCCTTGCCAAAAATGGCCAGCATCTTCTCCTCCAAGGGGTGAGGTGAGGCTAGGAATGGTAGGTGTTCCTCGTGATTGGTACAGATTGCTCATAGGTGAGTGGCATGGTGAGGGGGGAGTCGTGCATTGAGCAGTGTGTGAGGCTAGTGATGCAGTTGGTAGGAGACAGCTTTTGAAGATGCATTCACTGACTTTGACCACTGGTCTGAGGTCATGAAGCTTCTTTGGGCACTGGAGCCAGGTGGTGAGGGGTGACACTGTTGGCAGTGATTGCCTCAGTGATCTGGTCCAACATTGTTTTTTCTGGAGAGCCTCCTGGCCCCTGTGGGTAGAGGACCTCTCTTGCAGTGTTGACCGCCTGCACAAAGCTGGAGTGCTGTGTGCGAGACCCTGGGTGCCCCTTCTCTGACTTGCTGAGCCATTTGTGTTAGTGTTTAAGCACTTTTCCCATTTTTTGAAGTGCGGAAAGGAATCCAGCTTTAAGAGCTGAAGACTCCCATTTGGGACTTCTTTTTAATGTTAATATTTTTTAAAGGGCAGTAAGGGCTGTAAACTGCATTTTTTCCTTCATTTTAATTTTTATTACTTAGATGGCATTGCCCTTTTAATTCATTGCCCTTTTAATGCAATGCCCTTTTAATGCATTGCCCTTTTAATGCATTGCCCTTTGAATGCATTGTCCTTTGAATGCATTGCCCTTTTAAGCATTGCCCTTTTAATTAATTGCCCTTTTAATGCATTGCCCTTTGAATGCATTGTCCTTTTAATACATTGTCCTTTTAATGCATTGCCCTTTTAATTCATTGCCCTTTTAATGCATTGCCCTTTGAATGCATTGCCCTTTTAATTCATTGCCCTTTTAATGCAGTGCCCTCTTAATGCATTGCCCTTTTAATGCATTGCCCTTTTAATTCATTGCCCTTTGAATGCATTGCCCTTTGAATGCATTGCCCTTTGAATGCATTGCCCTTTTAATTCATTGCCCTTTTAATGCATTGCCCTTTTAATGCATTGCCCTTTTAATGCATTGCCCTTTTAATGCATTGTCCTTTGAATGCATTGCCCTTTTAAGCATTGCACTTTTAATTCATTGCCCTTTTAATGCATTCCCCTTTGAATGCATTGTCCTTTTAATGCATTGCCATTTTATCACATTGACCTTTTATCACATTGCCCTTTTAATGCATTGCCCTTTTAATGCAATGCCCTTTTATCGCATTGCCCTTTTAATGCATTGCCCTTTTAATGCATTGCCCTTTTAATGCATTGCCCTTTTAATGCATTGCCCTTTTAATGCATTGCCCTTTTATCGCATGGCCCTTTTAATGCATTGCCCTTTTATCGCATTGCCCTTTTAATGCATTGCCCTTTTAATGCATTGCCCTTTTAATGCATTGCCCATTTAATGCATTGCCCTTTTTGCGCATTGCACTTTTAATGCATTGCCCTTTTATCGCATTGCCCTTTTAATGCATTGCCCTTTTATCGCATTGCCCTTTTAATACATTGCCTTTAATGCATTGCCCTTTTAATGCATTGCCCTTTTAATGCATTGCCCTTTTAATTTCCCACAATGCCCAGTGAACTCTATTGTCTCGGTTGCCGAGGCTGTTGGAAGATGGAACGCTGTTTCTGGACAGCAACTTCGCCTTCCATCCCTGCACTAACGCCACCAGGAGGGCGTTACATGGTCATTTAATGCATTGCCTTTTTATCGCATTGCCCTTTTAATACATTGCCCTTTTAATGCATTGCCCTTTTAATACATTGCCCTTTTAATGCATTGCCCTTTTAATGCATTGTCCTTTGAATGCATTGCCCTTTTAATGCATTGCCCTTTTAATACATTGCCCTTTTAATGCATTGCCCTTTTAATGCATTGCCCTTTTATCACATTGCCCTTTTAATGCATTGCCCTTTTAATGCATTGCCCTTTTTGCGCATTGCCCTTTTAATGATTTGCCCTTTTATCGCATTGCCCTTTGAATGCATTGCCCTTTTATCGCATTGCCCTTTTAATGCATTGCCCTTTTAATGCATTGCCCCTTTATCGCATTGCTCTTTTAATACATTGCCCTTTTAATGCATTGCCCTTTTAATGCATTGCCCTTTTATCGCATTGCCCTGTTAATTTCCCACAATGCCCAGTGAACTCTATTGCCTCGGTTGGAAGATGGAACGCCGTTTCTGACGGCAACTTCGCCTCCCATCCCTGCACTCGCGCCACCAGGAGGGCGTTACATGGTCATTTAGTACTGGGCTAAAAATCTTTAGCCCCCAGTGCGAATTTTTCTTTGTCCATTTTCAGCGGCTGTTAACCCGAGGCCGCGGTGACACCGGCAACTCTCGTGACGGCCACAAATCTTTAGCCCAGTATCTTTCCATTTTCTTCTTCTTTATTCATAGATTAATTTAGTGCTGTTTCTCTCAACACAATTTACAATTTCTGATGTTTGTTACAATGAATTATAACCAAGACGTTGGGTTAACCTTCTGAGTCCTGTGAAATGGGCCAATGTAATCAATCTGAACATTTCTCCACAGGCCATGGATTCTGCTACATGGCTAGCGTGCTTTGAAAAGTTCCAATTGATCTAACACACTGCTTTTCACAGTTGCACAAGTAAGCTTTCGTCAAAATAAATCCACACCAGCGTCTTTAACTTAAAATGTAATTCAAAGTTTTCCCAATTCTGGGTGTACAATCTTAAATTGAACACTTAACAATCATATTCACACTTTCATGCAACATAGAAATATTGATCCCTGTAATGGGTAATGAACTCAAAGTGCAAATTTTTTACGTGATATTCCCTGGTTGCGAGCCAAAGAAATATTCACACAGTTTAAATCAGTTCAAAACCAAAATCATGACTCAAGTATCTGGAAAATGATACAGATGTGTGTTTATACACAGAGAAAACAAAAGGAATGCTGTAACTTCTTAAAGATTCATAGTCAGGAAACTTCCCCACATTCAGACTCACTTTCACACAATTTGAAATTCCAGCAGCCTTTAAGTTTCCTTCCACTGAGTAATTCTTCCACTTGTATTTTATTTTCCTCGGCACAGAACCTGGCAGCAGTCGGGTGAGCGGACAGCACTGGTTCTTCTGTTGCTATTATACTAACCGGCTTTGGATCCCAAGGTCCCAGCCACCAGCCCCACAATCAAGGTTGTGGTAACCGACGGCCTTGTGTCCCAAACCATCCCAATCAATCCCTACGCCCGCAGGCCCCTGTGCAGTTACAGCCGATACAAAGGCTGTCCGACCATTCAATTGACCCTGCAACTCAGAGAGCTGTAACTCACACCTCGTATGATGGGCCTCGCGGCCGGGTTGACTTGTCATTTCATGAAGGCTCCCCTGGAGTCTTCTAACTGTCGTCTCAGCAGCTCGTTTTGGTTCTAACTCCCTGTTCTTTTCCTGCATTGGCTGAGTTCCCAGAGCTTCTGCCGCTGGTCCCGCAGTCCCTGCCTGGAGCTGGGTTAGCACAGCTCAGATCACCAGTCCTGGTTTCTAACTGCTGTCGCTCTTTTGCCCAATCAGATTTTAGCTGCTGTCGCTCTTTTGCCCAATCAGATTTTAACTGCTGTCGCTCTTTTGCCCAATCAGATTTTAGCTGCTGTCGCTCTTTTGCCCAATCAGATTTTAGCTGCTGTCACACTTTTGCCCAATCAGATTTTAGCTGCTGTCAGTCTTTTGTCCAATCAGATTTTAGCTGCTGTCGCTCTTTTGTCCAATCAGATTTTAGCTGCTGTCGCTCTTTTCTCCAATCAGATTTTAGCTGCTGTCACTCTTTTGTCCAATCAGATTTTAGCTGCTGTCGCTCTTTTGCCCAATCAGATTTTAGCTGCTGTCGCTCTTTTGCCCAATCAGAATTTAGCTGCTGTCACTCTTTTGTCCAATCAGATTTTAGCTGCTGTCGCTCTTTTGCCCAATCAGATTTTAGCTGCTGTCACTCTTTTGCCCAATCAGATTTTAGCTGCTGTCGCTCTTTTGCCCAATCAGAATTTAGCTGCTGTCACTCTTTTGTCCAATCAGATTTTAGCTGCTGTCACTCTTTTGTCCAATCAGATTTTAGCTGCTGTCACTCGTTTGCCCACTAAGATTTTAGCTGCTGTCACTCTTTTGTCCAATCAGATTTTAGCTGCTGTCACTCTTTTGCCCAATCAGATTTTAGCTGCTGTCACTCTTTTTCTCTCAATTTCATCTCTCTGGTGGTTGTTAACCCTAATGTCGCCGTGCTGCATGCAAACGTGGGCATCCAACTACCTGCCCTGATCTAATTTGATTTTGCCGAGAGTTACTTGGCTCTGAATCCATTCTGTCGCCTTTTGATACGAGTCTCCTTCTGGACTGCTCAAAAATGAGACTAAGTCTGTCACACATAACTTCTCAAATTTATTATCACGAGCCCTCGCAACGTAACTTGAGTCCGCCAACATCATTAATGAATTGCCACAATACTACTGGTCGGCAACAATTTCCGACACTCCCCGAAAGTTTTCCTTCCTAAGCCAGGCCAGCCGGCTCCAGGATCCCACTTACACCCAAACAATATCCGTCAATCAGCTCCTGGTTGGCTCGCCATTGTAATAAATTTGAAATCCCTGTGGACAAAATGTTCAATGGTTCTAAGCTGACTCCATATTGGCGACAGTTATGATTTTATTTAAGCATAAGTGAGACTTTATACATGACAGTATTCGAGCAGCAGTTTACAAAGTACAATTGAGAATTATATTACCTGTTATTGTCCTTTGGGTAAAAGGTTTGGCCCATTCCCTGTTCCTTCTACTCACATACACGTCTACACCTGTCTGGTGACCTTCCTCGCCCTTCTTCTCTGAGAATGACTCCAACCTCCGAGGTTATAATCCAAAAACCAGAACTGCGGAGAAATCCATCCAGTCAGAGACACAGCGAGTTCTGTGTCCAGACACAGGCCTTGGGCCTCCTGAATCTGTTTTTTATCCTTAACACAAGCTTTTTCTGCTCTTATTTTCTGTTCTCATAGTTGATGATGCAACCGAGGACCTTGAGGACAACAAGAGCTCGAACTAAATAAAATCTATATTTTCACAAACTTTTCCCTAATTCTAACAGATGAAAAATAAGCCTAAAGTAATAAACCTATAAACTAGCAACCTTAATATGAAACTGCAATCTAGCAAAGCTTAATGCTGAAAAATAGTAAAAGGGAACAAAAGGGAATTTATGTTTAATTTTATTTCAGCAACTTACAAAAGTTCACTCATTCCCACAAACATGGAAAAGATAAGAGATAAGTCTGTAGGCAGCTCTGAATTTCACCCTGTACTTTCCTCTATCTTATAAGAACATAAGAATCAGGAGCAGGAGTCGGCCATTTGGCCCTTCGAGCCTGCTCCTGGCTGATCTTCTACCTCATCTCCACTTTCCTGCACTATCCCCATATCCCTTGATTCCCTTAATATTCAAAAATCTATTGATCTCTGTCTTGAATATACTCAACGACTGAGCCTCCACAACCCTCTGGGGTAGAGAATTCCAAAGATTCACCACCCTCTGAGTGAAGAAATTTCTCCTCATCTCAGTCCTAAATGGCCGACCCCTTATTCTGAGACTGTGACCTCTGGTTCTAGACTCTCAGTTGTATCTTGCTATGTCTTTGATGTGGTACCTTCCTGGCTGACCTGATTAACTTTATCACACCTCGGCAGATAAACAGTCAGGATGATTGAATTTAGTTGTCTGCAATTGTAAGTTACACATGCATTGTTCTCTATCTATATATGCTTTGACGATTCTGTATCTCCTCACTTCACCCGACGAAGGAGTAGTAACTCCGAAAGCTTGTGATTTAAAATAAAACTGTTGGACTATAACCTGGTGTTGTGCGACCTCTCAATTTTGTCCACCCCAGTCCAACACCGGCATCTCCGCATCTAGACTCTCCAGCCAGGGGAAACATCCTCCCTGCATCTACCCTGTCAAATCCTGTAAGAATTTTGTGTGTTTCAATGAGATCACCTCTCATTCTTCTAAACTCTAGACAATATAGGCCTAGTCTACTCAATCTCTCCTCATAGGACAATCATTCTAACAATAATAATCAGACTTTGCAATAACAAGGCCACTTGTGATCGTATGTCATCCTGAGAATCCAAAAGCCATCGATTATGTAGAACAGCCATTCTAACAAAAATCTTAGGGTCACTTAACTTTTGCAATGCCTAATCCCTCAAAATAGCCTCATTAGCCCATATTCCTACACCCCTGGCCCCCGATGTCCAATTCCCCCGACCCTCGATATCCAACTCCCCCGACCCCCAAATCCAACTCCATCCCCTCCCCACCCACCCATGTCCGACTCACCTGCGCGCTGCTCCCTCGCTGCCTACGTGCCCGACAGCCTCTCAATCTGGCTGGCTGCAGCCGGGAAACCGGTTTAAAAAATCAAATAACAACAGAAAATGCTGGAAACACTCAGCAGATGTAATCGCTCTCCACGGATGCTGCCTGACCTGCTCAGTGTTTCCAGCATTTTCTGTCGTTATTTCAGATTTCCAGCTTCCGCAGTATTTTGCTATTGAAAAATCAAATGATGTCCTGCCGTTAAATTCGACAGGTTTATACTTCCGGGTTTCCCGGCTGCTAAATCTCTCCCCCCGCCCTCAACCTTCCAGCCTCACTAAATCTCTCCCCCCGCCCTCAACCTTCCAGCCTCACTAAATCTCTCCCCTCGCCCTCAACCTTCCAGCCTCACTAAATCTCTCCCCCCGCCCTCAACCTTCCAGCCTCACTAAATCTCTCCCACCGCCCTCAGTCTTCCAGCCTCACTAAATCTCTCCCCCCACCCTCAACCTTCCAGCCTCATTAAATCTCTCCCCCCGCCCTCAACCTTCCAGCCTCACTAAATCTCTCCCCTCGCCCTCAACCTTCCAGCCTCACTAAATCTCTCCCCCCGCCCTCAATCTTCCAGCCTCACTAAATCTCTCCCCCCGCCCTCAACCTTCCAGCCTCACTAAATCTCTCCCCCCGCCCTCAACCTTCCAGCCTCACTAAATCACTCCCCCCGCCCTCAAACTTCCAGCCTCACTAAATCACTCCCCCCGCCCTCAACCTTCCAGCCTCACTAAATCTCTCCCTCAGCCACCTTCCAGCCTCGCAGTTATTATTGGGGAACATGTCTTTCGCACGTGCCCTCACAGGGACTCCTCCAATCTTTCAGTAGTTGGACTGAAAACACTTCGGTGAGATAAGGCCGGGAACAAATCAATAAGCTGCTTCCTTTTGTAGACAGAATGTGAATGTACAGAGAGACCGAGAGAATCAAATCCCATCTACTTTTCACGTCTAATGTTGCTGTAAATGTCCTCTCGTTATTCTTGCCTGCTGATTGGCCAAAGGTGTCTGGCGTCCACATAAACAGGAAAAGCTCTGGTTATGGGAATGGGGAGATATCTGTTCACCTTAGGTATTCAACCGAGAGATGCAAAGAATTTTGTGTTTTGATGAGAGTTGTGGTTGAAAAGGGCTCAGCGGAGACTTCGGTCCAACGATCGCTTTATTCAAGGGCACACAGGGAGAGATATCCTTCTTCCCATCAAAGGTCGAGAGGACTCTCGAATTTTACAACAAACAACTGCCGCTTTTATGTTTAAAAACCGCAAAAATCAACATGTTGTTTTGCACGTACAGAAATACTTAGAAAAACCGCAGACATCGCTTTGACTGTGGTTTGTGCTTGTCACAGTCACTTGTCTGTCACCTGGGCTGTATGAACTCCCCACATCCTCAGTTCAGAGAGGTTGTCTCCATGGTTATCTGGGTCACAATGTTCCATTTAGGCCAAGCTTCCCAATGCTCTCTGTGTTTAATGATGTTGGCCTGTGCAACCCTAACAATGAGAAAGGTCAGAAACTCAACTGTTCCTCTGGAAGAAAACGTTAGGCCGGGATTTTACTCAACTCGGTGTGGCCGGTGTCGGTGGCGGGTCCGGTGTGGCCGGTGTCGGTGGCGGGTCCGGTGTGGCCGGTGTCGGAGGCGGGTCCGGTGTGGCCGGTGTCAGTGGCGGGTCCGGTGTGGCCGGTGGCGGTGGCGGGTCCGGTGTCGGTGGCGGGTCCGGTGTCGGTGTTGGCGGGTCCGGTGTGGCCGGTGTCTGTGTCGGGTCCAGTGTGGCCGATGTCGGCGGCGGGTCCGGTGTGGCCGATGTCGGTGGCTCCGGTGTTGCCGGTGTTGGTGGGTCCGGTGTGGCCGGTGTTGGTGGGTCCGGTGTGGCTGGTGTCGGTGGGTCTGGTGTGGCCGGTGTTGGTGGCGGGTCTGGTGGGTCCGGTGTCGGTGGTGGGTCCGGTGTGGCCGGTGTTGGTGGTGGGTCCGGTGTGGCCGATGTCAGTGGGTCCGGTGTGGCCGGTGTTGGTGGGTCCGGTGTGGCCGGTGTTGGTGGCGGGTCTGGTGGGTCCGGTGTCGGTGGCGGGTCCGGTGTGGCCGGTGTTGGTGGGTCCGGTGTGGACGGTGTCGGTGGGTCCGGTGTGGCCGGTGTTGGTGGCGGGTCTGGTGGGTCCGGTGTCGGTGGCGGGTCTGGTGCGGCCGGTGTCGGCGGCGGGTCCGGTGTGGCCGATGTCGGTGTGGCCGGTGTCGGTGACGGGTCTGCTGTGGCCGGTGTCGGTGGGTCTGGTGTGGCCGGTGTCGGTGGTGGGTCGCAGCCCTGCTGCTGGCTCCATCTGGCTGTCTAAAATGAATTTACATTAATAGGGCTTCACTTCCAATGGGTGGAAGAGACCTCCCCAGGAGATCAAAACTGCCTGGTTGCACATTGCACAGGAGGACACAAGCAGCGATGTGGTCAGGAGGACCAGGCTGCAGTGCCGCCAACCCTTCAATGATCACATTAGATCACGAAACAATAGTACAAAACCACATTTAGTCTCATCCTCCTGTGCCTCTCATCACATCCCCATCACTCTGCCTTCCCTACCCTTCTCCTGCACATCTTTACTCACACCAACTTACCTTCCAACTCCGCCCATCCCTCTCCCTCTATTTACATTATCACTTCTCCATCTCACAGCCACCCCTCACACTCACCCTCATCCTAGTGCAATCATACCAACTAACAACACACAAGGGTAGGCACTTGGGTGTTTTATCCAATGTTTACGTAAAGTTTCTATTAATGTGCTGTCAAACATTGAAATCTTTATTTTCAAAACATTCTGGTCTTGGACAGATTTGTGTGCTCCTTTGGAAGTGGCTAAGTGAGTTGCAGTGAATGGTGAGACATAAAACATAGAATCATAGAAGATAGGAGCAGGAGTAGGCCATTCGGCCCCTCGAGCCTGCTCTGCCATTCGATGAGATCATGGCTGATCATCCAAACTCAGTACCCTGTACCTGCCTTCTCCCCATATCCCTTGATACCTTTAGCTTTAAGAAATATATCTAACTAATTCTTGAATATATTTAATGACTTGGCCTCAACTGCCTTCTGTGGTAGAGAATTCCACAGGTTCACCACTCTCTCGGTGAAGAAATTCTTCCTCATTTCTGTCCTAAATGGCTTACCCGTTATCTTTAGATTATGACCCCTGGTTCTGGACTCTCCGACCATAGGGAACATTCATCCTGCATCTAGTTTGTCCAGACCTGTCAGAATTTTATATGTTTCGATGAGATCCCCTCTTATTCTTCTATACTCCAGCAAGGTTACACTGCAGTAGCAGTAAATTGGCACAGCAGGCAGTGGAAACCAGTTTTCTAATCAATCAGCAGGGGTCAAAGTCAGAGGGCGGGGCCAATTCATTGGTACCCGTACATAGGTGGAGCTGTTGCTAAACCCGAGACACTACACTAGTAGTGTCTCCCACCCTCCCACCTCCTCTAACCTTTAGGGGTAGAGGGAATTTAAAAGGTAGGTTCGATTTATATTTTGTTTTCAGGGACTTAACTTAATAAAGTAATATAAGGGTTAAGTCATGGCAGGAAATCTTGGGGCCGTGTCCTGCTCCTCCTGTGCTATGTGGGAAATCAGTGTCCCTGACAACTATGTGTGCAGGCAGTGCGTCCAGCTGCAGCTCCTGACAGACCGCATGGCAGCACTGGAGCTGCGGATGGACTCACTCTGGAGCATCCATGATGCCGAGAACTTTGTGGATTACTCATTTCGTGAGTTGAACACACCGCGGGTAAAGGCTAGGTCAGACAGTAAATGGGTGACCAAGAGGCAGGGCAATATCAGGAAGGTAGTGCAGGAGTCCCCTGCGGTCGTCTCCCTCCAAAACAGATATACCGTTTTGGATACTGTTGGGGGAAATGACCTACCAGGGGAAGGCACCAGCAGCCAGGTTCATGGCACCATGGCTGGCTCTGCTGCACAGCAGGGCGGGAAAAAGAGTGGTAGAGCTATAGTGATAGGGGACTCAATTGTAAGGGGAATAGACAGGAGTTTCTGTGGCCGCAACCGAGATTCCAGGATGGTATGTTGCCTCCCTGGTGCAAGGGTCAAGGATGTCTCGGAGCGGCTGCAGAACATTCTGGAAAGGGAGGGTGAAGAGCCAGCTGTCGTGGTGCATGTAGGTACCAACGATATAGGTAAAAAGCGGGAAGAGGTCCTACAAGCAGAATTTAGGGAGCTAGGAGCTAAATTGAAAAGTAGGACCTCAAAGGTAGTAATCTCTGGGTTGCTACCAGTGCCACGTGCTAATCAGAGTAGCATGAACAGGATAGCAAGATTAAATATGTGGCTTGAGCAGTGGTGCAGGAGGGAGGGATTCAAATACCTGAGGCATTGGAACCAGTTCTGGGGGAAGTGGGACCTGTACAAAAGGGACGGTCTGCACTTGGGCAGGACTGGAACCGATGTCGTCGGGGTAATATTTGCTAAGGCAGTTCGGGAGGATTTAAACTAATATGGCAGGGGAATGGGAACCTATGTAGCGAAACAGGGGGAAGTAATATGCAGTCAGAAACAAATGTTAGAAGGGTGAGAAACAATAAGGGAAATCCGAGTAAACAAAGGCAAGAAACACAAAGGGCCATACTAAATCATAAGTCTAAAAGGACAATGGGTGTTAATAAAACAAGCCTAAAGGCTCTGTGTCTTAATGCAAGGAGTATCCGTAATAAGGTGGATGAATTGACTGTGCAAATTGATGTTAACGGATATGATGTGATTGGGATTACAGAGACGTGGCTCAGAACAATCAAGGCTGGGAACTGAATATCCAGGGGTATTCAACATTCAGGAAGGATAGAATAAAAGGAAAAGGGGGTGGGGTAGCATTGCTGGTTAAAAAGGAGATTAATGCAATAGCTAGGAAGGACATTAGCTTGGAGGATGTGGAATCAATATGGGTTGAGCTGCAGAACACCAAAGGGCAGAAAACGTTAGTGGGGGTTGTGTACAGACCTCCAAACAGTAGTAGTGAGGTGGGGGAGGGTATGAAACAGGAAATCAGAGGTGCATGCAAAAAAGGCGCAGCAGTTATCATGGGTGACTTTAATATGCATATAGATTGGGCTACTCAAACTGGAAGCAATACGGTGGAGGAGGATTTCCTAGAGTGTTTAAGGGATGGTTTCCTAAACCAATATGTTGAGGAACCAACTAGAGGGGAGGCCATCCTGGACTGGGTGTTGTGTAATGAGGAAGGACTAATCAGCAATCTTGTGGTGCGAGGCCCCTTGGGGAAGAGTGACCATAGTATGGTGGAGTTCTACATTAGGATGGAGAAGGAAACAGTTAATTCAGAGACCATGGTCCAGAACTTAAATAAGGGCAACTTTGAGGGTATGAGGCGTGAATTGGTGAGGTTAGATTGGCAAGCGATATTTAAGGGGTTATCAGTGGAAGGGCAATGGCAGACATTTAGAGATCGCATGGATGAACTACAGCAATTGTACATCCCTGTCTGGCGTAAAAATAAAAAAGGGAAGGTGGCTCAACCATGGCTAACAAGGGAAATCAGGGATAGTATTAAAACCAAGGAAGTTGCATACAAATTGGCCAGAAGTAGCAGCAAACCCGGGGACTGGGAGAACTTCAAAACTCAGCAGAGGAGGACGAAGGGTTTGATTAGGGCAGGGAAAATAAAATATGAAAGGAAGCTTGCGGAGAACATTAAAACGGACTGCAAAAGCTTCTATAAATATGTAAAAAGAAAGAGGTTAGTAAAAACAAATGTAGGTCCCCTGCAGTCAGAAACAGGGGAAGTCATAATGGGGAACAAAGAAATGGCAGATCAATTGAACAAGTACTTTGGTTCGGTGTTTACTGTTGAGGACACAAACAACCTTCCGGAAATAAAAGAGATCAAAGGATCTGGTAAGAGGGAGGAGCTGAGGGAAATCCTTATCAGTCGGGAAAAGGTGTTGGGGAAATTGATGGGACTGAAGGCTGATAAATCCCCAGGGCCTGATGGTCTGCATCCCAGAGTACTTAAGGAGGTGGCCTTGGAAATAGTGGATGCATTGACGATCATTTTCCAACATTCCTTAGACTCTGGATCAGTTCCGAAGGAGTGGAGGGTGGCTAATGTAACCCCTCTTTTTAAAAAAGGAGGGAGGGAGAAAGCAGGGAATTATAGACCGGTCAGCCTGACATCGGTGGTGGGTAAAATGACGGAATCAATTATTAAAAATGTCATAACAGACCATTTGGAAAGTGGCGACATGATAGGTCCAAGTCAGCATGGATTTGTGAAAGGGAAATCATGCTTGACAAATCTTCTGGAATTTTTTGAGGATGTTTCCAATAGGGTGGATGGGGGGGAACCAGTAGATGTGGTGTATTTGGACTTTCAGAAGGCCTTCGACAAGGTCCCACACAAGAGATTGGTGTGCAAAGTTAAAGCACATGGCATTGGGGGTAATGTGTTGACGTGGATTGAGAACTGGTTGGCACACAGGAAACAAAGAGTAGGAGTAAATGGGTACTTTTCAGAATGGCAGGCAGTGACCAGCGGGGTACCGCAGGGTTCGGTGCTGGGGCCCCAGCTGTTTACATTATATATTAATGATTTGAATGAAGGGATTAATTGTAATATCTCCAAATTTGCGGATGACACTAAATTGGGAGGCAGTGTGAACAATGAGGAGGATGCTAGGAGGCTACAGAGTGACTTGGACAGGTTGGGTGAATGGGCAAATGTATGGCAGATGAAGTACAATGTGGATAAATGTGAGGTTATCCACTTTGGTGGTAAAAATAGGGAGGCAGACTATTACCTGAATGGTGGCAGATTAGGGAAAGGGGAGGTGCAACGAGACCTGGGCGTCATGGTACATCAGTCACTGAAGGTGGGAAGGCAAGTGCAGCAGGCAGTCAAGAAAGCAAATGGCATGATGGCCTTCATAGCAAGGGGATTTGAGTACAGGAGTAGGGAGGTGATGCTACAGTTGTACAGGGCCTTGGTGAGGCCACACCTGGAGTATTGTGTGCAGTTTTGGTCTCCTAACTTGAGGAAGGACATTCTTGCTATTGAGGGAGTGCAACGAAGGTTCACTAGATTGATTCCTGGGATGGCCAGACTGACATATCAAGAAAGACTGGATCAACTGAACTTGTATCCTCTGGAGTTCAGAAGAATGAGGGGGGATCTTATAGAGACGTTTAAAATCCTGACTGGTTTAGACAAATTAGATGCGGGCAGAATGTTTCCAATGTTAGGGAAAACTAAAACCAGGGGTCACAGTCTAAGGATAAAGGGGAAGCCATTTAAGACTGAGATGAGGAGGAACTTCTTCACCCAGAGAGTGGTGAATCTGTGGAATTCTCTACCACAGAAGGTTGTTGAGGCCAGTTCGCTAAATATATTCAAAAGGGAGTTAGATATAATACTCACAACTAGGGGGATCAAGGAGTATGGCGAGAAAGCAGGAATGGGGTACTGAGGTAGCATGTTCAGCCATGAACGCATTGAATGGCGGTGCACGCTCGAAGGACCGAATGGTCTACTCCTGCACCTATTTTCTATGTTTCTATGTTTCTATGAGTATAAGCCCAATCGACCCAATCTCTCCTCATATGTCATTCCTGCCATCCCAGGTATCAGCCTTGTGAATCTTCGCTGAACTCCTTCCATGGCAAGAACATCCTTCCTCAGATAAGGCGACCAAAACTGCACACAGTACTCAAGGTGTGGTCTCACCAAGGCCCTGTACAACTGCAGCAGGACATCCCTGTTCCTATACTCAAACCCTTTCGCTATGAAGGCCAACATACCATTTGCCTTCTTCACCGCCTGTTGCACCTGCATGCTTACTTTCAGCGACTGGTGCACAAGGACACCCAGGTCTCATTGCACTTCCCCTTCTCCCAATCTATTGCCATTCAGATAATAGTCTGCCTTTCTGTTTTTGACACCAAAGTGGATAACCTCATATTTATCCACGTTATATTGCATCTGCCACGCTTCTGCCCACTCACCCAACCTGTCCAAATCATCCTGGAGTTTCTCGGTATCCTCCTCGCAGCACACACTCCCACCCAGCTTTGTGTTATCTGCAAACTTGGAGATATTACATTTAGTTCCCTTATCTAGATCATTAATGTATATTGTGAATAGCTGGGGTCCAAGGACCGATCCCTGCGGTACCCCACTAGTCACTGCTTGCCACTCGGAAAAAGATCCATTAATTCCTACTCTCTGCTTTCTGTCCGCCAACCAGTTCTCTATCCAAGTCAATACCTTGCCCCCAATCCCATGTGCCTTAACTTTACACGCTAATCTCTTATGCGGGACCTTATCGAAAGCCTTTTGAAAGTCCAAATACACCACATGAACTGGTTCTCCCTTATCTATTTTCCCAGTTACATCCTCAAAAAATTCCAGTCCCCCCCACCCGGCAATGGTGATGAGTGTGAAAGGAATGGCTTCGGCATGGTAGGGATGCTTTATGGTGTTGGTGTGGGGTGGTGCCAACCTGGTGCATCATGTGGCAGCCAGAGTGTACAGTGTAATGTTAAGTAAATCTGGCCATGGTGAGGCCATCGCTGGCCTCCTGGGCAAGTAATAAGGTCAGGTGCTGATGCCCTCTGTCTTGTGCAGCATCAGGTGATATTGGAGAAGCTTGGGGGGGAAAAATTGAGTTGCGCCCCCTATGGGGCGCTAACTGCAAAGTAGCGCCCTAAATAAATTAGCACCCCCTGGCTGAAATTCATCGGTACTGGAAGTGCCCCGCCTCCCTCTTGGGGCGCTGCGCGGGAATATCGTGGCGCTACATGCAGCAGCGCCATGCGCTGTGGCACGTCGTGCCGCGGTACTGCAGGCCTTCCTCCCCTTCTTAAAGGGGAGGGGCCATGCGCAGCGCAACCCAGGGCCCAGCTGGGCCACCGGGATCGGAGTGCCGGCAAAAGAGCCCGGCACTCAAGAGAAGTGCCGGGCACATGGAGCGCAGCCAGCACTCCGTGGGGGGGTGGTTCAGGAGGCCAGCGACAGCAACGGGTGCAGGTGCTGGCAGGCAGCCAGCAACAAAAATGGCCGCCCGGCACCGCCCCTTTAATTTGCGCCGCCCCGGACGCAGATAGGCTCCCCGACCCTGTCGGACGTAGCGTCGGGCTGTAAGTCAGGGGGCGCTACCGAAGATCGAGGCCGGGGCGCGAGCGGGGCGCTTTGCAAGGCCATGATGTCATCGGCGGCGCAGCGCCATGGTGTGCTAACGGTTATCGCTGCCGCTAACCTCCCGCTGAATTTCGCGGGAGGCGTTGACGACGCCCGCCTGGGCGCTAGTTACTTGCGCCCTGTTAGCGCACAGAGCAACCGAATTTTTAGGCCTTGGTGTTGTTGTTGGTGCTGCTGGTGTGCCTGGTGCTGCTCGTGTTGGGGCTCATCGTGGTCCGATTCTGAGGACCAAGGTGAGACAGTATAAATGCCACCCATGCTGATGGAATAGATGGCAGGTCAAGTACAGATGACAGAAGCGGTCTGTCAATGCTGAGAGAGGTAATGAGGTGAGACTGGATGGAGACTTGTGGAAAGACTTGCAGCATCCTGAATCTGTTGTGGAAATGGACTGAGATACAACTTGTGGCTGAGGACAGTGATCTCTGTCAGGTGGGAGCTTTTACTGTACATTTGAAGCTGTCAAGTAATCAGCTGGAGCAATGGCCACTGAACTTCTGCCTCAGGTTGACAGCCGTGGTCACCGAGCAGCGTGGTTCCCGTGGCCATGAAGTTAAAGTTAAAAAGTAAGGTAAAAAAGCCTGTTAAGGGTCTGTTCAGTACATTATAATGAGTTTAATTGGGTCGCCCGCCGCTGCCTGTCGGGTCTGCTCAGCGCTGACAGACCCAACATTGGGAAAGGCGCATTGCAGCAGGTTGAAAAAAACACTTTCCCACCCGACCCGTCACCGATCCCGCCTGCTGAGACCCCGGGAAATTCCAGCCTTAGTCTCAGTAATGGTGACTATGAAACTATCGGATTGTCGTAAAAACCCATCTGGTTCACTAATGTCCTTTAGGGAAGGAAATCTGCCGTCCTTACCTGGTCTGGCCTATATGTGACTCCAGACCCACAGCAATGTGATGGACTCTTAACTGCCCTCTGAAATGGCCCAGCAAGTCACTCAGTTGTAACAAACCGCTACAAAAAACAATAAGAATATAACCGGATGGACCACCTGGCATCGACCTCAGCACCGGCTACGGAGACGACAACGGCACACCCAGCCCAGTCAACCCTGGCAAAGTCCTCCTCACCAACATCTGGGGACTTGTGCCAAAATAGGGAGAGCTGGCCCCCAGACTAGTCAAGCAACAGCCTGACATAGTCATACTCACAGAATCATACCTTTCAGCCAATGTCCCAAACTCCTCCATCACCATCCCTGGGTATGTTCTGTCCCACCGGCAGGACAGACCCACAAGAGGTGGCGGCACAGTGGTATACAGTCGGGAAGGAGTGGCCCTGGGAGTCCTCAACATTGACTCTGGACCCCATGAAGACTCATGGCTTCAGGTCAAGCATGGGCAAGGAAACCTCCTGTTGATTACCACCTACCACCCTCCCTCAGCTGATGAATCAGTACTCCTCCATGTTGAACAACAGTTGGAAGAAGCACTGAGGGTAGCAAGGCACAGAATGTACTCTGGATGGGGAACTTCAATTTCCATCACCAAGAGTGGCTCGGTAGCACCACTACTGATTGAGCTGGCCGGGTCCTGAAGGACAGAGCTGCCAGTCTGGGCCTGCGACAGGTGGTGAGAGAACCAACACGAGGGAAAAACCTACTTGACCTCATCCTCACCAATCTACCTGTTGCAGATGCATCTGTCCATGACAGCATTGGTAGTAGTGACCACCACACAGTCCTTGTGGAGACGAAGTCCCATCTTCACACTGAGGACACCCTCCATCGTGTTGTGTGGCACTACCACCGTGCTAAATGGGCTAGATTCAGAACAGATCTAGCAGCTCAAAACTGGGCATCCATGAGGCGTTGTGGTCCATCAGCAGCAGCAGAATTGTATTCCACCACAATCTGTAACCTCATGGGCTGGCCTATCCCTCACTCTACCATTACCATCAAGCCAGGGAACCAACGCTGGTTCAATGAGGAATGTTGAAGAGCATGTCAGGCGCAGCACCAGTGGTACCTAACAATGAGGTGCCAACCTGGGGAAGCTGCAACACAAGACTAAATGCATGTTAAACAGCAGAAGCAGCATGCTATAGACAGGGCTAAGTGATCCCACAATCAACGGATCAGATCAAAGCTCTGCAGATCTGCCATATCCAGTCATGAATGGTGGTGGACAATTCAACAACTAACAGGAGGAGGAGGCTCCACGAACATCGCCAAGGTCACGAAAGTAAAAGGCCATGGGATCCAAGGCAAAGTGGCAAGTTGAATCCAAAATTGGCTCAGAAGTAGGAAGCAAAGGTCGATGGGAAGGCTGTTTCCAGTGGGGTTCCGTAGAGCTCAGTACTAGGTCCCTTGCTTTTTGTGATATATATCAATGATTTAGACTTGAATGTAGGGGGTATGATTAAGAAGTTTGCAGATGATACAAAAATTGGCCGTGTGGTGGATAATGAGGAAGAAAGCTGCAGACTGCAGGAAGATATCAATGGACTGGTCAGGTGGGCAGAACAGTGGCAAATGGAATTCAATCTGGAGAAGTGTGAGGTAATGCATTTGGGGAGGGCTAACAAGGAAAGGGAATACCCAATAAACGGTAGCACACTGAGAAGTGTAGAGGAACAGAGAGACCTTGGAGTGCATGTCCACAGATCCCTGAAGGTAGACAGGTAGATAAGGTGGTTAAGAAGGCATACGGGATACGTACCTTTATTAGCCGAGGGATAGAATACAAGAGCAGGGGGGTTATGCTTGAACTGTATAAAACACTAGTTAGGCCACAGCTAGAGTACTGTGTGCAGTTCTGGTCACTGCATTACAGGAAAGATGTGATGACACTAGAGAGGGTACAGAGGAGATTTATGAGGATGTTGCCTGGACTGGAGAATTTTAAATATGAGGAAAGATTGGATAGGCTGGGGTTGTTTTCTGTGGAACAGAGGAGGCTGAGGGCAGATTTAATTGAGGTGTATAAAAGTATGAGGGGCCTAGATAGAGTGGATAGGAAGGAACTGTTTCCCTTGGCAGAGGGGTCAACAAGCAGGGGGCACAGATTTAAAGTAAATGGTAGAAGGATTAGAGGGGATTTGAGGGGAAATGTTTTCACCCAGAGGGTGGTGGGGGTCTGGAACTCACTGCCTGAAATGATGGTAAAGACAGAAACTCTCACCACATTCAAAAAGAACTTGGATGTGCACTTGAAGTGCCGTGGCCTACAAGGCTACGGACCAAGAGCTGGCAGGTGGGATTAGGCTGGTTAGCTCTTTGTCGACCGGCGCGGACACGATGGGCCGAATGGCCTCCTTCCGTGCTGTAAATTTCTATGATTCTATGATCCTCAATAATGGTGGAGCTCAGCACGGGAGTGCAAAAAACAAGGCTGAAACCTTTGCAACCATCTTCAGCCAAAGGTGCCAAGTGGATGATCCATATGGGCCTCCTTCTGAGGTCCCCACCATCACAGAAGCCAGTCTTCAGCCAATTCGATTCATTCCAGGTGATATCAAGAAACGACTGAGCGCACTGGATACAGCAAAGGCTCTGGGGCCCGACAACATCCCAGCTGTCGTGTTGAAGACTTGTGCTCCAGAACTAGCCGCGCCTCTAGCCAGTCTGTTCCAGTACCGCTACAACACTGACATCTACCCGACAATGTGGAAAACTGCCCAGGTATGTCCTGTCCACAAAAAGCAGGACAAATCCAATCTGGCCATTTACTGCCCCATCAGTCTACTCTCAATTATCAGCAAAGTGATAGCATTGTCGACGACACCGTCCATCAAGCGGTACTTGCTTACCAATAACCTGCTCACTGATGCTCAGTTTGGGTTCCGCCAGGACCACTCGGCTTCCGACCTCATTACAGCCTTGGTCCAAATATGGACAAAAGAGCTGAATTCCAGAGGTGAGGTGAGAGTGACTGCCCTTGACATCAAGGCAGCATTTGACCGAGTGTGGCATCAATGAGCCCTCGTAAAATTGAAGTCAATTGGAATTGGGGGGAAAACTCTCCACTGGCTGGAGTCATACCTAACACAATGGAAGATGGTTGTGGTTTTTGGACGTCAATCATCTCAGCCCCAGGACATCGCTGCAGGAGTTCCTCCAACCATCATCAGCTGCTTTATTAATGACCTTCCCCCCAACATAAGGTCAGAAGTGGGGATGTTCGCTGATGATTGCACTGTGTTCAGCGCCATTCACAACTCCTGATAATGAAGCAGTCAGAAGTGCGTGTGCGCATCTCGGACGCCAATTTCAAGCGTTAGGAGGCTGCATAGCGTCTAAAAACAGGCGCTACACAGCCCAATTTCTCCCTCATCGCCTTCGGTCCCCACTACAAACCCCGTCCCCTCACCATCGACTCCAGCCCTCTCCCTGGCCACTGTCTGAGGCTGAACCAGACCGTTTTCAACCTTGGCACACTAACCCTGAGCTGAGCATCCAACGCCATATCCAGTCCGTTACCAAGACCGCCTACTTCCACCTCCGTAACATCGCCCGACTCTGCCACTGCCTCAGCTCATCTGCTGCTGAATCCCTCATCCATGCCTTTGTTACCTCTGGACTTGACTATTCCAATACACTCCTGGCCGGCCTCCCACCCTCCACCCTCTATAAACTTGAACTCATCCAAAACTCTACTGCCCGTACCTTAGCTTGCACCAAGTCCCGTTAACTCAACGCCCTGTGCTCACTGACCGACATTGGCTCCCAGTCCTGTAATGCCTCATTTAAAAATTCTGATCCTTGTTTTCAAATCCCAGCAGGGCCTCGTACCTCCCCATCTCTGTAACCTCCTCCAGCCCTACAAACCTCTGAGAATTCTGCACTCATCCAATTCTGGCCTCCTGAGCATCCCCGATTTTACTCGGCCCACCATTGGTGGTCGTGCCTTCAGCTGCTTGGCTTAGGCTCGGGAATTCACTCCATAAACCTCTCCGTCTCTCTACCTCGCTCTTCTCCTTTAAGATGCTCCTTAAAACCTACCTCTTTGACCAATCTTTTGGTCACCTGTCCTAATATCTCCTTATGTGGCTAAAGGCGCTATATAAATGCAAGTTATTTTTCTCGTTATTGCTGGTATCTCCTTAACCAATGAGATTTAAGGATTGGGAAATAAACAGAGGAGGGACTGAGAAGGAGGGTGAATTAAATGGCGTGAATTCAAAGTCAAATCAGGTACAGAAAGAGAAATAAAGAGAAGGAAAGAAAGATTGGATTAAGAAAAAGAGAAAAAGAGACAGTGTAAGAATTTATTTTTTAAATTTAAGATTTGACCTTTTGAAAATCTCTTTGAAAAATTCAAAATCTGAAGGACTGAGACTCCAGACTTGTCATAGTTCATTTTCGGTGCCTGCAAACACTTGGTGAGATGAGGCTTGGTCCGAATTATTAAGTTGCTTTATTTCTCAATCTGCAGAGCAACAGTCATAGAATCTATGTGACTATATTTTTATTTCAATCAGTGCACCTTCTCTTCACACAATAATATAAAATAATGAAGACATTATAATATAAAATAATGAAGACTCTATAAAATAAAATAATGAAGACGCTACAATATAAAATAATGAAGACATTATAATATAAAATAATGAAGACTCTATAATATAAAATAATGAAGACGCTATAATATAAAATAATGAAGATGCTATAATATAAAATAATGAAGATGCTATAACATAAAATAATGAAGATGCTATAATATAAAATAATGAAGACTATAATATAAAATAATGAAGATGCTCTAATATAAAATAATGAAGATGCTATAATATAAAATAATGAAGATGCTATAATATAAAATAATGAAGACGCTATAATATAAAATAATGAAGATGCTATAATATAAAATAATGAAGACGCTATAATATAAAATAATGAAGATGCTCTAATATAAAATAATGAAGACTCTATAATATAAAATAATGAAGATGCTATAATATAAAATAATGAAGACTCTATAATATAAAATAATGAAGACGCTATAATATAAAATAATGAAGATGCTATAATATAAAATAATGAAGATGCTATAATATAAAATAATGAAGATGCGAGAATATAAAATAATGAAGATGCTATAATATAAAATAATGAAGACGCTATAATATAAAATAATGAAGATGCGAGAATATAAAATAATGAAGATGCTATAATATAAAATAATGAAGACACTATAATATAAAATAATGAAGATGCTATAATATAAAATAATGAAGATGCTATAATATAAAATAATGAAGACGCTATAATATAAAATAGTGAAGACTCTATAACATAAAATAATGAAGATGCTATAATATAAAATAATGAAGACACTATAATATAAAATAATGAAGACTCTATAATATAAAATAATGAAGATGCTATAATATAAAATAAGGAAGATGCTATAATATAAAATAATGAAGACGCTATAATATAAAATAATGAAGACACTATAATATAAAATAATGAAGATGCTATAATATAAAATAATGAAGATGCTATAATATAAAATAATGAAGATGCTATAATATAAAATAATGAAGACACTATAATATAAAATAATGAAGATGCTATAATATAAAATAATGAAGACACTATAATATAAAATAATGAAGACGCTTTAATATAAAATAATTAAGATGCTCTAATATAAAATAATGAAGATGCTATAATATAAAATAATGAAGACACTATAATATAAAATAATGAAGATGCTATAATATAAAATAATGAAGACGCTATAATATAAAATAATGAAGATGCTATAATATAAAATAATGAAGATGCTATAATATAAAATAATGAAGACGCTATAATATAAAATAATGAAGATGCTATAATATAAAATAATGAAGACACAATAATATAAAATAATGAAGACACTATAATATAAAATAATGAAGATACAATAATATAAAATAATGAATACGCTATAATATAAAATAATGAAGACGCTATAATATAAAATAATGATGACACTATAATATAAAATAATGAAGATGCTATAATATAAAATAATGAAGACTCTATAATATAAAATAATGAAGGCTCTATAATATAAAATAATGAAGACACTATAATATAAAATAATGAAGACGCTATAATATAAAATAATGAAGACACTATAATATAAAATAATGAAGACGCTATAATATAAAATAATGAAGACACTATAATATAAAATAATGAAGACACTATAATATAAAATAATGAAGACTCTATAATATAAAATAATGAAGACGCTATAATATAATATAATGAAGATGCTATAATATAAAATAATGAAGACACTATAATATAAAATAATGAAGACTCTATAATATAAAATAATGAAGACGCTATAATATAAAATAATGAAGACTCTAAAATATAAAATAATGAAGATGCTATAATATAAAATAATGAAGACTCTATAATATAAAATAATGAAGACGCTATAATATAATATAATGAAGATGCTATAATATAAAATAATGAAGACACTATAATATAAAATAATGAAGACTCTATAATATAAAATAATGAAGACGCTATAATATAAAATAATGAAGACTCTATAATATAAAATAATTAAGACTCTATAATTTAAAATAATGAAGACGCTATAATATAAAATAATGAAGACGCTATAACTTAAAATAATGAAGACGCTATAATATAAAATAATGAAGACTCTATAATATAAAATAATGAAGACTCTATAATATAAAATAATGAAGACACTATAATATAATATAATGAAGACACTATAATATAAAATAATGAAGACACTATAATATAAAATAATGAAGACTCTATAATATAATATAATGAAGATGCTATAATATAAAATAATGAAGACACTATAATATAAAATAATTAAGACTCTATAATATAAAATAATGAAGACTCTATAATATAAAATAATGAAGACACTATAATATAAAATAATGAAGACTCTATAATATAATATAATGAAGATGCTATAATATAAAATAATGAAGACACTATAATATAAAATAATTAAGACTCTATAATATAAAATAATGAAGACTCTATAATATAATATAATGAAGATGCTATAATATAAAATAATGAAGACACTATAATATAAAATAATGAAGACTCTATAATATAATATAATGAAGATGCTATAATATAAAATAATGAAGACACTATAATATAAAATAATGAAGACTCTATAATATAATATAATGAAGATGCTATAATATAAAATAATGAAGACACTATAATATAAAATAATGAAGACTCTATAATATAATATAATGAAGTTGCAATAATATAAAATAATGAAGACACTATAATATAAAATAATGAAGACGGTATAATTTAAAATAATGAAGACGCTATAATATAAAATAATGAAGACACTATAATATAAAATAATGAAGACACTATAATATAAAATAATGAAGACTCTATAATATAATATAATGAAGATGCTATAATATAAAATAATGAAGACACTATAATATAAAATAATGAAGATGGTATAATATAAAATAATGAAGACACTATAGTATAAAATAATGAAGACACTATAATATAAAATAATGAAGACTCTATAATATAATATAATGAAGATGCTATAATATAAAATAATGAAGACACTATAATATAAAATAATGAAGACTCTATAATATAATATAATGAAGATGCTATAATATAAAATAATGAAGACTCTATAATATAAAATAATGAAGACTCTATAATATAATATAATGAAGTTGCAATAATATAAAATAATGAAGACACTATAATATAAAATAATGAAGACGGTATAATTTAAAATAATGAAGACGCTATAATATAAAATAATGAAGACTCTATAATATAAAATAATGAAGACTCTATAATATAAAATAATGAAGACACTATAATATAAAATAATGTAGACACTATAATATAAAATAATGAAGACTCTATAATATAAAATAATGAAGACTCTATAATATAAAATAATGAAGACTCTATAATATAAAATAATGAAGACACTATAAAATAATGAAGACTCTATAATATAAAATAATGAAGACTCTATAAAATAATGAAGACTCTATAATATAAAATAATGAAGACTCTATAATATAAAATAATGAAGACTCTATAAAATAATGAAGACTATAATATAAAATAATGAAGACTCTATAAAATAATGTAGACACTATAATATAAAATAATGAAGACTCTATAAAATAATGAAGACTATAATATAAAATAATGAAGACTCTATAAAATAATGTAGACACTATAATATAAAATAATGAAGACTCTATAAAATAATGAAGACTATAATATAAAATAATGAAGACTCTATAAAATAATGAAGACTCTATAATATAAAATAATGAAGACACTATAATATAAAATAATGAAGACTCTATAAAATAATGAAGACTCTATAATATAAAATAATGAAGACTCTATAAAATAATGAAGACTCTATAATATAAAATAATGAAGACTCTATAAAATAATAAAGACTCTATAATATAAAATAATGAAGACTCTATAAAATAATGAAGACTCTATAATATAAAATAATGAAGACTCTATAAAATAATGAAGACTCTATAATATAAAATAATGAAGACTCTATAAAATAATGAAGACTCTATAATATAAAATAATGAAGACACTATAAAATAATGAAGACTCTATAATATAAAATAATGAAGACACTATAATATAAAATAATGAAGACTCGATAAAATAATGAAGACTCTATAATATAAAATAATGAAGACTCTATAAAATAATGAAGACTCTATAATATAAAATAATGAAGACACTATAAAATAATGAAGACTCTATAATATAAAATAATGAAGACTCTATAAAATAATGAAGACTCTATAATATAAAATAATGAAGACTCTATAATATAAAATAATGAAGACACTATAATATAAAATAATGTAGACACTATAATATAAAATAATGAAGACTCTATAAAATAATGAAGACTCTATAATATAAAATAATGAAGACTCTATAATATAAAATAATTAAGACACTATAATATAAAATAATGTAGACACTATAATATAAAATAATGAAGTCTCTATAAAATAATGAAGACTCTATAATATAAAATAATGAAGACTCTATAATATAAAATAATGAAGACACTATAATATAAAATAATGAAGACACTATAATATAAAATAATGAAGACTCTATAATATAAAATAATGAAGACTCTATAATATAAAATAATGAAGACGCTATAATATAAATTAATGAAGACACTATAATATAAAATAATGAAGACTCTATAATATAAAATAATGAAGACTCTATAAAATAATGAAGACGCTATAATATAAAATAATGAAGACTCTATAATATAAAATAATGAAGACTCTATAATATAAAATAATGAATACTCTATAATATAAAATAATGAAGACACCATAATATAAAATAATGAAGATGCTATAATATAAAATAATGAAGACTCTATAATATAAAATAATGAAGACTCTATAAAATAATGAAGACTCTATAATATAAAATAATGAAGACACCATAATATAAAATAATGAAGATGCTATAATATAAAATAATGAAGACTCTATAATATAAAATAATGAAGACTCTATAAAATAATGAAGACTCTATAATATAAAATAATGAAGACACTATAATATAAAATAATGAAGACTCTATAATATAAAATAATGAAGATGCTATAATATAAAATAATGAAGACTCTATAATATAAAATAATGAAGACTCTATAATATAAAATAATGAAGACTCTATAATATAAAATAATGAAGATGCTATAATATAAAATAATGAAGACTCTATAATATAAAATAATGAAGACTCTATAATATAAAATAATGAAGATGCTATAATATAAAATAATGAAGACGCTATAATATAAAATAATGAAGACACCATAATATAAAATAATGAAGATGCTATAATATAAAATAATGAAGACTCTATAATATAAAATAATGAAGACTCTATAATATAAAATAATGAAGACACCATAATATAAAATAATGAAGATGCTATAATATAAAATAATGAAGACTCTATAATATAAAATAATGAAGACTCTATAAAATAATGAAGACTCTATAATATAAAATAATGAAGACACTATAATATAAAATAATGAAGACTCTATAATATAAAATAATGAAGATGCTATAATATAAAATAATGAAGACTCTATAATATAAAATAATGAAGACTCTATAATATAAAATAATGAAGACTCTATAATATAAAATAATGAAGATGCTATAATATAAAATAATGAAGACTCTATAATATAAAATAATGAAGACTCTATAATATAAAATAATGAAGATGCTATAATATAAAATAATGAAGACGCTATAATATAAAATAATGAAGACACCATAATATAAAATAATGAAGATGCTATAATATAAAATAATGAAGACTCTATAATATAAAATAATGAAGACTCTATAATATAAAATAATGAAGACACCATAATATAAAATAATGAAGATGCTATAATATAAAATAATGAAGACTCTATAATATAAAATAATGAAGACTCTATAATATAAAATAATGAATACTCTATAATATAAAATAATGAAGACACCATAATATAAAATAATGAAGATGCTATAATATAAAATAATGAAGACTCTATACTATAAAATAATGAAGACTCTATAATATAAAATAATGAAGACTCTATAATATAAAATAATGAATACTCTATAATATAAAATAATGAAGACACCATAATATAAAATAATGAAGATGCTATAATATAAAATAATGAAGACTCTATAATATAAAATAATGAAGACTCTATAAAGTAATGAAGACTCTATAATATAAAATAATGAAGACACTATAATATAAAATAATGAAGACTCTATCAAATAATGAAGACTATAATATAAAATAATGAAGACTCTATAATATAAAATAATGAAGACACTATAATATAAAATAATGAAGACTCTATAAAATAATGAAGACTCTATAATATAAAATAATGAAGACACTATAATATTAAATAATGAAGACTCTATAAAATAATGAAGACTATAATATAAAATAATGAAGACTCTATAATATAAAATAATGAAGACACTATAAAATAATGAAGACTCTATAATATAAAATAATGAAGACACTATAAAATAATGAAGACTCTATAATATAAAATAATGAAGACTCTATAAAATAATGAAGACTATAATATAAAATAATGAAGACTCTATAAAATAATGAAGACTCTATAATATAAAATAATGAAGACTCTATAATATAAAATAATGAAGACACTATAATATAAAATAATGAAGACACTATAATATAAAATAATGAAGACACTATAACATAATGAAGACTCTATAATATAAAATAATGAAGACTCTATAAAATAATGAAGACTCTATAATATAAAATAATGAAGACTCTATAATATAAAATAATGAAGACACTATAATATAAAATAATGAAGACACTATAATATAAAATAATGTGCTCTATAATATAAAATAATGAAGATGCTACAATATAAAATAATGAAGACACTATAATATAAAATAATGAAGACACTATAATATAAAATAATGAAGACTCTATAATATAAAATAATGAAGACTCTATAATATAAAATAATGAAGACTCTATAATATAAAATAATGAAGACACTATAATATAAAATAATGAAGACACTATAATATATAATAATGAAGACTCTATAGTATAAAATAATGAAGATGCTATAATATAAAATAATGAAGACTCTATAATATAAAATAATGAAGACAGTATAATATAAAATAATGAAGACTCTATAATATAAAATAATGAAGACAGTATAATATAAAATAATGAAGACTCTATAATATAAAATAATGAAGACGGTATAATATAAAATAATGAAGAAGCTGTGCTTCCCACAGCAGTGAGTCACTTTACTTGTCTTAAAGAACAGTTCCGCATTACACCCATTGCACTGTCTGTGCTGCCTCTGCTCCACTACTGCCTGTTTCAAAGCCCAGCCTTCCTGCTGGTTTCTGTATCTCCCTGCTTCCCCTCTCACTGTTCACACTCAAACACAATGGCTGGAATTTTTTTTATCTTCCAATGTGCTGGCAGCAGGGGATTCCTGGATCGTGTGGGAAACCCCAAAGTTTCAGCGGCGTATTATGTAGTGGATTTTTAACGAAGCCATTGCATTTGCATCTGGCTTCTGGGTTTCCCAACCAATTAACAGGAGCGAGCGTGATGATGTCACACATGGGTCCGATTCAGCTCAGGTATTTAAAGGGAAAATGCAAAGGTGACAGTTGAAGCCTGGTGGAGGTTGGAGAGACATTGGTGGGAGAGATTGGTTTGTTTGGAGAGAGAGTGGTTTGTTTGGAGAGAGATTGGTTTGTTTGGAGAGAGATTGGTTTGTTTAGAAAGTCAGTGGTTTGTTTGGAGAGAGATTGGTTTGTTTGGAGTGAGATTGGTTTATTTGGAGAGAGAGTGGTTTGTTTGGAGAGAGATTGGTTTGTTTGGAGAGACAAAATTGAGAAGTCGCACAACACCAGGTTATAGTCCAACAGTTTTATTTGAAATCACAAGCTTTCGGAGTTACTGCTCCTTCGTCGGGTGAAGTAAAGAGATACAGAATCACCAAAGCATATATAGATAGAGAACAATGCCTGTGTACCTTACAATGGCAGACAACTAAATTTAATCATCCTGACTGTTTATCTGCCGAGGTGTGACAAAAGGCAATCAGGTCAGCCAGGAAGGTACCACATCAAAGACATAGCAAGATACAACTGAGACAATGAGGTGGAGTCACAGGGGGTCTAACGTGTCAAAAGCTGCAGTCTTTAAAATTTAAAACTTTAAAATTTTTACTTTTTTACTGGGAATCACATCTGTGAACAAGCCAACGACGACTCGAGTCCGGATCACGTCATGTATTGTGACATAAACCCAAGATCCCGGTTGAGACCGTCCTCATGAGTGCGGAACTTGGCTATCAGTTTCTGCTCGATGATTTTGCGTTGTCGTGTGTTCCTAAGGCCGCCTTGGAGAACGCTTACCCGCAGATCCGAGGCTGAATGTCCTTGACTGCTGAAGTGTTCCCCGACTGGAAGTAACAATCCTGCCTGGCGATTGTTGCGCGGTACCCGTTCATACGTTGTCTCAGTGTCTGCATGGTCTCGCCGATGTACCATGCCGCGGTGCATTCTTTCCTGCAACGTATGAGGTAGACAACGTTGGCCGAGTCACATGAGTATGTACCATGTACCTGGTGGGTAGTCTCCTCACGTGTGATGATGGTATCTGTGTTGATGATCTGGCATGTCTTGCAGAGGTTACCGTGGCAGGGTTGTGTGCTGTTGTGGTCGCTGTTATCCTGAAAGCTGGGTAATTTGCTGCGAACGATGGTACTTCTGAGGTTAGGCGGCTGTTTGAAGGCAAGTAGTGGAGGCGTGGGGATGGCCTTAGCGAGGTGTTCGTCGTCATCGATGACATGTTGAAGGCTGCGAAGAACATGGCGTAGTTTCTCCGCTCCGGGGAAGTACTGGACGACGTAGGGTACCCTGTTGGTTGTGTCCCGTGTTTGCCTTCTGAGGAGGTCTATGCGATTTTTCGCTGTGGCCCGTCGGAACTGTCGATCGATGAGTCGAGCGTCATATCCCGTTCTTACGTTGTGGAACCCCATCGGTCTCGCGGCAGACAAGGAGGAATTCATCAGGAGAATGAGGCTCCGGGAATACTTCCACAAATCCCAAGATGTCAGCAACAAACCCAATGAGACAATCAATGATCCAGAACAGCAGACAGAGGGACTCGCAGTGCAGCAACCGAAGAAAAAAGAGTCAAACTGGACCCCTCCGGAGGGTCGCTGCCCCAAGCTTGACATGTATGCTTAAGCTGTCAGGAGATACATCAACGCCAGATTCATCAGCCGCACTCACAAGACAGTCCAGATGTCACCCGAGCACAACGCAACACCATCCACGCTCTCAAGACCAACCACAACATCGTCATCAAACCAGCGGACAAAGGAGGAGCCATCGTCATACAGAACAGAATGGACTATTGTAAAGAAGTATACCGACAACTGGACAACCAGGAACACTACAGACAGCTACCCGCAGATCCGACCAAAGAACAAACCCGCCAACTCAATAGACTGATCAAGACCTTCGATCCAGACCTTCAAAACATCCTACGTGCTCTAATCCCACGTACTCCCCGCGTGGGAGACTTCTACTGCCTCCCAAAGATACACAAAGCCAACACACCCGGACGTCCTATCATATCAGGCAACGGAACCCTGTGTGAGAACCTCTCTGGATACGTCGAGGGCATTCTGAAACCCATCGTACAGGGAACCCCCAGCTTCTGTCGCGACACTACAGACTTCTTACAGAAACTCAGCACCCACGGACCAGTTGAACCAGGAACACTCCTCGCCACGATGGACGTATCGGCACTCTACACCAGTATCCCCCACGATGACGGCATCGCTGCGACAGCCTCAGTACTCAACACCAACAACAGCCAATCTCCAGACGCCATCCTACAACTCATCCGCTTCATCCTTGACCACAATGTCTTCACCTTCGACAACCATTTTTTTACCCAAACACACGGAACAGCCATGGGGACCAAATTCGCACCCCAATACGCCAACATCTTCATGCACAAGTTCGAGCAAGACTTCTTCGCTGCACAGGACCTCCAACCAACGCTGTACACCAGATACATCGACGACATTTTCTTCCTTTGGACCCATGGCGAAGGATCACTGAAAAGACTACACGATAACATAAACAAGTTCCATCCCACCATCAAACTCACCATGGACTACTCCTCAGAATCGGTTTCATTCCTGGACACACGAATCTCCATCAAAGACGGACACCTCAGCACTTCACTCTACCGCAAGCCCACGGACAACCTCACGATGCTCCACTTCTCCAGCTTCCAACCTAACCACGTTAAAGAAGCCATCCACTATGGACAAGCCCTGCGAAGACACAGGATCTGCTCAGACGAGGAGGAACGCGATGGACACCTACGGACGCTGAAAAACGCCCTCGTAAGAACGGGGTATGATGCTCGACTCATCGATCGACAGTTCTGACGGGCCACAGCGAAAAATCGCATAGACCTCCTCAGAAGGCAAACACGGGACACAACCAACAGGGTACCCTACGTCGTCCAGTACTTCCCCGGAGCGGAGAAACTACGCCATGTTCTTCGCAGCCTTCAACATGTCATCGATGATGACGAACACCTCGCTAAGGCCATCCCCACGCCTCCACTACTTGCCTTCAAACAGCCGCCTAACCTCAGAAGTACCATCGTTCGCAGCAAATTACCCAGCTTTCAGGATAACAGCGACCACGACACCACACAACCCTGCCACGGCAACCTCTGCAAGACATGCCAGATCATCAACACAGATACCATCATCACACGTGAGGAGACTACCCACCAGGTACATGGTACATACTCATGTGACTCGGCCAACGTTGTCTACCTCATACGTTGCAGGAAAGAATGCACCGCGGCATGGTACATCGGCGAGACCATGCAGACACTGAGACAATGTATGAACGGGCACCGCGCAACAATTGCCAGGCAGGATTGTTACTTCCAGTCGGGGAACACTTCAGCAGTCAAGGACATTCAGCCTCGGATCTGCGGGTAAGCGTTCTCCAAGGCGGCCTTAGGAACACACGACAACGCAAAATCATCGAGCAGAAACTGATAGCCAAGTTCCGCACTCATGAGCACGGTCTCAATCGGGATCTTGGGTTTATGTCACAATACATGACGTGATCCGGACTCAAGTCGTCGTTGGCTTGTTCACAGATGTGATTCCCAGTAAAAAAGTAAAAATTTTAAAGTTTTAAATTTTAAAGACTGCAGCTTTTGACACGTTAGACCCCCTGTGACTCCACCTCATTGTCTCAGTTGTATCTTGCTATGTCTTTGATGTGGTACCTTCCTGGCTGACCTGATTGCCTTTTGTCACACCTCGGCAGATAAACAGTCAGGATGATTAAATTTAGTTGTCTGCCATTGTAAGGTACACAGGCATTGTTCTCTATCTATATATGCTTTGGCGATTCTGTATCTCTTTACTTCACCCGACGAAGGAGCAGTAACTCCGAAAGCTTGTGATTTCAAATAAAACTGTTGGACTACAACCTGGTGTTGTGCGACTTCTCAATTTTGTCCACCCCAGTCCAACACCGGCATCTCCGCATCATGTTTGGAGAGAGGGTGGTTTGTTTGGAGAGAGAGTGGTTTGTTTGGAGAGAGAGTGGTTTGTTTGGAGAGAGATTGGTTTGTTTGGAGAGAGTGTGGTTTGTTTGGAGAGAGATTGGTTTGTTTTGCGAACAAAATATACAGACTCAGCGTCCGAAATCTGCCCCTTGCTTTAGTGAATCTTCCCTGGAACTCCTGCTGCAAGGAGTTTGGGCCCACAGGGAGGTCCTATTCCCTGCTGACGGGAGGAAGAGGCCAGCCTCAGATACCAAGAAGGCATGGCTGGAGATAACATCAGAAGTGAGGAACAGGAGAGGCAGAGAACCAGAGGTGGCCCTCCAGTCATAGCCACGCTGACTGCAGCAGAGGAAGAGGCACTCGAGATAACTGGAGTATCTGCACTGATGGTGGTGGGAGATGGAGAGACCTGGAGCTCCCAGCTACCTTGTGAAAGAATTAAATATCACACAGCCACATGTCATACAAGAGTCACTGATGTTGACTTGATGTCAGCAGCCAGTGAAATATGATCATCTGCATATTGTTCTCTTTAAACATTCTTATCATGACAGTTCTAATTCACGTCTTTATTTCTCACATGCCCATCCAGTGTCCCACAAGCAGTCGAGCCACAGGAGGAAGAAGACTCCTCAGTGGAGGTCTCTGATTCTGGGGGTGCACCGTCACAGGACGCAGGCACACCAAGCACCAACACAGATAAACACACGTCGGTGGGACCATTAAGTCAGATAGTTGTGTTGTCTCCTGGTGTCTCACAGATCACATGTGAGCAAGAGCAGATGGTGCAGACAGGGACAGCAGTGGAGTGTCCTCCTCAGAGGGCACAGGACGCTCCAAGCTCTGCTCAGCTGGACCAAGATGCTGAACCTCGGGGGCCGTCGACAAAGAGGATGATTCTGGAGGAGCAACAGAAACTGCGTGAGGCTCTGGCAGGATTTCCAACCGCGATGTGCTGGCTTGCAGAGAGAATGGAGGAGTCCATCTCCAGCATGACTGACATGATGTCACAGGCCACGGCTATGATGTGTTTGTCCATGGAAAGGGTGGCCTCCTGCATGGAGCATCATCGTGGCATTCAAACAAGTGCATGCTTGCTCTCTCCAACAGCTTGAATGCCACCTTAACAAGGATGGATAGAAAGCTAGACTTGGGCATTGATCGCTCCACTGCTGTGCAGCAAGGTGGTCTCCAGCTCCTTGCTAGCAGGGAAGAGTGGGTGGCCAATGAAAGGGGTGATGTTGAGAGGGGACATGGAAGTGGAGGCTCTTCTCAAAGTGCTTCCACTTCTCCCCCTTTCCCACCCCCCACCTCAGTCAGAGCCCCACATGCTGCCTCATGTCCCGATGGCCGAGTCTGCCCCTGCACAGGTGCAGGAAGAGCAGTCTTTGGAGGGGCCCTCATGGGCTCCAAAACCCAGAGACTTTGGCCAAAAGCATCTCAGCAGTCAGAGCAGGAAGTGAGCAGCCTGCCTCTGCCTCTGCTGAACCCGCAGGGGTTGCGCAACGTTGAAGTGGTAGAAAGAGGAATTGGGACTAGCTGACGGGCTCTTGCAGAGAGCCGGCACGGGCTCGACAGGCAGAATGGCCTCATACTGTGCTGAAACCATTCTATGATTCTATCGATGATTCTATGAAAGAATTCTAGATGCACAAGTGTTTGCACATGGGTGTGTTAGGCAATGTTGCACAGTTAAGGTTATGTTGGTATTTGGAGGCACATAAAGTTATTTCTTTGCACCTTTCCCCCATCCGCCCATTTTTGCCTGCTGCCTGGCAAGCGGCCTTGTCACGAATAATGAATGGTAAGACATGACTTAACTGAGAGGAATAGGTGTCTGTGAAAGGAATGGTTTGGTCACTGTAGGACTGCTTTGTGGTTGGAGTGGCGGGGAGCTGGGTGGTGGAGGGGAGGGGTGGAGGGTGGCAGGGGTGGAGGGGGTGAGGGGTGGGGTGTCAGGAGAAGTGGGTTCAGGACCTGAGTGCCAGATGGGTACACTGGTGCAACCTAAATAAATCGTGCCAATCTGAGGCCAGCCCAGGGAGCAATGTGGCCGCTGCTGGTGCCATGACCACATCAAGTTCCTCCTCCTCTTGTTCCTTTTCCTCCTCCTGTTTCTCCTCCTCCTCCGAAGAGGCTCTATGTGTGCAGAGCGCAGCACACCAAGATCATTCTGGAGACCCTGGCTGGTGCGTATTGAAGAGCTTCTCCAGATCTGTCCAGGCATCTGCAGCGTATCTTCAGCATCCCGATTGCTTGCTCTATTACACATCTCATCGTCATTTGGCTTTGATTGTTGTGCTCTTCAGCCTCATTGCTTGGCCTCCTCAAGGGTGTCTTCAGCCACGTCTTCAGTGGATGCCCCTTGTCTCCAAGCAGTCAGCTGGTAAGCCTGGTTGGAGGTGCAACGAGCTGAGGGAGGGTGGCGTGGCGCAGTATGAATGAATCATGGCAGCTCCCTGGGAATCTGCCACACACCCTCATGATGATCTTTTTGTGGTTGCAGACGAGCTGCACATTGATGGAGTTGAAGCCCTTGCGATTCACAAACACTCCTGGGTGATGTTGATAGTCACATGTTTGCAGTCGATGATGCCCTGCACCTGTGGGAAGCCAGCCAGAGCCGCAAAGTTGAGCACTCATTCATTCTGACTGGCTTCATCGGTGACAAAGTGTACATAACTGCCTGCCCTGGCAAACATGGCATTGGTCACCTGGGTGATGCATTTGTGGGTAGCCGAATGTGAAATCCTGCAAATATCTTCTGCAGATCCCTAGAAGAAGCCCGAGGTGAAGAAGTTGAGGGTGGTGGTCAGATATGACCGATATAAAGTGGATATAATACGCACAATCCTCCAATATAGTGAGAGTGACCTCCAGTGTAGTGAGAGTGACCTCCAGTGTAGAGAGTGACCTCCAGTGCAGAGAGAGTGACCCCCAGTGTAGTGAGGGTGACCTCCAGTGTACTGAGAGTGACCCCCAGTGTACTGAGAGTGACCTCCAGTGTAGTGAGAGTGACCTCCAGTGTCCTGAGAGTGACCTCCAGTGCAGTGAGAGTGACCTCCAGTGTCCTGAGAGTGACATCCAGTGTACTGAGAGTGACCTCCAGTGTAGTGAGAGTGACCTCCAGTGTACTGAGAGTGACCTCCAGTGTAGTGAGAGTGACCTCCAGTGTACTGAGAGCGACCTCCAGTGTACTGAGAGCGACCTCCAGTGTACTGAGAGTGACCTCCAGTGTAGAGAGTGACCACCAGTGTAGTGAGAGTGACCTCCAGTGTCCTGAGAGTGACATCCAGTGTACTGAGAGTGACCTCCAGTGTAGTGAGAGTGACCTCCAGTGTACTGAGAGTGACCTCCAGTGTAGTGAGAGTGACCTCCAGTGTACTGAGAGCGACCTCCAGTGTACTGAGAGCGACCTCCAGTGTACTGAGAGTGACCTCCAGTGTAGAGAGTGACCACCAGTGTAGTGAGAGTGACCTCCAGTGTAGTGAGAGTGAACTCCAGTGTAGTGAGAATGACCTCCAGTGTACTGAGAGTGATCTCCAGTGTAGAGAGAGTGACCTCCAGTGTAGTGAGAGTGACCTCCAGTGTAGAGAGAGTGACCTCCAGTGTAGTGAGAGTGACGTCCAGTGTAGAGAGAGTGACCTCCCGTGTACTGAGAGTGACCTCCAGTGTAGTGAGAGTGGCCTCCAGTGTAGTGACAGTGACCTGCAGTGTAGTGAGAGTGACCTCCAGTGTAGTGAGAGTGACTTCCAGTGTAGTGAGAGTGACCTCCAGTGTAGTGAGAGTGACCTCCAGTGCAGTGAGTGACCTCCAGTGTGGAGAGAGTGACCTCCAGTGTAGTGAGAGTGACCTCCAGTGTACTGAGTGACCTCCAGTGTAGTGAGAGTGACCCGCAGTGTAGTGAGTGACCTCCAGTGTAGTGAGAGTGACCTCCAGTGTAGAGAGTGACCTCCAGTGTAGAGAGTGACCTCCAGTGTAGAGAGAGTGACCTCCAGTGTAGTGAGTGACCTTCAGTGTAGTGAGAGTGACCCCCAGTGTAGTGAGTGACCTCCAGTATAGTGAGAGTGACCTCCAGTGTAGTGAGAGTGACCTCCAGTGTAGTGAGAGTGACCCCCAGTGTAGTGAGAGTGACCTCCAGTGTAGTGAGAGTGACCTCACTTGTACTGAGAGTGACCTCCAGTGTAGTGAGTGACCTCCAGTGTAGTGAGAGTGACCTCCAGTGTAGTGAGAGTGACCTCCAGTGCAGTGAGAGTGACCTCCAGTGTACTGAGAGTGACCTCCAGTGTAGTGAGAGTGACCTCCAGTGTAGTGAGAGTGACCTCCACTGTAGTGAGAGTGACCTCCAGTGTAGTGAGAGTGACCTGCAGTGTAGTGAGAGTGACCTCCGGTGTACTGAGAGTGACCTCCAGTGTAGAGAGAGTGACCTCCAGTGTAGTGAGAGTGACCTCCAGTGAAGTGAGAGTGACCTCCAGTGTACTGAGTGTGACCTCCAGTGTAGAGAGAGTGACCTCCAGTGTAGTGAGAGTGACCTCCAGTGTAGTGAGAGTGACCTCCAGTGTACTGAGATTGACCTCCAGTGTAGTGAGAGTGACCTCCAGTTTAGTGAGAGTGACCTCCAGTGTATTGAGAGTGACCTCCAGTGTATTGAGAGTGACCTCCAGTGTCCAGAGAGTGACCTCCAGTGTAGTGCGAGTGACCTCCAGTGTGGTGCGAGTGACCTCCAGTGTAGTGAGACTGACCTCCAGTGTACTGAGAGTGACCTCCAGTGTAGTGAGAGTGACCTCCAGTTTAGTGCGAGTGACCTCCAGTGTAGTGGAGTGACCTCCAGTGTACTGAGTGTGACCTCCAGTGTAGAGAGAGTGACCTCCAGTGTAGTGAGAGTGACCTCCAGTGTAGTGAGAGTGACCTCCAGTGTACTGAGATTGACCTCCAGTGTAGTGAGAGTGACCTCCAGTTTAGTGCGAGTGACCTCCAGTGTGGTGCGAGTGACCTCCAGTGTAGTGAGACTGACCTCCAGTGTACTGAGAGTGAACTCCAGTGTAGTGAGAGTGACCTCCAGTGTAGTGCGAGTGACCTCCAGTGTAGAGATTGACCTCCAGTGTAGAGAGAGTGACCTCCAGTGTAGAGAGTGACCCCCAGTGTACTGAGAGTGACCTCCAGTGTAGAGAGTGACCCCCAGTGTACTGAGAGTGACCTCCAGTGCACTGAGTGTCCTACAAAGTTGTAGAAATTGCCTGCAAACTCCTGAAAGCAAACTCTCAGAACAAATGCTGTGAGCAAAAGCCTTTCCATTCGGCAAGGAAGAAGGTGTGAGGTCTCAGTATTTGTGGGATTTTTTGACTCATTTGTTCAGCCTCTTCAATTGCTGCTCTGCTTTCGCCTTGCTTTCACTGGCGAGGTTCAGGAAGCCCGGGAATCCCATGGACACACAGTAAATTTGAAATCCCAGGTAAAAAAGGCTCTCAGTCGCCTCTTAACCAGCTGTTAATTATTTAAATTGCTAACCCGCCTCTCCTGGGGGGTGTTCTTGCTCTTCGCCAAAAATGCTCCAGTTAAATGTGGAAGACAACGGGTTTAAGCCGGCTTCCTGACGCACTGTCACTTTCAGCAATTTTAACCTCCCACCCGCTCCCAAACACACTCACTCTTTGCAGTTAAAATTCCAGCCAATGGGTGTGAGATGTTTAGAATTGACTGAGACAAGCTATTGAGTTGCTTGTTGTTTATAGTTTTTATGGAAACTAACTTCAATTAATTTATTGACCACCTTTCATCTAAACCAGTGAGAATCCACTTCACTGTAAAAGAGAACAAGGTTAAAAGTGTCTTACTTGTTTCACAAATCCTTCCTGTGGAGAAATGATCAAAAATGCCAAAACATCCATTTCCTCTTTCCTTCCCCCTCCTTTACAATCCATTTCCTCCTTCGCTCTTCTATTCATTGCCATAATTTCCCATTTCTCTCTGCCCCAATGGCATCCAATCCCTCCTTTCCCTCTGTCCTTCACTTTCCCCTTTCCTGTATCATTCATTGCCTCCATTTCCCTCAATTAACTTTTCCTTCAGCCCCACTCCTATTGGATCACTGTCCCAATCGAACTGTATACTTTAGGTGGGAACTACTAAAGTTACGGAAATTCCTGCCCTCGCAGTCTACCTTTGTCACCACTGTCTTAACTCCTTCTCTCCCACCTTCAAATAAAGGACTGATCCTTCAATCCAGTTCCCATCCTACAACATGACAACACAGCAGTGCTCTTTGCCCCGACATGACAGAGTAAATAATAATAACCTGATTGACTCCGTCAGCATTAAATACACGCACTGTTCTGTATGACTCTAATCTTCATGAATAACAAAGCACAATATTGGTGCACATTCTATTTTAATACAACAAACTCCAAAGTGAACACAAGGGGGGAAAGACTGGGTGGCGCCCCCTTTGGGCGATAACTTCGCCGGGGCGCTACTTCTGGCGTCCCAAAAAAGTTAGCGCCCCCGCGTCCGAAATTGAATGGTCGCGCCCCAATCAGGAGGCGGGGCCTACTGGAACCGCTCCCCCTCCCTCTTGTGGCGCTCCCACTGAATATCGCGGCGCTACGTGCAACAGCGCCACGCGGGTCGGCACATCGCGCCGCGGTACTACCGGCCTCCCTCCCCTGATTAAAGGGGAGGGGCCTAGCGCAGCGCACACCAGGGCCCTGCTGGACCACCGGGGAGTGGGGTATCGGCAAAAGAGCCCGGCACTCAAGAGGAGGCCAGAGGGGGCAGGTACTGGCAGGCGGCCAAAAATAAAATGGCCTCCCAGCACCTGCCCTTTAATTAGCGCCACCCCGGCCGGAAACACTGCACCCTGACCCTGTGGGACAGAGCGTCCGGCGGGAGGTCAGGGGACACGAGCCAAGTTTGTGGCCGGGGCGTGAGCGGGGCAATACGCATGGCAATGATGTCATCACCAGAGTTGCAGCGCCGCGGGCCGCTATCGCTCCCGCCGCCACTAACCTGCCGCCGAATTTCACGAGAGGCGTTAGCGGCATCGCGCCCAGGCGCTTGTTGCTTTGCGCCACGTTAGCCCCCCCTCTGTGCACTAACTGGAGACGCAAAGCAACCAAATCTTTCCGGCAAGCTATTGAAATGTCAGGAGTTCCTTTACAGCACATGTCCCAGGAGCATCGAGAGTAGGAATGAAGGATGGGGAGAGAGAGATCAGTGATGTTACAGGGTCCCAAGTCCCTTTGTTTTTCAGCTACGTGCATCTTTCAGTGGCTGTGAGTGATTTGTTCCACCACAGTGATTTCTGCTTTAAATCACAAGTTCCGATTGTAGATTTCTTTCAATCTTTGACTAAAGACACACAAATATTGGAGAAATTATACACAGTGTCAAATATTCATTCTTTTCTACAGAGATCAGATGGCTCAGTCTCCAAACTCAACATTCTTCAATCTGGAAGAGCTGAAAGAACTCAAGTCCGCTTATGAATCAGGTGGGCTGGAAAAGGCTGCATCTCTGATACAGAAGAAGTTAAAGGAGCTGGACAGTGCAGAGCTTAACATTGCAGTGACCGGAGAATCAGGCACAGGGAAATCCACCTTCATCAATGCTATGAGAGAGCTTCGGAGAAATGCAGAGGGTAGAGCTGAAGTTGGGACCACAGAAACCACAATGGAGCCGACCCCATACCCACATCCCAGCCTGCCTAATGTTTGCTTCTGGGACCTGCCAGGAGCTGGAACTACAAAATTCCCAGCCAATGAATACCTGACGAAAATGGACTTTAAAAAATACGATTTCTTCATCATAATCTCAGGCTGTCGATTCACAGAAAATGATGTAAAACTTGCCAAAGAGATTAAACAGCTGGGGAAGAAGTTCTACTTTGTTCGATCTAAAATTGACGATACTCTCCGTGCTCATGAAATGCAATTTGGAAAGTTTAACACAGTTGAAGAACTGGAAAAGATCAGGAATAAGTATGTCAGCAATTTGCAACAGGCAGAGATTCCATCACCCAGTGTTTTCCTGATATCGAGCTTTAAACTGGATGAGTTTGATTTCCCAGCATTAAAGGAAACCCTCACAAATAATCTTGATGATATAAAGAAGCATGTTTTCTTGCTGTCACTTCCAAACACAACGTTGAAGATTATAGAGAATAAAAGAGCAGAGCTAAAGAAACGAGTCTGGGAGTTGGCAACAATTTCCGGAGCAGTGGGAGCTGTGCCGGTTCCTGGCGTGTCCTTTGCTTGTGACATTGGGATACTGGTTACAGCAATAATACAGTTCCGTCAAAATCTGGGTCTGGATGATGCCTCTCTTCAAAGACTGGCCAGCGTGTCAGGGAAACCTGTGGGAGATCTGAAAGCTGTGGTGAAAACTCCTCTGGTGGCTGAAATAAATAAGGAATTTGTGAGAAGAATGTTGATGGGTTCCGACGTTGTTGTCATTTCAGTAATTGAGGCCGGCCTCTACTTCATACCAGTCATTGGGTCCATCTTTGGAGCAGGATCATCATATCTAATGATCTACAAGTTGCTGAGTGATGCACTAGATGAGCTTGCGGTGAATGCACAGAGAGTGGTGAAGGCTGCATTCGGGACTGATTAAAATGGTCTGCACTAAAACATCATCACATTGAGCTCCTAAAATTCACTAAACATTCAAGAATAAAACAGAAAGTAGTGTTGAAATGGCATCTTCCACATCCTCAGGACATCCCGAATTATTCCACAGACAATGAATTATTTTTGAAGTGTAGTCACTGTTGTAATGAAGGCAAACACGGCAGCCAACTTGTGCACAGCAAGGTCCCAAAAACAGCAAATGAGATGAATGACCAGTTAATCTGTTTTTAGTGATGTTGGTTGAGGGATAAATGTTGGAGAAAACACTGGGAGAACTCCCCTGCTCTTCAAATAGAGCCACAGGATCTTTTACATCCCCCTGAACAGGCAGACTTGGTTTAATGAATGAATTGAAAGTCGGCACCTCCGACAGTGCAGCACTCCCTCAGTACTGCACTGGAGTGTAACCCTGGATTATGTGCTCAAGTCTCGGGAATAAATGGGTGTAAATTCCAGAATTGCAGAAATGCCACTCCTGACACGATTTACTTTCTCTCCATTTCACCATCCTGAATGTTCCTCGGCCAGTCCTGATTCCTGTGGTCAGCGCACTCTGTGTTTCTCTCATTTCAGTAATGTCACTGGTTCTTCAGTTCATAGCAGTTTCCCTGACAGGAAAAGCATCATTGCTAAAATGAGAGCATCACAGGGGAGATTGTTCTATTGGAAACAGCCGACATGGACTTTGTGTTCTCTGTTCTGAGTGTTGGCCATCTTTATGCTGATATCGTGCCTGCTGAACTCTCGGGCTCTCAGTAGTTGAATGGTAAATAAATGGTAAGTTAAACAGCGCAACATGTGTTTAACACAATGCCACAGGCTGACTGCAAGGGTAGGAAAAACATCAATTGGGACAGTTATCGGGAATCAGATCCAGTTCAATTACACACCATATTTCCCAATATTATCGGGCCTTTATGTTCGATGGGGGTTAATTCTAAGGGGATTCTCCAGCTCGTCTCTGTAACTTCAGTGGAAGAGCAGTGAAAACCCCAGAAAAGCAGCGTGAACACCAAGTGTGACTTTTTCCGGAGTTTTCACAGATCTTCTGGTGGAGTTATGGTGAACTAGCGGGAGAAACCCTCGGAAATTCACCCCGATACGTCACACTTGCCCCACATTCTATCCTGGTCACTGGACTGGAGTTCAGCGTTACGTTTGAAGCTGAAATTTAAAGGTCTCACTCCGACTGAATCAGCACTTGTCTTCTCAGAGGAGGACTCGGAAGCCTCAACAACACAGCAATGGAAGGAAAGAGATGGAGCCAGATTTTACTCCCCCTCCCACCCCCAGTTTCTCTGTAAAACCCAGGTCATCGACCTGAACCGTTAACTGTTTCTCTCTCCACAGATGCTGCCTGACCTGCTGAGTATTTCCAGCAGTTTCTGTTTTTACTTCAACATATTTATCTGTGTGAGAAAAATGGAAACTCACCAAAGTGAATCTTTCAAAGCTCTCACGGATTTCAGACTGGCTATTGCTCGAAGATTATCAATAATTACTAATGTTTTTGGGACATTGGAGTATTGGATTGTTTCAGTTCCCGTTACCTGAGCAATGTAACATCAGTTACAGTGACTGCACCAAATCGGACTATAAAGGGTGAACTTCTCCACTGAGTACTGGGACCACCTGGACCAGTGAAACACTGATGGTGAGACACTCAAAACAGATCAGAGCACGGCTTTGTCTCTTTGAATGAAAGACGGATAGAAAGAATATACAGAGGTTGCAAAACCAATGATTCATTAGTTAGACTGCAACAATTTCATGCTTTAGTATAGAGACAATTGCAGTGTAATCTCATAGTATAGAGACAATTGTAGTATAATCTAATAGTATGGAGACAATTGCAGTGTAATCTAATAGTACAGAGACAATTGTAGTATAATCTAATAGTATGGAGACAATTGCAGTATAATCTAATAGTATAGAGACAATTGCAGTATAATCTAATAGTATTGTTGTAGGGGCTAATCGGAGCCTTAAGCGGACCAACCGTGAAGGAGAGTCGACGCGTTACCCGACTTAGCCCGACTGAGCAATAAAACTCAAACACCAATTTACACGGTTAAATGCGGGAGTACACTTTATTCAGAGCGCTTTGAGGAGCAGTGATGCACCCGCGTGCAGTCACCGACCTCTCAGATAAGTCACTCCGGGGCACAGTATTTTATACATCCATCATTGATCACATCGTGCTCACATCAGCGCGTGATAGTTATTAGAATCCAATCAATTTTATGTATACAATTGTTAAGCATGGTAAATAAATTCAATTAACGTCAGGGTACAGTTGATGTGATCAGCCTCGTCTATGTGACAGTGTTATCTCGAGCCCTGTATGTTGTAACGTCGTCTGACAAGGCAGACTGCCAACCCATTGCAGCATGTTAAAGTCCTGTGTCAGCGAATTTAAAGTTCATTAACTGGATGAGTTTTTCTTCTCCGACATTTCTTTAATAATTTTCTTCTCCAACACTCCCTTCTGTTGGTCCGGGGGCACGACCTTCTTGCCCCCAGGAAACCACTGCTCCGTGCCTCTTCACGGGGTCGACGCTACAGCCACTGGCTCATCTCTTGAGGGCTGGCTACCCCGGCGACGGTGTCATGCATTTCCTCCCTGGGCTGGAGATTGGTGTATCCTTTTTCTTCGTCTTCGAGCAACGGCTCCTCTTCCTGTACGGCGCTGACTGACATTAGCTGGGTTGTGGCAATCTTACAACATGTCTTTAACAAGGTTATCAAGCAACATACAGCGACACATATCATCACTATCACAACCATTACGTGCATAATCCAGGGGCCCCATTCTGTTAGCCCCAACCATTCTAGCCATGACTGTGTCGGTTCCCGGTGTAATTTCTTAATCTCTTCCTTCATGTGATTTACCAAGTTGGTGATGTTTTCCGAACTATCAGGGATGTAAGTACAACACTCTTGCCCGATCACCGCGCAAGTGCCTCCTTCCTTTGCAAGCAGGTAGTCCAGTGCCATCCTGTTTTGCATGGCCACTGTCCTGAGGGCTACCATTTCTGCGCTTATTTCTGCAAGGGCTTCTGTGGTGTCGTTGGCTACCTTCTCGAGAATTTGGGCATTGTTAATAATTTCCCGTGCTAATTTACCCACCCTCCCAGTGGGGGAAGGCGACGGCGAAGAATCGCTCAGTCTCCGTAATTCCTCGCCTGGTTCGATAACAATGGTGCTCCGTGAGGGATTTGAGATGGTATACATAAGGCATGACGTATCCCAGGTAACATGACCCGGTCCAATCTCTGGGCAGCCATGGGTACGCCTTGTGCCCGCATATAAAATATGTTCCATTGTAGGCCGTCATATCCATGTTTGCCCGAAAGATAGTGAAACCCATCTGACTATCTGTGGCCCGTCGGGTCCCATTCCACGGTTGGTTACTCGTTAAGTTTAGCAGACCAGTGGTATTAAACCACCAGCTTTCAAATGCCGTGTTCCCCTCCTCATATGTCACAAAGGTTTGGGTGCAATTACTATTTCCTGCCTCTAGGTTCACCTTCACCCCTCTACTTACACTCCTTGTCCAACATATTTCCCCGACGGGTCTTCCGACCCCGGTTGTGTTTGTTAGGGCGAAGAAGGGTGGATCTTTACTAGAGTTGTACTTGGGTTTGTAACATCCCTTAAATCGTTCCAATGGGTACCCTCCACCTCGGAACTCCTCCCTTGTGACGTCATGATAGCTGTTCTGGTCATTAAGCGCAAATTCTGCTAGTTCCGTGAGATTCAGGGGTATGGGCCGCAGTGGTATCCCACCCTTACTATGGATCGGAATATGGCTACACACCCAACAGCTACTTTGCCCTGTCTCCTTTACGTATTCATACGACATATATACAAAGGTATTCACCTGGAGCTCTCTTCGCTTACGGGAGCCCCTTTCCATTCCCGAAACAATGCATGTTAACGCTATTAAACACAGTGGTATCCCCATTTTTACTTGGAAGCAGGCACTGTCTATCACCGCGTCGTTGCCGCTTCTGGTAGCACTCTTGTATTAACATACAAACATAAAAACACAGTAGTACACCAAATGCAATAAGCCAAAGCACGAATGCAAACAGGTAAGGTAATTGGACATTTACGGGTCGCTTGATCTGTAGGTAAAAGAAACACAAAGAAGCGCCCATTAGTTCATCTTTTCTCCATACATTTTTAATTGTGTCCAATGTTTCCAGACTCCCTTCCCCCTTATGTCCAGACAGGCACAGGTATCACCACTAATTATAATTTCGTAGGGTCCGCTCCTTTTTGGGGCGAAGCCTGGCTTGTCAGGCAGGACCTTCAGCATCACTTTGCTGCCCGCTGACGGCACGGAGGGTGTCATGACCCCCTCCTGTGCCTGTTCCTGAAGTTCCTGATTGGCTCGTACGGCTTGGCACATCCCCTTCAGTTGGGTGCTAAGCTCTAAGACATAACGCCGTAGTCTGTCCTTTAAGGGGCCCACATCAGCCCCACCTGTTATGATGCCTTCTGGTAATTGCATCGCCCTTCCTGTCATTAGTTCATAAGGGGTCAGGCCTGTCGTACGATTCGTGGTGGCTCGTAACTTCATTAGGATAAGGGGTAAAACCTCAACCCATGTTTTCCCAGATTCCTGTATTGCTTTTGCTAAAGCGTTTTTGAGTGTTCGATTCATTCTTTCAACCATTCCCGAGCTCTGGGGGTGGTAAGGGATATGGAACTTCTGTTTAATCCCCATCAGCTGACAAATATTCTTTACTACACTCCCTGTAAAGTGCGTTCCTTGGTCAGAGTCGATTTGCAAGGGCACTCCCCACCGCGGGATTACTTCCTCGGCCAGGATTCTGGCTACCGTTAAGGCCGTGCAATTCCGCGTTGGGAAAGCTTCTACCCACCTTGTGAACTGGTCAATTATCACAAGGCAGTATATTTTTCCGTGGGACTGGGGAAGTGGTCCCGTAAAATCAATTTGTATGTGCTCCCAAGGACCTCGGGGTCTTGGCTGGTGGCCCATTCTAATTTTAATAGGCCGGCCAGGATTATGCTGAGCACAAGTGATACATCGCTGACAGTGCCTCGCGATGTCTCTTCCCATCCCCTTCCACCACCAATCCTTACTTATTAAGGAGCTCATTGCCTCTCTCCCTGTATGTGAAATACCGTGATGTATCTCTAGCAGAGTCTGTTGCATACACTCCGGTGCTACTACTTTACCTTCTTTTCGCCAGACTCGATCGGATCCTACTCCAGCTCCATTTCTTACCCATGTTTCCTTTTCCGTGTCCGATGCTTCGTCTTGGACTTCCCAGATCTTTATTTCATTCTTCGGGCTGTCTATGCTGCCCACCGGTACTTCGTTTACCTCCTCCTGTTCTAGAGCTGCCTGTGCTGCCCAATCAGCCGCCTGGTTCCCCTGGTGGCTGTCCCAGTCTGGGCTTGCCTTGTCTGGTTCTTTCTGATGGGCCTTAATTTTGATAACTGCCACCTGTTTAGGTCTTTTGCTTGCTTCTAGCAAGGCCTCTATTCGTCCCTGATGTTTGATGGGGTTACCTCCTGTGGTTATATACCCTCTACGTCCCCATGCTGTCATGTAGTCATGCACTACCCCGAAGGCATACCGGCTATCTGTGTATATATTGACTACCTGGTTCTTTGCTTCATTCAATGCTTGAGTCAACGCGACCAACTCTGCTACTTGGGCTGATAAGCTACCGTCTAACCGTCCAGATTTAACTACTTCCATCTTACTATTAACTACTGCCCACCCGGTTCGGGGTTGTCCATTAATATATTTACGGGATCCATCTACATAGAATGTTTCCTCCACTTCCTCTAGAGGGGTGTCTTTGATAATCTCTTCTCCAATGTCCTCGTCTATTTTTTTTTACAACTGTGTGGGGCTCCTGTTCCCAGGATCCCCTCAGCTGGGTTCTCCCCTATGTCTCCTTTTACGGGGGCCGCTGACTGTCACTGTGTCTCTTTCCACTGTTGATATTGTCTCTTTTCTTCGGGGGTCATGGTGACGTGGGTCGTCTCAGATCTGCCATGTTTACTGAAACAAGTGGCCTCAGTATGGCCCTTCTTATTACAGTAAGTACATGTCTTCTCAGCCTTACAATCTCTAATAAAATGTCCAGGCTTCCCGCAACCATGACATGCCCCCTTGCGTCCCGCTGCCTGTTTTACCGCACTTACACTTTAATGTTTAACCTTGACAGTACCTTCCTCTTTGGCCTTTAACCCGTCTACCCCACAAGCCCACTCTACTAGGTCGTCGTAATTCCTGGTTGTAAGTACGCCCATCTTGATGATAGCCTGGTGTGTGGGAGACAAGCCATCTTTAAAGGCCTGAATGAAAGCGGGGTCAGTTCTTGCCGGCCCTGGTTGGCCTGATGACTCTCCATAAACAATAAACAGCCTTTCTCCATATTCGGAGGCCCCCTCGCCCTTTTGCTGCTTACAGGACGTTATCTTACTCCAATTAGTCGGGGCCTCTCATAGAAACATAGAAACATAGAAACTAGGAGCAGGAGTAGGCCATTCGGCCCGTCGAGCCTGCTCCATCATTCAATACGATCATGGCTGATCATCCAAATCCAGTACCCTGTCCCTGCTTTCTCACACAGAATCCCCATCAAGCCTGCACCGACACATATCCCACCCTATCCCCGTAACCCCACGTATTTAATTCCCCCTAACATATCCATTCCTATCCTATCCCCGTAACCCCACATATTTAATCCCCCCCTAACACTAAGGGTCAATTTATCATAGCCAAATCAACCTAACTCTCCTAACACCCGCTGGATTTCTGTTTTAAACAGATTAAAGGGAGCCTGTTGTCGGTCTATTGTATCTGCCAATGGACATTGTTCAGTCCATCGACCGGTCTTATAATCCATATTGGCCTGATTGGGGGTGGTCTGCATGAGACGCCATCGGTCGACCAGACATGCTGCCCGGACCAACTGATGAACATCACGCAGGTGGAGGCTGTGTCCCAGCCAAACCATATCTAGGTTTGCCCAGAACTTGGTGTTGGCACTTCGTGTTTGTAAGTTCCCCAGGTCTTTCAAAATCTGTTGCCTTTCTCCCGGGGTAAAAGGCTGAAAATCCGCCCTTGCCCCGGCGGCACCAGGCTGGCCCCTCATTCTAACGGGGGCCGCAAAATATTCTTCTGTTGTATCTCCGACTGTTTCTTCAGTTGGGGCTGTTGGTCCGGAAAGTCCGTACAGGGGGAGTGGATCTGTGTTACACCCCGTCCACCTTCCGGGACACATTCTACTTTGTTCTTGATTTATTCCCTCTAGTATTTCTACCTTCTTTTTTAAATCTGCTATTTCTCTGTTTTTGGCCTTGTCAGTCTCTCGGACCTTATCTACTTGCTCGATTAGTCCCGCCAATTGGTGTACCAAAAGAGCACCCGTTTTCTTGGTTTTCTCCCTTTTTTGCTTACGTACCCACTCTCGTTGTGACTCTAATGACTGGCTAACATCCCAGCCATCTTTCTGCATTCTGTCTATCAGCGAACGTCTATCTGTCATGTAACTATTAATAAGGGACCCCGGGGGCCCCATCTTAACGTCCTTACCTGACATCGCCCGTCCGCTCTCCGATCACACTCTCCAGTAAACACTCACTGCCTCTCTTCACTCTCCCGTCCTTCTGGACTCGCGAACTCGTTTACCGACGTGTCTAGTGGCCTGGAGTTCCGGATTTCGCAAGCACCGCCCGCAGACTTTATCACAGGTTTTACTCTGTACCTTTAACCTACGGCCCAAAAATTTTACATTGTAATGCAGAATACTCACAACGATTCCCCCTCTGCCTTCCGAGAATACCCGGACCAAAAACCCCTATAAAGTGTACTCTCGCAACTCCCCTCAGATTCTTTCGGTTACTCGAGCCCGTTAACACTTGATCAGGGTGTCGGTACTCAGTAACCCTGCTCGCAGCGCCAATTGTTGTAGGGGCTAATCGGAGCCTTAAGCGGACCAACCGTGAAGGAGAGTCGACGCGTTACCCGACTTAGCCCGACTGAGCAATAAAACTCAAACACCAATTTACACGGTTAAATGCGGGAGTACACTTTATTCAGAGCGCTCTGGGAGAGCAGTGATGCACCCGCGTGCAGTCACCGACCTCTCAGATTAGTCACTCCGGGGCACAGTATTTTATACATCCATCATTGATCACATCGTGCTCACATGAGCGCGTGATAGTTATTAGAATCCAATCAATTTTATGTATACAATTGTTAAGCATGGTAAATGAATTCAATTAACGTCAGGGTACAGTTGATGTGATCAGCCTCGTCTATGTGACAGTGTTATCTCGAGCCCTGTATGTTGTAACGTCGTCTGACAAGGCAGACTGCCAACCCATTGCAGCATGTTAAAGTCCTGTGTCAGCGAATTTAAAGTTCATTAACTGGATGAGTTTTTCTTCTCCGACATTTCTTTAATAATTTTCTTCTCCAACAGTATCGAGACAATTGCAGTATAATCTAATAGTATAGAGACAATTGCAGTGTAATCTAATAGTATAGAGACAATTGCAGTATAATCTAATAGTATAGAGACAATTGCAGTATAATCTAATGCTATGGAACCAAATTGAACCCAGCCAAGTCTGTGTGCCTGTAATTCTGAATGTCCATTTCTTGCTATGTTTTCAGTGATTGTTTTGACCATCGGAGTTTACTTCAATGGGAGAATCAATGAAATAAACTTCTCATTAGCATCACATTGAATTGTGTCCTGTCCAGTTCCTGATGTCTGTCCTGCAGCTCAGTGTTAAGTGGTAATCCTACCAGTGCTGTACTGCCTCCTGCTGCTCAGACTGTGGCTGTACAGTTTAAATTAAATTAATTGGTGTAATTGCCTCGAGAACCGAATTAAGCTTCACGATAGGCCCCGGATACAAACCCAGATCCTATCCAATGTCTCCCATCGTCTGTAATATCCTCTGTGTTTTCACATTGGAAAAGCAGCGTCTCACTGTCACTGCCCATTTCAGAGCGGCCTGAGGATTTGAATGGGTCCCAGTGTACTCAGTTATTTCCTCTCACTCATTTCCTGCCAAGCCATGTGAAGACCGCTCACGATACAGCTCGTTCATTGCTGACCGTCTTCACCCATTGGACACACATCACAGTTAGATCTTGCAATGGAAAGCCATTGGCTCACTCACATCTTCACTGTCTTCACGGATAAAAGCACGAGAGCGCGACCAAGCTGCAAGAAGCGTGAGACCCTCGCACATTCACCGAAACAGGCTCAGCAGCACATGGGTTCAATACTCCAGGATCGTTTATCACTCACGCACTGGGACCCTGCAATCAGGCTCCTCAGTCAAAGGCAGTCATTCTCCTCCCCCCCTGGTGAGACAGGGCTGTCTGCCTCTCCTCCCCTCCCAGCTCCTCCTGCTCACTGGTGCTCGGTGCCTCACCAGCTCTTACACCCTTTGGCCTGAGTGATGTATCGGGGCCGCTGCTTCAATGAGTAAGGTGCCATGACAGAGTTGGTGAGTCAGGTGAGTGGGTCTTCACTCTGGAGCTGCCGGCCTGCTCTTCAGACCAGCCATCAGGCTGCGCATCACCTGGGGGGGTTACAAAGGAAGACTTTTAGGAGGGTGGCCACTCATATGTGACTTTGAAGAAGTAACTGAGCGACAATAAAAGAGCTGACAATTGAGGTGAGTGTCGGGAGACTGGAACAGCTCCCTGGACTGAGACCGAGCCCTTCCATTACCATCTGTTCCCAGCAGCTCACCTCCAACTTCCCGATCTCCCACCCCCTCCCCGCTGTGTTCCCGAGGAATTGAGGAGCTTCCTCCTCGTGTGTGTGGTGGGATGGGAGCACTTCCTCTCTGGCAACATTTGTTTCAACCACTGATTGTGGGAACTTTCCCTCTGCAGATTGAGAAAGGCCCCTGATTAACACAAGATTTAATTACAGCCAGGAGTCTGCAGACATTGCAGGGGGAGAATGCTTTCAGGTACAGGTTGTGCAGGAATCTGTTCTCCTTTGAATCAAATCCTACCAGCCTTGTATCAGGCACTGGGATAACACACACTGGAATGGTGGGAAAGGAGTGTGTGTGTGTTTGGCATCAGGTTCCTTTGAGAATACTGTGGGTCACATCCATCTCTCGACAGTAAGGGCGTGGACGGTGTGGGGGCGAGTCGCTCTCTACAGTGAGGGCGTGGACGGTGTGGGGGCGAGTCGCTCTCTACAGTGAGGGCGTGGAAGGTGTGGGGGCGAGTCGCTCTCTAAAGTGAGAGCGTGGACGGTGTGGGGGCGAGTCGCTCTCTACAGTGAGAGCGTGGATGGTGTGGGGGTGAGTCGCTCTCTACAGTGAGGGCGTGGATGGTGTGGTGGCGAGTCGCTCTCTACAGTGAGGGCGTGGACGGTGTGGGGGTGAGTCGCTCTCTACAGTGATAGCATGGACGGTGTGGGGGCGAGTCGCTCTCTACAGTGAGGGCGTGGATGGTGTGGGGGCGAGTCGCTCTCTACAGTGAGGGCGTGGACGGTGTGGAGGTGAGTCACTCACTACAGTGAGGGTGTGGACGGTGTGGGGGCGAGTCGCTCTCTACAGTGAGGGCGTGGACGGTGTGGGGGCGAGTCGCTCTCTACAGTGAGGGCGTGGACGGTGTGGGGGCGAGTCGCTCTCTACAGTGAGGGCGTGGACGGTGTGGGGGCGAGTCGCTCCAGACAGTGAGGGCGCAGACAGTGTGGGGGCGAGTCGCTCTCTACAGTGAGTGCGTGGACGGTGTGTGGGCGAGTCGCTCTCTACAGTGAGGGCGTGGATGGTGTGGGGTCGAGTCGCTCTCTACAGTGAGGGAGTGGACAGTGTGGGGGAGAGTCGCTCTCTGCAGTGAGGGCGTGGACGGTGTAGAGGCGAGTCGATCTCTACAGTGAGAGCGTGGACGGTGTGGGGGCGAGTCGCTCTCTACAGTGAGAGCGTGGATGGTGTGGGGGCGAGTCGCTCTCTACAGTGAGGGTGTGGATGGTGTGGGGGCGAGTCGCTCTCTACAGTGAGGGCGTGGACAGTGTGGGGGTGAGTCGCTCTCTACAGTGAGGGCGTGGACGGTGTGGGGGCGAGTCGCTCTCTACAGTGAGAGCGTGGACGGTGTGGGGGCGAGTCGCTCTCTACAGTGAGAGCGTGGACGGTGTGGGGGTGAGTCGCTCTCTACAGTGAGGGCGTGGACAGTGTGGGGGTGGGTCGCTCTCTACAGTGAGAGCGTGGACGGTGTGGGGGCGAGTCGCTCTCTACAGTGAGAGGGTGGACGGTGTGGGGTGAGTTGCTCTCTACAGTGAGGGCGTGGACAGTGTGGGGGTGAGTCGCTCTCTACAGTGAGGGCGTGGACAGTGTGGGGGCGAGTCGCTCTCTACAGTGAGGGCGTGGACAGTGTGGGGGTGAGTCGCTCTCTACAGTGAGAGCGTGGACGGTGTGGGGGCGAGTCGCTCTCTACATTGATGGCTTGGACGGTGTGGGGGCGAGTCGCTCTCTCCAGTGAGGGCGTGGACGGTGTGGGAGCGAGTCGCTCTCTCCAGTGAGGGCGTGGAAGGTGTGGAGGCGAGACGCTCTCTACAGTGAGAGCGTGGATGGTGTGGGGGCGAGTTGCTCTCTACAGTGAGGGCGTGGATGGTGTGGGGGAGAGTCACTCTCTACAGTGAGGGTGTGGATGGTGTGGGGGTGAGTCGCTCTCTACAGTGAGGGCGAGGACGGTGTGAGGGCGAGTCGCTCTCTACAGTGAGGGCGTGGACAGTGTGGGGGCGAGTCGCTCTCTACAGTGAGGGCGTGGATGGTGTGGGGGAGAGTCACTCTCCACAGTGAGGCCGTGGACGGTGTGGGGGCGAGTCGCTCTCTACAGTGAGGGCGTGGACAGTGTGGGGGCGAGTCGCTCTCTACAGTGAGGGCGTGGACGGTGTGAGGGCGAGTCGCTCTCTACAGTGAGGGCGTGGACAGTGTGGGGGCGAAACGCTCTCTACAGTGAGGGCGTGGACGGTGTGGGGGCGATTCGCTCAATACAGTGAAGGGGTGGACTGTGTGGGGCTGAGTCGCTCTCTACAGTGAGCGCGTGGACGGTGTGGGGGCAAGTCGCTCTGTACAGTGAGAGCGTGGATGGTGTGGGGGCGATTCACTCTCCACAGTGAGGGCGTGGAGATTGTTTGGGCGAGTCACTTTCTACAGTGAGAGCATGGACAGTGTGGGGCGAGTCGCTCTCTACAGTGAGGGCGTGGACGGTGTGGGTGCGAGTCGCTCTCTACTGTGAGGGCTTGGACGGTGTGGGGGCGAGTCGCTCTCTACACTGAGGGCGTGGACGGTGTGGGGGCAAGTCGCTCTCTACAGTGAGAGCGTGGACGGTGTGGGGGCGAGTCGCTCTCTACAGTGAGAGCGTGGACGGTGTGGGTGCGAGTCGCTCTCTACAGTGAGAGAGTGGACGGTGTGGGGGCGAGTCGCTCTCTACAGTGAGGGCGTGGACGGTGTGGGGGCGAGTCGCTCTCTACAGTGAGGGTGTGGACGGTGTGGGGGCGAGTCGCTCTCTACAGTGAGGGTGTGGACGGTGTGGGGGCGAGTCGCTCTCTACAGTGAGGGCGTGGACCGTGTGGGGGCGAGTCGCTCTCCAAAGTGAGGGCGTGGACGGTGTGGAGGCGAGTTGCTCTCTACAGTGAGGGTGTGGATGGTGTGGGGGCGATTCACTCTCTACAATGAGAGCGTGGATGGTGTGGTGGTTAATCGCTCTCTACAGTGAGGGCGTGGACGGTGTGGGGTCGAGTCACTCTCTACAGTGAGGGCGTGGATGGTGTGGGGGCGAGTCGCTCTCTACAGTGAGAGTGTGGACGGTGTGGGGGCGAGTCGCTCTCTACAGTGAGAGCGTGGACGGAATGGGGGCGAGTCGCTCTCTACAGTGAGGGCGTGGACGGTGTGGGGACGAGTCGCTCTCTACAGTGAGGGCGTGGACGGAATGGGGGCGAGTTGCTCTCTACAGTGAGGGTGTGGACGGTGTGGGGGCGAGTCACTCACTACAGTCAGGGTGTGGACGGTGTGGGGGCGAGTCGCTCTCTACAGTGAGGGTGTGGACGGTGTGGGGGCGAGTTGCTCTCTACAGTGAGGGCGTGGACGGAGTGGGGGCGAGTCACTCACTACAGTCAGGGTGTGGACGGTGTGGGGGCGAGTCGCTCTCTACAGTGAGGGGGTGGACGGTGTGGGGGCGAGTCGCTCTCTGCAGTGAAGGGGTGGACGGTGTGGGGGCGAGTCGCTCTCTACAGTGAGGGCGTGGACGGTGTGGGGGCGAGTCGCTCTCTACAGTGAGGGCGTGGATGGTGTGGGGGCAAGTCGCTCTCGACAGTGAGTGCGTGGATGGTGTGGGGGCGAGTCGCTCTCGACAGTGAGTGCGTGGACGGTGTGGGGGCGAGTCGCTCTCGACAGTGAGTGCGTGGATGGTGTGGGGGCGAGTCGCTCTCGACAGTGAGTGCGTGGACGGTGTGGGGGCGAGTCGCTCTCTACAGTGAGGGCGTGGACGGTGTGGGGGCGAGTCGCTCTCTACAGTGAGGGCGTGGACGGTGTGAGGGCGAGTCGCTCTCTACAGTGAGAGCGTGGACGGTGTGGGGGCGAGTCGCTCTCTACAGTGAGGGCGTGGACGGTATGGGGGCGAGTCGCTCTCTACAGTGAGGGCGTGGACGGTGTGGGGGCGAGTCGCTCTCGACAGTGAGAGCGTGGACGGTGTGAGGGCGAGTCGCTCTCTACAGTGACAGTGTGGACGGTGTGTGGGCGAGTCGCTCTCTACAGTGAGTGCGTTGATGGTGTGGGGGCGAGTCGCTCTCTACAGTGAGGGCGTGGACGGTGTGGGGGCGAGTCGCTCTCTACAGTGAGTGCGTGGACGGTGTGCGGGCGAGTTGCTCTCGACAGTGAGGGCGTGGACGGTGTGGGGGCGAGTCGCTCTCGACAGTGAGGGCGTGGACGGTGTGGGGGCGAGTCGCTCTCGACAGTGAGTGCCTGGATGGTGTGGGGGTGAGTCGCTCTCGACAGTGAGGGCGTGGACGGTGTGGGGGCGAGTCGCTCTCGACAGTGAGTGCGTGGATGGTGTGGGGGTGAGTCGCTCTCGACAGTGAGTGCGTGGACGGTGTGGGGGCGAGTCGCTCTCTACAGTGAGGGGGTGGACGGTGTGGGGGCGAGTCGCTCTCTATAGTGAGGGCGTGGACGGTGTGGGGGCGAGTCGCTCTCTATAGTGAGGGCGTGGACGGAATGGGGGCGAGTCGCTCTCGACAGTGAGTGTGTAGATGGCGTGGGGGCGAGTCGCTCTCTACAGTGAGGGCATGGCCGGTGTGGGGGCGAGTCGCTCTCTACAGTGAGGGCATGGACGGTGTGAGGGCGAGTCGCTCTCTACAGTGAAGGTGTGGGAGCGAGTCGCTCTCTACAGTGAGGGTGTGGGAGCGAGTCGCTCTCTACAGTGAGGGCGTGGACGGTGTGGGGGCGAGTCGCTCTCCACTGTGAGGGCCTGGACAGTGTGGGGGCGTGTCGCTCTCTACAGTGAGAGCGTGGACGGTGTGGGGGCGAGTCGCTCTCTAGAGTGAGGGCGTGGATGGTGTGGGGGCGAGTCGCTCTCTAGAGTGAGGGCGTGGATGGTGTGGGGGTGAGTCGCTCTCTACAGTTAGGGCGTGGACGGTGTGGGGGCGAGTCGCTCTCGACAGTGAGTACGTGGACGGTGTGGGGGCGAGTCGCTCTCTACAGTGAGGGCGTGGTCGGTGTGGGGGTGAGTCGCTCTCTACAGTGAGGGGGTGGACGGTGTGGGGGCAAGTCGCTCTCTACAGTGAGGGCGTGGATGGTGTGTGGGCGAGTCGCTCTCTACAGTGAGAGCGTGGACGGTGTGAGGGCGAGTCGCTCTCTACAGTGAGGGCGTGGACGGTGTGGGGGCGAGTCGCTCTCTACAGTGACAGTGTGGATGGTGTGTGGGCGAGTCGCTCTCGGCAGTGATGGTGTGGACGGTGTGGGGGCGAGTCGCTCTCTACAGTGAGTGCGTGGATGGTGTGGGGGCGAGTCGCTCTCTACAGTGAGGGTGTGGACGTTGTGGGGGCGAGTCACTCTCTACAGTGAGAGCGTGGACGTTGTGGGGGCGAGTCGATCTCCAGAGTGAGAGCGTGGACGGTGTGGGTGCGACTCGCTGAACAGTGAGGGCGTGGACGGTGTGGGGGAGAGTCGCTCTCTACAGTGAGAGCGTGGACGGTGTGAGGGCGAGTCGCTCTCTACAGTGATGGCGTGGACGGTGTGGGGGCGAGTCGCTCTCTACAGTGAGGGGGTGGACGGTGTGGGGGCGAGTCGCTCTCTACAGTGAGGGCGTGGACGGTGTGGGGGCGAGTCGCTCTCTACAGTGAGAGTGTGGACGGTGTGGGGGCGAGTCGCTCTCTTCAGTGAGGGCGTGGACGGAATGGGGGCGAGTCGCTCTCTACAGTGAGGGCGTGGACGGTGTGGTCGAGTCGCTCTCTACAGTGAGGGCGTGGACAGTGTGAGGGCGAGTTGCTCTCTACAGTGAGGGCGTGGACGGTGTGGGGGCGAGTCGCTCTCTACAGTGAGGGCATGGACGGTGTGGGGGCGAGTCGCTCTCTACAGTGAGGGCATGGACGGTGTGGGGGCAAGTCGCTCTGTACAGTGAGCGCGTGGACGGTGTGGGGGCAAGTCGCTCTGTACAGTGAGAGCGTGGATGGTGTGGGGGCGATTCACTCTCCACAGTGAGGGCGTGGAGATTGTGTGGGCGAGTCACTTTCTACAGTGAGTGCGTGGACAGTGTGGGGCGAGTCGCTCTCAACTGTGAGGGCGTGGACGGTGTGGGTGCGAGTCGCTCTCTACTGTGAGGGCGTGGACGGTGTGGGGGCGAGTCGCTCTCTACAGTGAGAGCGTGGACGGTGTGTGGGCGAGTCGCTCTCCAAAGTGAGGGCGTGGACGGTGTGGAGGCGAGTTGCTCTCGACAGTGAGGGTGTGGATGGTGTGGGGGCGATTCACTCTCTACAATGAGAGCGTGGATGGTGTGGTGTTGAGTCGCTCTCTACAGTGAGGGCGTGGACGGTGTGGGGGCGAGTTGCTCTCTACAGTGAAGGCGTGGATGGTGTGGGGGCGAGTCGCTCTCTACAGTGAGAGCGTGGACGGTGTGGGGGCGAGTCGCTCTCTACAGTGAGAGCGTGGACGGAATGGGGGCGAGTCGCTCTCTACAGTGAGGGCGTGGACGGTGTGGGGACGAGTCGCTCTCTACAGTGAGACCGTGGACAGAATGGGGGCGAGTTGCTCTCAACAGTGAGGGCGTGGACGGTGTGGGGGCGAGTCGCTCTCTACAGTGAGGGCGTGGACGGTGTGGGGTCGAGTCGCTCTCTACAGTGAGGGCGTGGATGGTGTGTGGGCGAGTCACTCTCTACAGTGAGGGTGTGGACGGTGTGGGGGCGAGTCGCTCTCTACAGTGAGGGCGTGGATGGTGTGTGGGCGAGTCACTCTCTACAGTGAGGGTGTGGACGGTGTGGGGGCGAGTCGCTCTCTACAGTGAGGGTGTGGACGGTGTGGGGCCAGTCGCTCTCTACAGTGAGGGCGTGGACAGTGTGGGGGCGAGTCGCTCTCTACAGTGAGGGCGTGGACGGTGTGGGGGCGAGTTGCTCTCTACAGTGAGGGCGTGGATGGTGTGGGGGCGAGTCGCTCTATACAGTGAGTGCGTGGACGGTGTGGGGGCGAGTCGCTCTCTGCAGTGAGGGCGTGGACGGTGTGGGGGCGAGTTGCTCTCTACAGTGAGGGCGTGGATGGTGTGGGGGCGAGTCGCTCTCTGCAGTGAGTGCGTGGATGGTGTGGGGGCGAGTCGCTCTCGACAGTGAGGGCGTGGACGGTGTGGGGGGCGAGTCGCTCTCGACAGTGAGGGCGTGGACGGTGTGGGGGGCGAATCGCTCTCGACAGTGAGTGCGTGGATGGTGTGGGGGCGAGTCGCTCTCGACAGTGAGTGCGTGGACGGTGTGGGGGCGAGTCGCTCTCTACAGTGAGGGCGTGGACGGTGTGGGGGCGAGTCGCTCTCTACAGTGAGGGCGTGGACGGTGTGGGGGCGAGTCGCTCTCTACAGTGAGGGTGTGGACGGTGTGGGGGTGAGTCGCTCTCTACAGTGAGTGCGTGGATGGTGTGGGGGCGAGTCGCTCTCTACAGTGAGGGCGTGGATGGTGTGGGGGCGAGTCGCTCTCGACAGTGAGGGCGTGGACGGTGTGGGGGCGAGTCGCTCTCGACAGTGTGTGCGTGGATGGTGTGGGGGCGAGTCGCTCTCGACAGTGAGTGCGTGGACGGTGTGGGGGCGAGTCGCTCTCCACAGTGATGGCGTGGACGGTGTGGGGGCGAGTCGCTCTCCACTGTGAGGGCCTGGACAGTGTGGGGGCAAGTCGCTCTGTACAGTGAGGGCGTGGACGGTGTGGGGGTGAGTCGCTCTCTACAGTGAGGGCGTGGACGGTGTGGGGGCGAGTCGCTCTCTACAGTGAGTGCGTGGATGGTGTGTGGGCGAGTCGCTCTCTACAGTGAGGGCGTGGACGGTGTGGGGGCGAGTCGCTCTCTGCAGTGAGGGCGTGGATGGTGTGTGGGCGAGTCGCTCTCTACAGTGAGAGCGTGGACGGTGTGAGGTCGAGTCGCTCTCTACAGTGAGGGCGTGGACGGTGTGGGGGTGAGTCGCTCTCTGCAGTGAGTGCGTGGACGGTGTGGGGGCGAGTCGCTCTCTACAGTGAGAGCGTGGATGGTGTGTGGGCGAGTCGCTCTCTACAGTGAGAGCGTGGACGGTGTGAGGGCGAGTCGCTCTCTACAGTGAGGGCGTGGACGGTGTGGGGGCGAGTCGCTCTCTACAGTGACAGTGTGGACGGTGTGTGGGCGAGTCGCTCTCGGCATTGATGGTGTGGACGGTTTGGGGGCGAGTCGCTCTCTACAGAGAAAGCGTGGACGGTGTGGGGGTGAGTCGCTCTCTACAGTGAGGGTGTGGACGTTGTGGGGGCGAGTCGCTCTCTACAGTGAGAGCGTGGACGTTGTGGGGGCGAGTCGATCTCCACAGTGAGAGCGTGGACGGTGTGGGGGTGAGTCGCTTAACAGTGAGGTCGTGGACGGTGTGGGGGAGAGTCGCTCTCTACAGTGAGGGCGTGGATGGTGTGGGGGCGAGTCGCTCTCTACAGTGAGGGCGTGGACGGTGTGGGGGCGAGTCGCTCTCGACAGTGAGTGCGTGGATGGTGTGGGGGCGAGTCGCTCTCGACAGTGAGTGCGTGGACGGTGTGGGGGCGAGTCGCTCTCGACAGTGAGTGCGTGGATGGTGTGGGGGCGAGTCGCTCTCGACAGTGAGTGCGTGGACGGTGTGGGGGCGAGTCGCTCTCTACAGTGAGGGCGTGGACGGTGTGGGGGCGAGTCGCTCTCTACAGTGAGGGCGTGGACGGTATGGGGGCGAGTCGCTCTCTACAGTGAGGGCGTGGACGGTGTGGGGGCGAGTCGCTCTCGACAGTGAGAGCGTGGACGGTGTGAGGGCGAGTCGCTCTCTACAGTGACAGTGTGGACGGTGTGTGGGCGAGTCGCTCTCTACAGTGAGGGTGTGGACGGTGTGTGGGCAAGTCGCTCTCTACAGTGAGGGTGTGGACGGTGTGGGGGCGAGTCGCTCTCTGCAGTGAGTGCGTGGACGGTGTGGGGGCGAGTCGCTCTCGACAGTGCGGGCGTGGACGGTGTGGGGGCGAGTCGCTCTCTACAGTGAGTGCGTGGACGGTGTGGGGGCGAGTCGCTCTCGGCAGTGAGGGCGTGGACGGTGTGGGGGCGAGTCGCTCTCGACAGTGAGGGCGTTGACGGTGTGGGGGCGAGTCGCTCTCGACAGTGAGTGCGTGGTTGGTTTGGGGGCGAGTCGCTCTCTACAGTGAGGGCGTGGACGGTGTGGGGGCGAGTCGCTCTCTACAGTGAGTGCGTGGACGGTGTGCGGGCGAGTCGCTCTCGACAGTGAGGGCGTGGACGGTGTGGGGGCGAGTCGCTCTCGACAGTGAGGGCGTGGACGGTGTGGGGGCGAGTCGCTCTCGACAGTGAGTGCCTGGATGGTGTGGGGGTGAGTCGCTCTCGACAGTGAGGGCGTGGACGGTGTGGGGGCTAGTCGCTCTCGACAGTGAGTGCGTGGACGGTGTGGGGGTGAGTCGCTCTCTACAGTGAGGGCGTGGATGGTGTGGGGGCGAGTCGCTCTCTAGAGTGAGGGCGTGGATGGTGTGGGGGTGAGTCGCTCTCTACAGTTAGGGCGTGGACGGTGTGGGGGCGAGTCGCTCTCGACAGTGAGTACGTGGACGGTGTGGGGGCGAGTCGCTCTCTACAGTGAGGGCGTGGACGGTGTGGGGGTGAGTCGCTCTCTACAGTGAGGGGGTGGACGGTGTGGGGGCAAGTCGCTCTCTACAGTGAGGGCGTGGATGGTGTGTGGGCGAGTCGCTCTCTACAGTGAGAGCGTGGACGGTGTGAGGGCGAGTCGCTCTCTACAGTGAGGGCGTGGACGGTGTGGGGGCGAGTCGCTCTCTACAGTGACAGTGTGGATGGTGTGCGGGCGAGTCGCTCTCGGCAGTGATGGTGTGGACGGTGTGGGGGCGAGTCGCTCTCTACAGTGAGTGCGTGGATGGTGTGGGGGCGAGTCGCTCTCTACAGTGAGGGTGTGGACGTTGTGGGGGCGAGTCACTCTCTACAGTGAGAGCGTGGACGTTGTGGGGGCGAGTCGATCTCCAGAGTGAGAGCGTGGACGGTGTGGGTGCGACTCGCTGAACAGTGAGGGCGTGGACGGTGTGGGGGAGAGTCGCTCTCTACAGTGAGAGCGTGGACGGTGTGAGGGCGAGTCGCTCTCTACAGTGATGGCGTGGACGGTGTGGGGGCGAGTCGCTCTCTACAGTGAGGGAGTGGACGGTGTGGGGGCGAGTCGCTCTCTACAGTGAGGGCGTGGACGGTGTGGGGGCGAGTCGCTCTCTACAGTGAGTGTGTGGACGGTGTGGGGGCGAGTCGCTCTCTTCAGTGAGGGCGTGGACGGAATGGGGGCGAGTCGCTCTCTACAGTGAGGGCGTGGACGGTGTGTGGGCGAGTCGCTCTCTACAGTGAGGGCGTGGACAGTGTGAGGGCGAGTTGCTCTCTACAGTGAGGGCGTGGACGGTGTGGGGGCGAGTCGCTCTCTACAGTGAGGGCATGGACGGTGTGGGGGCGAGTCGCTCTCTACAGTGAGGGCATGGACGGTGTGGGGGCAAGTCGCTCTGTACAGTGAGCGCGTGGACGGTGTGGGGGCAAGTCGCTCTGTACAGTGAGAGCGTGGATGGTGTGGGGGCGATTCACTCTCCACAGTGAGGGCGTGGAGATTGTGTGGGCGAGTCACTTTCTACAGTGAGTGCGTGGACAGTGTGGGGCGAGTCGCTCTCAACTGTGAGGGCGTGGACGGTGTGGGTGCGAGTCGCTCTCTACTGTGAGGGCGTGGACGGTGTGGGGGCGAGTCGCTCTCTACAGTGAGAGCGTGGACGGTGTGTGGGCGAGTCGCTCTCCAAAGTGAGGGCGTGGACGGTGTGGAGGCGAGTTGCTCTCGACAGTGAGGGTGTGGATGGTGTGGGGGCGATTCACTCTCTACAATGAGAGCGTGGATGGTGTGGTGTTGAGTCGCTCTCTACAGTGAGGGCGTGGACGGTGTGGGGGCGAGTTGCTCTCTACAGTGAAGGCGTGGATGGTGTGGGGGCGAGTCGCTCTCTACAGTGAGAGCGTGGACGGTGTGGGGGCGAGTCGCTCTCTACAGTGAGAGCGTGGACGGAATGGGGGCGAGTCGCTCTCTACAGTGAGGGCGTGGACGGTGTGGGGACGAGTCGCTCTCTACAGTGAGACCGTGGACAGAATGGGGGCGAGTTGCTCTCAACAGTGAGGGCGTGGACGGTGTGGGGGCGAGTCGCTCTCTACAGTGAGGGCGTGGACGGTGTGGGGTCGAGTCGCTCTCTACAGTGAGGGCGTGGATGGTGTGTGGGCGAGTCACTCTCTACAGTGAGGGTGTGGACGGTGTGGGGGCGAGTCGCTCTCTACAGTGAGGGCGTGGATGGTGTGTGGGGCGAGTCACTCTCTACAGTGAGGGTGTGGACGGTGTGGGGGCGAGTCGCTCTCTACAGTGAGGGCGTGGACGGTGTGGGGGCGAGTCGCTCTCTACAGTGAGGGCGTGGACAGGTGTGGGGGCGAGTCGCTCTCTACAGTGAGGGCGTGGACGGTGTGGGGGCGAGTCGCTCTCTACAGTGAGGGCGTGGACGGTGTGGGGGCGAGTCGCTCTATACAGTGAGGGCGTGGACGGTGTGGGGGCGAGTCGCTCTCTGCAGTGAGGGCGTGGACGGTGTGGGGGCGAGTCGCTCTCTACAGTGAGGGCGTGGACGGTGTGGGGGCGAGTCGCTCTCTACAGTGAGTGCGTGGATGGTGTGGGGGCGAGTCGCTCTCGACAGTGAGGGCGTGGACGGTGTGGGGGCGAGTCGCTCTCGACAGTGAGGGCGTGGACGGTGTGGGGGGCGAGTCGCTCTCGACAGTGAGTGCGTGGATGGTGTGGGGGCGAGTCGCTCTCTACAGTGAGGGCGTGGACGGTGTGGGGGCGAGTCGCTCTCTACAGTGAGGGCGTGGACGGTGTGGGGGCGAGTCGCTCTCTACAGTGAGGGCGTGGACGGTGTGGGGGCGAGTCGCTCTCTACAGTGAGGGTGTGGACGGTGTGGGGGTGAGTCGCTCTCTACAGTGAGTGCGTGGATGGTGTGGGGGCGAGTCGCTCTCTACAGTGAGGGCGTGGATGGTGTGGGGGCGAGTCGCTCTCGACAGTGAGGGCGTGGACGGTGTGGGGGCGAGTCGCTCTCGACAGTGTGTGCGTGGATGGTGTGGGGGCGAGTCGCTCTCGACAGTGAGTGCGTGGACGGTGTGGGGGCGAGTCGCTCTCCACAGTGATGGCGTGGACGGTGTGGGGGCGAGTCGCTCTCCACTGTGAGGGCCTGGACAGTGTGGGGGCAAGTCGCTCTGTACAGTGAGGGCGTGGACGGTGTGGGGGTGAGTCGCTCTCTACAGTGAGGGCGTGGACGGTGTGGGGGCGAGTCGCTCTCTACAGTGAGTGCGTGGATGGTGTGTGGGCGAGTCGCTCTCTACAGTGAGGGCGTGGACGGTGTGGGGGCGAGTCGCTCTCTGCAGTGAGGGCGTGGATGGTGTGTGGGCGAGTCGCTCTCTACAGTGAGAGCGTGGACGGTGTGAGGTCGAGTCGCTCTCTACAGTGAGGGCGTGGACGGTGTGGGGGTGAGTCGCTCTCTGCAGTGAGTGCGTGGACGGTGTGGGGGCGAGTCGCTCTCTACAGTGAGAGCGTGGATGGTGTGTGGGCGAGTCGCTCTCTACAGTGAGAGCGTGGACGGTGTGAGGGCGAGTCGCTCTCTACAGTGAGGGCGTGGACGGTGTGGGGGCGAGTCGCTCTCTACAGTGACAGTGTGGACGGTGTGTGGGCGAGTCGCTCTCGGCAGTGATGGCGTGGACGGTGTGGGGGCGAGTCGCTCTCTACAGAGAAAGCGTGGACGGTGTGGGGGTGAGTCGCTCTCTACAGTGAGGGTGTGGACGTTGTGGGGGCGAGTCGCTCTCTACAGTGAGAGCGTGGACGTTGTGGGGGCGAGTCGATCTCCACAGTGAGAGCGTGGACGGTGTGGGGGTGAGTCGCTTAACAGTGAGGTCGTGGATGGTGTGGGGGCGAGTCGCTCTCTACAGTGAGAGCGTGGACGGTGTGGGGGCGAGTCGCTCTCTACAGTGAGAGCGTGGACGGAGTGGGGGCGAGTCGCTCTCTACAGTGAGGGCGTGGACGGTGTGGGGGACGAGTCGCTCTCTACAGTGAGGACGTGGACAGTGTGGGGGCGAGTCGCTCTCTACAGTGAGGGCGTGGACGGTGTGGGGGCGAGTCGCTCTCTACAGTGAGGGCGTGGACGGTGTGGGGTCGAGTCGCTCTCTACAGTGAGGGCGTGGATGGTGTGTGGGCGAGTCACTCTCTACAGTGAGGGTGTGGACGGTGTGGGGGCGAGTCGCTCTCTACAGTGAGGGCGTGGATGGTGTGGGGGCGAGTCGCTCTCTACAGTGAGGGCGTGGACGGTGTGGGGGCGAGTCGCTCTCTACAGTGAGGGCTGTGGACGGTGTGGGGCGAGTCGCTCTCTACAGTGAGGGCGTGGACGGTGTGGGGGCGAGTCGCTCTCTACAGTGAGGGCGTGGACGGTGTGGGGGCGAGTCGCTCTCTACAGTGAGGGCGTGGACGGTGTGGGGGCGAGTCGCTCTCTACAGTGAGTGCGTGGACGGTGTGGGGGCGAGTCGCTCTCTACAGTGAGGGCGTGGACGGTGTGGGGGCGAGTCGCTCTCTACAGTGAGGGCGTGGACGGTGTGGGGGCGAGTCGCTCTCTGCAGTGAGGGCGTGGATGGTGTGGGGGCGAGTCGCTCTCTACAGTGAGGGCGTGGACGGTGTGGGGGCGAGTCGCTCTCTACAGTGAGGGCGTGGACGGTGTGGGGGGCGAGTCGCTCTCTACAGTGAGTGCGTGGACGGTGTGGGGGCGAGTCGCTCTCTACAGTGAGTGCGTGGACGGTGTGGGGGCGAGTCGCTCTCTACAGTGAGGGCGTGGACGGTGTGGGGGCGAGTCGCTCTCTACAGTGAGGGCGTGGACGGTGTGGGGGCGAGTCGCTCTCTACAGTGAGGGTGTGGACGGTGTGGGGGTGAGTCGCTCTCTACAGTGAGTGCGTGGATGGTGTGGGGGCGAGTCGCTCTCTACAGTGAGGGCGTGGATGGTGTGGGGGCGAGTCGCTCTCGACAGTGAGGGCGTGGACGGTGTGGGGGCGAGTCGCTCTCGACAGTGTGTGCGTGGATGGTGTGGGGGCGAGTCGCTCTCGACAGTGAGTGCGTGGACGGTGTGGGGGCGAGTCGCTCTCCACAGTGAGGGCGTGGACGGTGTGGGGGCGAGTCGCTCTCCACTGTGAGGGCCTGGACAGTGTGGGGGCAAGTCGCTCTGTACAGTGAGGGCGTGGACGGTGTGGGGGTGAGTCGCTCTCTACAGTGAGGGCGTGGACGGTGTGGGGGCGAGTCGCTCTCTACAGTGAGTGCGTGGATGGTGTGTGGGCGAGTCGCTCTCTACAGTGAGGGCGTGGACGGTGTGGGGGCGAGTCGCTCTCTGCAGTGAGGGCGTGGATGGTGTGTGGGCGAGTCCTGCTCCTACAGTGAGAGCGTGGACGGTGTGAGGTCGAGTCGCTCTCTACAGTGAGGGCGTGGACGGTGTGGGGGTGAGTCGCTCTCTGCAGTGAGTGCGGTGGACGGTGTGGGGCGAGTCGCTCTCTACAGTGAGAGCGTGGATGGTGTGTGGGCGAGTCGCTCTCTACAGTGAGAGCGTGGACGGTGTGAGGCGAGTCGCTCTCTACAGTGAGGGCGTGGACGGTGTGGGGGCGAGTCGCTCTCTAAGTGACAGTGTGGACGGTGTGTGGGGCGGTCGGCTCTCGGCAGTGATGGCGTGGACGGTGTGGGGGCGAGTCGCTCTCTACAGAAGAAGCGTGGACGGTGTGGGGGTGAGTCGCTCTCTACAGTGAGGGTGTGGACGTTGTGGGGGCGAGTCGCTCTCTACAGTGAGAGCGTGGACGTTGTGGGGGCGAGTCGATCTCAACAGTGAGAGCGTGGACGGTGTGGGGGTGAGTCGCTCTAACAGTGAGGGCGTGGACGGTGTGGGGCGAGTCGCTCTCTACAGTGAGGGCGTGGATGGTGTGGGGGCGAGTCGCTCTCTACAGTGAGGGCGTGGACGGTGTGGGGGGCGAGTCGCTCTCTACAGTGAGGGCGTGGACGGTGTGGGGGCGAGTCGCTCTCTACAGTGAGTGCGTGGATGGTGTGGGGGCGAGTCGCTCTCGACAGTGAGTGCGTGGATGGGTGGGGGGCGAGTCGCTCTCGACAGTGAGTGCGTGGACGGTGTGGGGGCGAGTCGCTCTCTACAGTGAGGGCGTGGACGGTGTGGGGGCGAGTCGCTCTCTACAGTGAGGGCGTGGACGGTGTGGGGGCGAGTCGCTCTCTACAGTGAGGGCGTGGACGGTGTGGGGGCGAGTCGCTCTCTACAGTGAGTGCGTGGACGGTGTGAGGGCGAGTCGCTCTCTACAGTGAGGGCGTGGACGGTGTGGGGGCGAGTCGCTCTCGACAGTGAGGGCGTGGACGGTGTGGGGGCGAGTCGCTCTCTACAGTGAGGGCGTGGACGGTGTGGGGGCGAGTCGCTCTCTACAGTGAGGGCGTGGACGGTGTGGGGGCGAGTCGCTCTCTACAGTGAGGGCGTGGATGGTGTGGGGCGAGTCGCTCTCTACAGTGAGGGCGTGGACGGTGTGGGGGCGAGTCGCTCTCTACAGTGAGGGCGTGGACGGTGTGGGAGCGAGTCGCTCTCTACAGTGAGGGCGTGGACGGTGTGGGGGGCGAGTCGCTCTCTACAGTGAGGGCTTGGACGGTGTGGGGGCGAGTCGCTCTCTACAGTGAGGGCGTGGACGGTGTGGGGGCGAGTCGCTCTCTACAGTGAGGGCGTGGACGGTGTGGGGGCGAGTCGCTCTCTACAGTGAGGGCGTGGACGGTGTGGGGGCGAGTCGCTCTCTACAGTGAGGGCGTGGACTGGTGTGGGGGCGAGTCGCTCTCTACAGTGAGGGCGTGGACGGTGTGGGGGCGAGTCGCTCTCTACAGTGAGGGCGTGGACGGTGTGGGGGCGAGTCGCTCTCTACAGTGAGGGCGTGGACGGTGTGGGGGCGAGTCGCTCTCTACAGTGAGGGCGTGGACGGTGTGGGGGCGAGTCGCTCTCTACAGTGAGGGCGTGGACGGTGTGGGGGCGAGTCGCTCTCTACAGTGAGGGCGTGGACGGTGTGGGGGCGAGTCGCTCTCTACAGTGAGGGCGTGGACGGTGTGGGGGCGAGTCGCTCTCTACAGTGAGGGCGTGGACGGTGTGGGGCGAGTCGCTCTCTACAGTGAGGGCAGTGGACTGGTGTGGGGGCGAGTCGCTCTCTACAGTGAGGGCGTGGACGGTGTGGGGGCGAGTCGCTCTCTACAGTGAGGGCGTGGACGGTGTGGGGGCGAGTCGCTCTCTACAGTGAGGGCGTGGACGGTGTGGGGGCGAGTCGCTCTCTACAGTGAGGGCGTGGACGGTGTGGGGGCGAGTCGCTCTCTACAGTGAGGGCGTGGACGGTGTGGGGGCGAGTCGCTCTCTACAGTGAGGGCGTGGACGGTGTGGGGGCGAGTCGCTCTCTACAGTGAGGGCGTGGACG